>JBAMJR010000419.1:4202500-4802500 GCA_038501785.1 Myoxocephalus aenaeus | reverse complement strand
AATTCTCCCTGACTCCTTTCCTTTTCTCAAATCAACTGCAACCCTCTCTCATTACGTCAGATCTTTTATTGCCCGGCAGGTATAAAAAAGAAAAAAAAGGAAAAAAAAAAGAAAAAGAGAATGAATCAGCCCGACTGACTGCCGCTCGGAGACGTCTCTCCCAGCTTTGGCCGCTTGCGAAGGTTTCCCTGCTGGAAAATGGTCCTCATCTGCTCCACGCAGATATCCGCGGCCACGTCCGTCTCCTTGGCGAGCTGATACAGGCTGAGGAAGCCGTGCGGCAGGTCCTCCACCACCGTCAGGTGCACGGGCTGGCCCATGTCGCGCAGCTTCTTGGCAAACATCACCGAGTCGTCCAGCAGGGCGTCCAGAGCGGAGGCCTGCGAGGGGACACAGGGAGGAATCAGGTAACAAGGTCTCAAACCTAGTTCTGTATTGCAATTTCTACTGATACGGCAATACGCTTAATATTGATCAGGCTAGCTTTATCATAGCTCCAACACACATGGACATAAAGCTGTGTGTGTGTGTGCATGAAACTGGACCACACTGAGCTACTTAACGGTTTCTCTTGCATGCTTTTAGCCCAATAAGTATGGTAGTTGAAAACACATGAAACGTGCTTGTGGAAGGTAAAGTTAACATCCAGCCGTCTGTGTCTGAACACAAAAATGCTGTTTTGAAATGTCTGGAGAAAATCTGGGCCAAACTAGCATGCAGTCCAGAAAGGAAGTTTTAAAGTGACAGAATACCAGCAGCACCCAGCAACAATCGGTCACCATTATGGATTATTAGGCTGTGAGACCAACACACACACACACACGCATTGTAGTCTCTGGTTCCAGATCTTAGCATCGACGGCCACAGCTCAAGATTTCTTCAGCCTTTCAAAGTGAATGAAATAAGTAACAGGAAATGGCATCTGATTATCATTATGACTCATCTTGTATCTGTGCCTCTGCTGAAGTTAGCTCCAGAGTTTAATTTGTCCTCGGGGAGGAAGCTGCGGCTTCTCTCGGAGGTCTAAACTCTTACCACTATGTGTACGGGCGGCAAGCCTCTCAGCAGGCTGGCGGGAGCCAGCAAGGGCGACACAAACGGGTTCCGGATGACGGGGCAGGAAGTCGGGCGGACAAAGGCCAGGCACTCGGAGCGCAGGGGCTCAAAGCCCTCTGGGTAATCCCTGTGACCTTCGGAGTCTGTCGCGGCGGCGGCGGCGGCGGCGGCGGGCGTCCCGCGAGTCGCGCCGCTCGGGGACCTCGTCTGCGCCGCAGACAGCGAGCGCACTCCCCCCGTGGCCCGCATGGGGTCCAGGAAGGACTGGATCCAGTTGGAGGCTCCCTGGGTGAGGTCGCTGAGCAGCGCGGCCGTGTCGCGGCCCAGAGCGCTCAGACTGCCGCTGCCCAGAGCGGTCTGCACCGTCTGGGAGTCTGCACCTGGGGAGGGAGATTATGGGATGTAAGCGAAACACACCTGAGAGAAGAACAGGGTGCAGATGTTTCCCTGTTCTCACCGTAGAAACAGATAGTTTTAGATGTTTTGTAACCGTTTGTTGTTACTTCAACACATCCCGATTCTTACTTTTTTCTTGTTATTCTTCGCCCTGAGGGTCTTCTGTTTGGTCCTCGCATATTATTGAACTTTAACATTGTGAGAACTTACAGTGAAGGTTTTAAACCAAACACATCTGTCCAGATGGATTTTTCTGCTAATGTAAAACCATAATCCTGCTCATTTTCAACGGGAAACAAAGCGTTCTCTCAAAGACAATCAGTGACGATAAGCACACCTGAGATACGAGTGCAGCAAAGTTTTCAAAGATATCGATGTGATCAAATCTACAGCAGAATGTCGCTACTAGAAGCTCCTGCTGTGAGCCTTTATGCCAGGAAGATGAACGGTTTGTATATTCAGTGTTACATGGGGCAATGAATAATATCCAACTAGATGGAGTCACAGACTTTATACTTAGTGCAGAACATAACAGCAGGTTAATTATTTTCATATTTCCTTTCCCTCTCACTTCATCCGGTTTCTACATTAATCCCTCAGAGATTCTGTTTTCTTTTCCGGTGGCGCTGGAAAGTTCTCTTGTGTTAAATGAGGTGTGAATCAATGCCACACACACACACGCGCACACACACACACACACACACACACACCTGCGTAGGCGTTGATGCACTTCGTGAGGACACCTAGAGGCAACAGCGGGTCGATGAGCGTGAGCAGGCGGGACGGCGAGGCGTCAGTGGTGAGCAAGGTGGCGGGGTAGGCGGCCATGATGCCGTCGGGGACTCGGATGCCGCTGCATATGGCCTTCATGGACACGGTGATGCAGAGGTTTCCTCCGGCGCTGTCGCCCGCCAGGCAGACGCGCTCCGCCGTGGAGCCTGAGACACACGGCCAATGACAGAACAGGGATTATTGTTATTATAGTTTTTTTTTTTAGACCAATCATTTTACACGACCATTACATGCTGGAATGTGGCTGAACAAAAAACAACAAATGTGAAGATGTCACTTTGGGCATTCGGGACATCTTATAGACAAATAAAAATAAAAAAATGAAAGTGATCAATAGATATATAAATAATCATTAGTTGCAGCTCTAATACCATTAAACCTCCAATCCTATCATAATCACTTCTATATTGTGCCACATTTCTTTACTTTTGTCCACCTTTTCCACATGGGAGTGGGTACATGTGACACTTTCCACGTTCCGATAATGTACAGATAACGATTCTCATGCCATATTGAGGACATACAGTGTCCCTCCTCCTGGGGGACAAACAGTAACGCCCCAAATGAAATAGGTACACTGTGTGCTATATACATCTGTGAAGGTGCACAGACTCTCTATAGCTTTCTGCAGAAATACAGCCGTCCGTAGAGCTGCATGTGTGAGTGCATTGGCCCACACGTTCGCATTTTGAATCCACACAATAATAATAACTCATTTGCAAGCATTTTAAAATAATACTTTTCTCATATCTGGGCAGTTAGTACACACACAAGTGTATGCAACTACTAAAATATGCATATAAATATGCAGTTAATCCCCAAATCTGATCAGATAATCTGTAAAAAAAAAAGGAAAGAAAAGAAAAAGAAAAATTCTCCCTGCGTGCACACACACGTGCACACACACACGCACACGCACCCA
Organism: Myoxocephalus aenaeus; assembly: GCA_038501785.1. Lineage (NCBI taxonomy): Eukaryota > Metazoa > Chordata > Actinopteri > Perciformes > Cottidae > Myoxocephalus > Myoxocephalus aenaeus. The sequence continues at coordinate 4,799,334 of JBAMJR010000419.1, read as the reverse complement.
GCAGATGACAGTTGTTCAGAGCCCAGCAGTAGGCGTAGAAGCATTCCTCCAGAGCTCTGGGAAACGGCGCTTCAGGTGACAGCGAGTAGTCCACGGAGAGGATGGGCACGCCCAGCTCCTTCGACCAACTCCGCAGATAATTCTGATTCATAGAGAGCAGAATAAATGCGTGTGATGAATAGATAACATGCTTATGTTTATTGTGAATTTGAGAAACAGTAAGTAGGGTTCAAAGGTCCGGTGCTAAATACCAGTGTTATAGTATTATTATAAGAGGATTAAGAGTGTGAGTAGCAGTATTAACCCTGCGATACAGTTAACACCGGTCGTACCTCGTGGGACCTGGAAGTCTGGGCCACGAAGCCGCCTCCGTGGAAGTGGATGAGCAGCCAGGGGGAGCGAGGCTGCGTCTGCACCCAGGGGAGCTGGGACGCGGTGATGGTGGGGGGTTCGCTCCGAGAATAGGCAAGCAACTCCTCGCTCTCCTAAAAAGTGAGTCACAAGGTCATTAATAATAAAAGGACACAAAGAGAACAAAACATGTCCTCCTCTTCCAAAATTAGGAGAATTACATAAAAAAAAAAAAGACCTTTTCCAAACCTGATTTACACCTTTTCTGTCATAATATAAAACCACTTTATATGAAATTTCCCAGAAAATTAGCAATAATACAGTTTTTATGGGTAAAATAACGATTTGGGTCTGCTTGTACATTCCTTTGTACACTTTTATGTCATATCTCTCATGCAGACGATTGATCAGGTCGTCACATTTCAGCCCAATCTATCGAGTTCTTGAGAGTTTTCAATAACAACGTTTAAAGGAAGATCCCTTTGTCAATATATGTCAGATATTTGCAGAATTCATCACATGACGGGCAAAAAGAGACAGAAGATTCCTGTAGAACTAATCACAATGGATCGAAGATCAAATGTCTATTAATATTCTTCGTAGGAGTATTTGTCAGTAAATCTAACACTACTACTAGTAGTGTACTAGACATGTGGAGCCTCACCTGTCCTTCTCGCAGCTCATGGGAGATCAGACGCATGTGGACTGGTCCGGGGCCCCAGTGGGCTATCGGAGGCGACACGGTGGCTGTTAGGCTGGGGTCCGAGGCCAGCGGGAGGAGCAGAGTGACCGGGGGCACGGTCAGGGTGAAGTTCACCTGCACTGGGTAAGAGGCGATCCGGCTGAAGCCCTGTACGGGGAGACACATGCAGGGCAGTTAAAAGCAGTCAAAACACTAAAGAGGACTCCAGCCGAGTCGAGAGTCTGCAGAAGGATAATCGACCCTGCCTACTGCTAAAAGGCCGGACTCTGTGAGGTTCCAGAAGGACTTCCAGAACTGCATGTCCAGGTTCTGGGTTATGCGTTCAAACTCGGCGCCCCGCAGCTCCGGATCGATGACGTACTTCCCCGATGTGAGGAGGGAAAGGGCCGCCAAGCCTGGAAGAGAAGGCGACGGTCTTGAGCATGAAACACTTTTGGGAAATGTTCCATCAACACCATGATAGGCAAAACAAAGACTTACCCAAACCCGACTGCTGTTTACTGTACGTCTCTCCATATGTTACCATGCTGATCACAACGGTCTGGAGGAACGGGCGTAGAGTTGGCGAGAACTGCGATAAGAAACGATGGGCAGATAACAATAAGAACTTTGGTTTCAGATAATAAAACACATGCTTTTTCATTACTGAAAATACTTTGAATTATAACTCTAAACTGGGATCTGATTTCTTTGTCTAATATAATGTGACCTGGCGAGAGCAAACGACAGGCTCGCATCCAAGTTATTTAAATCATATTTTGGTGATAAAAACCACCTTTAGCGCGTTTCGAAAATTGGAAAACGATGGCCGACCTGAAAGCCCAGACAGCGGCCGTAGAAGCAGGCCTTGTGCATGGAGCTGTACTCCTGCACGAACCGGCGGCTCATGTCCCCGTCCTCCAGGGAGTACAGCTGGCCGAAGCCGTTGTCGTTGATCAGCTGCTGGGCGAGGTGCAGCAGCGCCCGCAGCTGGCACAGGGCGCTGCAGTACGCCTCCATCTCGGACGCGTTGTGGTCCGCCCTGAAGAAGGCACTGTTGTAATTGGAGGCGATGTAACGCCCCTTGTGGATGATGTGCATAAGGCAAGACAGCAACACCTGAAAGGACAGAGAGAAAAGTACTGTCACTTTTGCTGAGAAGGTGCAGAGTCTGCATTTAAAAAAGGATGAGGGTGGATATTTCATATTTTTGGTGCTGTGAACAATAACCACGAAAAGACCAAGAACCAAAGCTTTGTGTTGCTTTCTTTGTGTCATAGGGCTCGGCTCCATTGTTGTCCAAAACTGATTAAAAAAAGCTCAAAACAAAGAGCCACACAGAGCCACAGAAAGGGTAAGACTAGCTAACACATCGCTGGTTTTGATCTTTTCATGAGATTTATGTTAATACGAAAAATGGAGAATGACACCAGTCACAAGAACGCAACAAAGCCAGCGACACATTTTAACATCAAGTGAGAGAAGATTGGAAATTGTAACATACAGTATATTTTCACTATTTTATCGAGCAAATAATTAATAGATGAAACAAGGGAACAACCAATGATAAAAACAATCATTAGTTGCAGCCCACATTAATGATATTGTTGCATGTAACACCTTCTGTTAACAAATCAGCAGTGAGTGCAGCGCTGCATCCAGTCAGCGGGATCAGTCGTACCTTCGCCAGGGTGCGGTAGCCATTCCCGGGCGTTTGTGCATCGAAGTCATAATGGTGGAAGACGGCGGTGAAGCCGGCGATCACGGGCTCCACGGCTCGGCCGTGCTCCTGGATCGCTCTCATACACGTGACCAGGCGCCTGGCAACGGCGCCGTACGGCAGATCGGAGGGCCCACACAGGAAAGAAATGTTGTCTTCACATACTGTCTCCAAGGCTGCAAACACAACCTTGTAATCCATATCTGAAGCTGGGGGGTGGGAGGAAGAGAGACAAGAGAACCCTTCTTTAGCCTCTTTTATAGCCACGTCTGCAGCTCCACTCAGCAGACATGTGATGCGTCTGTCTGGAAGAAGAGGGACAATCACATCAAATGACTTCCTCTCCCGCAGCAAAACAAGTGATTGTAGGCTCCTTATCTGCTCGGTCAGGGGTTGAAGTTCCAGGGCAGCCCGGGGATAGTTCTCTCAAACTAAGCCAGTCAGCACTGGAGATCACAACAAAAGTCCAGATGGAGCATCAACTCAAGCCTCTTTTGTTTTAATAATAACACAAAGACTCGGAGTAGCTGAAACGACCGGTTGTCTTACTCAAACGTGCATTTATGTTGTCAGATTGATTGCAAATCAAGAGTCTGCTCTCATTCTTGTCGGCTGATTAATGAACACATTATTTGCTTTTTTTTTTTTTAGGGACCAACATAATGTACGTCGCTGCATGACAAATATACGGAGTACGACAGGAGGGGATCATTGATAATGGCTTTGAAGTATTAAAAAAGAAGTACTTTTGGAGGGAGGCATATAGTGAATTTGACTTGAGTTGATGGACTGCATGCTTTGGATGACATTAGTCAAACATAATCCCAAACTACAGGAAAGCCATCTCGATAATGCTCCTGGAACCTCTGCACTTCGCAGCTTTAAATACTCAGAAAAGTAATCAAATCTCTGCAGTGTCAACAGCAGCATGTCAGCGCTATGTCAGCCTCGAGCTGAAACTGAAATCAGGACACTGTCTATAACACTGTAGTCTTTATCACAGTGCTGCCACGTGATTGGGTTTGTTTGTTTCTGTGTCTTTGTGGGCAGAGGTTTGGGTTTACGACAGCAGCAATATGCTGGTCCTTTGCTCTTTAAGCATCCTGCATAGGACGTCGGGTCCCAAGATATTTAATGCCAGGAGGCCCCAGTGTGATCTGCATTCGAGCACATGCTAGGCTGTAGCCAGGACGCTCAGAAAAATTGTCTAAATGTGCTTTCAGAGAGTTTTCCGCACAGGAAGTATAATTCTGTTGGTGAAATAGATCCAGCCATTACATTTTCACTCAACTTTTATTTTCTTTCTGGTTAAAGAACACCAAAATCAGGCTGAAAGGACAACAACCTGTTTCCTATCTAGCGTTACATTAAGTCAAGAATTGTGTGAAGGTGAATGAATGAGATATGAATGTACATGTGTCTTATGTATATGAATGCATTAATGTTTGCCGTTAGACAGACACCATTACAGGACAGCATACTGTATATTATCTTGAAGGTGTTACATATTTATGTTGGTATAAGATTAGAAGCAAAAACCTAATGGTCGAAAGCATGAAATAAAAGTAAAAGTAATCATGCAATTAGCCTAGTTTCATTTTTACTCAGTTACTTTAGTTCATGGGTTTTCAGTTTCTGTTTTGCAAAACTCAATTCTTGAATCCTTTTGTTGCCCCGCTGAATTTAACGATTTTGGTAAACAAAATGATCTCCTGTTGTCAGAGCAGCCTCTTCTAACCAAAAACAGCTGATAGCTGACGTAAACCTGTCAGCCGGCTCACCTCCGTCACTTCCCAACGCTCGTATCACTTTCCAGCACAGATCAGCTTCCTATAACGTTAGAAACGCATCTTTTTTTGGTACATTTCTTATCGCCTTCCTCCGACATGTCTCCATTCCTTCACACACACACACACACACACACACACACACACACACACACACACACACACACACACACACACACACACACACACACACACACACACACGTCTCTTACGTAATCCTTCTCGCTGTTATGGTTACTGAGCAACTGTCGGCGACAACTTCACCCGCAAGCCCCAAGTTGGAGGACTTTAAACCGTCGCCTCACCCTGTTGCTCACAGTGTTGCACAGGCTGATAAACACGTTAAAACACAACCACATTGTTCGTCTTGAACGTCCACCGTCGCGATAAAACGCGGTGAACGGGAGAAACACGTAGTGTACCCGGGACATGTTGTAGTTCAAGAGACTTCTCTTACCGACCGCCGAGTTACCCGACCCGCATCCTCTTCCTTGATGTTCCTGTCTCTGGGCGCCCGCAGAATGCTGGGTAACGTCACGTGAGCAGCGCGCGAGGCGGCCGCGCGTGCCCCGGTGAGCGTGCTGTTAGCATAATGAAGGGATCAACAGGTAACGGCTAAGCTACGTCACAAAGTCAGGGGTGGAAATCAATAACCACAAGGCAGAGTTGAGGTACTTGTACTTTACTTTTCAGTTCATTCTACTTCTAACGTTCTCCACCAACGTTACAATTTAGGGGGAAATAGTGTACTTTTTACTTCACTAATGTCACATGTATACCACAGCTCCACAGTTACTTTGTTTGCACTCAAAGCATATGGGGACTTTGTAAAATATGATTATATTTACTTATGATACTTTGAGCACATTTTACTTGCTTTTACAGTGTGATATTAGTCATTTTACCTCATGTACAGTTGCCCCACTGTGAAGAGTAGTAAGATAAGATAAGATAAGATAAGATAATCCTTTATTAGTCCCGCAGTGGGGAGATTACAGCAGCCTTGCTCACAAGTGAATAAAAAGAATAATACAATAGAAACAAGTAATATAAATAAATATAAATGAGCAGTAAAACAGTAGAGAAATATTAATATACAGACTGAATAGAAAAGTACTTAAACGTATTGCACGTAAATACACGTAATATACGTAATAATAATATTGCACCAGGTGAATGATAAAGTGACCAAGTTCAGTTCAAGTGTTCAGTTGTCATAGTGGTCTACTGGGAGCTCAGCTGGTTGTGCAGCCTGACCGCAGCGGGAAGAAAAGACTTGCGGTACCTCTCCCTCAGACACCGGGGACTTTGTAAATACTTTGTTTAATACTAAGAAAGTAACTCAGTACATTTAATCAAGTACTGACAAAAATGTTGAGGTAAGCTACTTACTTACTTACATGTTCTGCTATACTTATATACAATATTCCATATTGTATTTCTTACTGCAATACACTAATTTATACCATTAGTCTATAGTTACTTTGCAGATTCATCAACAAATGAATGATGTTATATTATAGATAAAGACTATATATATATAAGCCCCACCTTTACCAGCTTCAACATTGAAATGATGTACACATTAATGCATCAATACTTATAATTCAGTAATATTATAGGCTACATCATTCTGAAATGGGCCATAGGTACTTTTTATTTTTGTACTTAAATATATTTTCTTAAATTTTTTTTTTTACTTAAAATAAATATATGAGTGCTTCTTCCACCACTGCAAAGAGTAGTGTTTTAATGATGAAAATATTGGAAAAGAGGCCTGACATGGCAGTTTGGGATCATATCGCATACATCGTATTCCCTGTGTGAGTTTGATTAAAGAGTGATTAAGTATTTAATGCAACGTTTACCTACTTTAATATGTTTACAATATCATAAAGTCTGGAAATGAAACGCATGAAAGCCTCATTCCACTCAGAATATGAAACGGTTGTAACAATAGGTAAAAATACTGACGAGTGGTATGATGGTTGGTTTGTCATTTTAATGTCACGTCAAGCTCCTGGTTTATTGAGGAGGCCTGTTAAATATAGCCTTTTCAGAGACGAAGCGCTATGGCTCTGATGTATTCAACAGCATAATAACCAATAAGAGCATGCACAATACCAGGACCCTCACACTGTAGCAGCTGAATGGCATTCAGCCATCATACATCTTTTCTCACAGCTGTGTTTTTCCTCCTGTGACATGTCAAATGTGGGTTTTACATGTAAGGCCTTCTGTGGAAAAAAGGCATCCATACTCGTGTCCTATCAACTTCCAGACTTCTGTAGAAACTCTGCCATGAGCCATGGTGTCCTGTACACTGGTATGGGACACTTGCTCCTCCTCACTGCTGCACGAACACAGAATACGCCAAACATTAGTGAGGAGAAGAAACGTTGCGCAATATATCTGCAGTACACTGCAGTATGTGGTGGGATCATGAGAGTCTCTAGTGGCCATCAGCGTATCTGCAACGCTCTGGACATGGGCCAAGTTTTGCTCTGCAGACTGCCTGGACTTAGACTTTAATTAAAGGGATAGTTCTCCCCAAAATCATAAAGTACTTATTCTTTTAGAAACTGTTGTGAGCAGTTTCACGGAGGAACTACTTTCTTTCAACTGCTCACAATAAATTCTGTGGATTATCTGAGCAACCGGGTCAAACATGTGATTTTTTCATTTTGGGGTGAACTGTCTCTGTAATGCTCTTTCAACCACAAGACTCGCAAGAGTTACATTTGTCGAAAAAGCAAAACAAAAGTATGTAGATGTCTTCTTTGAGTTGGGCTCTGTTTTAAATTTTTATTGTGACTTTCTGAAATATATTTAAGTCTATATATTCAAGAATAGACTGGAGAGTTTCACATGAAAGTTCTCTTTTTCTGGCCATTTTGAGAGTATAATGGAACCCACACATGTGATGCTCCAGATACTCAACTAGCTCAAAGGGAGGCCAGTTGTATAGCTTCTCTCACCAGCATCACTGTTTTAAGCTGTGCTAACATAATTGCACAAGAGTTTTCTAATCATCCATTAGTCTTCTATGTGATGAGCAAACACAATGTACCATTAGAACACTGGAGTGATCGCTGCTGGAAATGGGCCTCTATACACCTATGTAGATGTTTCATTAAAAACCAGACGTTTCCACCTTGAATAGTCATTTACCACATTAACAATGTATAGTGTATTTCTGATTAATTTAATGTTATCTTCATTGAAAAAAACAGTGCTTTTCTTTGAAAAATAAGGACATTTCTAAGTGACCCCAAACTTTTGAACGGTAGTGTATATGGAATTTGACTCCGGTTTCACGTAGCTCTCATCGTACATATATACATATTATATACAATAAACAAGATCAATATAAAAAAGACATTAAAGACAACAGAGACAAAAAGACATTAAAGACAACAGAGACAAAAAGACAATTAAAGACAACAGAGTAGTGCAGATGGAGGTGTCTGATTAATTGTTCATCAGAGATCCTTCAGGTTATCATTTATTCAATAGAAAAAAACCTGCTGCCCTAGAAATTGAAGTTGTATAGATTTGCCAAATGTCCTCTGAATCACATTTCTACAAAAAGCATAAATACGTAAGTGAAAAGATGTTGTTGACATACATATCCCCACGTGAAGTCTGTCAAATACAATTCAAAGAGTGAACTTGAGTGTTTCAATCTGCTGACTAATGTTAAGTAACTGCTTTTTTATAATCTCCTCTATTTGCTTTTCTTATCATTTAACAGCATTGCTTGGCAGGCCGAGGTTTTCCTCAGAACCATCAACAATATTAAGTTTGCAGACGACGTCATGAAGGAACTGACGCTCCGAGGAAATGCCCGAGGTGAGTGACTAATCTTATAAAATAAAAAATGTATCCCTGAAACATCCAGTTTCAAGGTGACTTGTGTTTTCTGTAGAATGGTTTATTGGGTGTGGTCTTTATTGTGGCCATTTATCTCGTATGCCGCAGCATTAAAGTGTTGATATGACACTCTGTGGAATGTACACTAGTTTCATTGAAGTTCATATTGTAGAGTATTGCCTGTTCTTCAGTTATAATGAACTTACAGTACACAGTATATTCAGTAATAGAACACATACAGAAGGTCACCTCAGGGATCTTCTGTTGGTTCAACATCTCTGTCACGTGAACCGTAAACTAAGACGTGTCCCTCACCCGACCGATGTCCATGCAGGTTTCACGGCTCTTATGTAACATCATCTCCTCTGCAATCTGACACCAGAGACGGACCGGGAGGCAGGTGGACATGCAGGGACTTTTCCTAAACGGCTACATTCAGGAGTGGGAAAAATACAGTTGTGTTTGTTTTGCCAAGTTTCAGGCAATCGGGTCATCTATGTGGAGAATATCAAGACCAATCGGTCGGAGAGATATAATCCCTGGCGTTTTTTTAATTTGTTGTAGATTAATCAAGATACATTTGTCCTCATCTCGTTTGATTGTGTCATGACAGAAACTACTTTTCTGGTCTCAAAATAATGTGGCAGAGAATTAGAAAGTCATGTGAGCATGATTTTGCATGACAATAGAAATGCAGACTCACACTGGTAATTCATTGACAGACACAAGTCTGTGAAAACAATCAATAAGGGATTGTCCGGGACAAGAACGTATCCAAATAATTACACTGAAACTGTGTAAATGATCACGATCACTACAATGAGGATATTTAGTTTTTCCTTGTGACTCGCTGAAGTTTCTTCCTCTCTGTGACTCAGCCTTCTCGACTGTAAATGTCCTATCACTTCAAATCCAAGTCAGTACTCAAGATGATAAGAGAGATACTAACCCTCACACTGGTGTCCAAACAAAAAATGAGGTGGTGCCATTTTACGCAACTGAATACTTCCATTCACATGATGAAGTCGCAAAAAAAAAAGGTTTCAGATTCAGTACTCGATAGCAGGGGTCACTAATAGACGGAGATCTGGGTCCGGACCCAGACACCGTTGTACCCGGACCTGGACCTACAACCGATAGATAATTAAGAATTATTATATTTTGGCGGAGTGCTTCTTTTTTAACCGGTGCAGCTTTTCCAGCCTATACGGCACTCGTTCAGCGGCCCAGGAATCAAACTGACCAATTGCAAACCAAAAGATATACAATTTGCTGAATAAATGCTGCAACTCCTCACATTTCTGAATCTGGAACCGGAGAATGTTTCACATTTTAGCTTGTTAAATAAATGTATCGACTAATTAATTGATTTGACAAGCTACATCTCAACATCTTCTTATATGGATTGGCATGACATTTTCTTAATGACTTTGATGATCCCCTGACTGTTATCTCCACCATGAGGCCGATATTTATGGTTTTATGTGAATTGTCTGGACAACTTTTGGATCGATTGAAAAATGTGGTGCAGACATTCATGACCCACTGAATAATTTGTAATCCCTGATTTTTCCTCCAGCCCCATCATCATCATCATCATCATCATCATCATCATCATCATCAGGTCAAACTTTCAATCTGTCCAATACTGTGCTTCATGAGCAAATACCTTCTAAGCTAATAACATTCCCATCAGCATCAGTTGTACTTTGTGTTTAGCGCTAATTAGCTAACGTTAGCATGTTATTATTGTCATGTTAGCATGCTAATGTTAGCATTTAGCTCAAAGCACTACGACTTGGCCATAGAGTCTTAATCTTGATACTTGAGTTAATACATTATCAGATTTTTCTATCATTTATTTAAGGGGATCATTGACTACTAATAATTGCACTACACTTAAATAAATGGACGCTGATGTATTACTAAAGAAGATGACATTCTGATGACTTCAACCAGTTTCCCGTTGATAAAGGTCAAGTCACAAGCACAGCCACTTCTTTGTTGACCGCTGACCCTCCAGTGACCCTCTGAATACCACTGACCTGAGATACAGGTGTCAGATCTTTCCTTAGCCAGGGTAGCAATCAATGTAGCCAGTTTACTCATAAACTGTCAACAGAGCTGGCGTGCAAACAGCTCTCCTGAAGTCCATGCTGGTGTTCTCTTCCAGGATACGTAGTGGAACGTAGTGGAACGTTAGTTCATGGGATTAGGAGAACAATTTTGGTGCAAATCAATGAAAAAATACCTAAACTTTTGCTGATTGTTTGCCTCTTATTTTATAAGATTTTGTTTTATCAACGATTTCAAATGTCTTTGCTATTTTCGTTGCTATTGCCAGCAGGTAAGTTTAACATGTCTTATTGATCCAGGAAGTATTTCAAAGTGAAGAGAGTTCCAGTCATATTCATCGAAAGCCTAATACGTAAAAATGTTTAATTTCCTCATTAAAGAACCCTATCTCTCTTTGGCAAGAAACAAGAAACAGGATATTAGGAAAACATTTATTTAAACACTCTTTTATATACATTTTTTTTTTGGGATCTCTGTTAAATACTTCATCTCTGGAAAGGTCCTGATTGAACATTTCCTCAAGCTTCCCAAACTTCTGCTCTGACTAATCCCTCCAAGCAGATTAGGACCAATACGGCTGTTATTATAATTTTAACTAAAGTGATCGTGCCCAGCAGGGAGGCAAACCTTGATTAAGGACTCATGAGGAAAGAAACGGCATGGTTCATTTACAAGTCTGTGTCACCTAAACACACACGCATAGCGGCAATGAAGGCTCAACACCGTCCGTGTTGTGCAGTGTGCCCAACAGGGTGTTGGGTGCAGGTGCTCCTTGTCAATGAGGGAGACAAACGAGTCACAACGCCTTCATGTCCTCGCATCATTTGATACTTTCTGAACACACATTTATGTCAAACTCTGAGAAACACGCGCAGTGATAGTCACAAGCCGACAAGGAAACAGTGAGTGAGGGATAGAAAGGTCTGTAGGCGGTGCCAGTTTGTCCTAACTAATTATTTATTTTTACAATTAATTAACGATCATTCCACATCAAATTTGCTCCAGGAGGCCACATAGAATATATGAAAGGTATTTGTCTTAGAATCTTATTTTTTCATAGTTTTTACTGTCATTCAGTCAAGATTTTTACAAGTTTCATTCCTGCAGTCATATTGCTCGTGAAAGTGAAAGAGAAATATGAAGGTGAAGATACCTGAAATGTGTGTTATATTTTTTTATTTGCACGTAATCCCGACACGGAACCAGGAAGTGACCGAAACAATTTGGATTGTTACTTTATTATGTGCCTTTTTTTTCTCTTGTTCCAACTGAGTGGTTTAACAATGTTTTTGGCATCTGAAAACGTAAAATGAAGCCACGACTTCCTGAAGCCACGTCTTCCTCAAATTGCCCAAGGTGTGGTCTTTAAATTGCTTGTTTTTAGGAATAATTTAAAATCCCAAAAGACAAGAAAAAACAGCAAATCTGAGAAATGTAGCAAAATACTTGCTTAATTTTGTTGATCGACCGATCAAGTATTTGTTTATACTCATGACTAGTGAATTCAGCTTGATGTGTAAAATTGGTGGGGTGCCCCTTTAATCTGGCAAATAAAAATAGAATTATTGGCCAAGACTCAGGAAAAAAGGATGTATTTTTTTTTATTGAGAAACATACTACCCACTTTATCCAAGCTCTTATTAAGTTGTTTGTTTATTTAAGGACTTAAAATCTATTCAAAAGGGGAAAAAAGCTTCTAAAAATAGGATGCCTTGCAATAAATCTGGAAGTTTAACACCTGTGAAAACCTGCTTTTTAAGCATTAAGACCCAAATATAATAATATCCAAGTAAAGACGAGAGCATCAAATCTTCCATTGAGTAAAGTAGCCAAACTAGCTGGTCTGGGTGCAGAGTGGGAGGAGACAGACAAGCATCAGAATGGGTTGAGCTTCACCTGCTGTAAATAGCTGTATCCAACAGAGAGGAGACAGCGGCCCACAATGCTCACGCCAGGTGAAGATGTGGACCAAAGTAAAAGTGACCTGACAGGGAAGGAGGGCACGCGGGAGAGGAATGAAAGACTCATTATCTGAGGTTGACTGGAGCACTTGAGTCAACAGTCTAAATAACCTTTGCATCAAGAGTTTGTCGTGACTTTCCTCAAACATGGCAGCTACAAGGAGATTTGCTCTTTTTCTCTGCATGTTGCTGATGGTGTCCAGAGGCCCCAGTCTGGCCAGCGAGGACACGGGACACGAGACGGGCACTGCAGACACGGGACACGAGACGGGCACTGCAGACACGGGACACGAGACGGGCACTGCAGACACGGGCGACCATCAGGGGACCACCACAAACTCCAGCCATGACAGTGGCAATGGGGACACTGATCATGAAAGTACCGGCGAAGGCGGGGGTCATGGTGGGGGGCCCATAACCACTTTACCTATCGTGAGCTGGAAGTGGGAGCATGTCTCCACCCCGTACCTGGTGGCCCTTTGGATCCTGGTCAGCTGGCTCTGCAAGCTCGGTGAGTCAAGTCTTGTCTTTTAGTAAATATGCTTTTGTTGAGCTTTGTTTCTTTAATAAACTTGTTGTGTTGACTTAATTAAAGTTAACGTTAGATTGTCATTAGTCAGTAAGTAGAGAGCATAATTCACTCTTCCAAGGTGAAGATGGTTGATAGCAGCTTTAAAAGAAGTACTCAGATCTTCTAGTTTAGTCAAATTATCAATACCACAGTGCACAGCAAGTAAAAGTCCTGCATTTATATTTACTTTCAATTAAGCAAAAGTACACAAGTATTATCAGCAACATTTTAATGTATTATATTGTATTATATTATATTATATTATTGGTTGCAACCTCCGGGTCTGAAAAGTTGTGCCTTAAGTGCCTTAAACTCTACTGGCCATCAGGGTGTGACTCCTGTGGTTGCAAAAAAAAAGTCAGATTGTTTAGAAGTCTTTGAGAAAATGAATCTCACTTGATTTAATCACCTCAGTTAACATTGTAAACATGAGTTTATGGTCTCAATCTATCGTTTCAAGTCTTCTTCAATGCAGCATGCTATTCATCTAAATGATGGTCCGTTTAGAGTCAAATAGACCATAAAGCAAGGTACGCCTTGGGATTGACAGGTCTACCACGCCGTTGTTCGATGTGGGAGTTGTCCGTGTTATCGGCTCAGAACTTGAACCCTTTCACAGTCTGTCTTCAGTTGAATCGGTCGCCAATAAATGTCTCATTCAGCCTTCGAGGATACTAAGAGTCCTCGACTGTCTCTGTCACCCCCAGCTATTTTAATTTTTAATTTTTAATTTGAACTCTTAATTTTAATTTTAATTTTAATTTTCTCTTCTTTATTTTTATTTCTCTTTACCATTCACTCCTCTGCACACCGCATACTTAAACACTCGTCACTTTAACATACACTTTAACTTAAATACACATGTCACTTTAACGTACATTCACATTAACCTATCTGTTGACTGAGCACTTGCTTATCTTACACATATTTTAATACCAATTGCACTGTTGTTTTCGTTGATTGTTGATTGTTGTTTGTCTCGTCTTACGTCCCATGTCCATGTCCAATGTCTGCACCTTCCGCCTCAAAAAATTCCTCGTTTGTGTGAAAACATTCCTGGCAAATAAACGGTTTCTGATTCTGAGTCACTTGCGACGGTTAAAAACCATGAAAGCGACGGCCATGAAGGCTTCAAAGCAGCAGTCCACAAACCACAGGATGACATCACGTTGGCTATGTCCGCTTATTATAGACCTCCAGCAGAGTGGCGTCAGTGTTGGCCCCCAGCGGGGATCGGCTCCTGGTTGGAGAAGGAGCCGCTGCCGCTGCCGCTGGGCTCTCCTCCTTCCATCTTAGCTGAAGGAGTTTTTTGGCGAACCTTCATGCTGTAAATCTGAAGTTAAAAGTTATAACTTTAAATAAAGTACCTCACACTTTTACGTGAGGAAATGTATTTTGTTACATTCCACCAATGGCGATGTGTGTAAAATCTTCAATGCTGTATATTTATATGACGACAGGCATACGTGAGGTGATGTAGTGATCTTTATGAATGAAATAACCACAAGCCAGTATGTGATATGGGGGTTGAATTAAATCATCATGTCACCCAGCCTCCTTCCAGAGTTTAGGGTTTGCGTTCAACTGGGTTTGTCAAATATTTAAAAGGGATAAAAACAGTCACAATACACGTTTTCGAAGATGCTTGCGTATACAATTCAAACGCTCTGATTGGACAAACTCCACTTCTGAAGTAAGGAATTGGACACAATTGGGGTCATTAGGAGAGATTGACCTTCCCCAGATGTCTTGTCCTAGAACGGTCATTAGCAATTCATGTATACACAACATACGCAAATGGGTTGCGGCACTGTGGACAATGTAAATGAATGAGCATGCATTTGTGTGTGTGTGTCTGCGTGCATGTGTTTGTGTACACCTCCACCGGCATAAATATGGGACGGTGGTTGGCTGTATCGGATGCAGGAAATGACGGAAAAGCAAACAATGAAATCAGACGCCGTGGCAGCTTCAGTGGTTATCTGTACTGCCTTTGGCCGAAAATGTTACAGCTGTGTTTGTACTGACAGTAACTCGCACAAGAGATTATTAGTGATAACAAATAAATATAGTTATGTGTGATTTAAGTGCCTGTTTCCACAGCTACTGACATTTGTCCATTGAGGTTTTGCGGAAAGTGAAACTTCCAAACTTTGCAACTTCAAGAGGGTTGCATACTTAAAATTTCACTCAGCATAGTTTACGTTGGTTTAAATTTAAAATCTATATTTGCAAGCATGGGTTTTTAATATTTTCCTAAGATTGCAAAAGATAACATTTGTCCCCACATGCTCCTTGAGGAAATCTTGAGCCACACTTGAAATTGTCGAAAGAAAAACGTTAGAAAGAGCAAAGGCTGCGTAGAAGTCAAACATTGATTTAGGGATTAGAGGACATCTCTGAAATGTCCCCACTAAATCCGCTATTTGATTATAGGGATCAAACCTTTATGGACACAAAGATAAAAGGACTCATAAATGTTTGAGTGTTCTGCAACAGAAAACCATCAGCCAACCCTTTAACTTGAAATATGTTTAGAAACTCGACATACAGTACACTGTGGTTGAGAGTGCTGTGAATTCCAAGAAGGACTCGTGTTGTGCTTGGTTTCTTATCTTTAAAGGAACAAATCGGTTTTATAGAGTAAACTTGCATGAATTCAAACAATAAGTGCGCAATTCAAATGTTGACTTTATGCGTACTTATCGTAGCTCGCAGAGCAGACAATGGCAAGTTTCTTCAGGCTTTATTTCCTCTTCACAGATTGACAATGCCTGCTTTCTTTCATTCTCTGCTCTGTGCTAATTGAAGACAATGGACAATAACTGCAGGTTTATGTATCTCTCACGGGCCGGAAAGCGGTTAATTTCTTGTTGTTCAGGTCACGGATTTTTTTTCCTCACATTTACAGTCACTGTCAGTGTATCTGACCTTTTCCCTCCCAACAGGTTCCCTCCCTTTTAAGTGGTTGGTGATGTTGTAGTTTAAGTATTTTTTATATCGTTTGACGAGAAGCAATCGTAGCAATTTATAGCAATTAATTTCTTAACAGCATCCTGACAAACAATAACACAACGATTCTGAACTGTAGCGACTGTAACTCCCGGTCTGGAAACGACCTCCACGTGACCTCTTGTGAGTCGACCCATCTTTGTGGCTGCTGGACGTGTGCACGGAGCTCTGGCCACTTTAGAACGATTGAAAGGTGTGAGTTAAAGGCCGGCTACTGTTCAGCAAGACATATTAGGTCATTAGTTAATCAGGCCGAGCAGGTCGTTCATGCTCCACGGTGCAGGCAGTGCAGCCAGACCTTCTTATAAAGATGATTTACAGCATTTAGAGCACATCAGACACCAGTGGAGTGCAAGTTTACTCCAGTACTGGACTTAAGTACAAATTCAAGATACTTTACTTTATTGTTTCCATTTCATGTTATTTTATACTTCTACTCCACTACATCTCAGAGGGACATTTAGTATTTTTAACTCCACTACTTGTGTTTGACACCTGTAGTTACAGTGTAGTTACAGTTTTACAGCTTTTCATACCCCAGCTGTCCAGTGAAAACCATTTATCTCCAAATTTGTTGATTTTGAAATAAAAAAAATCTGATAAACTGAAGGATGACATGCTACTTTATGGGTTGAGAAAATTCTCCTACTTATGAGGATAAATTCACTTTTTTTAAAAGCCTGTTAGATCGGCTGGAAAATACATCGTCACAAAGCTTAAAACGACAGATTTTCTGACCTCGACAAGTGAATAGGATACAAAGAAAACCAATAGATATCACTAAGAATCTTCCCCAGTTGATTACTTACATTAAGATAATATTTGTTTTGTATTGCAAGTTTTCTGAAATGTATTTAGATATGCAAATGAGGCATTATCTAATGCTTACTGTTGGTGAATTTCAGAGAAACCTACAAACGCAAGTAGATAGAGTAGTAAAATACAAATGTGTATTTTGAATCTTTGAAAGAAGATGTTATGGAAGCAAAATACACCATACATCTCAGAAATGTTTTTGCTTTCGATAAGGTTTTGAATGCAGGACAGTGTTTCCACAGGGAGGTTTTAGTACTTTTACTTCAGTAAAGGATCTAAACACTTCTTCCACCGCTGTCAGAAACCAAGAAGCTGTCTCCCACATATGAAGCTGCCAGTATGTGATTAGTAATAATGCTCATTTATATCAACTCAAATAATACAATATATTTCCATATGCGCAACCTCAGATATGTTCGTCCTTTGTTGGGAGAGTAATACCGGTTCACACCTGTGATTGTCCGAGAGCTTACGTATCAGATCACTAAACCGGTTTCAACACTGAGGCTGTTGTCCCTTGTTATGCTCAAACTGGACGGGACATCTGAACACAAACAAGAACCGTCATGACCAATCAACTCTCAAGGGAATAAGTATGTAGCCTGTGATGTAACTGTCATGTAAAGGATAAGGCTGCTGCTGTTCTATATTCTTCATATAGTCAATAAATCTCAGGAAAAGACCAAAAACAAAACTGTTAGTCTGTCTCCTAAGCTTCCGTACCACTGGTTTCTACTGACAACATAAATTTTTAATATTGGCTCACAAACATACAGTTTCTTTAAAAAAAAAAAGGGGCTCAGTAATTAACTTGAAGCTAAAGGGTTGGAAACCTTGAGAAACTAACAAGTGTAGACTTTTACAAATAAGATTTTGTGTTGCCAACTATTTTCTGATGAAAGTAGCTAGCAGCACGAGCTCCAAAAGTTGCTAAATCTGGCAAAAAAAGACACTGACAGCCCGTCCTCCAAAACTGCTTTTAAAGAAGATTACCAATCCTACCTTTTAACTGGTGGGCATTGTAGTTTTTAGCCAAAGTTATTAAAACAGGAGGAAAAAAGCACACTTTTCTGGGAACTATTTTCAGCTGCGGGCTTAATACACATTTGGTGCTTTAGTGAATATTTGCTGCACCGGGACGAAGTATGCCGGGTTGAGTCCAAAATAAACTACAGTGGCCATGTGCATCACAATGACAGGAACATGTCACCCAGGTAAACAGTGTGGCTGCTAGAGGACAGCTTTCTCATCTCTCTCTCACGTTAAGTCTTTAACCAGAATTGAGTAACGTCACCGTCAATCATTACTAAAGCACGACTCAGCGAGACGAAGCCATTGGAAGTGTTACTACACACGCTCAGGTGGCCGGTCAACATCAAATGACCACACACACACACACACACACACACACACACACACGTTCAGAGGCCGGAAAGCACAGCCAGAGTAATGACTGGCGAATGTTTCAAACGTGACTGAATAACCGGAGACCTTTCTTGGACATCCGTTACTCCTAAACACAGACACACACACACACACACACACACACACACACACACACACACGTTCGCGTAACCTTGGTCATATTGTACATATAAAAGGCTGAGTCCGGGGTTCTGCACACTTCTGAACTCACCGCATCGCTGCTGACCGTTGGAGGATGCGAAGTGGCAGACTGAGATAGAAAGATGCACCACTAGAGGGAAAAGAGTAGTGAAAAGATAGCAAGCGATAGTAAACCAGAGTGAGTCAGACAGAAAAGGATAAGAAGTGCGACACACTGTCAGCCCGGCATTGGTACAGACAGTTCACCTCCTCAACATCCGAGATAGAGGACTTCCTTTTTCTTTTTCGGTCTCACTCTATTCCGTGCATTACTTTCCTCAAATGCGACGCTGCGGATATGTGGCCCTTTGGCTGTTGGGGTCGGGGTCACTGGTCTGCCTCGCCTCAGGGATCCCGAGCGCCAGCGGGGACGTGGCGCCAACGCTCCAAGACTCCCACCTGGAGCCGCCATCTGAGTCCAGATCCAACTCCGTCATCACAGGAATACCCGTCGTGACCTTTAAGTGGCACCATGTGGAGACTCCCTATCTCGTTGTGTTGTGGATATTGGTGGCTGGTTTGGCTAAATTGGGTATGTAACAAACAGTTTAAGAAATAGAAAGTGCAAGAAAGGTGTTTTTTGGGTGATGTAGACCGGTATATATGGACTACCAGTCACCGGGCGGTTACCATTAGTTTATTCACTCGTATGACTGTTGATCTTTTGAACCGCAGAGCGTCAGAGTTATGCCACACATAGTTTGGATGTTGCAGTCCGACAGATTCCACCGTGAAACCAGATAATGTGGAGCTATATTTAACCAACAATGTCAAAGGATGACAATGTAATCCTGTTGCCACGCCCCTGACTCTAATCTTTCACATGCGAGTCATTCCCACTCCCACCAAAAAACATGAACGGTTTTGTGAAATGAGCAAACATTAATTTTGAATTAATAATTCTTTTAACCTCTGAAAATATAGGTTCAACCTCAGTGTTTCTGTATGAGATAGACCAAATAAGCATAGCTTAAACCTAAAGATTGTGTGTGTGTGTCCCGTGCAATAGACATTTTCCAAATTGCACCAATCTGTGCGACTAATATTGTAACATACAGTGTCCCATCCTGCAGAAGGGAACATTCCCGAGGACAGAAGACTTTCTTCTGCGTTTTGGACCTTTTTAGAATCACTTCATTGTTTAACATTTGATACTGTTGAATACCACAAAACTACCACAAAACTACCACAAAAAGAGACGCACCACATTTACACGCTTACACTGATCTTCTACTTGCTTTCTCACAAACATGACCAGCATTGAAACATAACAGGCCTCCATCCAACGTGTTCTGACTTTAATCTTCAACCCCTCTTGAATGGATCTTATCGTTGATCCCCGCAAGGAGAACTCTTGAAACGGGTCTATTCGAACGGTTCAGTAGGTTTGATTAATAAATCAACTTAAGTGACACTTTGTCAGGCCATTAAGTGAAGTGACCTTAAGCAAAAGGCTGACTTTAGTTACGCAGAGTTATTAATAAACCCTTCACACGCGTCACCGTGATGGTTAATCATATGCCCGGAACAAAAAGTGGCACTTTCTCGGTCGAGCGCAACAGTTGATCATTTGCAAATTTTGCAACCTCCCAAAGTTTTTTTTTGTTTTAGTTTTTTTTCATGCTGCAATAGGTTTTAAACTTTGTCAGCCCCAAGACCCAAAATTACACAGAAAAGAAATGTCTGTCTCTGTTGGTTATTATGAATCTACTCTTGTTGGTTCTTATGTGAGAACCCACTAGAGAAAGCCTCACAATACATTTTATTTGTTTTTGATCGATTCCTCTCTTCTCTCAGTCATCGAGGCCAACCACCATGTGACCAGTGTGATCCCAGAGAGCGCCTTGCTCATCTGCTTCGGCTTCCTTCTGGGTGGCATCATTTGGGGTGCGGACATGGTGCAGACCTTCAAGCTGACCCCGACGTTGTTCTTCTTCTACCTGTTGCCTCAAATCATCCTGGATGCCGGTTACTCCATGCCCAACAAGCTCTTCTTCAGCAACATGGGGGCCATCTTGATCTACGCCGTCATCGGGACCTGCTGGAACGCTGCCAGCTTGGGGCTGTCGCTGTGGGGGTGTCACCAGGGGGGAGCCATGGGTGAGAGACTTTCACTTGAGCAGGGTGCCCTGCTACTTCCTGTGGAATGGGCCAGGAGCATTCTGGGATGTTCAGATTGAGGGACCTCAAATAGATTTAAGTCCCACTGGCATTTCTAGATACATTTTATATATTTTTGTTGTTGTTTATTTCTATAAAGGGTGTAAAATAGGCAGTGATTATTCAGAGTGACAATAAATATAAAACAAAAAAGAAAGAACGGTCAACTACAACAAGAAGTTAGTTATTGTACTTTGGCCTCTGATTTGACCCGCAACTGAACACACAGTCACGGTACACACCTTTTTAGATTCAGTGTGAATTTACACTTTCTGGGGAGAAAAGGGATGTTATTATGTCCAATGTTCATCGCAAATAATTCCCTATAATTCTGCTTAGAAATAATAATAAAAAAGACACTCCTTATTCTCGCCAGAGAATCGTCACGTTTCCAAGTTTTCTTAAAGGAACAGTGTAGGTGGATTTATTGAAAAAAAATGGAATATAATATTCATAACTGTGTTTTCATTAGTGTATAATCACCTGAAAGTGAGGATTTTTTTTTTTTTTACCTTCGAATGAGTCGGCCATTTTGCAATGCCATGTTTCTACGGTAGCCCAGAACGGACAAACCAAACTCTAAAGAAAGCCTTTTGCGTTTCTATGTTACCTGAAGGCCACCGTAGTTCTGTGAGGGGTATTCAGTTGGATGCCACTGAATCCTACACACTGCTCCTCTAAGTATCAAAGTGTTTGTACATCCATGAGTACACTGCAAACAGAAAGGGCTAATGGCTAATTTGTCCTTTTAAAAAAATAAAAATAAAATTCCGTGTGCGGCGCTGCAGGTGACCTGGACATCGGCCTGCTGCAGTATCTTCTCTTCGGCAGTCTGATTGCTGCTGTGGACCCGGTGGCCGTCATCGCCGTGTTTGAGCAGGTCCACGTCAACGAGGTCCTCTTCATCCTGGTGTTTGGAGAGTCGCTGCTCAACGACGGCGTGACGGTGGTGCGTACGCAACAACGTTGTTGTTTTCCTCGTAACAGTTTGTTTGAGACCTCCATCATTGGAAAGTACACTTCCAAGACACGAAGTATAACGAATGCAAACATTGTGCGCTTTAATATAAGGGCCTTTATCCCTCACTGGTCAATACAAAAATAAGTTCTTTGAAGAGGTTAATCAAATATGAAATATTGCTTGTATGACTTATGAATCATGAAATTCCACTCTATTCATTGCTGAAACTACAGTGAGGAGGGATGTGTTACTTTCAACTTTCCGCACCTTTCTAATGACAGACTCTGAACTCTCTGAGGCTCATTGAGATGTGGTAAAAATACCTGCACACTGCTGTTTCGTTCCCAGTTCCTCTTTCATGCTACATGGACAATGTTTTGACCCCAAATGACCCCAAATGTGTAAACAAAACATTATATATCAGCTGTAATGACACGTTACACATCATCATGAATAGGATAATCGTCCTTATACATATGCCATATTATTTATCTGATAGGAGTGAAGGAAACACTTTTCTAAAATATTTATAAAACATGTGGAGGTCAATTAAAATTATATATTTTGTAAACAAAGCGACAGGTGAATTTATCTGCATAGACGACATTCTAATACAATTGGCGAAAACTGATGAAACCTTGTGACAGGCAATACATATATTCTATATCAATATAGAAGCTGCAGATAAGGAATAATTAGATAAGAGATAAGATAAGATAATCCTTTATTAGTCCCGCAGTGGGGAAATTACAGGATTACAGCAGCCTTGCTCACAAGTGAATAAAAAGAATAATACAATAGAAACAAGTAATATAAATAAATATAAATGAGCAGTAAAACAGTAGAGAAATATTAATATACAGACTGAATAGAAAAGTACTTAAACGTATTGCACGTAAATACACGTAATACACGTAATAATATTGCACCAGGTGAATGATAAAGTGACCAAGTTCAGTTCAAGTGTTCAGTTGTCAGAGTGGTCTACTGGGAGCTCAGCTGGTTGTGCAGCCTGACCGCAGCGGGAAGAAAAGACTTGCGGTACCTCTCCCTCAGACACCGGGATGAATCAGCCGGTGACTGAAGGAGCTGTGCAGCGCTGCTAGAGTGTCCTGCATGGGGTGGGAGGCGTGGCTTATCATGGACGAGAGCTTACTCATCATCCTCCTGTCCCCCACCACCTCCACGGTATCAAGAGGACGCCCCAGCACGCTGCTGGCCTTCCTCACCAGCTTGTCCAGTCTCCTCCTGTCAGCTGCCGTGATGCTGCTGCTCCAGAAGACCACTCCATAAAAGATGGCTGATGCCACCACAGAGTCAAAGAAGGTCTTCAGGAGTGCTCCCTGCACCCCAAAAGACCTCAGTCTCCTCAGCAAAAAGAGTCTGCTCTGTCCCTTTTTATAAAGTGCGTGTACGTGGTCGGACCAGTCCAGTTTGTTGTTCAAGTGGACACCCAGGTACTTATAAGATTTAACGATCTCAATAGAAAGCAGAGGTCTTTGTTTTGCAAGTCACAAGTGTCAAGTCTTTGCACTCCTAAACAAGACTTAACGCGATGCCATTTGCATCTCCATCTGTAGTTTTGTTTACCACTGCATAGTTTTTGTACGCAATATTTTTAGTATAATATGTTCTAACTGCAGCCTGATTGGATGCTGTTAGATTGGTTCAGACAAAGTGGACTTTGGGAAATTACGTGTTACATTACATTTAGCTGACGCTTTTATCCAAAGCTTTTTTTGCTCTATACACCGTAGACACAGCAACGGGGAGCAATTCGGGGTTAAGTGTCTTGCTCCAGGACACATCGACTAGCGGAGCCGGGGCTCGAACCACCGAACCTCTGATTGAAAGATGGGCATGCTAACCACTGAGCCACAGTCGCCCAACGTTGCTGCATGTATATTGTTAACGTTTGTAGATTCAGGAAATTAAGGGAAATTCATTAATTCACGAGACGCTGTTTAAACAACATATTTTAATTGGGTTTGGACGAAGGTATCAAATATTTTCAAGACAAAAATCGAAGTGAAGTCACGGGTCATTGGTGTTGAAGTCCAAGTTGAGTTGCAAGTCTTTTTTTGTTTTGTCAAGTCGAGTCTAAAGTCATCATGTGACTTATGTCCACACCTCTGGAAGAAAGCATTTGATATGAATAGATGTGCATCAGTCTAGTAATGACTCTACCTTATTCTAAGATGTATCTTCTTCTTCTCTTAGGTGCTCTTCAATGTATTCGACGCGTTCGTCTCACTGGGAGGATCTGGAATTGATGCTGTGGAGATCATTAAAGGAATCAGTAAGGAGTGACATTTATTTACACATTGCCAGTGAAGAATATGTAACGTGTGCAACTAGTCCTGCCTGGCTAACTAGACTCTACATATGGACATGTTCACGGAGGGCTATATGCTGGATAAAAGTATTGGATATGCTGGATAACATACGTGTCCTCTCTCTTTCTCCAGTTTCCTTCTTCGTGGTGGCGTTTGGCGGTTCCCTCGTGGGCTTCCTGTTCGGCCTGCTGATCTCTTTCCTGACCCGGGGCACTAAAAACATCCAGATCATCGAGCCAGCATTCGTCTTCGTCCTGGGCTACCTCGCCTACCTGACTGCTGAGATGCTCTCCCTGTCTGCCATCCTATCGTGAGTAATCCACGACACGCATCTCGTCTGTTTGAGTTTTTTGTACGACTGAAATATGTATTTCTGTGGCTTCGGTTCCGTAGGATCGTCTTCTGCGGCATGTGCTGCCAGAAGTACATCAATGCAAACATGGACGAGAGGTCCGTCGCCACGGTCCGGTACGTCATGAAGGTTCTCGCCAACGGATCGGAAACCATCATCTTCGTGTTCCTCGGGATCTCGGCCATTGACAAGACGATCTGGGTGTGGAACACGGGCTTCATCCTCCTCACGCTCCTCTTCATCTTTGTGTACAGAATTATCGGTGGGATTCACGTCTTTCGCTGTCAGTTTTGAGTGCAAACGGTACGCTGTCCCATGTCAGGGGTCACGAAACAGGCTTTGTTTGTTGCACTGCAGGTGTCTTTTTCCTCACCTGGATCTTGAACAAGTTCAGGCTGGTCCCCGTGGAGTTTATAGATCAGGTGATTATGAGCTACGGGGGCCTGCGCGGGGCTGTCGCATACGGCCTGGCTGCGATGCTGGACGGGAGCAAGATAAAGGAGAAGAACCTGATGATCTGCACTACTCTCATCGTCGTGTACTTCACTGTCATTCTCCAGGTAACCACGTTCCTGTCCGGTTCCTGAGCTCAAACAGTATAGTGGGACATTTGTTTTAGTAGCTTTCTCACACAAAACGCATAATAACTTTCTTGTGAATCTCTTTTCTGCTGCAGGGAATGACGATGAAACCTCTGGTCAACTGGCTTAAAGTCAAAAAAGCTTCACCGACGGAGCTCACACTCATAGAGAAATTGCAGAACAAGGTAAAGCTTGAAATAATCCTGTTTTAGCAGCAAGAAACATAAAGTACCGGGCAACTATTACAGAAGCTCTGTTCTTGTTGTTTAGGTGTTTGATCACATGCTTGTTGCCATAGAAGATGTATCTGGACAAATAGGACATAACTACATGAGGGACAAGTATGTAGAGACACCTCAGAACCGTTTAGCGACTACAATTTAAACTGTTTGGAATGAAGCTCCAAATTCTCTCTTCGCCCGCTCTGAAGGTGGAATCACTTTGAGGAGAAGTGGATGTCGAGGATTCTGATGAAGCCGTCGGCGAGGAAAAACCGCGACTACGTCTTCAACGTCTTCCATCAGCTGAACATGAAGGACGCCATGAGCTACGTGGCCGAGGT
Source organism: Myoxocephalus aenaeus (assembly GCA_038501785.1). Taxonomy (NCBI): domain Eukaryota; kingdom Metazoa; phylum Chordata; class Actinopteri; order Perciformes; family Cottidae; genus Myoxocephalus; species Myoxocephalus aenaeus. Next base: position 4,773,928 of record JBAMJR010000419.1, on the reverse strand, counting down.
GAGCGCCGCGCGAGTGTGTTTTTGTTGGAGCGGTGTGGCTCTGTGGCGGTCGGTAAAGGAAGTCCTCTGGTCTGGATGTTGCAGGGCGAACGCAGAGGCTCTCTGGAGTTTGTCCGCAATGACACCGCGTTCATCGACTTCAGGAAGAAGTTCGGCGACGACTGCTCAGAGGTCATGCCCGACATCACGGCCGACACGTCGGACGATCACAGCGGGTCCTCGACGAGGTGGGCAAACGTTTCTCCCTGATTCACAACGCAATCACAGGGGGAGGTAGTGTGACAATACAAGAGCAAAACAATTAACAATTAACCAAAAAAAAACCTCTACTTTCATTAGTTTTTGTTCAAATATTAATGAATTTGTTTTCCCCAGAGGGCTTTACAATCTGTACAGAATGTACGACATCCTTTGTTCCAGGACTCTCGCATCAGAGCAGGAATAAAAACAAAAAGGAACTATTTAAGAGTTGAAAACAAGGGTTGATCTACTATTTGGATTGATCAGCTACTTCCTGTTCAGACACTGCTCCCTGGTGACCACAAGCAGCCCCTGCACGTCTTTCCCTCACACTTGGAAACAAAATAGTAGAAATGACTATTTGGCGCCTATTCTCCACCACATTTTGGAGGAGAAGCCAACACCAGAGCTGTGCTTTCAGTGCGACTCAGACATAAAGTAACTGACCTCCCCCTCCCACCCCTGCAGTGGGAGAGACCCTGTGCCATCGGTGAGCCTGGAAATGCACGAGCAGAACATGAAGGGTGTGAGGGAAACAGAGGACATCAACACTCACCACCTGCTGCAGCAGCATCTGTACAAGGGCAGGAAACAGGTCAGCTATATGCACTTTATTCATTTGCACTTTAAGAGAAATTAGATTTTATGAGATGGTATACCTGACTATGTCTCAATGCTGTATACTACATTTCCCAGAATACAACAAAATAGCACGTTTCACTAGATGCCATCTGCCTCATAATTGCCCACTTCTTTCAAACCACCCACCCTCAGTTTGTAATTTGCTTTAGAAGAAGCTATGATTTTGGTGTGCTAGAAGAAGCACACCAAAAAATAAATCATACCCGAACCCACAGTTTCTGTCATACTGACTCTTTCAATTTCTGTTTCTTGTTTTGGCGTCTAGCACCGGCACAGATACAGCCGGAGCCATTTCAACGTCAACACGGATGACGGCGAGGTGCAGGAGATCTTCCAGAGGACCATGAGGAATCGTTTGGAGTCCTTTAAGTCTGCAAAGATGGGCGTTGCTCCACAAAAGAAGATTGCCAAGCACACAAAGAAAGACCAGCAGCAAAAGGTCCTTTTTATTAGACAACCTACAGTGTAACATACATGGAATTTGATGCTATAGCCAAAAAGGCTGAGTACAAAATCTCAATACTTTTTTGGGAGCAAACAAAATGTGTTTATAGCTCCAAGTATCAAATATGTCAATGAACGCTGTCATCAAATATCTGGCCAGATTCATGATCTAATCATTATTATTTTCTGATCACATAGTACCTGATCTTTGATTTATTTTGTCAAATCAAAAATAGATGGATATATTTATCAAAGTATGGTCTGAAAAAAAAGTATAATTCTGATATTGCACCAAAAATCAACACTAGCAGATAATACCCAGCAGCCCTGAGAGTCCAAACGTGTGTTTTACATGTTTGCTTTTCACATTTTGTGACTTTGTTGAAGATGTAATCCACAAACAAACTTCTACCACCTGCAGATGCCAAATGGAAAATCCATGGACAAAAGTAAAAGCTATTCTGGGGATGAAGGTTGGTACCTGTGTTTCAGTTGAAAGAGAATATACATAAGCCCTGATTTGTCCAAGTGTTTTAAAAAAAAAAAAAATTACTATCTTAATTTTGTTTGTTTTTTAGATTTTGAGTTCTCAGAGGGAGACAACGCCTCTGGCTTGGAGGCATCAGGCGGTTCCTACCCCTTCCCCATGATGGTCACCTACAGAGCAGGAGGTAAAATAAATCCACCATCTTGTCCACATATCTTCAACCAAAGGTTAATCCTTCATTTAAGATAACGTCCCCATGCAGCATTCTAGAAATACTCCATGCCATGTAAAATCCCACTTAAATAAAAGTATAATCAGCAAAATGCGCTCTTACATTACTAGATGGTTAACACTGTTGCCTCGATGTGGAAGCAGCATTTTGCTGTTTGAGGTGGAGCTAGAATTAAATACTTTATAATACAGTTAGGTATTTTAGTCTAGGATTCAAACCTTTGGAATGGTCCGGTTTTCTGTTATTGTGGAACATTGCATCTTTTTGTTTGCCTCTTTGGGCTGTAAAATGTATTTAAATAAAACCATTTCAGAAGTTTAGAGGGGAAATTACTCTCTGGTAGAACTTATATAACTCAAAGGCATCTGAAATGTGATAATGGGCCCCGGCTAAACACTGGAGTACAGCATTCACATAGGCACAAGCCAAAAAAACATTATTTTCTTCTCGAAAAACACTAAATGTGGTGGATTAGAGTTTAAAATATTTGCCTCGGAATTGTGGTGGAGTAGAAATATAAAGTAGCAAATGTAAAAGCTCAAGTAAAGTACTACTTCAGTACAGCGCTTCACTAAATGTCTCTAGCCCTCAAACCCTCTCAGCACTGACTCAATTTCTTTCCTTTCTCCCAGCTGGCATTGAGAATCCGGCCTTCATGCCGGACCTGGACCCCATGGCACCGGCTCAGATCCCCCCGTGGCTGGCGGACATGGAGCTGGACTGCGGCCCGGTGGCCCCTTCGCAGCGGGCCCAGCTGAGGCTGCCGTGGACGCCCAGCGACCTGCGCCGCCTGGCCCCCCTCCGCATCAGCACCCGCTCCACCGACTCCTTCGCGCAGGCCGCCGCCGCCGCCGCCGCCCCCGCGGCGCCGCAGACGACCAACAAGCCTCCGCCGCCACCTCCGCCTCCGCGTCCGCCTTCCTCTCACATGTAGCACCCACCACCCCTCCTCCGTCTCCCTTGAACCCGGCCGCCTGAGGCGCAGCACCTGACCTCAGACTTTGCAGCGTCTACTCTCAAAATATTGACGGGGGAATGTTTTCTTTTCCGTCCCATTGCTTAATCTTACTCCCCCCCCCCGAGTCTCTAGACCAAACATTCACAGTCCCACAACCTTTGTGCCCGTCTCCTCAGCGCCTCATGTTGCTCTAACGTCTCCCATCGCTGAGCAAAGGGAAGCTGCAGGTGAAAGCCAGAGGCCTGCAGGTCATTTACCAGCACATGTTGAACATTGTCATATTTGCCCCCTCAGGTTCACAGTAAACCCGTCAAACATTGCAAGTCCGTCCCTCTGGTGAAGCTCATCCCTCAATGTGACGCAAGAATGTAAATATTTATAAGTCGTGTTCTTCATAAAGATAACACATTTAATCAAGAGTCCTATGAAAATAATTCCAGCTAATCGGAATGTTACATTTTTTTGTGTGTGTTTTCTCATTTAGTACAGCAGTACTCAAGGTTAAATATAAAAAAATGTCACATGTACGAGAAAGACATGTTTTATTTATTCACAAATGAAGGTGTATTGTGTGGACATCTCAAGCGGGTGCATAGATTTTATGATCCTCTGAAAAAGAACGGTTTTTTTGGATTAAGAAAGAACAATGTAAAGAAAAAAAAACTGTCTTTTTGGAGTGAAAGGTCATTTCATTAATTTGTGGATTGTAATAAAAATAAACCACAGCTACTTGAATAAATTATTAATAATAATGAATGTATCAAACGTGGCTTCTTTTCTTTTTTTAAATATCATTATATTATTCCTGCAGATGAACATGAGTCTTTGAGCTGAATGCGGCACACTTACATCAAACTGTTAATTAATGTGTGAGGTGGAGCCAACGCATTGAAGTAGATTATTAAGGAACTCGTGACTATTTTCTACGTCACAAACTAACCTGTTAAATTGATTATAAATAACCATCACTTTACTTTATCACTCACCTGGTGCAATATTATTACGTATATTACGTGTATTTACGTGCAATACGTTTAAGTACTTTCTATTCAGTCTGTATATTAATATTCTTCTCTACTGTTTTACTGCTTATATTTATTTATATTACTTGTTTCTATTGTATTATTCTTTTATTCACTTGTGAGCAAGGCTGCTGTAATCCTGTAATTTCCCCACTGCGGGACTAATAAAGGATTATCTTATCTTAACTTATATTTAATTATCCACAATCAAGCTGGAATGAATTACTTTTTAATATCAAACTTTGTTACACAATGTTAAACTTCTGGAATGAATCCACATTTGAATGAATGAAACAACAATGAAGTCATTCAATATATAATATTCATCATAAATAGTCCATTTCGGATGTTTCCACCTGCTTTGTGATGTAGTCTAATATAGTTTTTTCATTTTTGGACTCCTTCAGGTAAAAGTGAGCTCCTCCCAGCATCCTGACGGTGAAATCTCCGGATGTGACCCTTTTCCAAGCTGTTGGAAAGAATACAAATGAACGAACATACACACATACAGCCCTGTACAAACATAATAATAACAATAATAATAATATTTGTATCGCTCCTGTCATACAAGAAGTGCAGCACGAAGTGATTTACACATAAATTAAATAAAACAAATTAGAAGATAGGATGGAAAATAAAACCCACTGAATATTTACAAAATGAGTAGCAATATTTGCATCGTGCACATTGAGCGTGAGACTGCTGCAGGACACGACTGACCTTGTAAGTCGTGGGGAATGTCCTCCTTCCCATCGAAGCACGTGACGGGACAGCGGAGCAGCGGGCCGTCCGGCTCGCGGCACCTGCAAGCCAAAGTCAGAAGCGTCGCACACGACACAAAACACTCGTCCCCGCAATCACAGATGGCTTCCAATGAATGGATCAACCTCAGCCCGCGGCTACCTGTAGTGCTCCACCACGTGCAGGTCGGCCTTCAGGGCGGGGAGGAAGAGCTTCAGGACCTCGGGGTTCGCCAGCAGCTCGGGAGGAGTTCCTCCGATGGAAACCAGCCACTTGAGGAAATCGTCGTCGGTCAGCTCGCTTCTCTTTGGGGCCTTGGTGCGCGTCTCTGACTGACAGGGCAACGGGCAACGTGTTGATGGTTGGTCGGCAACACAAACCCTTGTCTTCAGTTAGAGGGTCTAAAATATAAGTATATACAGTTGTGTGTGTGTGTATATGTATATATATATATATATATATATATATATATATATATATATATATATATATATATATATATATATATATATATATATATATATATATATATATATAGATAGAAGGAACCAGATGTTTGGGTCAGTCAACCTCCATCAGGGAATAATCTAATCCAATTCCTTCAGAATACATAGAAATAGAAATCCTGCACACACTGTCTGAGAATGTCTTTGAACATTTTCCTCCATAAATCATCAAAGATATTGTGTTGTAAGGAAGACTTTTTTTTTTATTAACTGCAAACCCTGAACAGGAAAACTGATGGCTGGGTCTTGGAACAGATGTCTGCGTGATGGATTCACTTATTAACATGTCATTATTTGTCTTCAGGCGGTGGTGTACTTTGTACACATCTCAACTGTGATTATCCGCACTATAAAACATGTTTTAAAAGGATTTAAATCAGGCAAATTTGCGTCCTCACAATGCAGCTTTTAATCGTTTGGTCTCCGATTTATTTTTGAAGAGCATCATTGGGACCACATTATTTTCAAATTTGAAAACAAAAGTTTTGGAAGTGAAGATATTATGGTTAAGATTTGATACTGTGTAGGTTAACTACAAGCCTCCATTGTTATAACACTGTCTGCAATCAGTTACAATCGACCAATCAGGCTTCAGAATAGAAACTGAAATCTGGACATTGGTCCACTTAATCGACAGAGTTTGTGACTCCAATCTTCCTTGCATGCATACACTGACACTGATTGATGCTGAGTGGATAACCCAACACAGTTCAACGTAATAAATACACTCACGTAAGGTGCAGAGGCTCCGGACAGGAAGATGTGAACTGGTTCGAGGTTGTGCCGTCTCTTCAGAGCATCTGCCACGGCGAAACCGGTGAAGGCACCAAAACTAGAAAACAGATGAGGGAAGAGTTAACGTGAATAGAAACAGTAGTACGTGGTGGGCAGGGCGAGATGTCATGACGGATACGAAGTTTCTTGTTATCACACCTGTGTCCAAACAGAGCAAACGGCTTCTCTTTCAGCAGCGGTAACAACACAGCAATGACCTCGTCCACGATCTGCTGCATGTTCTCGAAGAAGGGCTCTTTGGCTCGACTCTCTCTGCCCGGGAGCTTGACCGCAAACACTGAAAGAGACCAGAACAAAAGTTGTCACAATATATTTCAAATAGGAAAACAATCATATTGTGACAGGTACATTTTGTGTGTAGTTTTTTAGAGTTAAAGTTCTCACAGGTTTCCTTTTTTGCTGATCTTTTTTTTTTTTTAGACTACATTAGTGTTATTTACATTATAGAGCCACGCCGTATAGCTGGACAGGGCAAAGTGCAGCACTGAAACATGGCGCGTTACCTTCTATGGAGCTGGGCAGGACGTTGCCCCAGCGTGCGTAGTGTATGGAGCCTCCACCTGCCCAGGGGAAGCAGATCAGCCTGGCCACAGCATCTGGGCTCTTCTTGAAACAGCTGATCACCTTTTCCATTCTGATTCAACACGAGGGAGAAGACTGGGACTGCAGTTACTCCTCCTACAGTCATAAGAGTGTCAAGTCACACCTGTTTGCTGCTGGCAGCTCCATCAACTACTCCCAGGAAAACAGTGGTGATTCTTCATGAAGTCTCACATTTCCTGGTTGTTTTTCTTCTATGTTTTTTTTATGGAGCTGTTAAAAGAAATTACATTTGTGGATTGTGGAGACATCTACAGTATGGAGTGTGTATATCCAGAAAGAAACAGTTGATTTACCCTGTGTTGTGTTTTGTAAAAAAATTAAATCTTATGGTACAATGAATAGGACAGACTAGAAACTCACACAACCTGAAATATAAGCTGTTATTTCAAAACATAACGTAATTGAGATGAACAAATAAAGTTTCCCGGAAGTGACGTTGTTTTCCACAGTTGGTATTTCCTGACGGATTTCCCTCGGTGGAGGAGAAGGAGGAGGAGGAGGAGGAAGAGGAGGAAGAGGGAGCAACAGCTTCGTCAAGTTAGACGACGTTAAATCGAGCAATACCGGAAATCACACAATCGTCCCTGACATTTTACAGTGAGAAGGATACTATTGGAATGTAAATGCAACAATAACAATCCTTAGATTAAGTAAAAGAACAAATGCTAATGAGTAAAACTACTTAGTTTCAAGTACAAATCCTGCATTCAGATTCAAATAAATGCCTTCAGAAGCAGGTAATGTACTACTAATAGTGCAGAATGGCCCTCTGAGAGAATTGTATATCATTATGTGTATTGTGTTATGATGTAAACAGAATGTTAAGTGTGTATTTGGTGTAGTTTGATCTGGTTCCCAATCTGAAGGGGGAGAGTATGCAGAATTGGAAAGTAGAAACAAATATACTGATGGATATATATTTCTGCTGCACAAAATTGTGTTTATTTGTTTGATATTTTTGCTTTAATTATGGACCATCACCAAGTGAGGTCCAGGTACTTTTATATATATATATATATTATATATATATATATATATATATATATATATATATAATATATATATATATATATATATATATATATATATATTTTTAAAATTCCGTCTGTTTATTTAATATTACTATTGTATTCTTCTTACTGTTTTTATTACTATTTTATTGTGTATTTATATTACTTGATTTTTTATTTATTTACTATGGGTCTCTTGTGTGCAATGCTGCTGTAATCCTGCAATTTCCCCACTGCGGGACTAATAAATAATTATCTTATTTTATCTTATATTTATGCTTTTATTTTGAAACAATCTACCGGAAGCCTTGATTTTCATATTCCGGTGAGTTTCACGTCGGCGAGCGTGAGGGCGGTGTAAGTGCAGATTTTGGACCGGTTACGCCGATACCGAGGAGAACGCCGGGGATAGTGAACCTACGGTGACCGGACCCCTCGTATTCCTTCACCGGACTGTCACGGTGACCAACCGGGACGACGGATTCAGCCACCGACCGGGTAACGGCTCGCCTCGGTCTCGTGTGTCGAGTTGCTCGCGAGTTGCTAGTTGTCGTCGGCTAACTGTTGAAGCTAACTACCGCTGCTAGCTCACCGCTAACGACTCTCGCTTCAGTTTCACCAACTCCGTTTTCGAAACTGTCACTAACGTTTCCGACACTGGACGCAATGTTGTTTTTTCTTTCAGATACAACGGGAAGAACTTCAAAAAGGACGGAAGCGGGGACATTTTGTGCAACTTTGCGCTGTCAGCTGCGGCACGGCGGGTCGCGGGAGAAGACTTTACGGCCGAGGGGGACCCCCGAGCGGCCCGGTTCCACATCAGCGACCGAAGCCGGGGAGCAGCGGGGGCCGCGTAGCCGGGGGGCGGCGTGAGGCCAGCGGGTCCGCGGGGAAGTCTGAAGTAATCACTGGGGGCCGGGTCATCCGGACAGAGACCTCATGAATGGAAATCGGAACAACAGGTGGGATCTCCGGCTAACCGCCACTTAATCTGGGTTTCAGGTGCTGCACTGGAGTTATTTGCAGACACAAACGAGACCCCTGTCTAGTACTCGGGAGGTGCAAGTTGATCTAAGTTGTTAACGCGTGTGTTTCAAGAAGTTGCCAAGCTTTCGTGGACACTTGTATTCTATATAAACTATATTCCCATCTCCAGCTCCAACAGGAGTAACATAGGGGTGCTGCGGAGGGTTACCTGTCAGTTCTGCGCCTCGTGTGTGTCTGTGTGTACGTCCCAAACCAGTCTCACGGGTTCTCTCTGATTGGCTACGTCATTCTTTGCCGGCTGTCAAAGGCAGGTGGTGATCCCGTCAGGTGTGCGTGAAGCCTGAGAGAGACTGTGTGTGTGTGTTTTCTTCTCCAATCTGTTTTGAAGGGCAGGCTTTCACACCAGCTGCCTAGTTAATGCATAATGTTCAGTTGGCCGCTGCCTGTGTTAATTACTAATCAATTGGGCATGGCAGTCAATCTACTTTTATTGCCATGGGGCACAGTTTGTGAGCCACAGCTTGTGTATTATTGATTGTTGTTGGGGTCAGTGGTTCACATTCACTCTTCACCCATTTTTCACAGAATGAGCCGTAACAAACAAAGTTTTATCAGAGAGTAACGTACATATAGCAACAGACATTTTGACATTTGAAAACAGTGTCAGACTGTACAAACCCTAATAAATAAATAAAATTAAAAAAATAAATAATATATATATATTAATTACAGATTTACTACTGTAAATCTTGGCAATTGAGAAGCTGAAAATGTTTGTTTATTTGGACGTCACGAGTGTAAAAAGGAGGTTAAAACAACATTTATTTGAACGGTATAGAGGTTAAGTGTTACACGTTGTTAGTCTCCAGTATTCAAAGAAAAATACATAATTTATTGATCCCAGAGGGGGGAATTACATTTCTTTACATTACACACACCCATTCACTAAAAAAAGTCCTATCTGTGATACAGTAAAATATCTTAACTATTTTCTTTAGTTGTTGGGTAAAGTGATTTTTGTTTGATTTAGTGCCATTTTAAGCATATTTTGATGGTATCTGGGGAATCTCAATTATTTTGGCCAGGATAATCAGGACTTAAATGTCCATATCGTGCTATACGTAGTTTGGCTCCTCACTCAAGGGCACCTCGGCAGCGCCCAGGAGGCAAAGCGGCCTCTCTCCAGCTATCAGTTCACACACCGTACTTGAACCGGTGACCCTGTGGTTCCTCAGCCAAGTCCCCAAGGACCGCCGCCCCCAATTAGAGTAGCGATGTTTGGGCTGTAAGACTGTTCGTCAGTGAATAACTCTCCTAAAGTGTGTGGGTTGGTTGAATGTCAGCTCTTTGTGGGCTTCTCCTGGTTGCGCGGTATATGTTTTATTTTTTATTTTTTATGAAGCAGCCTGATAATAATTTATATCTGCATTGTTGCTCATTCTACAGTGAACTTCATTACTGGTGCACTAGCTGCTTATCTGCCTGTGCATAGTTGTGGATGTTTTCCATACTTCAACATAGAAATTGAAGGCTTAGTTCCTGTTGTCACTTTTTGGCTTGCCTTTTTTCTTTTCTTTTTGCATAAAAGAAGATGTTCTTCTGTCGATTTTTGCAGAGCAAGGAGAGCACTTTATGTTATAAGTTTATTTAGTCCGACATATTGCTTAAAACACAGACCTCTGGTGAAGTCACAGGATCTTCATAATTTCCGAAATGGTAAAAACAGATCGATTATGTCCGGTAAATAGAAGAAACACTGGAAGTAACCAAGAAAACGGCTATCAAAATGGCATCGCAATAATCAACAAAAACTGACCATACAAATACCGTAAAATAGAGTCTCAAAAAGATGTATAACAGTTGTCACTGGAGCTCAAGGTGAATGAGACAAATCTGTGTGCACCTGTTTCTCTCCTCTTCCCGTCAGCATGCCTATAGTTGCTATGGAGAAACTGTAGCAACATGGGCATCATCGCCGTGGCAACGGCATAGGGGACGAGGCGGCCTGGGGACGAGCAGTGTGTTTCTGAGTGATGCCGTTACGGCAGGTTCAGGGTCAGCCCTCGAGCCTGACAGCAGCTTCAACCCACAGCTGCTCTGTCGCACTCATCTCATGGCCACTTTCATTGTTAATGCTCTTTTTCAGCCGTACACTTTTTAAAATGTTCTTTCATTATAAACAAAGCGCACCTCTTGGCATCGGAACGACTGGAGGTCCGTGTGCAGACGTATTGTCACGTACGTCATTATGCGTGTGGGTCCTCTGACTCGCATGTATGGAAATTGTGTAGCTGTGTGATTTGCATTAAGTACTTTCCAGTTTGGCATTTCTGAAAATTGGTGTCAGATCGGCGTGGTGTGTCCCCCGCCCACTTCTCCTTCCGTCTGACAAAGGCCACGTCAGTCAGGAGAAGTTGTGACCGCTGAGCGGGTCTTTATTCAAAATGTCAACTAACTCCGTAACCTTTTTCTATACGGTCTCCACAGCGTCGGCCCTTTTGTTTCCGCTTTGTCAGTTTGACATGAGGCAATGTTTATCGTCTCCGACCATCTTTTGTGCCAGCACCCGCCATCTGCTCCTTCCACCGTATTAACCACTTCCTTCTTCTCACAGCTCCTTTGAAAAGGGTAGAAGACATTCATGTTAACTGGTCTGGGTTCTGTTTAAGGGTTACGTTGAATGTTGGGACTAGGGCTGTCAAAATTTGTAAAAAATTACGTTCGAATATTCCCTTTAAAAAAAAAACACATATATTCGAATATATGTATCTTCAGTTTAGGTGTCCCCCCCCCCCCTCCCCCCGCACCGTCGGTCGCGCATAGCGGTTTAAATGAACGGCAACAATAAACACATGCTGAGTGCTGATCAGGGATAAGGTTCCTCGGTTCCAGTGCTTCACAGAACTCCCTGAAGCCTCATGTCCTTGCATACGAACAAAATCAATTTTTGCGTGCAGGCCTCCTGTCGTGCCGCAGACAACGAACTTGTGGCGGACGGCGCAAAATACGTATCCAGATGGGGCTGTTTCTCTGAAGGTCCACATGTTATGCCATATTCTCTTGGGTGCACATTCTGGAGATGTGGCCTCAAGTTGCTTGTCGTTGAATGGTAAGCTAACTCTAGCTTACATAGTGTAGCGACCCTGGGTCAGGAAAGCTACGAGACGTTAGCTGGCTTATAGGGTGTTTATTAAGGGAACACAGAACAGGCTACTGTGGGCCGCAGCCTACGCCACAACAACAGCAAAACCCCGTGAAAGCCTCAACCAGCTTCACGTCTGCACCGGGTCAGAGACTCTGCCCCGAACGGCTCGACGCGCACGCACGCACGCACACACACACACACACACACACACTTCATCGCGGCGGGGGTTGCCAGATTCACGATAATTATCCTCCGAAATACTTTTTTTTAAATTTTTTTTTTTTACATTCGAATATTAATTTTCACATTCGAAATTCTGTTTTTAACAACTATTCGAATATATATTCGAATTTCGATTATTCGTTGACAGCCTTAGTTGGGACACACATGCTCCACAATTGACATAAATGCCAACCGTGGACAAGGTTGATATCGTGTCCGTGCACAGTTGCCCAGCTACGTCCAACAGACGTGGCGCCACGTTGGCGTTTACCTTTAGTCCGAACACTATGCTTTTGAATTATCAAGATAGTTCCTGTAATATACAGGCATATTTATATTATTATTACAACAATATACATAGTTGATGTGTGATGTTGTTTATCTTTGGTATTTGCTGTTGTAGGAGACGTTGGAGCAGCCCCTGAACCCCAAGTCCTTTTCTCGTTGCCAAGGCGGCCTGGCTATGGCACCCTTGGGAAGCCCATCAAGCTTTTGGCCAACTGCTTCCAGGTGGACATACCCAAGATCGACGTCTACCTGTATGAGGTGGACATCAAGCCAGACAAATGTCCTCGCCGGGTCAACAGGTAACCGGACAGAGCTGTAGACAAGTTGGAATGTCAATCTCTGAAAGTTAATACTTCTTAAACACACTACTATTTGTATATTCTTCGTGTGTATGAGCTGTGTGCGCCTGGATTCATGCTGCTTGTGGATTGTGGTTTTTCAGGGAGGTGGTGGACTCCATGGTCCAGCATTTCAAGGTGACCATCTTCGGCGACTGTCTGCCAGTTTACGATGGGAAGAGGAGCCTCTACACTGCTAGCCCACTTCCTGTCGCCACCGGTGGGGTAAGACGTGACGTCAGATGTTTGTGCGATGGTGTTTTGTGTTGTCTGGGCCAACAAAGGAATTGCAGTTCATCTTAAGAAAGACTGTCCCGAAAATAGGCTCTTTATCATTGATCTCAAATCCTTGTTTTCCCTCTTCAGGTCGATCTGGATGTCACCCTGCCAGGTGACGGTGGGAAGGACCGGCCCTTTAAAGTCACCATCAGGTTTGTGTCGTTGGTCAGCTGGCACATGCTGCATGAAGTCTTGACGGGACGCGCCGTGGCCGAGCCGGTGGACCTGGAGAAGCCCATCAGCACCAACCCCGTTCACGCCGTGGACGTGGTCCTTCGACACCTGCCCTCCATGAAGTGAGTTTTCTCCCTTTGAAGATTTGTTTGTAGGTTCCTTTTCTTAGGAATATTTCCAAAGAAATTCAAACCTCATACTAAAATCCCTCGAATCATATCTTGTATCTTATTGTCGCTAAATATTTGAGATGGGAATAAACTAGTTTCTAAGGTAACAGTTTGATTAAATGCTTTGTTTAAATCATAACTATTCCTAAAAGAAATGATGGCCATATGCTGTAGTTTACCTTTACCATATTACAGTTTTCAGTATTGATCTAAATGATATGAGAGATTTCTTCTGGTCGTGAAGTATGACCCAAGGATAGTTGCATAATATGAATTGAATTGAGTTACCGTATAACTACCTTAATTCAAAATTGTTTGATTGTGTGAGTGTTATGCTGCACTGAGGAAACCACACGGGAAATGCACCTCAAATCCCATCCCAAGACGAGTAATATCCTGGTGCTCTACTAACCGTTGTGTCACCGCTGTGACCCTGTCTGTCCTCGCCAGGTACACGCCTGTCGGACGATCCTTCTTCTCCTCCCCAGAGGGCTACGATCACCCGCTAGGTGGAGGGAGAGAGGTTTGGTTTGGATTCCATCAGTCAGTGCGGCCAGCTATGTGGAAAATGATGCTAAACATCGATGGTGAGTATGTGTGCACTGAATGAAGTAAAGTAAATGTGAAGCTACAGCCAGAACCTGGTCAACTTAGTTTAGCTTACAAAACTGTAAACCGGGGGAAACGGCTAGCCTGGTTCTGTCTAAAGAAAACTAAATATACCTACGAGCACCTCTTAAATTCAGTAATTAACACAATGCCAGGCTGAGAAACAGTCCAGCACATAACCCAGCTTAAAACCAAAACCTCTTATTTTATTTGGAGAGTTTTAGATTTTTTTTTCTTGGACAGATCCAGGCTAGCTTTTTCCAGTCGTTACGCTACGCTAACTGTCTGCTGGCTGTAGCTTCATACGAGGTGATAAGTAGATCAATACCATTTGGCCCCAAAGAGTAATCTGTGCGCTTCATGGCTCGACATAAACCCCACAAAAAGCTATTGCCGCAGTGGTTTGACCGTTTGATCTCCTCCCGTATCTTTTCAGTGTCAGCCACAGCTTTTTACAAAGCCCAGCCAGTCATCCAGTTCATGTGTGAGGTCCTGGATATTCACAACATTGACGAGCAGCCCCGCCCTCTCACTGACTCCCACAGGGTCAAGTTCACCAAAGAGATCAAAGGTATGTCGCCAAGCAAAGGCAGCTTTTGTTGCCTTACCTTGGATGGCTTTTTGTGTGGTTGTTTGCGGAGCCGCTGTTTTGACGTACTTGCGAACAGAGAGACGCGTGAATGCGATATCTCAGGAAACTCCTGGAGGGGGTTCTTTCCAACGTGTCGTATATACTGTAACTGTAACATTTGCAATCGACCCTCGCCCACGATCGATTGATGGATTGTTTAGCGCTTCTCTAACAAGATCAGTCCAGGAACATCCTCTCTGGACGGTCTCATCTGTAGCGTTTCATTAACTCACTGTCGTTCACCATTTGGAGAATATTTCTCCTTCTTCTCTGTCTTTCCACCATTTTCTCCTGTGCTTAAGAAACTCTCAAGCCTCTTAAAAGTCCTCCTCCCATAGTTTTTCACCTTAGCAGCTCTCTTAAGGGCTAAAGATGCTTCGTGAGTAACTTTTTTCTTCACCTAGTCTTTTACTGTAAGGGGGAACGGAACCTCTTAGAAAACTGTCCTCTTTGACTATCATTGAAATTTCCAAGATTTGAAATACGCAAAAGCAACTAGTTGTACTAGGAAGCGTCATGAATTGTGTCGATTCTTTGTATGTTTTGACAGTTTATTTGTTGCATAAAGGATGAGAGCTGAATCTTGTTGAAGCAGGCATTTACGCCTGTTCATTTGTTCCACTCTATGAATAGAAGCTGCAGTCACTTAAATGTTGCCAATGCTTATTCCACCATCTTCACAGGTCTTAAAGTGGAAGTGACACACTGTGGAACCATGCGTAGGAAGTACCGAGTCTGCAATGTAACACGACGCCCTGCCAGCCTCCAGACGTACGTTTCTACATCGCACCCCGCTAGCCGTTAACTCTGAATCAAAGCTGTCACTGGCTCGCATTAACAGGAGATTCTTTGTTGCCTTCAAATCCACAGATTTCCATTGCAGCTTGAGAGCGGTCAGACAGTTGAGCGTACAGTGGCGCAGTACTTCAGAGAGAAGTACAGCCTGCAGCTAAAGTACCCCCACCTGCCTTGTCTGCAGGTGGGCCAGGAACAGAAACACACCTACCTGCCCCTGGAGGTAAGGACCGATAGGACTGTATGCTGCCAAATGCTGGTCAAACCTTTTGAGAACATTTTTACTGTGAGATTTAATCCAATTCTGTTTCACAGTCAAAGCTCATTTATACTTTTATTCATGAACCAGTGAAATAACCATGAATAATAAATCCCATTTTATACCCAACACACTGTTTGATAGTGTTGTGCCTCAGCACGAGTGAAGGTTAGCTTAATTCATGAAAAACAGTGACAGAAAACTGTCGGCAAGCCTGTTTTAGATGCAATTAAGCGATAAGTAAACTACCCCAGCCTCTTTGTACTGTGAATGGATACACACGGTTCCAAACTTTTCACATTAGATACCCTGGTGCATCCAGTGTACACACAAATGCACGTCCAATGTACGTCAAATGCTGCGTGCTAGATGCTCACTGTACTATCCTGTGAAATTGGCCACGGCCAGGTTTAAGTTGCAGTCCACGCTTTAACATATTACGTTGATATGAGAGTAGCGTAAAGTGTGCGTAGCGAGTTGGCTTGGGCAGTAATATGTCACACCAGGGTATTTAGAAATCAACATTATGGTTTTCAAGCTGCTCAGCTTTCGATGATGTGGTGTACTGCAGTGCACAGCACGGGCCACCAGGGGGCCGTCTCTATTTTGGGAACAGGCAGCAGAGCTGAGAGTGGTGGGGATTACAGAAGTGTTTTGGCTATAGTCTTCATCCAGCTCCATGATTTTATTCAACTCCCAGGCTGCCGCCACTTTGTCTGTCGACCCCATTGACGTGACGCTGTGTGTGATGTTACCAAGGGCGCAGTCGGGAGAGGGAGTGTTTTTGCGTAATGGTTAATGTACAGTTGTCAGTGAGGTTATAGCTGTGAAGTTATCCCTGTCTTACTTGCCACCTGTTGATTTAAAGTGAACGTTAACTGATGCCCAGGCTCACTTGGGGATCTTCAAAGGTGGACCAGCGATGCTCATAGTGACAAATAATGTCGTTACTGTCAGGTCTGTGTTGGGCCTCTCAGTGCCAGGGACAGGTGGAACAAGTACCACAGCATTTTTCTTGATTTAAAAATAAATAAAATCAGTCATTTTTAATTACCGGTGTGTTTTAAGGTTGTAATGACACACACACACACACACACACACACACACACACACACACACACACACACACACACACACACACACACACACACACACCCCTGCTAAATGTCAGGCGACCAATGAAAACCTTTCATCACACACTACAGATTTTTGGTCACTAGTGCGACCACAACGTGTGTTTATTCATTCTGATTATCAGGCTGGGTTAAAATATGAATGAATGTGGACTAGGGCTGTCAACAAATGTTCGAAATTCGAATATATGTTCGAAATTCGAATATATATTCGAATAGTTGTTAAAAACAGAATTTCGAATGTGAAAATTAATATTCGAATGTATAAAAAAAAAGGAATTTGGAGGATAATTATCGTGAATCTGGCAACCCCCGCCGCGACGAAGTGTCCTCTTTTTGTTACGAGCTGTTCGGGGCAGAGTCTATGACCCAGCTCACAAGTCGTCATTTAAGTTTCACTTTCCTATAGAACAGGTCTACACCTTGTTCTGTTATTAAACAGAACAGGTCTACCCCCCCCCCCCCCCCCCCCCCCCGACGTGCCTAATGCGCAACCAGAAAGTTGAATATATTCGAATATATGTGTTTTTTTAAAGGGAATATTCGAACGTAATTTTTGAGCAATTTTGACAGCCCTAATGTGGACTGATGTTTTTTTCATTTTTTTTATTATTTAGGTGTGCAACATTGTACCTGGGCAGCGCTGCATAAAAAAACTAACAGATAACCAGACGTCGACCATGATCAAAGCAACAGCCCGCTCTGCCCCAGACCGACAGGAGGAGATCAGCAGACTGGTGAGTAGATGACACAAAATGACACAAAGCGTCCTTATTTAATTCTGTTCTGTCTTTAAATGAAGATGATTTTCTCTCTTCAAAGGTGAGGAGTGCAAATTACGAGGCCGACCCGTTCGTCCAGGAGTTTCAGTTCCGCGTGCGAGATGAGATGGCTCAGGTGACGGGCCGCGTCCTGCCGGCCCCCATGCTGCAATATGGCGGCAGGGTGAGCTCTGAACCATTCATGGTACTTTCCCTTTAAATCACGCTTCATTTGCACGTGTGTTTTTCAACATGTCTGTGTGTGTGTGTGTGTGTGTGTGTGTGTGTGTGTGTGTGTGTGTGTTCGAGACTGCAGGCTTTCCCCCCCAGTTTGAAGTTGTATTTACAACCCTGACTCATTTGGTGGATCTGAATTTCAGTGCCAAAACTAAAAAGTCAGATGATATTATGGCCCTTTTTATTAGTAGTCAGTGACCTGTACTGTGAAACTCCTTCATCAAACGAGCCACACTTGGGAAATTCTGTGGGGAAACCCTGTGACAACAGTCTATAGTTTTATTTTTCTCACATTTGATTTGCTCACACTGTAAACCGCATCCTACATGTCTTAACTCCTCTGTGATAGTTTGAAATCGGCTGTGTTTCTATATTGTTTCACACATGCATGCTTTTGTAAAGAGATCACGTATAGAAGCTGTAGTCTCTGTTGTGCATGTCTGCCATACGATTACTGCACGAGCCAATGAGAAGCCAGCACGAATTTGTCAGCCAATGTCAGAGCCTGTTAATTACACAGTAGAACTTGTTCTTGATCCCACTGGCTGCCTGAATCCTTTTTGAATCTTTGAATCCATACGTTGTCTGTGTCCTTTTGTACTGTTTGTGTCCGTGTGACTGCCAGTCCCCGCAGGTCAACCCTGCACTGTCGTTGCAGAACCGCACGGTGGCCACGCCCAGCCACGGCGTGTGGGACATGAGGGGGAAGCAGTTTCACACCGGAGTGGAGATCAAGATGTGGGCCATCGCCTGCTTTGCCACCCAGAGGCAGTGCCGGGAAGAGATCCTGAAGTGAGTCCACAAAAGTGACCATTATCGTTTAGTTGGAGTGAAAAAAACTAAATTATCAACAGATTAAAATTATGATGAAGCATGTATTTACATAAAAAATAATCAAATTAAAGTCTTTGGCTATCATGAAAATTTCACATTTAAAGAAACCAGTCAAATATATTTAGATAAATAGAAAGAAAGGTCTTTATTTTGAGAATTACAAAGTTAACCGTATATTGATTTAGAGTACTTTTAAAGGGCATTTCAGTTGCAGATTTTTTCTTTTTCTTTCAATAAGTGGAATTTCAGACTTTACATCCATGGATCACATCAAACCAATACTCTACTGGTCGTGACATTAAAATACACATTTTCATGGATGGTAATTTCTTTTTTTCTTCACGCTCAGGAGTTTCACTGACCAGCTGCGCAAAATCTCAAAGGACGCTGGGATGCCAATTCAAGGCCAGCCATGTTTCTGTAAATACGCCCAGGGAGCCGACAGCGTGGAGCCCATGTTCAGACACCTGAAGAACACCTACGCTGGGCTGCAGCTCATCATCGTAATCCTGCCCGGGAAAACGCCGGTCTATGGTGAGAGGAATAACTGTCTTGAAACAACAGCACAGCAACGGTAACAAAAGTGAATCATGGAGTCGGTGTGTGTTTTAAAACAGTTGCATCTAAAGCGCTGACCTCGAGGCTACTGCTACGCGTTATAGATACCAGCTCAAAGTACATGATGTTTGTGAGGCATTTCTGTCCATACAGTAAGCGGTGGTTGCAGAGCTAAAGGAATATCCCATTTCTTTGACCCACAGCTGAGGTGAAGCGGGTGGGCGACACCCTCCTTGGCATGGCCACCCAGTGTGTGCAGGTGAAGAACGTCGTGAAGACGTCCCCTCAGACCCTCTCCAACCTCTGCCTCAAGATCAACGTCAAGCTGGGAGGCATCAACAACATCTTGGTTCCACACCAGCGGTAAACATTAACACAACAAATAAAGATAAACAAGGTTTCTTTTTTTGTACGAGAGTTTTTGCTTCACGTTGTCACATTGACGTTCATCTTTTTGTCTTGGCTCACCGTCTTTGTCTGTTGGTTGTTAAAAAGACAGCGTTGCAAATGACAGATTGATCGTGAGATAATTTCGTGCCTCTTCTCATCCATCCAGACCATCGGTGTTCCAGCAGCCTGTCATCTTCCTCGGGGCGGATGTCACTCATCCTCCAGCAGGAGATGGGAAAAAGCCATCTATTGCAGCGGTGAGACTTCACTCCAGGGGGAAAAACACACACAAATGGCCAACAATCTTGTATTTTGTCTTCACATACACTGCTCATATCGGCCTGTGTCTACTGCCCAAAAAATACCCTTTCTCTCCCGTAAAGAATTTAGGACCTTTAGTAACCATTTTGGTGTTCAAGTTGATTTGACTCTTGGCACTGCTGTTAATTCAGTACAAATGTTTAAAAGCCTGGCTGTCCGCCTTTTTACTTGCTGATACATTTTACAAAAACACAAAGCACAGAACAGTGTTTCCTTATATTTGTAGGTCCCAGTTTGAGTGTTTATAACGAGGCAAGCTACAAGAACCAACACTTTTGAAGCAAGTAGTGAAACTGGGAAGGCACTTGTTTTTCTGCAGTACCGTAGATACCGTCTCAAGACTTACAGCGTCTGAAATCCAAAAGGACACAGTAAACTCACTATCGATGCGTCCAGGGGACACACCCTACTAACACCCTGATAATATATATCTATCTTTATCTTTATATATATATATCTCTATCTCTTTATTTAAAAGGGACCATGTACAGTTAAAACATAAATGTCACCATTTGATGCACTGTACCAGATTTTAGCTACAGCTAATTCGCATCTGTACTCCCTTGACAGACCATAACAAACATAAAACAAGAGCAAACAGTACAGGATAAAAGACACAATACAACATTATATGTGGGGACACAATACAAGCTACAGCACATTAAAAATAAGTAATAAAAAACGTTAAAAGTAAGTAATACAAACTATTAAAAGCAAGTAATACAAACCATCAAAAGTAGGTAATACAAACCATTTGAAGTAAGTGATACAAACCATAATAATTTATGCTCCATGTGAACAACGAGTGTGTGTTGAAACGGCTGGAGGAGAGCTAGATAACGTTAGCTGTTAGCATCGGTTGGCATCGCAGTCCTAATGTTAAAAGTGGTATCATTGAGTTTCCTTGTGGTGCGTTCAAGCTCTATTAAGCTCAGTAAGTACAAATTAGTTTTAGATAACGTATATTAAAACATTATCCTGATGTTTTCAAATGTAATCTTGTAAAATGTACGGTTCTTTTACCGTGGTTTTGAATCGGGCATCAAGAATCGTGGAATTTCACATTACTGGCATTATGAAAAGACACAGGGAAAAAATAATTTCTCAACTGCTCTTCCGTTGCAATAGTTTTGCATGTAATTGACATGTTTGTGACCCATCTGACGGACGCTGTGCCTCTACAGGTGGTGGGCAGCATGGACGCCCACCCCAGCAGGTACTGTGCGACGGTGCGGGTCCAGAGGCCGAGACAGGAGGTCATCCAGGACTTGGCCTCCATGGTGCGAGAGCTCCTGATCCAGTTCTACAAATCGACCCGCTACAAGCCAACCAGGATCATCTTCTACAGGGACGGCGTGTCAGAGGGACAGTTCAGACAGGTAT
Source organism: Myoxocephalus aenaeus (assembly GCA_038501785.1). Taxonomy (NCBI): domain Eukaryota; kingdom Metazoa; phylum Chordata; class Actinopteri; order Perciformes; family Cottidae; genus Myoxocephalus; species Myoxocephalus aenaeus. The sequence goes on along the minus strand of JBAMJR010000419.1, from coordinate 4,752,734 downwards.
AATAACCTCTGGTTTATTTGGGGTTTTTTTCTCCCTTTTTGCTGAAATCGTACACGTTTTGTTTCCTTATATGGACTGAACACATTATCTTAAGTTCTTGACTCATTGCAAGTTGTCTTAACACTAGTTCAATTATTCTGCTATATAGTAGCAACAATTTCACAAAATTGTGTTTTCTGTGTAGGTGCTGTACTATGAGCTGCTGGCCATCAGGGAGGCGTGCATCGGTCTAGAGAAGGAATACCAGCCGGGGATTACTTACATTGTTGTACAGAAACGTCATCACACACGTCTCTTCTGTGCAGATCGCAACGAGCGGGTGAGGAACAAAGAGGAGTGACACTATCGCTGCCGATTATCTTCATCTGTTTGATTGAGTTGATAAATTGGGGTCGAAGGTTAAAAAAGGGGAGATCAAAGAGGGATTTGGTATCGCGGTCATTGCTCCCGCCGGATTGACGTTCTCTTAAATCGGTTTGTTAATTGATCTCTCAGGTTGGACGAAGTGGAAACATTCCTGCCGGCACCACAGTGGACACGGACATCACCCACCCCTACGAGTTTGACTTTTACCTCTGCAGTCATGCTGGAATCCAGGTACGCTTTGTGGGTCCAACCCAGACTTTTAGCCCATTCAAGAACGTTAGAACCATAGCTATATTGTGATTGGATTTAATGCAGGATGAGAATATACATGGCAGTATTCCTTCCTGTGTTTGCAGTACTGTTACTGCGTAGACTGAGTTACAGTAGTCCTCTTGTGGCCAGATTGCTGCATATTTAAATGCATGGTTCATATCTTTTGAAGTAGGCTAGTGTAAGGTCGTCTGTGTGACAGCAAGGCACACTTAAACTGATATTGGTTATTTATTTTTGGTGGCTAAAATAAGTTTAGCCGCTGCTCCCATCCACAGCAGTACATTGCTTAGTTTCCATGTCGGTACTTCTGTTTCTTCAAACAATACTCTGACATTGGAAATGTTCTTAATACAAACCCGAATAAAAAAAACATCCAAACTATCGCTTTAAATACATTTTATGAAGCCGTACTGACACTTTCTTTAAAGTTATTAATGCTTTGCTGCATGTTTTGCCTCCAGGGTACGAGCCGGCCCTCCCACTACCACGTTCTGTGGGACGACAACTGTTTCACTGGCGACGAGTTCCAGCTCCTCACCTACCAGCTGTGCCACACCTACGTCCGCTGCACGCGCTCCGTCTCCATCCCGGCACCGGCCTACTACGCCCACCTGGTGGCCTTCCGCGCCCGCTACCACCTGGTGGACAAAGAGCACGACAGGTAATTGTGTTTCCTGTGAGGCCAGATTGCCAAGCATGTGTGACGAAGCAAAAACATTCAACTGGAAGAGCCAAGTATCGTAACATCTGGAAATGTACAGTATAAATGTGTCCTGTAGTTCGTGGCTTTGGAAGTTTAATGTACCTAAATAACTTATGAACTCTATTTGCATCTTCTAAAGAATTAACACTTATTTTATCTATCGGGGTTCTTACAGTCGTGGAAAAGCCTGACTTTCGAATCTGGAAAAGTCATGGAATTTTAAAATGGTTATTTCCAGGCCTGGAAAAGTCCTTGAAAAAAATAAAATCCCAAATGTTTAGTAAAAGTCATGTAAATGTGTTATATTCATGTGTTCATGTCGTTCATTTACGCTGAGTTTGAAATAATTAATATGCTTTTAAAAGAAAGACGCTCAAAATATAAGCAGGCATACATACAGGCATCTATATAAATGTTTATTCTTTTAATCAAACTATTGTCTCATTCATTTGAGTCATTTAAGGTTTACTGTATGCTTTGTATTCTCATAGTTAGTTTAAATACTACATTTACTCACTTTTTCATGTTTACACCCAGATTTCACTAAATGTTTGGTCATGGAAATTTGGTTTAAAGTCATGGAAAAGTCCTGAAATCCATTGGTCAACATGTTTATGAACCCTGATATATTTCTTTTGTCCAATTAAGTGGCTTTCTGAGACTTTATTATGTAGCAGGGATTTATTTGATACATTCTCCAAGTGGGATTAATACATTTTTCAATGGCAATAATGTAGTTATAATAATGTTTTTGGTTTTCTATGTTACTCACCGTTCCTTCCTTTCATCATTTCCCCCCCGGCAGTGCGGAGGGCAGCCATGTTTCAGGGCAGAGTAACGGCAGGGACCCGCAGGCGCTGGCCAAGGCGGTTCAGATCCACCACGACACGCTGACCACCATGTATTTTGCCTGAACCCCCTCGACTTCCCTCCATCTGCCCCAGCCAGTCCTAGTAGTCTGACTCCCACCAGCCACGTCGACTCATCCGGCAGAGCGACCCCTCCCCCTCCCCCCCCCTCCTTGTGCCGGTGCAGCTTCGGTCACCGGAGTCCGACGAGGACGGCTGCGTCAGGGTGTAGTAAAGCCAGAGAGGAGTTACAGCCACATTATGCAATCTGAAACCAGCCAGTTGTTTTGCATCTCTCTGTCACCTTTACCTCCTCTGCTGCATTTACATCACAACGGATTCTGTTTTACTTTTTATCCTCTCCTTCCCGTTTTGACCGCAGCGCAAGTTTTTTTTTTTGAGAAGAAGAAGTAAAAGGCGACTACAAAAACTGATGATTTTTTGGTGCGTGGGTGGAAGCAGAACCAGTGAGGAGTCACGTTGAGCCGATTGTTGCTGATTCATATTGTAGACGGTTTTACATGTTTTGTTTGTGACTTTTCAGCTTTTCTAGATACAGTACTGTCTGTGTTCTCTCTCTAACTCTCTCTCTCTCGAGCGAATGTGCTGCTGCCACGGCAACAGAAAGCTCGTAAAAAAACTAAAGCTTGACCCCTTTTTTATATTTTTTTTATTCCCCCTTTCAAACGACAGGCTGCATCAGCGGTTGCTCTTCTGTCTCCCTTTAAGCCAGTGTTTCTTCTCAGTCATTCAGCCAGACAGTAAGACGCATAGCACCGAATGAAATCTTCATTTTTAATTTAATTCTTTTAAACAAAGCCTCGTACAGCCATCGATGAAGCATTGTACATCGCATGATGCCTTACTGCGAGGCCAGCTGCATGAAGACTGTTTGAATACAACGCCATGGCCGCGGTTCAGACCGCTCTAGACTTCTCTCTCTCTCTCGTAGTTCAGCTTGTCATACCAAACCGTGTGCATTTCACTCTTCTTGCTATTTATGAATCATCTTTTCTTTCTAACTTAACTCGACCATCCGGCAATAGAGCAGAGCAGCTAGTGTCTTCTCACGACCACAAGCCTTTTCGACCAATTTTTTAGTTGGCGGAGAAACTGCGGCGTTGGCGCAGAGCGAGCCGGTGCGGCGGGGAGCGTGGACCCGCCGCGAGTATTCGCGTGGGTACGCCGTAGTTTTTGTTTACGAGTGAGTTTTTGGCAAGTGACTGTAGACTTGGCGTTCAGAGACGCGCGGCCGCTCGCCGTTCTCGTGGACGAGCGGGACCGACGCCGTTGGGAGAGATTAAACAAAGTGCCTGATTTGGTTACGAGCGCGAGCGGCCGGTCGGATGGAAAGCTTTTAATCGCACGTCGGCGTGGGTCGCCTCCGCTCATGCGTTTAGCGCCGCGCCGCAATGCACCGCAGTCCGATACCTTGGTCCTGCCATACAGTTGACTTTATGGTGCCTATGTTTTTTTTTTTTTTTTTTTGACATGTAGCTTAAGTTACACATTTCTGACAATGTCAACAAGAACTTTACAAACTTTGTAAAGGTAGACGTTATTGCAGGACCCTTGTGTTGGACTGGATTAGATTGTGTAGCTGTGGAGTTCTTGGTGTGAAACCGGAGGACTCGCTGCCAGTCAACGGCTTTCATGGTCTCTTTATCGCCTACTGTGGCGTTGCTGTGTTTGTCCTCAGAGGAAGCCTGGTTTCGGTTTCAGCTCTTTCACAGTTCTGAGTAGTAGCTGCGACTAATTGCTTGTTTTCTCCAACAATTAATAATTTTGTCTAAAAGTATCAGAAATGTCTGTCACAGCCCACGGAGACGTAGCCGGTGTCTTGTCTAAAACTCCAAAGGTACACAGTTTACTGTCATACATGACAAAGGAAAAGCTCAAAGTTCTCACAAATTTGGGCTTTTTTTGCTTGAAAAAAACAAAACAAATTATGAATTGTTGATCGAAATGGTTTCAATAATTTTTTTCTTTCCATGGATTGTTCAGCGACTCACTGCTCCCCTAGTTCTGGGAAATAGCCGTCTACTTTGGAGAAAAGTAGAGGAAACTGATTTTCTGCTACTTTTGGACACACTGGTTGCTAATCGATCCCAAATAATATCACGTAAATGGAAGAGTCCAACATTATGAAGTTTATCTATATTATTCACGCCTTTTTTAATGGGCCATCGTTGCAAGAACCTCCTCGGCTGTTCAATGCCCAGCCGTTGAAATGTGGTCCTTCACGGCCTCGCAGTACAGTTTAATACAGACGAAGCCTTGAGGTATCATCACTTGGACCAAACCAACGTGCCTGGGTCAGGGGGGTGGGGGTGGAGGACTTGGGGGTGGGGCCTAACAGGGTCGCTCTGCGCTGTACTGCTAACTGCAAGCCACGTGTCGCCACAACCAAACTTGAGCTGCTATAAGAAGAAAAAAACACATTTATTTAATATTTCATCAGATACATATAGGCTATATATTAATACAGAGAGATTAAGAGAATAATGGTATTTTACTGCACTTAAAGAGTTGTTTTTATGGTTAGACAGAGACGGGATTCTTGTTCGAAGTCGCCCACGGTTTAAAACATTTTAATTCTAAGGATATATCCGAGCAGCTTGTCTCCCTGTGTTGTCATGTTGCATCCGTTTCTTAATGTCAGACATTACCAGCATTTTATTTTACTTGAAGAGGATTAGTCGTGGGCATGTCTAACATTGTTGGCTAGTGCTCTGCTTGTTTTCTTTTTAAAGTCTATCTGGAGCCTTAGTACCTTTTTCTCCCGGCCCATAAAGCCGCGTACAGTAACTCCACCTGTAGAGCTGCGTGTCTGACAGAGCTGGACATCTATGCCTTTGTCCTCATGAAATAAAAAGCATTTTTATGTCTGATAAATAAATATTGAGATATATTTATATGTAGAGGTATTAATGTAACGCACACACCACTTATTTTTTTCTAACAAATCCTATTTGAAACGGAAGCCGTGTGGACATGCGGCCGTTTACTAACCGTGGTGGTCTGTGATTTGATGATGCAATAGATTTACTTGTGTGAAAAGCAACGCTGATGTGTATTTTGCGGCGTCGAACCTGCTTTGCGGAGACCAGACCGCTTTTTGGGGGGCGAAGTGACGGGATGAACCGCCGACCCTCCTCCCGTGAAGACGACCTGTGAAGACCTCCTCCTGCTGTTATTTTATCATCTCAAAAGCTCATAAAGAAGTGAACTTTGAATTTGATCGATTTCTCAATGCACTTGCTATGAAAAGCAGAGCCTTTTTCTTTGTGTTCTTCTCGCATATTCACGAGGAGGAGGAGGGGGAGGGTCGAAAGTTCATCCTCGGACCGATTTTATCCGTAAACAGACTGTGCCTTTCCTGATGGTGCTGAAGAAAAACTACAAATCAACCAAGTAAATCAAAGAAATCTTAACTTTCAGAAAAGGGCCCACAGGCCTGAGTATATATTGATACATGACAATACTGTAAGGCGTGATTGTGTGCGTATATGTATTTGTTTTACGTGTGTGTGTGTGTCTGTGTGTGTGTGTGGATACCTCCGACATATGCCAAGAACACAAAATATGCAGAACTGATCAGTGTGGAGCTGACAGGACCAAAAGGCCTGTGGGGGTGGGTTCAGTGGACGGGCACTCAAGCACAACCCCAAAACTAACATTTCTACCGAATACAATAAACATAGGGGAACCCTCACGACTCTGTAGGTAACGAGTAGCTCAGTCTAGACGCTATGTAGCATTATTTATTCATCTTTATTTCTATCCAGACATGACGCCTCCAACCCCTTCTTTTGCACCTTTTTGATTTCAGTGTTCATTCTTGAATGGACGGCAATAATGACGCAATCCTAAAAGTTTCTGTGCAACCAGTTTTGCCTTCCCTTCGTGTACGCACGTCATTTTTTTTTTTTATGTTCCTCCTTTATCTCTATTTAGACGTTTTTCAGACCCGCGAAAGCTCTTCGGTTGAGTTGCTACTCCTCGAGTGCCCGTTTCCCCACAACAATAAATCTCTTCTGTGCTTGGCTGCATATCATACGCAAAGAAAACAATGTTTGGGTTTCACAGTATATTAATGTGCTTTTTTTTTTTTTTTTTTTTTGCCTGATTATTAAATGGTGTCACTTTTTAGAAGTAAAACTGTACGTCAAGACCTTTTTATTTTTTGGGGGGGGTCTTAACTCTCATCTGATCCTGGTCCTAAGTTGAGCCTTTTTATTTGGTTGTCATATTTAATTTTTTGGGAATAAATACTCTATGTATGAAACATGTGTTTTTGTTTTTTTATATTTAGACAACATCAGGAGGACGCGTCATCATCATAAAAAAGGAAATGCAAATGTTTAGAGGGCAGCAAAAAGTTACATTTTCAAAACCAAAAATACATATTTTTCCTGACCTGCTATTTAGCGCCATATCGTACGATTTCACTGGAAAGAAGGCAAACTTCTCATAAACTAGGCGACTCGCCCCAAAACCATCCAGATTGATAAATAGAGCCACGGGTGAGAGGAGGGTCCCTTTGAGGCCCTCAGGTCTGACCATCTTTGCACACCACGTGATTAACGATTGGGATTTTGAGGCGAAATGTCCCCGACATTACAGTTACTTTCTAATGAAATAGTCTGTAAGCCACGAAAGGAAGAGCTGCACAGAAGCGTGTATCGTAGCACAGCCGACTGCATCCAGCATGCATTGCTCTTCAGCAGACTCTTTCCCTGGAACAGGAGATGAGATTCATTAAGTTTGTTTTATACATTCTAGGCGTGCAGAATAAACTAATAAATGAACTCTGGCGCTGCGGCGTACATCAGGATGCTATAAAGGGACGTTATCACAGGAGCGCTGGGTTCACTGTTGCTGGACAGGAAATGGCCACGGGGCGGTTATCAGCGCCTCTGTTTGAAAGACATACTTTATAACGTTCCTTTGTGTAATCTCTGTGTTTACACTTCCTGCCGGACCGTGCTTACAACTCCGAATCAGCTCGGCGGCGTGCCGTCTCCACTTCCTGCCGATGTTACATCCGCTGGTTTTTAATTGCTTTATCCCTCCGCTCCTGTAAAACACTCAACTTTGATTAAACGGTGACCTTGTTGCACCGCAAGTTTACAGGAGGTCAAATTTAAACGGGACACTGCGCGGTGGTTTCATGATGGCACGGTTCAAACTCCCAGTGATATTTTTTTCCACATTCTGTATTCACGTTTGTAATTTTTCTTTCAAAAAAGGATTTCAATGTTCAACAACATTCGCACTAAACCTCAACAACATCGCACTAAACTTGATCTCTCCGAGATCGCTCGCTTGTGTGTCTGTGAGTGTCTGTGCACCTCTGTGTCTGTCCACCACGAAAATCAAGCAAACGGACCTGAAGGCCGGAGTTCAAGTTCAAGTATTGTCGAGTTATTTAGAAGTTTGATGTTTTTTTTTTCGGTCACGTTGTTGACATTTTAGTTTAGTTTACGTACTTATTTGAAGCCCAACAAACAATGTTTTTTTTCTTAAACCTAGCGACGTGCTTTTGTTTTTGATTCACGGTGTTAACCGCGTGCTCATCGGCGCTGAAGTGGAGCGTCGTAGTGCGTCTACACTGTCACGGTTCTGTTTGGATTAAATGAATGTTAATGAGCACGGAAATGACTCCTGCTGATATCGCTCTCTAAATTTAAGCTTTGAATGTTGCAGCTTGACAAAATCAGAATCGGCGGATAAATAACTGACAAATGAACTTGCAGTGACGTGTGAAAAGTGCTATGTAGATTAATAAAGTTTCAAAGTTTAACATGACGGGAAACAAGGACACCGACCTCTGTTAGCCACAGGGGTCGGTTCATCTCAAATGTACTATTCATTTTGTCACACACACACTCAAAAAGACATTTTACGTTTAAACATTTCTCCAGAACTTTCAAGGAAGAGGGGCTTCCTTGTATTTGTCCGTCTTGGAGGGTCTCCGGTGAGGAACGCCAGGATCCCCTCCGCACCGCAGGATGTGCAGCTTTGCCGCGATGTTCCTGAAGCAGTGCTTCAACATGCTTCTGACGGCCGCCGAGGAGAAGTAGAAGATGATGGGATCCAGGCAGGCGTTGAAGGTGCTGGAGATCAACGCCACGTCCCTCCAGTCCTCGCTCTCCAGCTGAGCGAACCCCACCACGTGGGAGGCGTTGTACGGCCCGAAGCACACGGCGAACACTATCAGGGTGCCGAGCGCCAGACCGATGGCGCGCAGCCTCCGCCGCCTGCCGATGTTCGGGAGACGCGACAGGATGATGATGAAGTTGACGTAGCAGAAGCAGCAGATGAGGAAGGGCACGCAGAAGAGGACCAGGCAGAGCTCCAGGCGGAACGGCAGCACGATGGCGAGCTCCGCGTCGGTGAAGTTCAGGTAGCACGTGGGCGGAGGCGAGGAGGCGGACGACACGCTGCCGTTGCTCTCGCCGGGGTTTGCTTCTCTGCTCCACTGGGCGTAGGGCAAGATGTAGACGATGCTGAGGTTCAGAGAGGTCCCCACCCAGAACAGGGCGCTGGTCAGCACGGCGTAGCGAGGCCTGCGACACAGCGAGTACCTGAGCGGGTAGGCCACGCCCAGGTAGCGCTCCACGCTCACGGCCGTGAGCAGCAGGGTGCTGTTGTAGATGGTGACGTAGAACAGGAACCCGGTGAAGGGGCACAGGGCGTAGGGGAGCAGCCAGGCCATGCCGTCGAAGGCCTCCTTCATCTTGAACGGCAGGATGGCCAGGAAGATGAGGTCGGAGATGGTGAGGTTGAGGAGGAGGACGTCTATCGGCGCCGCCCGGCGCCGCACCTTGCGGCAGAAGGTGCAGAACGCCACGATGTTGGCGGGGACCCCCAGCAGGAAGGTGACGATGTAGACGGCCAGCAGCAGGCGATGGCTGTACAACATGGCGGCTGCTCACGCCAAGGACGGACTCTCTCAGACACTGGAGACAAAAATCATATCGGCAAAGAATTCAAGGTGGATTTAGTTGATGTTTTAGAGAGATATTTCCTCTTTTAAATCTGTGATTGATAACATTTATCGAGGGCTTTCTAAAGTTAAGGATGTCGTTCGACCCACCGCTTTGGTAAAACATTAAATATTTCAATACTGATTGGATTGCCATGGGATTTTGTACAGGCATTCATGGTCCCCAGAGGATGAGTTGTAATCAAGTCCAAATTGTATTTGTCCAACGCTTTTGTTTTTGACCAAATACCTGCAAAGCTAATGACATTCCCATCAGCCTCAGCGGCAGGGGCGTTTCTAGGATTCAAAAGGGGGGGGCTTAGCCCCTAGGGAACTGGCATGGGGGCCCCGGATATCCATTGTTTCAGACAGTTCATAGATTGGTTCAATCAGAACGAGTGTGATTTTGCTCTGTAGTTTTGCATTCATTCAGTATATGATAACAGAAGAGACAGAATTTCAGGGTCATAGTGAACACAGATATGAACTTTTCTCAAATAACGAGAGAAATACTTTTCCTGCTTGTAAAGGAAAGACGGATAAACTAGCTTTCATATCCGCGTCACTCCCAAATCCAATGGATGGAGAACGGACCTGACAGGGTCAACTTCTGAGTTGTTTACTCGTTTTATTTTTAGCAGAAGGGAATAAGATTTTGATCAACATTTACATCTATTTTGTTGTGTGTGTAGTTTTTACAAACCAGTGATATGTGATGCTCATTTGGACACTATCACTGAGATGAAGATGAACTAGTTCAGGGTCAAATATACCATTCAATAGAAGAAGAAAAAACATGAAGAAGTTTGTGTTTATTGTATGTATCTTCATTTCGGTTAAATAAAATAATCATAAAAGTGGCGTCCACTTTAAAATCTAAAACTCTAAAATCTAAAATCCAATGGAAAAATCCCATTGGCTTTGTGTCCGGAGAACCAGTGCAATGCTAACAAAACAAAAATGCGCGGTCGCTGCAGCACTCTATACCTATACTCTCTCTAACATTGACATTGTGAGCATGTGAGCATGCTTACCACAAACATATGAACTACTCTACTTCCAGAAGGAAACCCTGGATGTACAAGATCAAGCCATACAATTACATTCATCTTTTTTAGGTTATTTAGGTTCTTCTGTGAAGGCAATGAGTCTTTTATTCTCCTTTTTTTAATCCCCTAAAATGAAAATGGTCAAAGTTGCTCCTGAAATGCGTGAGTGACAATGATGCATTCATTATTCAAATAAACTCATTCATTGTAACTATTGCAAGTAAAGACGTAGAAATGTTGCTTCAAATATCTCACAAACCGTCTCGTTTGTAATAGTCATCTTCTTTAAAACTTCACACTCTTTCAGTTGGAATCAGGAATCTACGTTGATACATGCAACTTGAGAAAAATGAGAATACAGAAAGCAACATGAAAGAGGATACGTTCCTCCATGTATTCTTTTTTATATTTCTTAATCAACAAATCCAATGAAAAGACTAAAACCAGCAATATGTTAACTGGCCTTTAACTACCCAAAGCCTCCTGGTTCATGGTGCTGTCCACAAACACGTCCTTCTTCGTTTGCAACTTTTATTATAACAAATCCACCTTTAAACACAAACACATGCTTTTGTCCTCTCTTAAAGAGACAGCGCTCTCTTTTACAGGGTCAATACTTTCTTCCCTTCTGTCAGTATGTGTACAGGTAATCAATGTTCTCAAACAATGAATTAACCTAAACACACATTTAAAGTAAATTATTGGAAATGGACACAGTCGTATTAAATCAGCAAGACATATGAAGTAACATATTTCAGGGTGCACTGAAAAAGGTCATCTTTAAAAAAAAATATAAAAGGAAAAAGTCACAAATCCTAGATATTTAAAAAGGCTCGATGGAAGTCTTTGAAACCGAGGAGGAGGCTTCGTAGAGAGACAACCCTTCAAGTTCAACTGATGGACCGTTACCGTCTACACCTTTTAATTCCAGCAGTTTTACCCAATAGCACCTCACATCAAACAAGGCCCACATCGGTCTAAAGAACGAGGCGATGAGATGAATATACATCATTGATACGTTACTTGTTTAGAAGTGTGACTAACTCACCTCTTTAAAGCTTTATGAACCAGGCTCTCCATCCCCGGCCCTGTGGCAGCATGCGTGGCCTCCTGGGAGCAGAGTGTCTGATCCGACCCTACGGGGCTTCACTTAATATGCACGTCCTCCTGAATATCTGCTGTATCACGGTCCATATGGGGGAGTTTAATTAGCTCCTGGACACAGTCTTTGTTCCCCTCCCTGTCCAAACAACGTATCTCAGCAACCGCTCCAAACTCTCGCTGCGATGTAGGTGGACATGTGTCGTATGAAGTCTTCTGTGTGAAAGGCTGTGACGGACAAAGACAAGAGCAGATGTTGAACGCAGGCATCTCTCTCTGCGCTGCCCACCAGAGGAATACCGAGTAAATATGCAGCGGCTTCAAAGTTACACCTTCCTTTATCACTTTTATTTGCAGATGAGCGTGCAATCAGGAGACTTCATCTCTTACGAGTGTTTATCTTTTTAAACACCCAGATAATCAAATTGTGTTGCGATCAAAAAGTTATTTAAAGGGGTTCTGCGTTGACGGTGAAATAGAAGAAAAGCTCATTCAAAACAATACAAATAATCAAGGGGGCTTTATTAATAAGGACAAAGTTTAAATACTATTACGTGCAAATAAGATATGCTAAAATGAAATTAAACGTATCCCTCGTGTACAAACTGACATTTTCATGAATTCACCACAGTAGCTTCAGAATTTCACTTCAAATAATCATCATCAGTTGTTCCAGTAAGAGACGAGCGGACTCACCAGCGGCATGCGCTCCTCCTGTGAGGAGGCGGCAGGTGTGTTCAGCTCCTGTTTGCATCTCAGCGCCTCCCACCTGCCGCCCGGATGCTTTACCATCTGCCCGCGCGACAGCAAACCTGCGATGAGTTCTGCTGCGTTTATGAGAACATAAAAAGATTGATGTTTATACATCTGACAGTTTACGCGCCACGATCTAGTGTGTTTACCTTTGTCGTCCAAATGTCCACGGTCGTCAGCAGAGAACGTTATCCGATCAGAGGCAGAATCTTTTTTTTTTTATTCTTAAAGGATATTTAGTATTTACGTATTTGTTTTCATGATATTCTATTGTGGATGTTCACTTTGTATTATTTGCATTTATTTGCTTGTTTTTCATGTCCTTATCGCCAAAATCTGGTTTTTCATACACATTATTCATTCTGGCCACATGACATCTATTGCTTCTGTCCATCCGGGGAGAGGGATCCTCCTCTGTTGCTCTCCCTCAGGTTTCTTCCCTTTTTTCCCTGTGAAAGGGCTTTTACTATCTTTTTAGGGGAGTTCTTCCTGATCCGATGTGAGGTCCCGGGACAGGATGTTATGTGTACAGATTGTAAAGCCCTCCGAGGCAAACTTGTATTTGTGATGTTGGGCTATATAAAATAAACTGAATTGAATTGAATTGAATTATCCCCAACCAGGAGGGTCATGGCGATGGGCGTGTCTGCGTGTCTGTCTGCGGCTAATCTCACCTTCTGCTGCAGCAAACTAATAATATGAGTGCTGCCCAGTGATGGAGGACGCTCAAGGACCTCTTGTGGTTGTGGCGACTCACACTTCCTCAAAACAACTTTTATTCAGTCATTGAGTGCCTGCTGACTCCTCCCTCACAAGCCCGGTAGTGATAACACAGCTGAGTGCATCCTGTTGTAACTGTGTATGCTTTGTTTTGCTAACGGCTAACACAACTCACACACACACACACACACACACACACACACTGCTGTAGGCGGCCGTACAGCTTGGTGAGTTTAAGTTGCCAGCTGCTTGTTTTTGAGTTTGAATGACATGTATGCTATCATGTCTTACAGCCCATTAGTTGTCATTTGCCTCACTTTCATTGTTTTGTTCGGTGCGTTTGGCTAACCATTAACAGCCCACTGGAACCAGTACACACACCTCTGCGTGCCTCTCGGCCATCGCTCTGCTGCTCGCTTCATTGATTTTTTAACAAGATTGTATGAGGCGTATTATACGACGACTTTGAGTAGCTTGTTTTTGAGTTTAGATGAGTTGTACACACACAATACAGCAGTGGTCTCTGCAGACACACCTGACTGATCTGTACTCTACTTTACCTTTCTTGTTGATTTATTATGCAGGCTATGTCATTTGTTTTTCAGTACTCAATATTATTGTTTTGCATTCACGGTTTTATATTATGATGAAGTCCCGCCTTCGGCATAAATGTCTTCACGCCTCTTCTGTGCTCTTCTGTGCCATTGAGGTTCTGTATTTGTGCGCACATTGAGCATAATAAAATGATCTCACTTCTTTTTGCAATCTACAACACCCCTGCGTTTTGTTTTATCTATGTAACGTGATAGTCATGATATATAAATGTCTTGTATGTTTTAGTTTATTTTCTAGGTTTTTCTGCAGCAACACGGACATCTGAACATGTTTACTTCTTATGACTGCTAGAATTACGTGGACGCTTTGTGAAGCCAAATAAAATGAAGAAGCCATGTTTTGGACAAGGCCTCTTCTATTCTGTCAGGGTTCATCTACAGGGCATGTAGCATGGTGTGCTTCTGAAGGAGTAGCAGTCATCTTGGTGATTCATTCATCAACAGCTCAAGCATAAGAACATGAAACGGTAAGGAGGTTGAAGAGTAACACGCTGTATCTGAATGTAGTTAGTACTGAAAATAGCAGAAATATATGTTTTTGTTTCAGAAATGTCTAATAGAAAAAAATCCTGCAATGGTGAATGTATTTCACCATTTTTGGGCAAAACCTTTTAAAATGTATATTCATTTTTTATATAACTTATAGTACTTGATTTATAATATATATTTAGATACAAAACAACCATTCCTTGATAAAAGATAAACACAATTTAGAATTTGTATGTATGTGTTGTAGCCAACAGGAAGCTAGAAATATTCACACAAAAAAAAGATAATAATATATATATATATATATATATATATATATATATATATATATATATATATATATATATACTGTATTCCTCTAAAGACAACCTAAAACAATACATTTGTAAATAACATACTTTATTTTGAACATTTTACAAGTGAAAAGACGTAAAAGATAATTAACATCTTCAGAAAATGCACCCAGCAGATATTCATGAAAACGCATAACTAATTCCAGACATCAAACTGCTGCTGAAATGCATCAGTGGAACGGCTCTGACTCGTCACAGCAGGAAAAGCATTGAAAACACTTTCCAAAAGAGAGCGTGACGATGTTTCTAGTGTTTCCCCGGTTACAGGTTGGAGCAGTGAGGGTCGGACACATCTGTCCTCCTCATCTGGTGTTCAGTTCAGCTGCTTTAAAACCAAGACTTGTTGAATCATGGAGTTTCAAAGGGAACAATTGTTCCATTTAAAATAAGGTGCAGGGTTTAAGTCTAATAGTTGCCTTTTATTGACGACACCGTTGGCCAGTCCCAATGTGTGAAATGTGATTTATCAACAGGCCACACTTATGGTCATCTTTTGTCCTTTTTTTATTCTAAAGGAAAAAGGTAAAAAAAAAAAAGGAGGTCCACTGGATGTGATGCTTCGGTGGTGATGCTATAGATTTTCTGGAGCACGATCAGCTTCTATCAGACTGTCCATGGCGGTTGTCATCCGGTTTCTTTGTCACTATTCCCCCCCTAAATCCCTGAAGTCGCTGTGACCTCACCCCTGACTTTCCTTCGTCACCTCGGCCTCCGCCTGGCTCCTCTCGGAGAGCGTGTGCGGCGCCCGGACGTTCGCGGCCCTGTTGGTGCTGTTGCATCGATACCGACGCCCCTCATTCCGGCTCAGTTGGCTTTGCCGTCCGCAGACTCTTCCCACGATCCCCCTGGACACGGCCGGCGACAGCATCAGCATGACCACGGGCTCCAGGAAGACGTTGAAGGAGCTCGTCAGCATGGCGTACGTCCTCCACTCGACGTTTGCCTCCAACGCGAACCCCACGATGTGCGAGGCGTTGTAGGGCGCGTAGCACACCACGAACACGGCCAGCGTGGACAGAGCGACGGTCAGGACCCTCCTCTTCCCGATAGGCCGCAGGTTCGAGCGCCACACCAGCGTGACACAGCGCAGCGTGCAAAAGGACGTCACGATAAGAGGCAAGATGAAGAAGACGATGGACATCTCCAGGCGTAGGGGCAGCAGGACGGCCAGCTGGGAGGCGTTGAAGTGCTCGTAGCAGACCGAGGCGTCGTCCTTGACGGAGACGAAGTTCGCCCCTCCTTCGGCCACCAGGGCGAAGCTGAGGTGGAGGAGCACCACGAACCACAAGGCGGCGCTGATGAAGCAAGAGATCCGAGCTCGCCGGTACCTCTTGTAGACGATCGGGAACGCGATGCTGAGGTAGCGCCCCACCGTCACGGCGGTGATGAACAGGCAGCTGCCGTACAGCGAGGAGAAGAGGAAGAAGCTGTAGACGGGGCAGACGGGGGCCGGCAGCCTCCAGTCCTGGAGCAAGGTCTCCAGGGCCTTGACGGGCAGCCAGGCCACGAGCACCAGGTTGGCCACGCAGAGGTTGAGCGCGTAGACCACGTTGGGCGTGGCGCCGCGCTTGCGGGCCTTGCGCGCATACACGACCAGCACCAGCACGTTGGCGGGGAGGCCCAGCAGGAAGGTGAAGATGTAGACGGAGAGGGCGACGCAATCCTTGGAAGACACCTGCATGCTTTCATGGCTGCCGAGGGCCACGGGAAGGCCGGCCAAAGGGAAGCCCTGGCTCCAATTTACCATGACAAGGATGCGTCTTCAAAACAGGAACCGGGTCTCGTCGCACAACGAGCAAATAATGGGATTATCTGACGGGTAGTTAGGTGCGCGGTTGTCCTTGTGTCCTCTCCATTCATCAATCACGTCTTCCTAAAAGACAGACGCTCCATTCGTGGCCGCTGTTGTCCTCTTCCGAGCCGCTGTAGTTCCGAGGGTTTGTCAAACGCGACAACAACTCTGACACTGGAAGGGGAAAAAGGAGGCGGTGGCCACAAGGTGGGCAGGAAGGGGGCGAGGTGCACACGACATCGTGACAGAGATGCAGATAAGGAGACGCATCCACTCATGCAGAAGGAGGGGGGCCTTTAGCAGGCACCAGGCCGCCGTAATTGCCCTCTCAGTGGAGGGCAACAGACAGGTAGCATCTGGGCCCTTAAGTGCAGTGATTCAGGCTAATTCAGCGTGTCAGAGAGCGCATGGCCATCCCCTTAAAGCAGAGGCTGTCTAAATGAACTGGAGGGCCAGGGCAGTAAAGTCATAAATGTGCTAGAGTTGATGGTCGATGCGAGGGACAGGATGGGTTGGGCTTTGGGAAACGTTGACTTGTTTGTGTCGCGTTGGGCGCTTTTCTCAGTTTTATGGTGGAGAATGAGTTCTTTACTGAGTGTGTGTGGAAGGTGGGTGTGCCATGCAGAGGGCCTTTCGGCGTAGAAAGTGGAGCAGAAAATCACCAAGAAGGGTTTTTTCCAAGAAAAGAGCTGCAGCAGTTCAAAACATGCAAGCTGTTTGATTGGTCGATCGATCCACTGCTCAAAACACACGTGTGTATCATTACTCTTCTGATATCTAGTGAAGTATTTACAACATATTGACCTAATTTAATAGCAGAAGTTGACACCTCTCATATAGAAAGCCTCAGGAGGTTGCTGTGGGTATTTCCATCATGAGGGCCATTTCATTAGCTCCAGCTAAGTTGTAAATCACAGAAGCCAGAGCTTTAAAGGAAATGGGTATGACTGACTCGATGATTAATTTTGCTCATATTGGAAAAAGGCATGAATCCCACAATGTTCTCTAATGTTCTTATTTCCCCTGAATCTAAATATTTGCCCAAGAACCAAACACTTAAAGGACCAGTGTGTAGGATGTCTGGGGATTTATTGGCAGAAAGAAATCAAATGTAATATTCATAACTATGTTAGTGTTGAATCACCTAAAACTAAGAATCGTTGTGTTTTTGTCAGCTTAGAATGAGCCCATCATGTCTACACTGGTCCTCTTCACAGAGCCCACCTGGTTGCACCGCCATGTTTCTACAGTAGCCCAGAAGGGACAAACGGAACACTGGCTTTAGCACGAATCTTTCCTCGTTTTTACGTTACCTGAAGGCCACTGTAGAGGGGTATTCATTTGGATGCAATCTGCAAACTCGCCACTAGATGCCACTATATCCAACACACTGCTCCTTTTAAGGAGATTTATGCCCATTTCCCAAAATCCTACATGTTGTTCCTGGGGTCCAACACTATTAGTAAACATTAACAACTCTCTCCCAAAACTCCAAAACTAGAGTGCTTTGTAATGTCATCAAGCACAAAGTGTGCAAGTGGATTGGGAAATATGTTATACTGTAGAATGTAGATGACATTGAGAGCCTCAAGGGAGGATATAGCCGTATATTTCTTGTTTCTCAACTGAGAACATAACAATAGAGTAAATCTCATTTGGGGATAAAAAAGAAAACAACACAGAATCAGTCTCCTATTCATTGTCTATGGAGCTCCAGACATTATACTTGTTGACATCCCAAGTTTGAGACTTCCCTCTCTGCTCCTCTGGCTCAAGCTCACAAATATTGGTTGATCTTTCCTTCGCCATGGCAAAAACATTGGAACCCTTAATGAAGCGGTATTATTAAACCTACTAAACCTGCAAAATTGAATTAATACAACATTGACATATCATCTTTTTAAGTTGTTATGGCAGATACGGAGAAATATTATCATTCATTTGGAGTCCTGTTTGTCACCTGATGAATGTAAGTCGAAAGCTCTCTCTCTTTTGTCTCTGTTTTTGGTCTCCACCACCTCCTGAGGGAAATATCTCTAGATCTGGGGTAGAATGTTTTCGCATTACCACGTGGATTGTGCTTGAAGGTATGATATGCAGCATTTAAAAAAAAAACTAAACAATGCATGGTACATTTTTGGGCGTCAGCAAAGAGCCTTTGGGGCCCCAGGTGGGTGTGGCTTCCAATAACAGAGCGCACATGGCACTACTTGTTTTTCTAATGGTAGAAAATTAACTTGATTAAGCAGAAAAATATTCTTTTTTTTCCAGCACGCACGTGCAAGGGGCTGCTATCTATATATTTGATATAAATACAAGTTGCACAGCTGAAAACATTCGCTTGAGGAGCCTTTTCTCCTTTAGTTTCAATGGGTTTCAGAGCACTTTAAGGAAGTATGCCTGTATGTTTGCTTACCTCAGAACTTCCTTTTGTGAGATAACTGAATCTCCAATACAAATAGCAAATTCTCTCTCAGCGCAACCATTATCCAACATGGCAGCTGGGTCACACAAGATCAATTCTTATTTGATCAGCATGGCCTAGTTTGATAATTTGATGGCATCCCTGGATTTGCAAATGGGTTTTTCTCAACACTGTACCCAATCAGATGCCTCGTTCATTTTCAGCCAATTACTTGAAAGTATAAAAAAAAACGAGGCATCAAGAGCAGAAATGGAATGCAATATTCATAACTATGTTTTCATTAGTGCATTATTAGACTTTGTGGCCATTTGTATCACATAAAACATTTTCATATCATCAAAATGATGCTAAAAACATTTTTGTGAACAACATATATTCAGACGCCAGAAATATCTTCAGGACTAAATGTTTAATTAAGACGGGAGGAATCAAGCATATAATCCACATTATAGTTATTTTGTGGAATTTAAATAGACACAGAATAAGTACACAATTGATTATTAATACAACACAGAACAAATTAAATAAATAGATTCAATTGTGTTTGGTCCTCCAGC
Organism: Myoxocephalus aenaeus; assembly: GCA_038501785.1. NCBI lineage: Eukaryota > Metazoa > Chordata > Actinopteri > Perciformes > Cottidae > Myoxocephalus > Myoxocephalus aenaeus. Next base: position 4,733,700 of record JBAMJR010000419.1, on the reverse strand, counting down.
AGTAATGGGGACGATTAATTAATTTAAGAGACTTGAATGTATCCAAGTGTCAAAGTCAAAGCTAAACATGAAGGAATCCCCCTCATGCATCCGTGAGTCGTGTCCCCTCCCTTCCACGCCCTGGACACCAGCTCCTCTCACTGAGCCAGCAGCTGCAGGTTGCTCCTGCCGCTGGAGTTGGTGAGTGGAACCAGCAGCACCGGGGTTTTCTCGGTGCAGGAGGTTGGTGCGAGGCGGGCGCGGGTGTTCATGCTTCGTTGTTCCAGAGACAGGGCTTCCTGTTTTCTGGAAAGATCCTGCGACATGCGGGAATGATGGAGCTTCATCTTCTGCAGAGAGTGCCTGAGAAAAGCATGGGTGAACGTTTTAGAGTGATTTCTTTCCCCTTTTTGGCTTTTAAAACAGTCCAACTGTGCAACATGTTTTGCTGATGAAGCCGTAAATAAACATGTGTATCAAAAATAAGATCCACGTGGCGATCGGACTCTGACTTACTGAGCTTCAGACAGCTTCTGTTTCAGAGCCAGGATCGTGGCCTCCAGCTGATGGACTTCATGAACGAGGCCGTGCTGCACCTGCAAGCAAACAGGGAGGAAAAAGATCAAAGTCACATGAACGCAATGACCCAACTCATGACCCAATCACTAATGCTTATATTCTATATTTTAAATACTACAGTACTACAGTATTTCAAACCTCGTCTCTGCACAAATCCATGCCAGGTCTGTTGGTCCTGTTCTCCAGTCGCGTGTGAGCCAGTTTCAGGGAGGCCATCTTGGCCTGCAGATCTGCATCCAGCCCGTAGATGTCTCTCTCCATTTCTGCCATTTCATCTTCGGTCTACAGGCGGACAGAGACACTATGAGCAGCCATCTCTCATCAACTAGGAACATGGCTGGATGTGAACTGCTGCAACCCCTGCACGCTTTCTCTCAAATCCACAAACAATAAAAACATGCTGTTATAAACTACTCGATGACTCACGTTTCTGATTTGCCACTCCAGCTCGTCGCGGGCCTGCTCCTCGTGGTGAGTGCGCTTACGAAGAGCAAACTCTGTGGCGCGGCGCTGAGCGATCAACTCATTCTGCAACTGAGAAAAACAGGATGGAGAAGGAATGAACTGCCGATGTGCCACATTTGACATGATAGGAGAAATGAGTTGACGTCGCCTGCATCACTAATTGTGTTTCATTCAGGCCTGTGCTAAAGTATTTACACTACAAATGGTGGAGCTACATCATGCACACCTGGGCTCTGGTGAGGCTCGTGTCCTCCCTCATTTGCTGAGACACCTGCATGGCCTCCTGGGCACGGGCCACATTGTACTGGCTGAACTGGACCCACTCCTGTGGGGTGGAGGAACTACAACAAAGATGTCAGCACTTTAACCTAAGGAGACTTTTGTCAACCAGGAAAGTTGGGAAAAGGAAAGCATTGCTTCATCGTGCACACACACACACACACACACCCCCATCCCGAGTTTACCCCGACGGTACGCGAGTTGGGTTGGTCTTCAGGGAGATCTGAGGTGACTTAATAGTAAGCGACAGGCACGACATGTCAATGTCCAGGGCGTCCATCTTGGCCTGGAGGTCAGCGGTCAGCTGGTGCCGAGCCTCCTGCAAAACACTGGGATGGAGAACACAGAAAGGTTGCACACAAAATAACAACTGTAAATGCCTCTGCAGGTTTTTTTTAGGCCTCCCTTACCACAGATGCTCGAAGGCTTTGTCGACGTGCTGCTGCAGAACCTGCTGCATCCTCTCGATCAGCATCACCTCTTTCTTCAGCTGTGTGTCCACGGGGTCGGTGGCCAGCTCGTACCCGCGCCGCCCGTCCCTCAGCGTCAAGCATTCACCGCCGACCTCCAGGGGAACGGCAGTCGCAGCCAGGGCGTGCTCGGTTTGCTCTTTGGACTGTCCCAACACACATCGAGGCCGAGGCTCAGTCAGACTCAAGCGACATCTATGCTCACAGTTATCTTTGAATTTTTATATTGAACCGATTCCAGGAATATTGATACTGACTCTTAGGGAAACACACTTATATATGTAGGCCAGACGCATTAAAAAGGCCGACATCTTTGTACTATTATGAACATGGAATGAGACAAACTGAGTCGTTTCAGAGGTCTTTGGATAAATCACCAGGGTCAGAGCCTCCATCTCCTCATCCACTTTCTGTGCGCAGGTTTCTAGCTCCTCTTTCCGCCGGGCGACGTCCCACACCCGGTCCCTCAGCCTGCCACAGGTATCGCTTTCGTCCCAGGTCGTCTGCGGAGAGAGAGAAGATGCCAGGTGGACATATTCAGTAATGCGTGGACAATGCGTGGCGTTGTGCAATATCCTTCCTCCTGGAGAGAGACATACGCCTCCTCGCCAACACGGACCCACCTTACAGTTGGTCTCGCTGCGTAGCGACCTCCCGTCCTGCCGGATCACGTTGGAAACCAGTCGCTCCCGTTGGGCCGTGGCAGACAGCTGGTGGTTGTTGCTGTTCCACTCGGACACACTGTGGCGCAGGCCGGGCTTTGCAGGAAATGTAGACATCCTTCTGCTGCAGCGACACGCAAACATCACTAAATTTTGTCGAGCACGGTCACATGTTCAGGATTTGTTTGAGTATCAATACTCTGGAGGTTCACAGTGAGCAGAGGCAGACCAACATAGGTACTTTGGCAAGATGATGCAGCAGAAGTAGTAGATATGCAAATGTTTTTACAACAGAGTAAAATCATAATGTCACATGACATCTATTGCTTCTGTCCATCCGGGGAGGGGTCCTCCTCTGTTGCTCTCCCGAAGGTTTCTTCCCTTTTTCTCCTTGTTAAAGTGTTTTTCCTGAACCAATGTGCCGTCCCGGGACAGTGGAAGTCGTATGTGTACAGATTGTAAAGAAGCCCTCTGAGGCAAATTTGTGATTAGTGATTTTGGGCTATACAAAATAAATGTAATTGGATAATGTTACTTTCAAAAGAGGAAAGAGAAAGCGTTCAGACTGAATGTCCCAGAAAACAACACAAGTTGACGCATGAGGATGATGTACAACGTGCAGTATGGGGAAATTAAGTTTCCTTAAAAGCATTATAAGCTTTAATTGAATGTTTTTGTGAGATTTTATACTTTCCCAACAGTTTCAAGTGGAACAAAACCCATATTCTCTTCCAAAAAATGTAGTAGTGTATATGCCTATGGTTAAAACTACTGAGACCTTCAGTTTCACTGAGAAAAACACACAATTGAATATTGTGATGTTTATAGCGTATATGATATATTATATATGACATATTATATGAAAATAATCTTCTTCAGTGACTCAGTGTACGGGTAGTTTGAATGCAGCCTTTTAACTTCATGGGCCGTGTTTACGTTTGCTAGGAGACACCACTAAGTAGCTTGTAACAGATGTAGGGACATGACTTTTCGGCCGTAAAGTGACCGCTACCTGTCGCAACATGACGCCGCTGGCTGCGGGTCCATTTCAAACACCGTGACGTTAACACAAATAATAATAATTTGCGTTCCAACGTTTCTTATTGAATTCTACTCACTCAATTCCAGAGCTTTCAGAGAGACCGTCGGCTGCTGGTTCTTCTGGACCAGGACTCCGACAGCACTTAAGCGCCTGAGCCGTCTCCGGGGCAACGGGCCGCACACAATGTTCACGTGAGTTTCTTTTAATAATTAAAAACACCGCGGCAACGTTCGTGACGTCACTCTCCGCGTCACCGGCACCGTAAAGGACGGGGCGACGGTCACGTATTATTCCGCCTCGAGCGTCAGGCGGTAACGTTACTATGCAACACAAAATATAAACTCCAACTTCTGTGACGTCATTATGAATTCCAGCTGTATTGATACTTTCTCTCATAGCTGTGATACACGTACTGTGTTGATAGGTATCAAATATATGACAACACAGTGTCGCCCAGACGTTGTTTGTAATATATATATATATATATATATATATATATATATATATATATATATATACATATATATATATATATATACACACACACACACATACACACACACACACATACACCAATCTGTAGTTTTCAGCCATCAAAATGTGTGGTCCTGTGTAATAAATGCTATAGGAGCATCATTTTTAAACACTCATTTAAATAAAGCTGAAATTGCTGCCGTCACAAAATGTGACGGGGACATAGAATGTGGTGTGAAAACACTTCATATTTGAAAAACAAAAGCCAGGAATGACACCCGGGTTTCATTTGCTCCCCGATGCGTCTCGCTGCTGAAACACACAGAATGGACCTGCGCCGAACACTCGGGTATAAACACTTCTGTTTTATTGGAATATCAGAATTAGTCATGCCAGTGGTTATAGTTTGTTTTCCTTCTCCTCTCTCCATGCTGTGGTGACTTTCAGTGGAGACAAAAGCTGGTTAGTTACAACCACCATCAGCACATTACTGGTCGTTTCAGGGTTTTCTGTCGGCAGCAACGGTTCCCTAAAGTTTAGAGATTAGGGAAGATTGTGGGGAAAAAAGGAGAAAATCAAACAAAGAAAAAAAAGAAAAAAAAAGTTCCACCTCAGATTTCCACTAACATGCAGCAATACTAGTGAGCCACACAAGACGCTGGTCTCAAACCAAGACCTCTCATGGCCGAACCTCTCTTTCAGGGACCGATGAAGCAGATATACAAACCAACCATACTTTAATGCCCGTTAAAAATGAAAATCATCATTTATCTGTACATTGCACCTAACGAGAGAGAGAGAGAACTAAACTGTGTGAAGACTGAACCACTTGCCAGTGCACAATCCCGATTACCTGAGCTATGTCAACGCCTAGGTTCTCCAACTGGCTTCTGTTAAGGCCTGCCACTAAATGTCTAACCTGCGCCATCAAATCTGCTTTGACTGTCAGAAAAGTATGATATATTTACCGACCTTGGATTATGTTCATAAAGTTTGGCAGCACTGCCTGGTGCTTGGAGTGTCAGTATAAAAAGGCAGAAATTGAAAAAGCTACCTCAACTTGCACACAGATCAACAATATATACATGCAACCCACGGACGGTAATATTGAACTATTCTAGGTGACGGGGATGAGGGAGATGAGAATATCGGATTTGCCCGCTATGCATTTGTTGCTGGGGGGAAATGAATTCTATAATCAGCTTTCTGTGCACACATTCCTTAAACACTAATAAATTAAAAGCAAAGCAGAGCTATCATTCAAGTCACATTTTGTAGTTTCAAACACAGCAAAAGTAAAAAAAGAAAGAAAAAGAAACAAGAAAAGAAAAGGAGTTAGCGGTACGATAAAAAGGTGAAGTTGTTAAAAGGATTTTTTTCTGTGGCGGGTTCATAATTTAAAAGTAAAAAGTTTGGTGCAAGTGTGGTGGTGCTGTGCGGAGGTCGTATTCCTTAAGCAGAGGCGAGAGGTTCATTCAGCGACACAGTAAACAGATTTCAGAGCGTTCGGCCTCGGCACAGCTGGAGGCGACGGAGGCCTCAAATCCTTCAGCGTTCTTCGCGAAGCCCCGCGTGTGTGTTTTTTTGTGTGTGGTCCAATTTCAGATGGAAATTGTCTCTCGTTCTATTCCTTTCCCGGTATTGTTCAGGTGGGTGGGACGATGCGACAGTGCGTTTGTGACATCACGCGTGTCCGGTCCACGATCACTGTGGCGCTGCGTCTCCGTTGACTTCTACGCCGTGCTGCTGCAGCTGTGCTCGAAGCAGCGCGTTGTCGTTCTTCAGCTCCTCGATCTAGGAAGCAAGAAACACAAGCGGGATAACTGGAGGCACGGAAGCAGAAAAAGGAAACTAAATAAAAAAGGATTCATATACCGTAAAAGTCCGGTTACGAGCCGCTACTACCTTCGGTCAGTGTCCCCGTTAGCTCCCCACTGTAGCCAGCTGCGGCTCCTGCTAGCGCTCCGTTACTTCCCCGCTAACTTCTGCTAGCTCCCCGAAAACCACAGAAGGTAGCGGGACCAGGCTCGACACCCGACTTGGGCAGAGGGGACGCGGGCAGTAGCAGCGCTAGCTAGCAGCAGCGCTATCTAGCAGCAGCGCTAGCTACTGCTGCTCCTAGCTTGCTACAGCGGGGACACTGACCAGAGGTAGGAGCGACTTTTACGGTACATTTATTTTTCTCCTAAAAATTAGATGTTTTTTTCTTTTTTTAATCGTTCTATTCGGCTGAGACTGATTCTATATTGTGTTTAGAGGCTGCTTGTGCGCCGAGCTGCATTCCCCTGATCGCCAGACCCGACACACTCCTAAACGTATCCACGCATTTCTGTAGTGATACCTATATTTTGTCTGAATCAGCCTTTTTGTGTTTTTCCAAGTTCTTGTTATTATAATTTCTCGGAAAACTGAACATAGTTTGGATGTGTCCGAGTTGACCCGACAATAAAGTCAGCTTACTTTCTCCCTCGGAAAGCACAGTAGCCTTGAGTGGAACTTTGTATCTTACTATACTTTATACTTGTCCTTTGTGAGGTCACACTGTAGCCATGTCATATAGATATTGAGATACGAGTGTTCATGTCAAGTTTTAGAAAAACCTGAGTGTTTCCAAAGTTTCACAACGTGAACGTTGTTGCTATTTACAAGCTGACTGACGACTGATAATTAATAATGGAGTTACCGTCATGACATCGTTATCGCTCAGCAGAAAGAAAAGAGAGGCCCTGTTCACCTGTTGTCTAAGCAGCTCGTTGTCCATCTCGACCCGATCCACCTCTTTGTAACTCTCCTGCAGTCGCTGGTTGCTCTGACGCAGCTCTCGGATGTAGTCGCATGCTTTGGACAGAATGCCTCCTTTACTCTGAGAAACACAGCACATCCAGATGTTAAAACATCAAACATGACCCAGCACTTCCTTTTATTTACACTACCATTGTCTACATTCCAAAGATCTCGTGACTAAACCCAATTCAGATTCTTTCAGACCCTTGTTTGGTGACACGTGCAGCTATATGGGATGAATGAACCCAGTATGAGTCACTGGCTGTGGTTACACCTTTCAGCATCTTTTATGCATGCATTGGGTGAAAAGACAGGATGCACCGATTCTTGTATCCAAGATGGTCTTTTAGAGAATATTATTGTTTTGAGGGCTGACTCACCGCGCCGGTTCTGCTGTCTATGCTACAGTCGGGGATGATTTTTGAAAGTGTGACAATCCAGTTGTTGATCTTGTCTCTTCTTCTTCTCTCCACTGCGAAAAAAACAAACAGTTTTAACCGGAAATACAACTATTAAAGAAAGAGTCCTTTTTTTATTTCATGGAGAACTTTCAGATGGAACTATTATCTTTTACAAAAAAACAACGATCATCTCGAGCAAACCCAGATGTGTACCTTCATTGTGCTGTGCTCTTCGCCTCTCGTCTCTGGGCGCCCGGGGACCCTCCGCCTTCCTGTGAAGACACAACAAAACAAACTCGACAGTGAAATCATTCATACATTATCAGACTCCCAGTGGTAACCAAATATACCGTACTTTTCGGGTTATAAGCCGCTACTGCCTTCGGTCAGTGTCCCCGACAGCTCCCCGCTGTAGCCAGCTGGGGCTCCTGCTAGCTGTCCGTCACTTCCCCGCTAACTTCCGCTAGCTCCCTGAAAACCACCGAAGGTAGCGGGACCAGGCTCGACACCCGACTTGGGCAGAGGGGACGCGGGCAGTAGCAGCAGAAGCGGGCAGTAGCAGCAGCAGTGGCCGGTAGCAGCAGAAGCGCTAGCTAGCAGCGCTACTAGCAGCGCTATCTAGCAGCGCTACTAGCTTGCTACAGCGGGGACACTGATCAGCCGTAGGAGCGGCTTATAACCCGAAAAGTACGGTAGAACACCTGACTTAGAATCCAGGAAAGAAAACATATATTATTGTCGGATGCGTCAAACGTTTGCCGTTCTGTTTGGCTGGTTGACGAAGAGAGCCCAGACGCTCCTTTAACCGGTCTTTACTAGCATTGGGGAAGAAGGTGCAGGCACAGCTGAACCGGCGGGTCCTCTGAAGGACAAACGTTTGCGGTATTCAGCCACTGACTTGGGCTGAGTATTAGCTATTAGCCTCAGTTAGCAGTGCCTTCTTTCCTACTTACTTGCATTACAACCTGGAATAAAAAAAAAAAATCCCAAAGGGACCCAGTCATAAGTATTAAGCCTCAAGCTGCCGGTCAACATAAATGATGGACCGGAGGGTGCTAGTGATTGATTAGTGAGCCACCAGACGTCCGTCTCTACAACACATGGATGGGGGGGTCGTATGTGAAAATTTCTTCTCACCAGTCTGAACTGCCATGCTGCAACATCTCGCTTTCACCAAGGTCTCTGGGGATGGCAGGTAAGTAGGACAGAGTGTGGTTTTCAGATGTTGGATGTTTTAAATTATTTATTTGTAGGAATCTTCAATTGTACAGACAATGACAAAACTAATCATTCGAGCAAGGGGAGGAAGGGGTAAAGGACATCCGATCCTCCGTGAAGTTAACATGGGAGAGGGAGGTGGGGGGTGAGAATGGCCAAACACGTGAAGGGAGGAAGGAAGGAAAAGAAAGAAAGAAAGAAATTTGGTAACTTCAGGGATGGGAGGAACGTGCTGGAAGTGTTGGTCATACTCACGCGGTGTAGGTGTGTGTGCGTGGCGCGATGGTGCGGGGGGCCGTGGTCTGCAGCACCTCGGGGGGGCTCATCATCACGTAAAACTGGCCTGGGTTTTAAAGAGACAAAAAGGATGAGGACGAAATAAAGTTCTCCAATTGAGTGATGCTCGACTTGCACGTTTGGATTTTGGCGTGACGTTTAAAAAAAAAAAAAAAAAAAAAAAAGGCGTCCTCACCTCCCGCCTGCGCTATTGTCGGGTCGGAGGCCTGCACGGACACGGCCGTCCCATCACTGACGGTGGCGGCAGGGAAATAAGCGAAGCGCGTCTCGCCTCCCGCCGTCTCGCCGCCGGGACTGCCCCCGTTACTGAAAGGGTTCTGGATGACAGCCTGGCAAACAGTCGGGGACAAGTCAGTCAAAACAGTAAAACAATATACACTACTGTTCAAAGGTTTGGGGTCACCCAGACAAATTTTCAGTGTCTTCGCAATTTCCTGCATGGAATAGCCTTCATTTCTAAGAACAAGAACAGACTGGCGAGTTTCACATGAAAGTTCTCTTTTTCTGGCTATTTTGAGAGTATAATGGAACCCACACATGTGATGCTCCAGATACTCAACTAGCTCAAAGGAAGGCCAGTTTTATAGCTTCTCTCACCAGCATCACTGTTTTAAGCTCTGCTAACATAATTGCACAAGGTTTTTCTAATCGTCCATTAGTCTTCTATGCGATGAGCAAACACAATGTACCATTAGAACACTGGAGTGATCGCTGCTGGAAATGGGCCTCTATACACCTATGTAGATGTTTCATTAAAAACCAGATGTTTCCACCTAGAATAGTCATTTACCACATTAACAATGTATAGTGTATTTCTGATTAATTTAATGTTATCTTAATTGAAAAAAAGAAAGAAAAAGTGACCCCCAAACTTTTGAACGAGATAGATAGAGAGAGATATATACACACACACGCACACACACACACACACACACACACACACACACACACACCTTAAGCAACTCCTTAACCAGAAATCAGCTTTGTTTGAAGTTATAGTACCTTTAAATAAGTACTTTGAAATTTGCATTTCAGTTTTTTTAAATTTAAAACCCAGAATGCAATATGGCACTTAAATGCATTGAACGGGTTCCGACAATAATATTCAATTTAAGCGAAACTAAAAAGATTCAGAGGAAACCAATTAATTGTTTCTTTTAAGAGTCTTACTTTTAGTTTTTTTTTTTTACTATTGCTCTTTAATAATGATAATAATAATGCAAAAATATGTATTATCCGATTACTTCATTAATTGATGGAATACTTGATTACTAAGATAATCAATATAATACATAGTAAGACTGCGTGTGTGTGTGTGTGTGTGTGTGTGTGTGTGTGTGTCTTCACATTGCTGTAGCGGTTCTGAATCCATTCAGTACATCTGTGTCTATACTCATGCGCAGCATGAAGTGATCTTTGGATAGACATTACTGATAAAACATTCTCGTGGACTCCAACACTCAGCTATCCCTCCCTTTCCCTTTCAAGTAACGCATCTGCACAGCGTGGGAATTACATCGATCTGACGCTGCGTTCCCTCTCACCTGAGCCACAGCCTGAGGGGCTCCGGCAAACGCCGCGGTGGAGACGACGCTGACGGCTCCGGTCCCATCGGCTGTTGCTTCCAATTGGTCGTCCGTCACCTGAACCACGCGGTACGTCACCTGGGGACAGAGCAGACGTTTTGAGCTTTTAAAGAGATTTTATTGGGTGATAAAACATAAGCAAACAGTAAAACACACTGCTGGCTCCAGCCATCGTGCCACCTGCCCCAAGCCCTGAACAATAACACGCATTGCAGATGGCAAAAAACACATACGAGTACATACACACCAACATATACGCAAACAATCGGCGCCGAGCCCCCTCAGGGCTTTGTCGGCACCATTGGTATGTGGCACTACTGCAACAGCCCACTTGTACAAATACTGACATTCCTCGCAGAGGAGGAATCCAGACATGCAGGTTTGTTTACAGAGCCTAAAGCTGGTTTTTTTGGGAAAGTGATTAGGTGGGCGTTCTTTAGAAGTGTTGTAGGTTTTACTCCCATGACACCTTGGGGTTATTTCTAGGTATAAAATGAGTCACTGTGAATTTCTTTGACGCAAAGACCAATTAGCATTCTTTAACCTTGGTGCTATTCGAATATATTTACCAGAGGACATCTACCGGCACACTGAACTTCAACCTAAAACTAGCGGTTAGCTAAACCCCTCTGCCCAACGGCCAAGCTCAGCTCGGCTCCTGTAACTCGGCATGGCAGGTCTGTCAAGCTGTGGATTCATCCACACGCTGACGTGGTGTGAACAGGGCTGCAGTAAGCGCAGTAGTCAGCATTCTAAGAATTTGGAATGCGTTTTCTAGCTTTCTTTCCAAAACCAAAGCGCATTACTGTAAGGGATGCTAAAGGTGAATGTTAGCGAACGTGTGAACAGGGCTAGGCTGACCACCTCGGATTAAAGGGCATTTTTTTAAAAACAAATAAAAGTCATGACATGGATTAGTCCCAACTGGTTGCCCTCGCTCAGCATTGGCCTTGTAACGTTCAGGGTTGATTCTAAGACCAGCAGTCAATATTAACACCAGCAGTGATTCATCAGTGTGCAGTCATTTAGTTTGCAGCTGAAAAACTCTTTCAATTAAAAAAATATGGAATGAGCAATGACACTAAATACATGAGAAGGTATAAACTACTCATATCAAGCGAGGCACATACCGTTACGAAAGGCTCTGTTCCAAAGCTGGATTGGAATATATATGGATATGTTGTTTATTCAAATTGTTACAAATGTCAAATGGATTTTGTATGAGGTTTTCTCAACGCTACTTCTGGAACGGAGTCTGAGAGTTGTGGTTATGTGTCAGCTCTCCGCAGCAAGTACAGTTAATATGAATCACTCATTGTGTAGTAACTGTATGAGTTAAAACACCAGTAGGGCAGTTAGCTAACATGGAAGGGAACTTCATGCTGTTAGCCAGCGAGCTAACGCTAACTAGCTCCCGTTAAGCTAACACAAACTTGCCATATCGTGAAAGCTCTACAAAACTTGTAGTTTTACTGTAATGTTTCCATTACAGTAAAACTAACTTTCTGAAACCCACTCATTCCTCAGAGGGACATTAAAGTTCTACTCTGATATTTTTGGTGGTACTTTTTAGGAAAGTTTTAAATTAGTGTAGGACAGAACTGTCTTGTTGTGATGTTGTAGCCGATATTGTGTAGCGGTTACATGTATTAAATTAATGTTGCCATCTCTTTGTTGTTGTTGTTGTTGTTGTTAATGAATAATGCCGCGTTCACACCAAAAGAGTTGCAAATTTTCGCCTGACTTTAGTTGCTCGACTATGTGGTTAATTCGCTTTTTCGCAACCATTCGCGGCGGAAAGGGGGCGCGGCTTTCTCCGTAAAACTGTTTTCATTTCCCCTATTCACACGTTCGCGAACATTAACCTTTAGCATCCCTTACAGTTATGCGCTTGAAATATTTAAACTCCGGCGAAAAATTCACTTTTTCGCAACCATTTGCGTCTGTGCATTGACTTAACATGTAATCTACTCGCGCGAATATTTCACAACTCTTTTGGTGTGAACACGGCATGAGACTTCCTGAATGTAAGAGAGGAACTAACTAACTAACTAACATACACTCACCTAAAGGATTATTAGGAACACCATACTAATACTGTGTTTGACCCCCTTTCGCCTTCAGAACTGCCTTAATTCTACGTGGCATTGATTCAACAAGGTGCTGAAAGCATTCTTTAGAAATGTTGGCCCGTATTGATAGGATAGCATCTTGCAGTTGATGGAGATTTGTGGGATGCACATCCAGGGCACGAAGCTCCCGTTCCACCACATCCCAAAGATGCTCTATTGGGTTGAGATCTGGTGACTGTGGGGGCCATTTTAGTACAGTGAACTCATTGTCATGTTCAAGAAACCAATTTGAAATGATTGGAGCTTTGTGACATGGTGCATTATCCTGCTGGAAGTAGCCATCAGAGGATGGGTACATGGTGGCCATAAAGGGATGGACATGGTCAGAAACAATGCTCAGGTAGGCCGTGGCATTTAAACGATGCCCAATTGGCACTAAGGGGCCTAAAGTGTGCCAAGAAAACATCCCCCACACCATTACACCACCACCACCAGCCTGCACAGTGGTAACAAGGCATGATGGATCCATGTTCTCATTCTGTTTACGCCAAATTCTGACTCTACCATCTGAATGTCTCAACAGAAATCGAGACTCATCAGACCAGGCAACATTTTTCCAGTCTTCAACTGTCCAATTTTGGTGAGCTCTTGCAAATTGTAGCCTCTTTGTCCTATTTGTAGTGGAGATGAGTGGTACCCGGTGGGGTCTTCTGCTGTTGTAGCCCATCCGCCTCAAGGTTGTGCGTGTTGTGGCTTCACAAATGCTTTGCTGCATACCTCGGTTGTAACGAGTGGTTATTTCAGTCAAAGTTGCTCTTCTATCAGCTTGAATCAGTCGGCCCATTCTCCTCTGACCTCTAGCATCAACAAGGCATTTTCGCCCACAGGACTGCCGCATACTGGATGTTTTTCCCTTTTCACACCATTCTTTGTAAACCCTAGAAATGGTTGTGTGTGAAAATCCCAGTAACTGAGCAGATTGTGAAATACTCAGACCGGCCCGTCTGGCACCAACAACCATGCCACGCTCAAAATTGCTTAAATCACCTTTCTTTCCCATTCTGACATTCAGTTTGGAGTTCAGGAGATTGTCTTGACCAGGACCACACCCCTAAATGCATTGAAGCAACTGCCATGTGATTGGTTGATTAGATAATTGCATTAATGAGAAATTGAACAGGTGTTCCTAATAATCCTTTAGGTGAGTGTATAAACACACTGCACCAGGCTCACCTGTCCTCCACTGTTCTCTGTGCGGAACTGGTACTGCACATTGTGGTCAGTGAACGCAGCCTGCGGGACACCAGTGATGGTCACTGCAGTCTGCTCCTCTGTCCCTACCGTTTCTCCTGCAACAAACAGATCAGCGTGTTTCACATGTGTGGAGGTGCAGAACCATGAATAAAAAAAACATGCGAGAGGATTGCAGACATTTCTGCAGATTAAAGACCGCAGAAATGCACACACGTTTGCTCAAAGGAGGATTATTTTTTTACAAGAATATTGGTTCAAGATCAAATCTCAGTTCTTATGAGTGTCAAAAGAGGGGAAACTTACATTGAGAAATTAAAACAGATTATTTGTCAGGATTAGAAGCAAACGAGGCACCCACCTTCCTGTAACTGCACCACCTCTTCCGTTTCCTGTTTGTCGTGACTAAAAAAAACAAAAACAAAAAAGAGAAAACAAAATGAAATCAGCAAGTGTATTAATGTGGATCCAGAGCTCAGTTGTGGGTGAACAGCGCCCCCTGGTGGTCACGAGAGGAGCCAACAGATAAGACGTAAATAAAAGTGATGCATAACTGGCGTGCGAGCGTGACAGATATATTTTCTGCAACTTCTAGGCGGAAAATTGCAACTTTGATAATCCAGCCGACGCGTAACGTTTGATTTACAAGGAGAGGACTAACGTCCCAATAAAATATGATACTCGTAATAACGCCTCTTAGTTAGAGTTAAGCATTTAAGTCCTAAAAATAAACAACAAAAAGAAGGTAATGTACAGTAACAACACAGTGCTAATAAATACCGCCCTGATAATATTGGCACGATTTACTGCGGTGCATTTATTTTATACAGCAAACGTGGTGTTACAGATTTGCAAAACGTAGCACAGTTTCTGCTGAAAAAATATATATTTACGGGTGCCGATCGCATCATCAAACTGACAGTTAAAAATAAAAATTATAATAAAACAGTGCACGGATATTAGTATTAAAACATTTTTTTTTTTTGTTAAAGGGAGCATGCAGGGCTGTAAACAGAGCATTGGCATTCGCAAAGAGAAGCCAAACAACAGGGCTGCATGTGTGTTTTTTAGGCCGTGTATGTGAGCAGCACGGCGGAGCAGGAAGCGGCTGCAGCCTCTCACCTCGCCGAGCTGTCCAGACTCTGCTCCAGCATATCCATCAAGCTTTCTGCGGCTGTAAAAAAAAAAAAAAAACGCTGATATTCAACGGCACTGATTCACGGAGATGGAAGCGCTGATCACGGGGACAAACACACGGGTCATGTGAGGAAGACAGTCCAGGACACGTGAGGCAGCGGCCGGGCAAGGAGCTAAAATGGAGGCCGCTGCTGAGCGGGAGGCGGGTCGTCTGCGTCTGTGCGGAAAACGCGCGCACACACACACACACGCTAGAAAACAACCCCGCTCCGGGTGTTTGCGCGGCTCGGCGGAGGCGCTCCGGTCGGTGGATGGTCGACGAGCTGCTGGGTGAACGGCTGGAAGAGCATTTCCTGTTCAATACATTCGCTGGAAATGTGTTTGCCCTTGGATTTTTCCTTTTTCTTTTTGTGTGTGTGTGTGTGTTGCTCCGCAGCGCACAGCTGCTGTTTATCCGCGCAAAGCTGCGACATGCGGCCGATAAGATACGGAGTGGACTGTTTTGTTCGTTTATAATGTGACAAAAAGAAGAAGTCTTTTTTGTTGTTGTTTTTGTTCGGCTTTTGTGATACGTCAGATGTGGTCACCCAGCATGCACGTGACTCCGATAGTTTGGTGCTTCAAATGGATTAATCGTGTTTGTTCCCGGTTTTATTTCTGCATTAAAACTTCCACGCGCGTGGACTATTTGCCTCGCGTTTTTGAGAAAATGTCATATATATATTTATTTATGTAGGCCGGCCTATTACTGTGTACATATCTGACATATCGCTGACAATCGGCTCCTCAACGGGCACTTTCCCCCCTCACTTCTTGCCCAGGTGACCGCGGGGATCCAATACGGGTTTTCACACAAACCACATGACATGTCGTCCACGTCGAGCCACGCGGACGCGCCTCATAACTCACTGGTTTCATGTCGTGGACCGGTTTTTACTTCAAAACCACAAGACGGGCTGAGCTGCAGAGCAGATGGAGGAGATCATGTTGACTTCGTGGAGTCAGTCAACCTTTCATCAGATTCAGCTATCTGTCTGCATACAGGATGTCCTCAGCACTAAATACTGACAGACATTTATATATGTATAAATATATATTAATATAAATAAATACATGTATATATTTAGATAAAATATATATATTATACATATTTATATATATATATATATATATATATATATATATATAATAAAAGATGAATGTGTATATATACAATAATGTATATATGTATATATACATATATCTATTGATTAATAAACAAGAATCTATTCATATAAATCAATATATAATATTCATATAGATAACAGTATATATCTATTTATATAAATATCTATTGTATAAATAAATTAAAAAAATAATAATAATATATATATATATATACGTATATATATACGTATATATATATACACGTATATATATATATATATATATACGTATATATAGTTATCAATAAACAAGAATGTGCATTTAACACACAGAACATAACAAAAACATTGTAACCATATAAAGTAGAATAGAAAACAACATAGTGTGTTTGTTACCACAAATAATACCAGATGGCCAGATCCTCCGTAGTCAACATCAATAACCGTTGCACCGCTTTTGTTGTTTGTTACTCACATACTTATATTCACTTCATATACACTGCATTTGCATTTTTGCACTTTCTTTATTGTTTATTAATTTGGGAAATTAATACACTCTGCTGTTTTGTTGTATATACTGAGTTTTGTTGTATATATTGAGCATCTTTCATTCCTGTTATTTTTGTGTCTTGCAAATTTCCCCTTGGGGATGAATAAAGTATCTATCTATCTATCTATCTATCTATCTATCTATCTATCTATCTATCTACCAAAAGGACAAGATTACACATTATACAACTGCGTAAATAAGTTTTCACTTTGACATTAAATTATCTTTTTCTTTTAATCAGTGTAAATAAAATCCATAATGAATCTGGTCATTAATGTAAAACAAGACGCAAAAACGTTCAAGAGCAGTGAGCTTTTATTTTCAGGACACTGTAAATCAGAGGTGGTCACAAGATGATTAAACGGATATAAGAAAGGAAGAAAACGTAATCAGTTGTAACATAATTCCGTTTATTTCTGACTTTTTTGAAATGGTGAAATATTGAGTGCTTTCATCTCTTCTGTTGCAAATGAAACATGAAGGAAAAATCACTGTCTCTCACCTGACCTTTAGACACGCAAAGGCCAGGGCGCATGAGATATAAATGGCCGCAGTGTTAGTTAGTTAGTTAGTTCTAGTGTTTAACTTGCAGCCAGCTGAGAACCTCTTGATGTTTTACAGGATCAAGCTGACAGGCTGTCTGAGGGGCAGGGGTGAAAAAAAGGTAAAGACGGCACCAGTTGCATCCCAGTTTTCTGGCCTGTAGGGCAGCCTTTATGGCACTGCATCTCATTTTCTCCACTGGAAAGGCATCCTGGAGGACGCTTCTTTCAAACAGCAGCCAAAAGGAGGACGACTGCCCCCCGGTCTTTGTAAGAAACCCCAATCCTGAAACCTGAACTGACCTTTCAGATGTTTTAATTGAAGAATAAGGAAGTGGGATCGATTCAGCGTGCTCTGGAAAGTTAAGTTTAAACCTGTTCTATAACTTTTAAATTTTAACTTGCGAATGAATAGAACTCACCCCATTTAAAATTATCCCTTGTAAGTATCACATGGCATTGTGCATTTCTTTGAGGAGCGGGTGACTCATTCATTCGGATTGCACACCCATTACAGTGAGAGAGAGAGAGAGAGAAAGAGAGAGAGAGAGAGAGAGAGAGAGAGAGAGAGAGAGAGAGAGAGAGAGAGAGAGAGAGAGAGGAACAACCACCTACCAAGTGCCAAACTTGAGGCCAACCTCTCTCCTCCCATCTCATTCCTTCCTATATGGGCACCCACAGATGGATTTGCAGACAGCGCAGTAACAGACCGAACCGTGCTGGAGAACTGAGAGGAAACTCTGATCACAAGACAACACAAAGGCGATTAACAGAGAAGTCTACCAAAGTACTCGGAGCAGACGTTTATCTTCTTCTGACCAGCACTAACAAAAGGTAGGCCTGGCTGTGAACGTTGGCATTATTTGTGCCGAGACTTTTCTTAGATTTTCGGGTGGAGTCGACAACCACTCCCAACCCCTGCTCAATTATGCTCTTTGTCTTTTGCACGTTTTATGTAACTGCACTCACGAAGAGTTGAGGCCTTTCTGGAAACAGTGCACATTTCGCAGAGATAGATGTTTCCTTTTCCAATTCTAAACTGGCAGATATTACTTTTTTCTCTATACTCACAGATCCGCGCTTTCCCTTAAATGTAAAAAAATCTCTTTGGATGGATTCGGCATGTGTTTCATTTATTTGAATAGTAACAGTGGTGGATGCTGAATGTAGATTTGTAGACAGAACTGTGTGGTTAACTTCCTCCATCCTCCTGTGTGTTCATTATAACCGGCACATTGTACCGTCCAATGTCTACAGATGCATTTGTACATCAGAATAAATCAATCCTGTTAATTGAAAAGGACACACTTTCAAGATAATTGAGTTGGTCTTCTGTTTCAGGAAAGATAGAAATGGCAATGGCGACACCCAAAAACACTCCCCGAGGTGCCAACTCACCGCTGTCCCCCAACCGCATCACCCGGCTCCAGGAGAAGGATGACCTGTGCAACCTCAACGACCGGCTGGCCGCCTACATCGACAAGGTGCGCTTTCTGGAGACCGAGAACGCCGGCCTGCGCCTGCGCATCACCGAGTCGGAGACCGAGGTCAGCCGGGAGCTGACGGGCCTGAAGGCCGCCTACGAGACCGAGCTGGCCGACGCCCGGCAGACTCTGGACTCTGTGGCCAAAGAGCGGGCGCGTCTGCAGCTGGAGCTGGGCAAGCTGCGGGAGGACTTCAAGGAGCTGAAGGCAAGGTGGGTACATCGCTCCGAATGAAGGAGGAATATCTTCAAACTGTTAATCACGTGGACGAGGGTTGAGGGGTGGAGGATGGTTTTTAGGGGTGCCTCAGCACCTGAAAGCCCCTGAACCCCTAAAAAGTGTTTCTGTGAGACTAGTTTCTTTACAATTAAAGTGAGACTATAAACTTTTACTCAACTAAATACACTCGGTTAACAGTTTTTCTGCTGCAGCAGCACATGTCTGGTACGACCAATAGCTAACGGTGCTAAAGGTAGCAAACTTCATACAACTACTGTTTCCGATAACTCTTTTCTCCATTACTCTTTGAGCATTGATTATTATCCCATAATTAGCACTGCTGTTCAGACTCACCAAACCGTCTTGACTCACAGCGTAACTGCAGACATCGACAGAGCGAGCATTGACTAACTAGCTGCTTCCCTTCCCAGATTACAGGCTTTTTGGTCCAAAATAAAAGCAATAAGCCTGGTTTGCCCTCTAATAAAATGGAAAAGACTCCACAGAAACCAGATATTTTGCTGCCTCGAGGCTTCTGAAATCCCCACTTTCAGCTAAATCTTCCTCAGTGAAAGCCATGTGCCCGTTAAAGCACGAGGTGATTGTAGCGTTAACGTCTCAAACATGTCAGCATGCGGCCCACAGTAGCAGAACACGGTTACTCATTAGCTTCGAATAGCCCATGCTTTTATTTGCTGACACCCTGCGAGCCTTGGGCCACTCCCTGGTTCAGCATACCCTCCTCCTGGCTCACTGCAGTCTGACGTCGGACCTCGAATCCGACTCCTTCCCATGCTGCCACATCCAGACGCTGATGACTAACTCTTTCCCCAGTTTCTCCTCCTTTCGCCGCAGCGATCACTATGCACACAATACGTGGCAGTGTTTACGGGGCTCTGCTCTGGCCTCCATTATTTTTTCCATAAATATTGAGACGACGGGGGCCGATGTGTGTTTGGCAAAGCCGAGGCCTGTTGCCATGGCAGCGCCTCGGCCAAACACCAACGGCTGTGGTTTGTGGCCACCGTATACGTGGGGTTGGACGAGGATCACTGTGGCCTGTGAGTCATATGCGCCGACGTCTTTCCCTAACCCGACCCGGGCTACATCCTTATTCAGAAATAGCTCATGTTTGTTTAACTTGACGACGTGAAGGAAACCGTAGTAATTCCCTTTTCCACTCGGCCCTTAAGTCACAAAGCAAAATGGACGTCTGTTTCAGTAGGATATCCTGTATCAGCTCTTGTAATCACCGACCGGGAAGATGATACTTAACGCCTGAGACTCGTGCGGTCTGTTGCAGGAACACCAAAAAGGAGTCCGATCTGGCCGCAGCGCAGCTGAGGGTCAAAGACCTGGAGGCTCTGCTGAACTCCAAGGATGCGTCCTTGTCTACGGCTCTGGGAGAGAAGCGAGGCCTCGAAGTGGAGAACAGGGACCTGAAGGCGCAACTCGCCAAGGTAAACTCAAACCCACGCTCAGCTCCGGGCTCTGCGGAAACACATCTGGGGTCAATCTTTCTGCAATTAGTTAGCCGACGAGCTCTACAACTCAAGGGCTTGTCCCTCATGCGCCTCTGTTGGTTTCCACTTTGTGAGGATCAATGTCAGCTTATCAGAGACACATTTCGCAACTCTGTTTCCGCCTTTACCACTAGCTTCTCTCTGTCTGGGAGTTTTTCCAGTGGACTTTTGAAAGCGAGTAAAAGTAAAATATAATATCCAGTATTGGTGTGTGGTTTTCTTTTTGCTGACTTCAGCTTTTCTGTCACGGCTGCTGGAGCTTAGACGTTTTGATTGAAGAGAAGTCTCTTTTCTCTCCTGGCCACCCAACTGTATTTACTGCACTGTGAATGTGTGTGTGCACTGCTAATAATCTGCTCCTCTCTCAGCTGGACACCAGTTTGGCCGATGCCAAGAAGCAGCTGCAGGATGAGATGCTGAGGAGGGTCGACGGAGAGAACCGCATCCAGACCCTCAAAGAGCAGCTGGAGTTTTCCAGGAACCTCCACTCTGAGGTCAGACTCCCTGACAAAAGCTCTTATTGTATAAATCATGTTTAAAAGGGAACTTTCTCTACTTCTTGTATCACATCAGCATCGACCAAACCTGTATGTGTGGTCAGGAGTGAAATTGCTTTCGTGATCCTCCAATAGGAACTGCGGGAGTCAAAGCGCCGCCACGAGTCTCGCATGGTGGAGTTGGACAGCGGCCACATGCAGGACTTTGAAAGCAAGCTGGCCGAGGCTCTGACGGACATGCGCAGCCAGCACGAACTGCAGATCAAATTGTACAAAGAGGAGATCGAGAAGACCTACAACTCCAAGGTAGACCATCAGTTTTACAACAGTTGTAAAACAAAAACTGAACTCCTTTTTGTAGTCTTCAGCGGAAGATAAAATAGCGGTAACATATCAAAACAATTATAAAAATAGGAATGCACTAGTTTAGTTTTGGAGAGGCCACAAACTGGTCCCAGTGAAGCCAAATGAGATCCAGACTGCATTTTAGTCATGCTCTACCCCGTTGTTTCTCTCCGTCAGCTGGAAAATGCTCGTCAGTCAGCGGACCGGAGCGGCCACCTGGTTGGGGCGGCACACGAGGAGCTCCAGCAGACCCGGATCCGCCTGGAGTCCATGTCCTCTCAGCTCAGCCAGCTGCAGAAACAGGTGACTGGAAACGAGCAGTTCACACAGATCACGTTGAGAGTTCTTTATTGGGACTGATGCAAGATGCTCGTATGCACAGTGCGTTGCATCACGATGAACATGTGCAGGTTTAGAGCCACCGGCTGAACACAAGAAGTGGGCGTAGTCACCGTGACGTCACACATTGGTTTGTTGACGACCGCTTTGAAACCTTGAGTTCTACATTTTGGCGGTTGCCATCGTGTTTTTTTGCAACCAGAAGTGACTCGAGAGGGTGGAGCTAAGGACAACCAAAAGCTGAATAACACATTTTTAAGTGACCACAATGTTGCTCCGAACACTCAGGGTTCAAGTTGTAAGATGAAAACACAGACGACTCCCAGACCGGACAATGGCGTGGTAGATACCTGTCAATCACCTTGTAGCCCCACCCTAAAGCATACCCTGCTTTATGGTCTATTTGACTCTAAATGGACCATAATTTACTAAATGAACATCATGCTGTATTGACGGAGACTTGAAACTAGAGATTGAGACATAAACTCATGTTTACAATGTTTACTGAGGGAATACATCAAGAGAGAAATAGCGTAATTTCTTTCATAGACTTCTATACAACCAGAGGAGTCAAAAATGATATAAATAATTACATTGCATGTTTATTGCGTGTGGCTCCTATGAAGCCGGGCTTTCAGACTAATTTAGATAATAACTGTGTGATCCTTCTGTTCCCTCCAGCTGGCGGCCCGCGAGGCGAAGCTCCGGGACCTGGAGGACGCCCTGTCTCGGGAGCGGGACTCCAGCCGCCGCAGGCTGGGGGAGAAAGACAGAGAGATGGCCGAGATGAGGGCGCAAATGCAACAGCAGCTGGACGAGTACCAGGAGCTCCTGGACGTCAAGCTGGCTCTGGATATGGAGATATGTGCGTACAGGAAGCTGCTGGAGGGAGAGGAGCAGAGGTACGTTGGCCAACTCGCAATGAGTTTATCGGACAAAATAAGAGTCCTAACGCTCCTCTGGGCTACAGAGTTGCCAGTTGGACGTCTTCTCCGCCTCTCACACCTTCGTTTGCCCCTTGCAGGCTCCGTCTCTCCCCCAGCCCACCGCCCGCCAAAATGACAGGGAGTCGCTCTTCTACCTCGGGAGCCAACTCTCGCACGGTCCACTACAGCGCCCAGACCTCTCCCGCCAAGAGGCGCCGCCCCAACGACACCGACAGCGAGGCCTCCAGCATCGCCGGTGGAGCCGTGGCTCGCACTCGCATCGCCCAGCAGGCCTCGGCCAGCGGGCGGGTCACTGTGGACGAGGTGGACCTGGACGGGAAATATGTCCGACTCAGCAACAAATCTGATGAGGTGAGACACCAGGGCGATTCGATGTGTCTGTCAACGCGAGCAGCTTCCTGACATTGTCACGGGAGGTTCAGAATAGCACTCCGAGGATTTGACACGCTGCCCTTTTGTGCGACCCACCAGGATCAGAATTTGGGGAACTGGCAGGTGAAGCGGCAGGTGGGGTCCGGTGCTCCGATCGCCTTCAAGTTCCCGGTAAAATTCACCCTGAAGGCCGGCCAGAGGGTCACGGTAAGCAGCACCTTCACTCGGCGCAATCACAAGTCAAGAACGGCGAGGAACACAGCGGCAGATACCTCACCCTGCTGTACCTTTACCCCGGCTCACAGATCTGGGCCTCTGGTGCTGGAGGAACCCACAATCCTCCCTCTGACCTGGTGTGGAAGACTCAGCCCTCCTGGGGCACCGGAGACCTGTTCCAGACCACCCTGATCAGTACCAACGGAGAGGTATTTTAAATACCCCATCAGACGTGTGTTACTTTATTTGAACCGTAAGTTCCATTCAGTTGTGTTATACACTGAGCTTTTTCCTCCAGGAAATGGCAATGAGGAAGGTCACCCGCACACAGTTTGAAGAGGAAGATGACAACATGGTGAGAGCATCTTTATTGATCACAATGTGCAGCACCAAAAGTCAGTCAGCAGCATTCACCAGCTGCTTAATTTTCATGATAAATGCTCCTTTCAAAATAAAACAATCTTCTCTTCATCTTTTGGGGCAGTTTTCACCACAGCAATCAAACAATGCCTACATAATGTGTTCTCATGAAATGCCTGTATATTAACGCCCAATCTCAGCAGGTGGCTCACAGCACCTGTGGAGACAGCGAGTACAACCTGCGGAGCCGGGCGGTGGTCTGCGGCTCCTGCGGACTTCCTTCCGACAAACCCGGCAGCCACTGCACCGTGAGCTCGGCCTCCCGCTCCTTTCGCAGCGGAGGGATCTCCGAGGGTCTACTGCCGCACTCCTACGTGTTCAGCGCCAGCACCCCTCGCAAGGTGGGCACTGCAACACATGTGGCTTTCTTTTAAAGTGCTTGATTGACAACTTATTCTGCCTTTATTTAGAAATGATTGAGATGATGGTGACCTTTTCGATCTTTCCTCTTAGACTGGTGCCAGAATGGAGAAATGTCCAATTATGTGAGCCACCTGGACCCACGCTGGAACACTCTATTTTTAGTTTTTAGTTATTACTTCTTTAGTTACCAGTTGTAGTTATTTAGTTCACTTCATGTACTTTGGAATCATTTTCAATTATTCTATGCATTACAACTTTATACTGCTTTTTGTTCTAATGTACATAGGCATGCTAATGAAATATTTTCTTGACTATGAAAGGTGATTTAATCAGTTCAGGTGATAAACAAATCATCATGTATTATGCTAGTCATATCTTAGTGAAATCAGATGTACACTATGTGAACATAGTGATGCAGCAGGGTTGCAGTAAATTCCTTTGTTCACTTACTTTGATTGTTTTTTTATGAAATGAAATGTGCTTCTAGTTAAAGTAAATTGACCCCAACCTTGTTACAGATCTGCAGAACGTTGTGTATTCTTTTTGCTGATATCAATAAAAATGTTTTCAGAATTTGTCTTGTTCAATGATAATGACGTGATAGTAGAAGTACTCGCAGTATTTCCTATAGTCTTACAGTACAGAACTATTAGGATGGGCAGGCTGTTTTAATTGTGATCCTTTTAAAAAATGCAACAAAAAGTAAATATATTACACATTTTACAGCTGTCTATTTAAAACCATCAACATAAACCCAAGGAGCACTTTTACTTCAGACTAAGGGTGTTGCAACATATGGGTATTGATGGAATCCCTGATATTTAAAAAATGTAATATTGACATCATGTTAATAAAACATACATGATAATAGCGTGCAAATTATCCAGCACATCTTAAATCATTTTATATATATATATGTATACAAGTTACCGACTCTCTCTCCACCTCATACACTCATATTTGAATGTATATCATTTACAAAAACAGACCAAAAGCACAATAAACAAAGTTAAAGATAACTTTGACTGATTACATGTTTTTTTCTCTTCTTTTTCTGTAGCTGTCGCGACTATATCATAACCGTGATATTCTTTTGACCATTATAATTGTGTTGCAAAAATCTGATATCATGACACTTCTACCTCATTCAAAACAAGAGAAATCAGAGTTGAATATTTTCTTTTTCTTTCTCTCTCACACATGATACTACTTTATTTATAGTGATAAGGTGTTCATATTCATATGAAGTTAAGAGTGAAGTAATAAAGCATAGTTACTTCAAACACACAGTGGTGGGCCGTCAGGGCCAGCTAAGCCTTCTCTGCTGGCCTAAACAGAATCACAAAGTTACAGCTATTTTATAAAAAATCTTCACAAATACACTACATGTATTATAATTATTTGTCCCTATTAGCTTATTTCCTCATTGCACAGCTCCTGTCTTCCTCTGTTGCTCTGCTTCCAGCCTGCAGCGCTGCTTCCAGTGCAGCTTTTTTTTTTAAGGAAAGCTTTTATCCAATCAGATTTCACCTCTATGTCTCTCTGGAAGAAGAGCGGTCCGAGGCCTTCTAGGTAGGCTTTGCAGATTAAAGTACATGGGGACGTTGTCGTGATTGTCATAGTCTTCAACCAATCAGATCTTTAGTGTGACATGCTGGGCGTATTCTTTGACGTGCCAGTGCCCGCAAGATGGCCCTGGACGTATGATTGGTCAGTGGGCCAGCGTGACTTCTGTCAACAGGAAGCTAGGTAGCAGAACTCAGTAGTAGTCAGAAGAGTTCAGGCTGAAACATAAGAGAAGTTATGACAATTTTAGTGTTTGGCTTGGTGTAGTTTTTTTAACACTCAATGGCTGAGGAGAAACGGACTTGGTGGCGTATTTACTGACAACGCCTTTCTCACGGAGGGTTATGGGCATGTTTGGCGGTGACCATCCCAATATCGACTGCCACTGTCGAGCGGACATTTTCAGCCCTAAAACGCATGGAAACTTATTCCAGAAACGCAACTAGGAGGCTCGGCTGTCCTCACTGATCCATGGCCATCGAGAAGGATCTGTTACTGGAACTGAAGCGCACCGATAAACTGAACAACCGCGTCATTAAACTGTTTGGTAACAAAGAGAGGAGGGTGGACTTTGTCATAAGTGAACAGCATCTGGTGAGTGAACTGCTTGTTGTGATTTTACATCTGCAGTAGCGTTGTGTTAATGTGTCTATGGTGTTGTTTTTATTGTATAGTTAATATAGTTCCTTCTGATCGTGGCTCGTGCTCTTGAGTGTGCTGTGTTTTAGCGCCACAGTTTTGTTGGATTGTTTTGTTATAACTAAATGTGACTGGTTCTTGTGAATTGGTTCTTGTTGATGTTTGGAACGAATCACAAGCATTAATGTCCTCTTTCAGGAAAGAGGACATTAACTGCCTTTGTTATTCCTTCCACATCTCCATTAGTGCAGAGGTAGTAGTTCTATTTTTACTAAATCCATACTGATGTTCACTCAATAATTTATTTTTATTTAATATTTTGTATTTAATATTTTAGAAAATTGAGGAAGAAGGGATATTGGTCTATAATTATCCATGTAATGCGTATCTCCATTTTTTTATATTGGTATTACCTTTGCAGTTTTCATTTTATTAGGAAAAATACCTTTTTGAAAAGACTGATTACATTTTTGGTCAGAGGTCCTGCAATACAATCTATTACTTCTTTAATGATTACTATATCAATAGAAAATATATCAGAAGATCTTTTGTTTTAAAAATGTTTTACACTTTCAATTAAATAAATTGTATTTACCGCACAAAGGAAAAAGTGGAATTTAAATTATCCTTAATAAGGTTATCAAACAAATCTTTTTTGTTATCATGCACAACAATTGTTATGGCCAGAGTAGTTCCAATACCATATTTATGAGGAGAGACATGAAATAAACCCTTACTTTGGTGATCCAGGTCAAATAAAGGTGTATTTAGGGGGAAAGTGAGAAGATAAGAAGCATTGTTTAGTCTGGAAGGTGTGGTTCACGTGGGGGGACGGGTTCCCATAACAAACACCTGTTTTTTTGTTTGAAGTTTGAAAATGTGTACAACTTTATATATGTGTGTGTGTGTGTGTGTGTGTGAGTGTGAGTGTGAGTGTGAGTGAGAGAGAGAGAGAGAGAGAGAGAGAGAGGCGGGCTTATGAATGTGGTGATCAGCAATTGTATGTTGTTCTAATGCCTAGTGTGGAGGATATCATATGGTATCCGACGTAAAACACAAAATGTATGATTGATTAAAGTTGTAAATCGATCAGATTAGACCGGGATACGACAGGAGGGTTAAAATAGCAACTTTATACCAGCTGTTGCAGAGTCTGCTCCGCCATGTAGCTCAGAGAACACAACATGTTGTGTAAGTCTCACCTGTTCTTGTGTTCTGGTTCACCTTCAGTGTTACTCTGTAACTTTACCCGCGTCACATGGTGCCACATGGTACACTTAACGCATGACATTTATCAAATATATGAAGCCAAATGGTTTATATCACACCTTAAAGTGCAAATACTATATTTTGGTAATATTAGTAAACTACCGTTAGCTCACTAGTGCAGGAAAGTGTCTCCTTCCCTCTTAAAGTCACATAGCGTTACACGGTAGCTTTACTTAAGAGACTGTGCTGTCTGTAATTAATGTACATTTACAAAATGCTAGCAAAAATGAAATATGAAGGAATAAATGAGCTTCGTTACCTTGCTGTTGCTGAAGTGGACTCTGGTCAGAAATGTTGTAGCTCTTGCTCCAAAATTGTGTCAGAGGTTTGAATTCTTAAGCTTTATGTAACATTATTTATGGTTAGAACATGATTTAATCGGGTTCAATAATGAATCCTAACTTCTGAAATGTCTTGAAAGTCTAATGAGATTAAACTTGTGATCAATTATCAATGTAGTTGATTATTGTTTTCAATCTGTTTACACATTTAAGAATACATATATAGATATATGTTTTTACGTGATAAAATTAAATCAGCATCATCACGTGTTTGTGTAGAATACACCTTTATTGATTTTATATTAACAATCTATATATCATTTTACAGATATAGATTGTTAATATAAAATATAATAAAATAATAAATTATTATGTATTATTACGGATTTAACTCCCATTCAGGTCATCCTGAATGATGAACCACATTTCATAACAATCCATCCAGTAGTTGTTGAGATGTTTCACACAAAGTCAATCTAAAATGTCAAAAGGAAAGTTTATTTGTGTACCACCTTGTGCTTTACATAAGACAGTAACGTAATAAATCAACGTAACAAACAACATAAGGTAACAACGTAAGGTAACAACGTAAGGTAACAACGTAAGGTAACAACGTAAGGTAACAACGGAATGTAAGGTAACAACAGAACTTAACAAATGACAACTGCCCTTGACAGAATTTCTTACGTAACGGTAATTAAGTGGTAAGTCAACATTTTAATAGAATAGTGGAAGTCTTGTGTTTGTTTGACCCTCCTACTTGCGTTAAGTGGACTTTCTCGCTTGTTTTACTCGTTATTATACCACGTAACTTTAAATGACTTTCGTCGTACTACATAGCAGCGTTCAGCTTTTCTGCTCCACACATCTGAAACAAGGTTCCTGAAAGAGACCCTCAGCTCCTTTAAATCCAGATTGAAGACTTTCCTGTTTGCTGTTGCCTTTAATTGAACCAGATTCAATGATATTAATCAATTGCTTCATCTCATTACTTCATTTTATTTCTTAAACTGCACTGCAACTTTATTCAATTTATTTTTGCTTTTTGACTGTTTATAATGTTTTAATGAATGTTCTTAATTGTTTTTCAATTTTGTTTTCTTCTGCATTATGTTTTGATGCTTTTAATGGTTTTATGTGAACCACTTTGATTTGCCTTGTTGTTGAAATGTGCTATACAAATAAACTTGCCTTGCCTTGCCTTACATCACCTCCTCTGACCGAAAGCTAAAACATTGAGATTCAATGTATCCGAGGTTTGCAACGATTGGTTAGGTTGAGATAACAAAATACTTCCAGATAATAACCAGCTAATAACATAACAACGTGATAATGTAACATGAAAACATAACAATGTAACATGACAATGCAGGGCCGGAGTGGGGCCACTTTTCAGCCCGGGAATTTCAGGATCAAGACCGGCCCACTTTTTCCATGGTAGTGGAAATTGGATAAATGAAGCAACAGTTCAGCTCTTACTATCCTGTAGTTTTTTTTTATTAATACCATGGTCCAACAAATAATGTAAAGGTTAAATACAACAATAATAATCTACTTAAGATGAGAAGTTAATAAAAAATATTCCACTATTCCACATTTGAAACGTATCCCACTCTTCAACAAAGAGGCATATTGAACTAATGTTTACAGTTCAACTCACAGTACAGTATACAGTTACATTGTGAGTAGCACCAACAGCATCTACAGCATCAGTAACCGCCTAAGCAGTGCACTGGTTTCAGACACTGTATCTATAACTGTGTCGTTGCTTATAGGATTTCCTTCTCTGTGCACATTAACATGAACGCCTCCAAGTTTTTCTTTAGCATTCCAACACATTTTTCTGCTTGAGTATTATATAGTGGTGATTTACTCCTTTACTACACCCACTTCTGAGCAAACAATGCATATTGGTTCATCAAGTACTGTCATATACTGCTCTTTCTTACAATATATAACTTTAATTCATATTGTTTCCTCTGTTATCCTCTCTACCTGTCCCTGTAGTCATGGCCTCCTCATTGCAAATGTCGGGCTCATCATTTTCAGCAGGAGACTGTCTTATCTGCTGCCCCGAAGCTACAAAGAACATATTAATGCATACTTCAATATCAATATTATATATCAATATTTGCATAATATTTGCAAAGTCTATGGATGGCCATATTTTTGGTGATATAAAAAGGCTAATATTTTAATTCAATTTAATATTTTGCTTGGGAATAGGTTGACAACGCTACAACGATATTAATCAAGGCTACAACGTTAGCCGAATAGTTACGTTGCTAATCATTAGGCCTTTGTCTCGCTTTACCAGTTGCCACTTGTGTTTGTCCTCTTGAAAATAAATCGGTAAGCTTGGCACATTTGGCAGCATCCTCCTCCAATGACTTTCTTTTTTTCAACCTGGCTTGTTCAGCCCCTCCTGCCCTCTTCCTCCCGTCCATCCTCCCTGACGCGTATTGTTGCGGTCGGGCCGGCCCAGCTATCGTAGCCTATCTGAGAAAACTTTTTGGAAAAGACGGGCTATGGACCGAACCAACTCTATTTGGGAGGGGAGAACTTCCTCGCATGGTACCGGTGTACCATGCGAGGAAGTTCTCCCCTCCCAAATAGAGTTGGTTGGTTCCATAATGGACCGAACCAACTCTATTTGGGAGGGGTGAACTTCCTCGCATGGTACAACCCATGCAGAGGCTGCGGTGTCAGAATGCGGAACGTGTGTAGCCCACTTTAAGAGAAGATGGACTAACGTGACAAATGTCAACAAATAAAATTCTCGACCGGCCCAGAAGTGAAGTGGCCCACCGGGAACTCTCCCGATTCTCCCGATTACCCACCCCGGGCCTGTGACAATGAGAACATAGCAACAACACAGCGTACAAACATAATGTGACAACTCAACAACGTAGCGCAACAACGTAACACAACATCAAAACAGAACAATGTAATAATGCAAGGCAACAATGAGACGATGTAACAACCCAGCGTACCAACATGAAGTTACAACACAACGCAACAACGTAACGCAACAACGTAACGCAACAACGTAACGCAACAACACTAATTAGTCGCGGTATTGATTAGACACCTTTTACAAAAAACAAAAACAAACCACAAAATATATGGAAAATAAAAACACTCCTTGTTAAACAATATTTACAAAAGGAAAGTCAAAGTAATAAAATTGGAGTTGTTTCAATATTCAAGTGTTGTTCCATCTGCTAACCTCACACTGATTATCAATCGGTGGGTAGATCAGAGGATGACACATTTGTCTTTGTATTTATGTTTTAGTTCATTAATTTCTTCTTCATGTTTTTTCTTCATGTCCTTCATTTGTTCTTTTAGATGTTTTTCTTTGTGACTCGAGAAGTTGTGTAACAACTTGCACTCTTTTTCATGTCTCCCTTCTGTGTCCTCCACTTGTCTTTCATGCCTTTTCTTCAGGTCCTGTAGTTCCTCCATGTGCTTCTCCACCAGCGCTGTGAAGTCCTTGGTGTATTTCTTTCTGAACTCATTGAACTTTTCAGCTTGTTTTCTGGCCTCCTCTTCATATTTACTCCTCATTTCCTTCAGTTTCTTCTTGTAGTTTTCCTCCAGTTCTTTTCTCTCCTTCTCCTCCTGTTCTCTTCTGCTTCGATCTTCTTCTTTTCTTTTGATTTCATGTTTTTCTCTTTCTTGTTCGTATTCTTTTTGCAGCTTTCTAAGTTTAGTTTGCTCCTCATGTCGTTTCTGTTCATCTTCTTGATGTCGTTTCTTCCACCATTCGTTTCTTTCCTTCTCCCAGTCTTCTCGTTGTTTTCTCATCTCTTCTTTACTTTGCTCTAACTCTTTGTCAATGGTTTCCTTTTCTTTTGATTCTGACTTTATCTTTTTCTCCAGGGCTCCAAGTTTTTTTCCCCACTCTTGTTGTTGTTGTTCTTCCTGCCATTTCCTGTTCCTGTCCTCCTCTTGTCTCTTTTCCTCTTCTTTCTTTCTCTCCACTCCCTCCTTGTTGATGTTTTCTTCCATTTCTTCCAGTTGTTTAACTCTCTCTTGTTCAATTTCTTCTTTCTGTTGTTTCATTCTTCTCTTCACTGCTTCCATTTCTTCTTCATGTTTTCTTTGAAGCTCCTCCTTCTGTCTCTGCATTTCTTCTTCACTCTCCTTCAGGATTCTCTCCACTTCCTTCTGTATTGCTGCTTCGGCCTCCTGGAACCTCTCTGAGGTGTAGCAGCTGCCTCCGTTCTCCTTCATCATTTGATTGATCTTCTTCATTAAATCTCTGACTTGTGTGCGGTCTGTCTGATTGTTGTTATTGAAGACCTGGTATCTTCCTCCACAGTCATTTATGAGTTTTTTCAAAAAATCATCCCTGCCTTCTTCTATGTAACTCTCAATTGTTGTATTTTGCAGATCATCTCCTCTGGTGAATATAATGGTGATGAAATCTCCAGACTTCTTCCCAAAACATTTCTTGATGAGCTCCACGGAGTCTTTTTCTTCTTGATTAAAGCGGCTGATCTGCAGCACCAGTAAGAACACATGAGGTCCAGGAGACAACAAGCTGATGCATTTCACAAGCTCCTCTTGAACGTCATCATCAGACAGAGTCGCGTCAAACAAGCCGGGGGTGTCGACGATGACGAGAGGCCGTCCATCAATCTCTCCTGTTGCTTTCTGACAAAACTTGGTCACTGACCTTAAGCTGGCTTTAGATGTAAAATGTTGTTGGCCCAAAATGGTGTTTCCTGTTGCACTCTTCCCGCTGCCAGTCTGCCCGATCAGCACCATCCTGAGACTCTCTCTGCCCTGATGTTTACCATCACATCCGACCTCTGTCTTCTGTTTTACACCTTGCAGTTCATCTTTAAATCTTGAAACCTCCTCCATCAGAGCCTTGGTGAACATCCTCATTGTGAAGCATCTGGATCCTTCAACTCTCATCTTTTCCACATAATCCAACAGCTCTGGGATCTGCTGCTGGTCATTGATGTTGAGAACAACATATCTTCCTCCACAGCTCTGACTGAGCTCCTGGATCTCTTTAGTTTTGTTTAAAAAGTAAACAACAGCTGGAGCTTTAGGATCTGAGTCCACAGTGAACAGAATCATGGTGAAGTCATTGACTGGAGAGCTGAAAGAGTTCTTGATGGTCTCTAACTCTCCCTTGTCTTCATCAGTGAGGGGACCCACAGGTAGGACCAGGATGAAGGCATGGACGCCCTCAGGGTCACAGAGGGAGATACACCTGAGGGATTCCTCCATCACTTCCTCCTGAGGTTTTCCACACAAGGCAGGCAGCTCCACCAGAGAAACCCGACGTCCACTCACCTCTCCCTGATGTTTAACACACTCTGATGAGTTGGAGACTGAATGAAGCTCTGTCTGACCTAAAATGGCCTTGGCTGCTGAAGACTTCCCTGCTCCTGTCCTCCCACACAGAACCAGGTTTAAAGATGGCTTCATGTGATCAGACTTTGGTGTCCTGATCAAACCCTCATCCTGTAATATGTCACACCTCATATGTCCATTGTTCTCTTTCACAACTTGACCCAAACGTGTTAACAGCTCTGGACGTTCAAGGTTCTTCTGGTTCAGGTTTCTGTATCTACACTTTCTGATCAGGTCCTTTAAGGGCTGGTCTTTGTCCATGAAAGCTGAACTGTCCTCTCTGGGTGTTGATATCAGTATCAATGAATGATCAAATGATTGATCACTGAAGAGTTTCAGGACTCTGCAGAGCTTCTCTTTGAGTTCCTCAGTGAAGTCTTCAGGCTGTAGAACCAGCAGGAACACATGAGGTCCAGGATCAGAGAGACTCTCACAGATGTTTCTTAGTCTGTCTTCAGAGATGTTGGGCTGCAGCAGATCTGGAGTGTTAATCAGAACTATTTCTTTCTCTTTCCACCCTCCTCTTTCTCTCACACAGTGATATGGTTCTTCCTCAGTGAACTTAGTCTCTCCCAGTATGAAGTTCCCCACGTCTTTCCTCTCAGACCAGCTGTTCCCCAGCAGAACAACCCTCAGCTCAGACACTGAGGAGGAAACACTAGATTAGTAAAAAACTACTCTTCAACTGAAAACAATCAAACTAGCTTCAGAACAAATGAGGAAGTCACAGCTTTTTAAAGGTGGACTAGAGTGTGTCAGCTGTTGTCATCTTAAAACTTCCACATTCACCAGTGACCCATCATCTATAAACACTGTAATTACATGTTAATAAACAGAACAATAATTCTGACTCTGATCCGTTAACTCACTAAAAGGTGGCAGCCATT
Source organism: Myoxocephalus aenaeus (assembly GCA_038501785.1). Classification (NCBI taxonomy): domain Eukaryota; kingdom Metazoa; phylum Chordata; class Actinopteri; order Perciformes; family Cottidae; genus Myoxocephalus; species Myoxocephalus aenaeus. The sequence goes on along the minus strand of JBAMJR010000419.1, from coordinate 4,700,024 downwards.
CAAGGCTGCTGCTCCGCTTCACAGGTTGCAGATCATCTGACACTATTAGAAAACAGAACATCGATTAATTCACATGAACTCTTTAAAGAGAAGGAAGGATGAATTTGCGTTGAATGTTTTGTATTTTTATTTGTATGTGTTTTTACATGTTTTAGTTCAAATTACTAAAAAATTAAGAATTTCAGATTCCATCCATCCATCCATTATCAACCGCTTATCCGGGGTTGGGTCGCAGTGGCAGCAGGCCCAGCAGGCCGACCCAGGCTTCCCTCTCACCCGCAACACTTTCCAGCTCATTCTGGGGGATCCTGAGGCGTTCCCAGTCCAGCCGGGAGATATAATCCCTCCAGCGTGTCCTGGGTCTTCCCCGGGGTCTCCTACCAGTTGGACGTGCCTGGAAAACCTCTAATGGAGGCGTCCAGGAGGCATCCTGATTAGATGCTGAACCACCTCAGCTGACTCCTTTCAACACGAAGGAGCAGCGCCACAACTCCAAGCACCCTCCTGATGTCCGAGCTCCTTGCCCTATCTCTAAGACTGAGTCCTACAGAGGAAACTCATCTCCTTACCCTATCTCTAAGGCTGAGCCCTACGGAGGATGGAGGTGCTAACTCTCATCCCTGCCGCTTCACACTCGGCTGCAAAACGCCCCAGTGAATGCTGGAGGTCACGGTCCGAGGAGGCAAACAGGACCACATCATCCGCGAACAGCAGAGAGGCGATCCCGAGACCCCCAAACCGAATTTTCTCTGCTCCCTGGCTGTGCCTAGATATCCTGTGCATGAAAGTCACAAACAGATTGGCTGGCAGATTCAATCAATCTATCAGATTGGCAGATTCAATCAATCTCCAAATTGAAGCTTAAAATTTGTTTGCAAAACCAGAGAGAAAATAATATTTGTGCTTTGAATCTGTGAATCTTTTTACTGCATTTGTCTGTTGCAAATATCTGTTATCGGTTTCTTTCATTGCTAATAATCTTATCGGACCTGGAAAAACATAGCAGTCAATCCATTATTGTCAAGAGGTGCCGGCTATGAGCCCAAAGGATATTAAAAGACAAAACACATGCGCCTCCCTGCGCCTGTGGGGAGTAAAACTCTAACTGTTGTTAGAGGAGGTGAGGTATGTCCTTAAAGTTGATCTTGAATATTAAACATATATTTAGATGCTGTAGGCACTAGACATTGTTGGGCTGTCTTGGCAGACACGCCTCTTTAATGTTGCATGGGGGTCAGGAACAGTACCCATGGACTGGCAGACCGGGGTGGTGGTTCTCATCTTCAAGAAGGGGGACCGGAGAGTGCGCTCGAACTATCGGGGTATCGCACTACTCAGCCTCCCGGGGAAAGCTTATGCCAGGGAGCTGGAAAGGAGGCTCCGACTGTTAGTTGAAACCTCAGATTCAAGACGAACAGTGCGGATTTTGTCCCGGCCGTGGAACAGCGGACCAGCTCTTTACCCTCGTAAGACTACTGGAGGGGTCCTGGGAGTTTGCCCAACCAGTCTACATGTGTTTTTTGGACTTGGAGGAGACTTTCAACGGGTCCCTCTGGGTTTTTTGCGGTGGGTGCTGCGGGAGTATGGGGTTGCAACGGTCCATCCGGTCTCTGTACGCCTGCAGGAGGAGCTGTGTTCGTATCCTCGGCATTAAGTCAGACACATTCCCGGTGGGGGTTGACCTCCGCCAGGGTTGCCATTTATCACCGGTCCTGTTCGTGACTTTCATGGACAGGATATCTAGGCGATATCTAGGGGGTGGAAAACGTCAGGTTCGGGGATCTCGGGATCACCTCTCTGCTGTTTGCAGATGATGTGGTCCTGTTTGCCTCCTCGGACCGTGACCTCCAGTGTGTGAAGTAGCGGGGATGAGAGTCAGCACCTCCACATCTGAGGCCAAGGTGCTCTGCTGGAAACTGGTAGATTGCTCCCTCCGGGTGGGGACTGAGTGCCTATCCAAAGCGAAGGAGTTCAAGTATTTTGGAGTTTTGTTCACGATTGAGGGTAAGATGTAGCGGGAGATCGACAGGCGGATCGGTGTATAAGTATTTGTCATTATTATATGTTATAAAGGCTTAAAACACTGTGTGAAAACGAAAAAGTAAAGAAACGTATTTGAATTTTCATCATATTTCTCTTCTAAACAATTGAAAATGAACATGACGCGTTTGAGGCGGCGCGAATAGCGCGTTTGACGCGGGGCGAACAGAGCAAAGGACGCGGCGCAAATACGCGCGAGTTGAAATTTCCCAACTCCGGCGACAAAATCGCGTATAAATAATAAAAAAGGCACCGGATTTACGTGACATTTACACAACGTGGTCTAAGCTTCACGTAGAGAGACGTGACGCACATTGTTGAGCGTGTCCTCTGGCGCCACAGGGCGGATGCGGGAACCGGTGAAGTGCTTGCAAAGCGCAATTTCCCGCGTCACACGTCCAATAGGGTAAAAGAACGTCAGACCGGCGGGCGAATGTTCTCAGCCGGGTGAGTCGGCGACCAACCAGCGACCCCAAACGTGCCAGAGCGAGGACCCGCTCACAGCTGCTAGCAGCTTTAATGTTATGTAGTTTCTGTCCTAAACGTCAAAGCACGTATCAGCGAGCACAGAGCGCTCACAGGCGGTCAGTCTCACAGGAAGAAGTTGCTTGTCCCTCACAGGGACCCTTACTACTGAACATGACAAAAGAAGGACTGGCTTGTCCCTCACAGGGACCCTTACGACTGAACATGGACAAAAGAAGGAGTGGCTTGTCCCTCACAGGGACCCTTACGACTGAACATGGACAAAAGAAGGAGTGGCTTGTCCCTCACAAGGACCCTTAATAATGAAAATGGACAAAAGAAGGAGTGGCTTGTCCCTCACAGGGACCCTTACTACTGAACATGACAAAAGAAGGAGTGGCTTGTCCCTCACAGGGACCCTTACTAATGAACATGGACAAAAGAAGGAGTGGCTTGTCCCTCACAGGGACCCTTACTAATGAACATGGACAAAAGAAGGAGTGGCTTGTCCCTCACAGGGACCCTTACTAATGAACATGGACAAAAGAAGGAGTGGCTTGTCCCTCACAGGGACCCTTACTACTGAACATGACAAAAGAAGGAGTGGCTTGTCCCTCACAGGTACCATTACTACTGAACATGACAAAAGAAGGAGTGGCTTGTCCCTCACAGGGACCCTTACTACTGAACAGACTGTTTATGTTGTTCCCTGATAAAAGACAAATGTTTCTTCTTCAGCATGATATTAAGCTGTTTTACATTAGAATAAAATAGTCTATAACATAAAATAAATACAATATTTAATTGAATGACCAGTCATATAGAAGCATTAAAAAAAATCCATCTTTTTTTTCTTCCCTAGCATATATTTTTTATTTATATACTGTTGTTAACTTGCTGTTGCTCCAGAGTGCCTGTTATATTGTTCTGATAACATTACTTTAAAATAAAGGCGCGCAATACACTAGTTTTTACTTCATTATTGAATTTGGCACATAATGCGATTAATCGCAGTTAATCGCAGAAAAATCATGCGATTAATCAGTTACATTCAACTTTGCCCCGACCTAGTAAATAATAATGAATATATTATCAGTCAGAATGTGAAGCGTATCCTTCTCATGTTTCATAATCCAGGACTATAATATCTGAGCACAAAGTGTTTCATTACATGAGACAGAGAGACTAGAACTCATAACGTGTGACTGACTCACCTGCTGCTGCAGTCGCCATGATGTCGCTCTGCTGAGAGCTTCAGAGAACAACTCACCGAAGACCAGCCGAGGATTAGACCTGAAGAAGAGTTCATGCAATAAATGATCTAAACACTTTATATGTTCAACATGTGAGGACATGCTGCTGTCATTTGTTCTGTGCTCTCACTAACGAGATTCATAGTTCAGGGACATTATTACTATATTATTATTAAAAGTAATTTATTAAACGTCATTCTAATGTATTTATACATATATAATGTGCCATATGGTGTATATAAATATATACACATTATTAAGGTGTATATAAATATATACACATTATATACACATTACACTGCTAACACATTATGTATGTATAAATACATATAATGTAACTCCTCCCCTTCTTCAGTCTAACTACTGGAATCTTAAACGACGTCTTTAAATGTTACAATAAAGTCATATCAACATCATATTCTCTCATTAAACTCTGGAAAAATAAGTACAGGCTTAACAACAAAATCAAAGTAATAAAATATGTATTTAAAAAACCTTTTTTTTGTTGCGTAACATGTTGCGGAAGTCAATGTTGACTTCCGCCTCAAACAGTTTCACCTGCGCGCGCACCTAGTCGCCCACCTGTAAACATGACAGCGTTTATGTTTCTTAAAGTGCAGCTCCGCCGTGTCAATCATATTTAATCTCATAAAGTAAACGTCACATTAACTTTAATGACGTCACACCGTCCTGCTTGTTGTCCCGGTTCATTCGGGTCACGTGACCTTAAACACGACTTCAGAGTCCGGCTCATTGACTTCAGGTACATTTCTCTCATTGAAACTTAATGAAACGAATTGAGTGCACAAGCTAAATAAAATATTAATAAAACATGGTCCATAAACAGTATAATTTATTGCATTTCCGCCTCTAACTCACCTGCGTTTAGTGACGTAATGGATCCAAACGCGTCAGTGAGTGTTTCTGTACTAATGTCAGTAAGAAGCTCTGAGAGAACAGAAGCTGTTCTACACTGTGATGATGTTGATAATAATAACAATAATAATGATGATGATGATGATGATGATAGTCTGATCAGCCCACATTAGATAAACTAATAGCATATATGCTCGATTATCAGTCGATTAATCGCTCCTATTTACCTGATAATAAACTAATAGCATATTCACCTACAATATGATCGATTAATCGCTCCTATTTACCTGATAATCGAGCTGAAATCCGTCCGCTGCTGCAGACGAGAGGAAGTGAAAGTAGAAGGTTCAGGAATGTGATCCTTCAGCTTTCTGCTCTGACGCGTTATACATGTATTTATACACATTATATGTGTGTTTATACACGTTAACCATGCATTTATACACGTTATACATGTTATACAATAATACATGTATATTATATACATAATACATATGTATTAATACACATTATATATGTATTTATACACGTTATGTATTTATACACGTTATATATGTATTTATACACGTTATACATGTATTTATTTACAAAGTTGACTAAACCACAAAAAATTCAATGAATGTGGTGATCAGCAATTGTATATGTTCTAATGCCTAGTGTGGAGGATATCATAAGGTCTTGAGGTAATCAGATGTAAAACACAATATTTATGATTGATTAAAGTTATAAATTGGTCAGATTAGACCCGAACATGACAGGAGGGTTAAGGTAGCAATTTTTTACCAGCTGTTGCAGAGTCTGCTCCGCCATGTAGCTCAGAGAACACAACATGTTGCTGTGTAAGTCTCACCTGTTCTGGTTCACCCTGGCCCGTTTCAGGTTTACTCGGTAACTTTACCCACGTCACATGGGGCCACATGGTACACTTAACGCATGCCATTTATCAACTATAGGAAGCCAAATGGTTTATATCACAACTTATAGAGCAAATACTACATGTTGGTCATATTAGTAAACCGTTAGCTTACTAGTGCAGGAAAGGCCTCCCTACTTAAAGTCCCGCAGCGTTACACGGTAACTTTACTTGAGAAGACTGTGCTGTCTGTAATTAATGTACATTTACAAAATGCCTGGCAAAAAGGAAATATGAAGGAATAATAATGAGCTTCGTTACCTTGCTGTTGCTGAAGTTGAAGTGGACCCTGGTCAGAAATGTTGTAGCTCCAAAATTATCTTGAGAGAAGCAAACTAACATCTATGTTGAAAATAATGAAAAACTATTAAAACAGATTATGGTTTATTGCTGAAAAAGACTCACAGAAACATTTATTACTGTATTGTGATTCACAGCAACATTTATTCACAGCAAGATTCCCCGGGAATGAATTTTGACCATGATGCTTTGCAGATCTACAGAGACATGCTGTATAGAGTACAGTAAGAATATGGCCAGTATACAGTAATATTACTGTGAAAACGACAGAAACTTGTTACAGTGTACATATATATATTAGGGCTGGGCAAAGTTGAACAAATTTAACTGATTAATCACATGATTTTTCTGCAATTAACTGCGATTAATCGCATTATGCGGCAAATTCAATAATGAATTAAAAACTAGTGAATTGCGCGCTTTTATTTTAAAGTAATATTATCAGAACAATATAACAGGCACTCTGGAGCAACAGCAAGTTAACAGCAGTATATAAATCAGTTTTATTTATTTATGAACAGGTACCAGAGGAAACATTTGTCTTTTATCAGGGAACAACATAAACAGTCTGTTCAGGAGTAAGGGTTTGTAATGTTTGTTCTCATGTAGGTAGATCCAAAGAGACTAACATCAGGATCAGCTTTGCGATTAATGTTCAATCTGGACTTGGAGACTGCAGCGCGAGGCTCCTGTGAGACTGACCGCCTGTGAGCGCTCTGTGAGGCGGAGCGGCTCGCGGCAGCACCCGCTGCTCGCTGAGGACAGAAACTACAGAACAATACGTGCTTTCCCATCAGTCTGTTGGCAACACTATGGAGCTACATCCATATGTATTGTTCATTTGAAAAAAAGATTTGAACCTGAAAAATTAAGTTTTGTTGTTGAACTTTGAAAAATTCAACAATGTATTCGAAATAAAGTGTATGAAAAGTTTTGATTCAGTTCTGGTTTAAAAAAAAAATATATATTTTTTTTTTCAGTTTCAGTAACAGATTTCATATTTTCAACTTTCACTCTTTTTTTTACAGTTGCAACTGTTTTTTTTTCGGGTTCAAATCTAGGTGAGGCTGGGAAAAATCATATCCAGCACCCGGACTATAAGCACTGGCGCCCCCCAGGGATGTGTGCTCTCTCCACTGCTCTTCTCCCTCGACACCAACGACTGCACCTCAGGGGACCCGTCTGTTAAACTCCTGAAGTTCGCAGACGACACAACGGTCATCGGCCTCATCAGCGACGGCGACGAGTCTGCGTACAGACGGGAGGTTGAACAGCTGGTCCTCTGGTGTGGTCAGAACCACCTGGAGCTGAACAAGGCCAAAACTGTAGAGATGACAGTAGACTTCAGGAGGAGCCCCCCAACACTGTTAAACAGACTCTTCATCTGTACTATCTGCACTTTTTTGTTGTTTTACTACTGTCTTTAATGTCCTTTTTATATTTTTTATATCTATCTTGTATATTGTGTGTGAAAAAAAGTACAAAGAGCCAGTGAAACCGGAGTCAAATTCCATGTATGTGCAAATTTACATGGCCAATAAAGCTGATTCTGATTCTGATTCTGATTTTTCAGATTCTGATCGATTTTTTCAGGTTCAGAGTTTTGGCCCGGATCTGGCGTGGGGGGCGTGGCATCCCCTGCAGGGGCGTGGTCTCATGAGTGACAGCTTAACAAAGAAGGTCGAGAACCTGCTACAATATGACGTTTCGCACTTCCACACCCCACCGTGGACACAGCGTGATTTTGCGATGGCGTCTGCTCCACCCGGACCGCATGCTGGCACAAGCGCGCAGGTAAGACATTTAACGGTTGTTTTGTATAGATACTAGAAACGTTATAATGATTATGACATAGGGACATGTTAAAAAGCATTAACTAGATTTATTGAAGTGGGGCTTTTGCCAAAGTGGGAGATTAAGCATAGAGCTACTAGCATTAGCTAACGCTAGCTTAATGCTATTAGCAAGTTTTCGGAGATTGCTCCTTACACTGACCAGCTCAAGTCCTTTAATGCGTGTTGTCTTTGTTTGCCAGAATGTCGACTATAATTCAACAGTGGCCTCAATGTGTGTTTGTTTATTCTAGGAGCAACTGAAAAGGGACTTTCTTCAGAGACTACTGACTAAAGTGTCCTAGGTCATACAAAGACTGCCCCTAGATGTGGACTACTTGCAGTTTGTAGTCAACCAGGAGATGGTTCTGTTTAGGTCATTATCGGGCCAGGTTGAGATGCCACAGGATGTTGTAAATGCTTTGATGCAGTTGTCAACACTTGTCAATATAGACAACTCTGATCTGACCCCTAGTCAGGTGCCAGTGATGCAAGGAGAAATGGGACGGCCAAAATACGTCGTGTCTCTTGAGCAACTACAGAGCCTGATGGAAATGTCCCTGCCAGTGACACGCATTACAAAACATCTGAGTATTTCTGAGAGTACAGTGAAAAGGTGCATGCACAATAATGGCCTTTACATAATGCACTTGTACAGTAACCTAACTGATGAACAACTAGACAATTTGGTGAGGTCAGTGAAAGCCAGGACGCCACATGTAGGATACCGAATTATGAAAGGAATCATGCTGGCCATGGGCCACCGTGTCCTGTGGAAGAGAGTGTCCTCATCCATGCATCGTGTAGACTCTGTTGGTGTACTCTTAAGAATGACAAGGATGGGATGTGTTGCACGAAGGACATGTTCTGGGTCCTCTGCACTTTGTACATATCGACCAGGGGCGTCGTTAGGCCTGTTTTAGGGGGGCTGAAGCCCCCCCAAAATGTTCTTCAGCCCCCCCAAATAATTTGGCTTGAAAAAAAAAATCTTTTTTTTATTTTATTTTTTATTTTGGTGATGTCATTAAATGAAACTATTTTTTCTCACATGGACAAGTTATTTATAACTCTAACATTCTACATATGTGAGTGCGTTTTGGTTTGTATGTTTTCTCCCCCTTCAAATTACAATCCAATAGCCTATCATCATACTTAACTTTAGGGCACTAGGACCTTGGGAGGCTGCTGCGCTGGCTTTCTCACTCTGCCAAGTAATGTCTCTCATCAACCACAGCAGGATTAAAAAGTCAACTCAAAGTTTAGCTCACAGTAAACTACACCAAGGAGTTCAGCTCACAGTAAACTATACCAAGGAGTTTAGCTCACAGTAAACTACACCAAGGAGTTTAGCTCACAGTAAACTACACCAAGGAGTTTAGCTCACAGTAAACTACACCAAGGAGTTTAGCTCACAGTAAACTACATCTAGGAGTTTAGCTCACAGTAAATGATGCACGGAGGGAATGTAAGTACAGGTAGTTACAGAATTCAATTCAATTCATTTTATATAGCCCAACATCACAAATGCAAGTTTGCCTTGATTATAGTGAATGCGTTGGGTGCCTTCCATTTCAGCCCATCATACAATATTTATTATTTGATAATCAAGATGTACTTGAAATGTGTTTTTATTTTATTTTTGTCATTCATGTTTTTTCTCTCTATTGAATGGTATATTAGACACTGAACTAGTTCATCTTTATCTCAGTGATAGTGTCCAAATGAGCGTAAAATATCACTGGTTTGTAAAAACTACACGGACAACAAAATATATGTAAATATTGATAAAAAATCTTATTCCCTTCTGCTCAAAATAAAACAAGTAAACAACTCAAAAGTTGACCCTGTCAGGTCCGTTCTCCATCCATTGGATTTGGGAGTGACGTGGATATGAAAGCTAGTTTATCCGTCTTTCCTTTACAAGCAGGAAAATGATGTCTCTCTCGTTATTTGAGAAAAGTTCATATTTGTGTTCACTACGACCCTGACATTCTGTCTCTTCTGTTATCATATACTAATAAATGCAAGCAAAACTACAGAGCAAAATCACACTCTTTCTGATTGGACCAATCTATGAACTGTCGGAAACAATGGACATGTAGGCCCAGTCCCAATCTCCACCCTAAACCCTCAAGCCCTGAACCCTCAGGCACTCACTGACGTCAGCTGCTAAATGGCTGAGTGTGAGAGTCTGTGAGGGCTTGAACTGGTGTGCATATGAATGGGACAGCACTTTGCTGCAACATCACATGACCACATACAAAAATATTGTGTACAATTGTGTATTTATTTTATACTTTTTATTCACTGATTTGAACGTCAACCTCACGACATAAGTCATTTTAAATGATCTATTTACTCGTTTTGTCAAAACGAAATGTTTGATGAATGTAAAAAAAATGTTTATATATTTTCTGCTTGCTTTCCTCTGATTTCATATGTTTTTATGTTCCATCTTTAATCCGTAATGTTATAGTGTATTTTATCGGGCTGAACGCCCACGTGTCTCTTTGTTTACCCATTATTTTTTTTTACGTCTTCATGCTTCCATTGGGAACTGCGTGTTTAGCGTCACATTGCTATGAACTGTGGGTAATTCCCTTAGGCAAAGTCAGCATCTAATGCTGACTTACGGAAAGGGTTCATAAAGGGCTCAAAATGTCTGCCAGAGAGCCCTCAAACACTCTACGATGTGACAATGGGACACCCCTAAACCCTCACGGACTTCGTGGGAGCGCGCCTCAAAGTCCGTGAGTCCGTAAGGGTGGAGATTGGGACTGGCCCGTAATGTAATGTAATATCCGCGGCCCCAAATGGACCCCAAAAAGAAGCCGCGCGCTGCGCGCGCACATGCCAGTTCTCTAGGGGCTAAGCCCCCCCTTTCTTTGAATCCTAGAAACGTCCCTGATATCGACACAAATCATAAACCCATCAGGTAGGCCATAGATGTTATATTTACATGCTATTTAGAAACAGTGCCTTGTTTTGCATCCACAAAAAAAGGTACACATACTAAATCAAACAGATTTTGTGTTTCTTTTTTCCAAAAGATGTGGCCTTATTATTTTTGGAGGGATTGACGGCTTCTCACGAAAGGTTATTTATTTTTCACCAATAACCAGTGGCGGCCGGCCAATAGAGGGCAACGGGGCTTGGCCCCACCCACCTTGAGCCACCAAAACAAAAAAAGAATATATAATAATATTAATAAATTATACACATTGTCAATATTTGTGTTTTTGAGCTATGGAATATACCCAGTAATATTTGTAAAATAGGATATCTGCGCCAAATATATGCTTTTCCTGCTTGTCCTCCGCTAGTGCACCTCTGAGCTGCATGTCTCTGGGGCTCGTGCACGTCGTGGGGCTCAAGCGATGCTCGATCGATTCTGCCCAAGGAAGACGGGTCTAATACGCAGTTTAGCCAATCACTGATTAAAGAAATAAATGAATGACATACAATTTATCCAATCAGCGCCCTAAAAACGACTTCCTGGAGGGCTACTCTCATCTTGCCCCAGGGCTGCGTGTTCCTGTGTCTCTGTCTCCTCGGGCAGACGAGGCGCCACCCATGATAACAACATGACAGCAGGGAGCAGGAGCGCTGCTCTTCACAGAAAACCAGACGCTAACTCTGTATAATCTCTCCTCCAACACTCGTTTGAGAGAAGACCTTTGGCTGAGAAACTACAGGTAAAACAGAGCGTACTCCCTGCTCCCTCTCTCTCATGCAGAGACGGGCTCAAGGGGGCGGGGCTGCAGCGCTCACAGAGTGATTTGGGGAGACATGCACAAGCTTTTACCGACCGTATTCGGCTTGTTGGAACAAAACTCTCCCAGTTGATATTATGATGATATGATGACGTGTAGTCCAGTAAAGCAGCAGTTTGTAGAATCCAACAGTTTCTGAGTGGAGTTCTGTTGCACACGGTCCCCAAGAACAAACAGGGGCTGGGAGATATCTGGGTACTTCCTCATTAGCAAAAGAAGGTCATAGCTGCAATCTCAGCACTGCGTGGAGTATGATGGCACTACAAAAGTAGAAAGGAAACCATTTCCTACAAAACCTTACTCCTATTCTTACTCCTATTCTCTTACTCCTAAACAATTAAATTATAAAATAGCTATAACTTTTCGATTCTCATATATATATATATATATATATATATAAGAATAATGTTCTCATATATATATATATATATATATATATATGAGAACATTATTCTTCCACCATTGCCCATCAACGCTGCTCAAAACAATACTCAGTACTCGGACTTTTATTTTGAAATGAGAAGAGTGTTTACATAATTTCAAACCCGGAAGTGGGAGACACCGTTTGGGAAGTGTCGTTGCACGGCCTTTTTATCTGTATATTATTCATCCGTCATTTGTTTCTTAGCGAACACGTGCAAGTTATTTTAAAGAACGGCTCGCTGACATTTGGTGAGTCCAGCTCGAGCCGAGACTAGAAGCATACAACCACTCCTCAGCCTGGAGACAACTGGAGGTTGCGTTTATAGACTGACCAAACACACGTCTTTAATGCACAGACGTGACTCTTCCTGTCACGTGCGTCAGAGGCTAACTAGCTGCTGTTTAAAGTCTAAACAATGACGCTGCTACAGATGGAGCCGAGTACAGCAGACGATCAGTGACGTCAGCGTGATGCGTGTTGATGTGAACTTACTAAGTAGTGATCAGGTTTATGTTGCAGTCACCAAGTAGCTCCATGTTATCAAGTAAAACTAGCTCTCACTCAGTGTCCGCTACATTTCATCACATTTGGCAGATTTGAATGAGTGTTTTCTTTTTAAGGTGAAATTATAACATGACAAAATTGTTAATTTGTCACTCGATAATCTGTCTTTTCTTATGTGAAAAAAAAATACCACATAATTGAGGCTCCAGCTTAGAACATTTGTGCTTTTCTTGGTTTAATTTAAATCCAAATGTATTTATAGATTGTCATTGATTTAGTCTGTAAAATGTCAGGAAAACAAACTTACAAAATGTCCATCACAGTTTCCCAGAGCTCCAGTTGACGTTTACTAATAGCTTTTATTTCTTTGTGTCTGACCAACAGTCTCATAATCAAAATAAATTCAATTCACCATAATATAAAAGAAAGCAAAGCAGTACATCCTCACATCCTAGCAGGAACCAGCAAACGATTAATAAATTGACTAATCGATCGACCGATTGACTAATGTTCTTAGCATTTGACCCTGGACTCTGTGAAATTGTATAGATGTTTTTTTTAATATTTACACACTCAATTAATACTAAATTATCTCCAGATTAATAGATACTGAGTGTTCAGTTGGGTGTTACGTGTCCTACTGTACTCGGTATGATCATTTCATTGCAGTAGGATTCTTCAGCCCTGGTTGGATGTGGGGACTGGCTTCCTTCAGTTCAGGGTAGATCGCTGTGGTCTCTTCTTCCCAGCAGTTTGGATCCACCTGGATGTTGAGTGCGCGGGCTCTGTTTGGGATCGGCCTCCTGGTGACCTCAAGGGCCGCGGCGGTCCTCGCTCAGACCGGGACATGTCCGCTGTCCGCTGCAGCTAACAACCACAAGAAGGACTGTTCCTCTAGCAGACCAGCGTCCACCATGGCCCAGACCATCAAATACCTCGGGTACAGTTGTACATCTTGTATTCAGAGCAGCGAAAATACTTACAGAATGTATCTGTGTCTATGTATGTATGTATGTATATGTATGTATGTATGTATATATATATACACACACACTGCTCAAAATAATTAAAGGAACACTTTGAAAACACATCCGATCTCAATGTTAGGAACGAAAGGATGCCACATCTTTTAAAGTAAATAAAAGTTTCAGCCTACACAGGGCTTAATTTTATAGACACCCCGGAAAATCGAAGTGAAAAAATTATGTGGCAGGCTAGTCCATTTTGCCAAAATTCAATTTCTACAACTCAAAATGCTTCTCAATATCTTGTGTGGCCTTCACGTGCTTGTATACATGCTTGACAACGTCGCGGCACGCTCCTAATGAGACGACGGACGGTGTCTTGTGGGATGTCCTCCCAGATCTGTCTAAGGGCATCAGTGAGCTCCTGTAAAGTCTGAGGAGCAACCTGGCGGCGTCTGATGGACTGAAACATAAATGTCCCAGAGGTGTTCTATCGGGTTTAGGTCAGGTGATCGTGAGGGCCATTCAATTGCATCAATTCCGTCATCCTCCAGGTACTGCCTGTTCCCAAGACATTAAACTGTCCATATCAGTATAGATATCCAACATAATTCTTTTCCACATTGAGATCTGATGGGTTTTCAAAGTGTTCCTTTAATTTTGTTGACACACAGACTGTTGATGCTCCACACAGGCAGGAGGAGGCCCAGCAAATTGATGAGGAGCTCTTCAGTGAGTACGGCTTCAGCGTGGACCAGCTGATGGAGCTGGCTGGACTCAGCTGTGCCACAGCCATCGGCAGGGTGAGACTTCAATCTCTTTTTTGAAAAAAAACCTGTGTGTTACCAGGAAAATTGGATTTCCTGGGTGTCTAAATGAGTTTAGGCAGGAATGATCGTGTTACTTCTGACTCTTCATCGCTAGAAGCATTTCTCTTCAGTAGCTGCTGTAAAGAAAATCCTCTTTTCCTTGTCAAATAGCTGTGGAGTATAGATGTGTTCTCTCCCCAGGCTTATCCCCTCACCTCCCTGGTCAAGGCCAGACCTTCTCTGCTGGTGATTTGTGGACCTGGGAACAACGGAGGCGACGGCCTGGTCTGTGCACGACATCTCAAACTCTTTGTGAGTGGCCTTCACCTGAGTGACAAACACTCTGCAGCAGTAGTAGAAAGTTCCTAAAGAACAGTTGTTTATGTTTTAGGGTATTTTTTTACTTGTACTCCAGTATAGTTATTTGACAGTTATAGCTACTAGTTATTTTTGCATTCATTGCAGATGGTTTTTCATACAAAACATACGATGAGCTTCTAAAATGTGTGTTTTAAAACCTGTGGGTGTCTAACTTGTGGCTGTCAATTTTCAAACTATGGAAAAAACCAACGTGTCCTCCTGCAGGGTTACGAGCCCACCGTCCTGTACCCGAAGAGGCCCAACAAGCCTCTGTTCCAGGGCCTGACCACGCAGTGCCAGAAAATGGAGATCCCCTTCCTGACTGAGATGCCTGAGGTTTGCCGTTAATCAATAATGCAGCAGCGCTATCCTAGGGTGACCAGATTTGAGTTTGTGAAAAAGAGGACACTTCGTTCCGGGGGGGAGAGGAGAGAGAGGACAGTTCTCTCTACAGTCAGAGCTTGCGCAAGAAGGTGGAACGTGAGGGAGATACCATTTCCAAAACTTGTAAGGGGGTAATAACTATTTTCCCGCACGTAGCAAAATCCCGGACGTTTTTGGAATCCCTGCCGAATGCTTTTTTTAGGTCTCGAAAAGAGGACATGTCCGGGAAAAAGAGGACGTCTGGTCACCCTAGCTATCCACACGGGGGCGAAGACAAGTCCTTCTGCTGATTGTGTTCACGAGTTTGCATTTTGTTTCAAGCTATGCGGAGGGTTAGAGATTTTATTGCAATGGACAATGCAGTCCATTATATTCTTGATAACGACTGATGCAGCACAGTCAATCACTTATGTTTCCAAGTTACACATCTGCAGCATATGTAATACAAAGAAAACATGAATCCTCAGGCTGCTGTGATCGACGAGGCTTACAACCTGGTGATAGACGCCATCTTCGGCTTCAGCTTCAATGGGGCGGTGCGAGAGCCTTTTGGTTCCATCCTGGACGTGCTGAAGAAGACGATAGCCCCCGTCGCCAGCATCGACATCCCCTCAGGTCAGTCCTCGCCCGCTGTAGAAGATGGATTTGCCTCATTCATGTGACATCCTGTTTGTTTTATTATTCATATTCTTTTCAGGGTGGGATGTGGAGCAGGGCAGCGCAGATGGACTGCAGCCCGACATGCTCATCTCTCTTACTGCTCCCAAGAAGTCTGCCAGCTTGTTCAGGGGGCGATACCACTTCCTGGGAGGCCGGTTTGTGCCACCGGGCCTGGAGAGGAAGTACCAGCTCAACCTGCCTCAGTACCCGGGCCTGGACTGTGTGTTACAACTGTAGAGGACGATGAGTGCCGTCTTTAAACACTATGGGGGAAATAATTCGTATCCACCTTTTGTTTTTTCCCCCCAAGATTTGGATGAGAAGATCAATACCGCACTGGAGGCTATAGCGTAGCTTAGCATAAAGACTGGAAACAGGTGGATACAGCTAGCCTGGCTCTGTAAGCGTAGAAGAGCTTCTAAAGAAGAGCTTCTAAAGCTCTCAAGCTAACACGTAGCTTGTTTGTTTGTATTCATACACAAACAGAAATGTAAAAATTACTATTTTGTAGTTGTACTTGTCGTTATGTTCGTTCCTAACTCCAGCTCTGTCCTAAACACACTGGCGTGAGAGCGGTATCAGTCAATCAAATAAAAATGTTGGGGATTTGATCTGTTCCCGTTGAGTGGATGGTGGTGGCTATAAATCCAATATGGTGCTTATAATAGAGCTTTATTAACTCTCTGGATGATTCTTCTGTTCACGTGAAAGCACAGCGCTTTGACGTGGCGGTTTCCTCAGCTTCACGAAATTAAAAACAACCAAAAAAGGTGATTGCCGGTGGTCTGCGTTGTTATTACATCTGGAACAAAAGCCGTCCATTTCAACCCTCTGAAGAAAGGAAGACTTCCGCGTCACGTGTACTTTTCTTCAGTTTTTATTGGTACATCTTAAGATTTCATTGAATGTACAACTAGCAACTGGAAAGACAGTCTATCGTAGTCCATCACATTCTATTTATTATTTTCTTAAGTAAATGTCCGTACATGTTGCGTGTCGTATTATTTATACATTAAGTGGTGATGATGTAGTATAAAGCTTTCTTTGTCAATCAGCCGCGTGGAGTCCAAGAGACGCCCATAGTACCGCTTAAGTTTGATATAAATGGTTGACTACATATACTTAAAGAAAGTGAGAAAGCTGAGGGTACAGGATATGCTGTTGACTATGTGGCTCATTGATGAATCATGGATTTATCCAATAAGTGCAGAACATGCTTTTGTAGCGCAGAAGACTATATACAGTGCTGGTACCATGCTCTCTTTGTACGTCATATCCACGTGTGACCTCTGTGAAGGTAAAGGGAAAATAGAGGCTTGATATGAAGAGGAGTTTCCCCCCCAAGCTGTCTACATGCAGGTCAGAGAGTGGAATGATGTTTTCAGCCCACGGGAGAAGCCTAAAGAAGCCTAAAGAAGATAAAGACAACATGTATTAATGGATTTAACGGCATTGTGTTTAAAGGACATCCAGTTCATAAACACTAGAACCTCTAAAAAATAAACACCAAGGGCTGGGTATTTATTTTCTACTAGCTCAGAATCAAGAGTTTTGGTGCTGACTTTTGTTGTTGATACCTTTCAGAATTTCTTTTTTGTTTAACAAAAGAAGCCAAACTTTTCAAATGTTAATTAACAGTAGCTGCACAAGATCTCTCCCTGAAGTTGCTATGTATTTATCATCAATTAATTTAACTGCTAACCAAGAGATCTCTTTATATATATTCACTGTACGGTAAATCTAAAGCTGAGGCTAGCAGCCTGTTAGCTTAGCTTAGCATAAAGACTGCAAACATATGGAACATCTAGCCTGGCTGTGTCCAAATGTAAAATAGAGAGGTGTAAAAATGTAACATTCGTCTAGTTTTACTCTCGGCACAAAATAAATGTTTAACATTACTTTCCAAAATTGTCAAACATCTTATATAAATTAATACAACATAGTCTGTGCTGTCTAAAATAGGCAAAATGATTACTTAATTCACAAAATGGAAAAGGTAGATGGGCGTAGCTGGGACCAAACGACTGAAGGACTGAGGTTCGATACCCAGCTCTAGCAAGCAGTGTATCTGGGAGTAATGCTGCTGACACAAACATACCTGTGCTATTTATTCTCCAACCTGCACCCCCGCACAGTTATCTTTACTTTCTGAGGCTATCGCTAAATATTCAGCATTTCTAGGAGAGAAAGAGAAAAAAATTACGTTGTGAAACGATGACAAACTTCTAATCTTAGCACAATAAAATGGGTGAAAAATGCAAAAAACTAAAAAACATCACAGCTATGACAGATTTGTATTCCTTTTTTTTTGACTTACAGGAAGAAGGTTTTGGTTTTTACTAGGGAGGAGGATGACAGGATGGGACGGACAAGACGAAAACATGACAAATAGACAGAGGGAGTGAGACAAAGACAGACAAGTGAAAAGGCACAAACAATGATAATCTTAAAAATAAGTGCTGTAAGACAACAGGTATAAAGGAGAGGAATATGAACCAAAGACGGGATGTCAAAATGATAGGTGTGACTTCACAATACAGCATGAATAACATATGGCAGTATTCACTTTACAAAGCATCATTTATTGTCATTTTGAACATATTCAAAAGGAGTTTGTTTTTAGGTAAAGGCCCAGTCACACCAGAAACAAATATTTCCTTCGAATCTTGGTGTCTTAGCAACTATTTGCCCCTAAAGGTGAGCTAACTCCTAACGAGCTTGCAAATCCCTACTGCTAGTCACTAACAATAACTCGCTTCTTTCTATTTTCTATTCAAATTAATATAATTTTTAATTTCATTCACTAAAGAGAAAAAGAAAGTTCCCGCCAAAGAGCTTGCTAAGCAAGGTGTCGGTTATCTCGTTAACTGACTAACAGGACAATAAATTAACGTGTATTTAAGAGACATATTTGTACCATCAACTCCTCAAAAAACGTTCACAAACCATTCCTCTTTGGTGGAGCAGACAGACTTAGGGTTAAAGAAAAGTGGAGCTAGAGTGCTACAGGAAGTTAGCATCGCACTGGTTGTCAAAAAGATAAAGAAAGGCAGTAAAAGATGATGCATTTTGTTGTCTCATTACTTGTTAGCAACTGCCATTTTAAAAACACATAAAAGCTTAAAAAATGTGCACGTATTTTTGCAGCCCTCCGTTAAGCTAATAAGCTAGCATAGCTTCCTCTCCGACTCTGTTCGCGCAACTTTCGCCCGCGAGAGTAAATCGACAGATCACAGCGGTTCCGTTGAAATTAATTGATTTTGCGGCAAAAAAATTGCCGTTTTAAATGCTTGTGTAACCGGGACTTACTACAGTTGTGTGTTGTTTCAAACTTTTCACGCTAAGAGCCCGACCGATATATCAGTATCAGCATACATGCTGGCCATTAAGTCACAACAAATTGCAGCAATCAAGGGCTTCAGATATATTTGAGGTAATTTAGAAAGAGTGCGTCCATTACATAGTTAACAGTAAACCGAATCGCTCAGTAGGCCTACCTTAGCTAAAAATCTTTAACAACCAAATTTAAGGTAGCCTGATCAATCAACATTAGTGTTTATGTTGTGATATATCTTTACTGGATTTTTAGGGTGGGCTTAAATATCGATGCAGGTATTTGCCTTAAAAATCCAGCACTTTATTTGGGCTCAACAACATAACACATACTTGTATAAGGTGTCAGTGTTATTTGGATAAAAACCTTGCATCTCCAAAGTGGCTTCTTTTCAAGAACTGACAATTGTGTCTAAGTGTTTAGCTTTACCACACATTTTTGGCTAAAGTAAGTGCATTAGTCAAAGAAAGAATCGCCTCATCTATAACAAAATAAATGTTTAAAAAGCACTGTAAAATCCTTCAATAAAACTATAATCGCCAAAATCGGAGTTACAAGGTTTTTACATGAGAGTTGAATATGTGCACACAGATGTAGGCAGTAAAAAACAAAACACTTACGCCGCTTCTCGTAATGCTTCTTCCCCGGCTGCTGATATTTTCTTGTAGCAGTATATCATCTCTATGAGGAGCCAGACCTGCAGGCCAATGATGGTCACGTACATCATGACCTCGGACACGATAGACGCCGTCCCTCTGGTGGCTGCACACATGAAAGCCAGGATATCAAGAAATCAGACAAACACCAAGTCATCGTTCATCCTGAACGCATCATCTTTAAAATCTCAAACTCCACAGATCACATTGCTTCCCTTCCCCTTATTACATCAGTGGTTCTCAAACTGTGGGGCGCGACCCTCTAGTGGGGCACGGAGGTATTAAAGGTAATCCTTTATTAATCCCACAGTGGGGAAATTATTCTCTGCATTTTACCCATCCCTAGTAGTGTGCTGCTGTGAAGCACTGGGGCTTCAGTGTCTTGCTCAAGGACACTTCAACATGAAACTATGAGGAGAACAGGGATCGAACCGCTACCTTGTGGTTTCAGGACGACCACTATCCCCATGAACATGAGAACTTTACATAGTACAAAGTACCTGGACATGAAACATCATTAATAAATACATGGCGAAATGCCTGTACTTTCATGGAAATGTTTACGGTACACCGTTAACAGGTTACGCTTATGCATGCACGACTCGCACGACTTCTTGGCGTTTTGCTAAAAGCCTACAGATCTCCTTGAGGTCGTCTTTTCTGCTGTTGCGTCTCTCAAAACAGAATACAGATCTAAACTCAACATTGAGCATTAATTGAGAGTGGCCTTATCAAATATTTGTAGAGGAAAGGAGCTCACTACAGCCACTAATACTGATACGTGATGGCTCACACATCTGCACTCATTTTGTTTTGCACAGGTTGAACGTTACTGTAATTATCTTGTAAATATATTCAGTGCAAAACAGGTTATTTGCAGCCACAATACCGTAAAAGTCGGGTTACACGCCGCTAGTACCTTCGGTCAGTGTCCCTGTGTGCTCCCCGCTGTAGCCAGCTGGCGCTCATGCTAGTTCCCCACTAACTTCTGCTAGCTCTACGCTAACTTCCGCTAGCTCTCCCCGCTAGCTCCCCGACAACCACCGAAGGTAGCGGGACCAGCCCCGACTCGACGCCCGACTTGGGCAGAGGGGACGCGGGCAGTAGCAGCAGCGGCGGGGAGCTAGCTAGCAGCAGGAGCGGGGAGCTAGCAGCAGCGCTAGCAGCAGGAGCGGGGAGCTTGCTACTGCGGGACATTGACCGGAGGTAGGAGCGGCTTGTAACCCGACTTTTACGGTAGGTAATTGTTTTGCCAAATATTAGTCATTTTTTGCACAGATAGAACTTTATTTGCATTGTTCTAACAAAGTGATTACACATTACATTACGTTAGTTTTTGTCTGATGGAGCAATCTGGTTTACTTGAAAGGGATTTAAATTTTCTTTATTCAATTATTTGAAAAAGCACGGATGGAGGTGTTACAATTTTGTTGCGAAAAAAGTTTGAGAACCACTGCCTTACATTGACCGTTTATGGTGAAATCTCACAATTTGCATCAAACTCATAGCCATGGCCTTGTTCCTCCGTAAATGGAGGTCTCATAAGCTCGCCAGGTGCACAGCGAACGCAGACTGTGCCATCTATTTTCAGAGCATGTGCTGACAGTGTGATTTTATAGGGAAACTGCACATGGGGACGGGATGTGTCCTGCTCGTGGTGCACAGACCGGATCGGGGCCACGCCCACAAATCCTGCTGGTGATGCAATCTGCTCTCATATATCAGACCAAACAGTCGTACGTACAGTAGAGCGCCTACCTTTAGCGACCACGCTGAGGTGGACCACCTTGTTGATGACAACGCTGTACTCGTAGTTTTCGTAGACGAGGATGCGGTTGAAGAAGCATTGGTAGGTGCCCGAGTCATTGAAGGTGACGTTGAGCAGGTATATGGACGCGTCTTGGATGTCGTGGCTCCTCTTACTTCCATTCCAATCCACGCGATCCATGAAGTTGTCGCTCTCGATGTTTGGGCCTTCATCGGTGTAGGTGTAGATCTGGTGCCACAAAGACATCAGGGTTAGTCAAAAATGCTTCTGTGACATATACAGTACATACTTACATAATGAGGCCTTTGAGTATTGTTATGCACTATATATCAAACATTTTCAGCGTCATTTCCTTACTTCCTTCTTTGGTGTATTAATTATTTAAAAGTGATTTATACCTCCGTAGACAGGTATAAGGCTTATAGACACGTATCTAGGCTTGTAACCCGACTTTTACGGTAGGTAATTGTTTTGCCAAATATTAGTTATTTTTTGCACAGATAGAACTTTATTTGCATTGTTCTAACAAAGTGATTACACATTACGTTCGTTTTGAAAGTGATTTATACCTCCGTAGATATATATATATGTTATACATATACCTGTCTATACCTACTTAAAAAGAACATATAAATATATATACCGTGTATAAAAAGGAAAAAATCAACAACCGTCAGCAAACAACAATAAAAAAGCTTAGTATACAGGGGAATGAATTCGTGTCACTTTAGTGCTATGGATTATCACAATAAGAACAGATACACATTTTAAAAAGAACACTTCATATTCGGAAGCCTGAAGTGTCTGCATCTGTCTTTATGTATCTTTCTATATTGATACATGTTTTTATTGCTACATAACGAAGCATTAAGACTGAAAAAGTCAGCTGAAATTCATCACGGAAATCCAGATCCTCAAACTTGATGATATATTTTGTTGCAGAGGATCGTAGAATCATTTTTTGGGGTTCATTTCCAAATGAAGCTATGCTGAAACCATATATGAAGCTACATTATCGCAGCTATGCAAACAGAGGACGAGGTCAACACGGCTGCGTGTCATCTCTGGGGCTTTAATTATCCCTGTGGTGTAACATATCACGATTGATCGCCTCTGAACCTCACCGTGACCTCGGCACTGGGCGCTATGATGCGATGGAGGGCGTGTGGGTGTGAGGGAGAGAGAGAGGGGGGGGGGTCAGAAAGCTGGGGTGTGGACTGTATATGGATGCATATATAAAAAGCTTGTGTCTCAAGGACAATGGGATTCTAAGGATGCTTGCACGACTTAAACTCCTGTGGAAGCAAAAACACTTCCTGTACTCCACAATGTGCTGCGTCAGTTATGTTGCGTGCCGGCACCAGACTATGCAATTCTCCGGGGAGGATGATTTGCACACTCACGCGATTAAAGTCGGCCTCTCCTTTCCCCCTGAAGTACCATTCGACGGTGGCGGTCGCCGGCACCTCACTCCTCCTCTTGCAGGAGAGGCACCCCAGTTTGAAGCCCATGCCAGCGACCGCCTCCGTGTCAGACTCCGGCTCTGCACAGGCCCCACGGGAGTATGCTACAAGAAGAAGAAAAACAAAGACAAACATTCACTACTTTGGCTAAACACAATGCAACAGCACATCACAAAAGGCCACGGGTCGGCTCAACTCACCAAACATGCTGCAAAGGAGCGTAAGGAGCAGTAGGTGTGATGCTGCCATGTCAGCCGGATGTTGGAGGAGCAGCTTTATGTGACGAGGAGCCTCAAAGAAATGCACCAACAGGAGCTCCAAAAGATTGTTGTTGTTGAAACTTTAAATGATTTTCATGACACTCGTAAACTGGACCACCGCTTTTGTTGTAATTGAACGGATGTTTGTTTTTCTGTTTTAAGAAAACTGGATGAAGTGTCAGGCAGCTACTGCATCGGCTAAACATGCATTGTAAAGTGTATCCGTCCACAGGCCTGTAGGACGCCCTCAAGCCAGCAACAGTTATACCCTATTGGTTGCTGAATTATAATGTTTTTTACACAAAATCTGATGTAGCTCTATAGCTGGTGCATTCCAGTGCTGTCTTCTTTCTCTGCTTTTAATTATCCAGCAGTATATGAAGCAATCCGGATATCTGACTCACAGTGTTTACCCAGATCAACAACCTGAAATTGTATTCTCTTTTTTTCTTCTTCCCTTGAGGTTTTAACGTGAGATGGACAGAGCAACCATTAGACCTGCCTGGGGCCACATGCTCTGCACAGGTTAGGTGTGTTTATATAATGTGCAACACGCAGGCTACTGACCGGACGTCTACAATACACTTACACATACAGTGCATATATATTGAATTTGCATGCTCTGGGTTCAGAAATGTCTATATTCTGCAGGTTAGATGATAACAATAGGCCTATTAAACACCGATCTGATGGGAAATTCTTATCTTTAATCGGATCACTGAACACAGAGCCTACTGTCCTGGAATCGAGGCATCCTCTCCTCGAGCAGTCTCCTCGGAGAAGAAAAAAATGGAGAAGAGGATGGAGATAAAAAAGAATCCCGTCCTCCCCTGTGATGACAGCTGGATGATGGAGAGACTTGTCTAATGAGCCCCGCGCTCGTAGAAGAGATGCTCTGCTCGTTCCGGCATTGCGGATAAAACTGCGCGAGACGACAGCCCTCCTCCCCAAAAATAATAATAGCTAATCCATTAGATGCATCCTGTCCCTGTTAACGGTGCGTGTGTGTGCGCGCGTCTGTGTGTGTGTGTGTGTGTGTGTGTGTTTTCTTCCTGCGCCACATCACAGGAAGCTGCAGATGCACTGCGGTAAAAGAAGGGAGACAATAACGGACGTGCGTGTAATGTGACGACTGTTTGGCTTCTGCCCCGCTGTTTTCACCCTGAAACAAGCGTTCCTCTGTCCGAGGGGCCACTGCGGGGGCCTCGCGGAGCGTTTACAGCCTTTAAATGAGCAACAAAGGGCTTTAACAGTCGGGGCAGTTGATATTAGCGCGCACTGGCCCTTTAAGAGCGCTTCAGCGGGGCTTGTCTGATATGCTAATGATGACGTCTCTGTCGACGGTCCTTTAACTCCGTGTTAACTGACAATAACTGCCCACACATAATAACTTCAGCTGCTGTAACAGTAATAGTCATGGTTAGATATTATTGCAGCTGAAGCGGCGGGTTTATCTGCTAGCCGGTGTGACGGCATTTGACAATAACTCCACTTTACCACCAAACACGCTCTCACGGCGCGAGCGAGCATCGACGATGCCGTTTGGTCGAGCAGCTCGCGCCAGCTACGCCTCCGGGCCGGCTGCTGCTGCTGCTGGCGCCCACGGGCCTGCTGCTCTCTCCATGTCCGACACAGAGGAGCGAAGGATAATGTTGTGCTGCACATAGCCAGCGACGCTTTCTATAAAAGTAAAACAAAAAGCGCAACACACCGAAGGTAAAGTAACGAAGCGAACGGTAACTGCTAGCTAGTTATCTAGCTAGCTAGCTAACGTGTGAGCTAACCAGCTAACTTACTGAATGAGTGCACACACCAGACCTCATGTTAATAATAGTGATTTTAACGACGGGCCGTGTTGGGGCTCACAGTGGCTAACGAGCTAACGTCAGATGATCATCAGGTGGAAGCTCATCACAAATCAATATCTTTATTGACAGTCTGCCCACTTTCACCTGAGGATGGGGCTGAACCAATCAATCGATTAGCTAGTTACGTTCAAACGTTAGCTAGCTGTGGTCGATTGGCAGTTAACTTTAGTAATTTAAGATTACGGTATTTTTAAAAGGCGATGAATGAATTGTTGAGGGGTGTTTCCAGCTTCTCTGTTGTGAGGATTTACTGCTTTTGTTCATCTTGTTTGACAGCCAGCTGAATGTGTTTAGGTACCGTTGGTGTAATCCTTGATTTGTCCAAATAACAATTCAACCCCCCCCAAAAAGACTCGACACACTTTCATGAGACACTCTAAGGCCGTGTCTTTAGTTTTTGCTTGATGATGTAATTACTTCATTACCAGAGTTGTTTCAGGAGAACTTTCTGTTGATCAACTAATTGATTAGTTGACTAATTGTTTCAGCTCTGAGGGCATGCAAAAATATGTTCATCTCACTGAGCATGTCTCAATTGATTCTAGTTAAAACATGTATGTCACTGCTATTGTTTTTCATTTTGTTTAGTTCTCTTGGATCGGCCTTCATCGCTTGTCTTTTGATTGTCATCAGTGAGATGTTTAGATGACGTGTATGTAGCCTTGTATAGTAAATGTTGTATGATGTATATATAAAAAAAAAAAAAGCACAGCTCGGTATATATTGTAAATCATACATCAGTCATCCACACATACTGTAATTTAAACTGTCCTTGATTCACGGGAGAAAATCCTTAAAATAACCCATCCAACAAAAAAGAAACACTGAAGATAAATGTTCCACCACACAATGAAAGTGTAACAGCAGCAAAGGGAAGTACAAGAACAGATGTGTAGATAAGTAACCTTAAAAACTACAATACGTGAATAGTCGCACATCTACTGTTTTGAGACAAAATATTAGCAATGGTCCATTTGCGCTTTGTAATGTTTTCTTCTTCTCTGTAGTTTTGTGAGACCATGGATGCAACCTGCAGTGCTTCTGCTGCTCCCGCTGGTCTGACTGTCCAGGTGTGCTTCCCCGGTGCCCGCGCTGCCGTCCTGGACAATCTGAACCGCCAGCGTGAGGAGGGCCGGCTGTGTGACCTCTCCATCCAGGTGCAAGGGCAGGTGTTCCGGGCCCACCGCTGTGTGCTCGCTGCATCCTCGCCTTACTTTCACGACCAGGTGGGCCGGTGCGGATCAGATTCATTCATTTACAATGAGGTTTCACTCGGCCCCGACGTTTCAAAAGCTCAGTGCGTCTTCTCTGCTATCTCTCTGACAGGTGTTGCTGAAGAATGTCACGACCGTTTCCCTCCCCTCGGTTATGGACCCGGTGGCCTTCGAGAGCGTCCTGAGCTCGGCCTACACGGGCCAGCTGAGCATCGTGCACGAGGACATCGTGAACTACGTCACCGTGGCCAGTTTCCTCCAGATGTGGCACATCGTGG
The DNA here is from genome assembly GCA_038501785.1 of Myoxocephalus aenaeus. Classification (NCBI taxonomy): domain Eukaryota; kingdom Metazoa; phylum Chordata; class Actinopteri; order Perciformes; family Cottidae; genus Myoxocephalus; species Myoxocephalus aenaeus. Next base: position 4,673,625 of record JBAMJR010000419.1, on the reverse strand, counting down.
ACAAATGCACGGAGATCCTGAAGAGGCCCCGGCCCTCGGCAGAAGCCAGCCCCGGGGAGGCCGCCGCGGCCCACCCTGGCACCACGTCCCGCCAGCAGTCCCCGAGCAGCACCGACTGCTTGTACCTGGAAAGGGAAGGAAGAAGGAAGGAGAGAAAGCCGGACGCCCTGCCCCCCTTAGCCACGTGGAGGCGTCCGCAGCAGTTCCCCAGATGGGGGCGACCGCGGCCCTCGTCGGCCCAGCACTTAGCCGACTCCCAGCTGGACGCCCTCGCTGGCTATGCGGAGAGTGACTACGCCAACTGCGAGGAGGCGTGGGTATCAAGCCACAGCAAGGTGAGCCACTTCTCTCACGATGGACCAGGCCACAATAGCCGGTACCACGGGGGGTTCCCCGGTGGCGAGGCCCTGAAGCAGAAAGCCAGGTTTCAACAGCGGGGGGTGCCGCCGGGCAGCGACAGGCCGCTCGACAAGAATAGAGAGAGCGGAGACAGTGACGAGACGCAGGAGAAGAGGAGGAAGGAGAAAAGAGAGATCGAGGCCGACGAGGGAGTCGGAGAAGCAGCGGTGGAGAAGAAGGGAGGAGGCTTTGCACAAATGGGGCACTGCGGTACGATACAAAGGCCTCTTTTCACTTTGACCACTGTAATATTTCTAACATGCATATAATCCTTTACCGAAGAGGAATTCCGCCATGAAGAGGGTCATGTCTTAAAACTAGATCACTTGTGTGGTAGAACTGTGAAATGATTTAGAAATTGGTGCAGAGAAACTGTGTGTTGTAGATTTTCCCCATCGCTCTAAAGCGGAAAATCCTACGGCAACCAGAATGCCTTCATTTTGTTGGTTCTCTTTTCAGTCTGCAATCTCTGAGACCTTCTTGTGCCGAACCATTTTTATACAAAGACTTATACCGAAGGCATTTTTATACAGTAAAATGTAATAAACATCACTATTCCCATCAAGTGGAAATTATCACTGGGACCGCCATAATCAACACAAAATGAAAGTTACTTTGATTTAAATGAGCCAAAGTTTTGAAATAATTGATTCATGAATTAATTGTTGTATTGCTGACAAACAAAATGTTTGCATAAATAACTTATTTTGAAGTGGATTTAAATCCGGAATCTGAGGAATCTATGTCACGTTACTACTTTTGATCTGATCTTGTGTTTACATTTATTCTGCAGACTTCCGCCCGATTTCAGATGAGAGTGCAGGACAAGCCACGGGGAAGACGAGCGTGGAGGAGATCAAGGAGAAAGTGCAGAGAAGTTTGCCGGGAAGAGACCCCCCCTCGGACCTGCCCAGCGGTCACGCTTGCCAAACAGGCGACGGCGTTCCGGGCCCCGCCTGTCCGGTCTCCGCCCGGCTGCAGTGGCAGACGGGTCCCTGGTCTCAGCAGGAGCAGAGGCCGCAGGACGGAGAGGCTGGCAGCTGCAGTAAAGACGAGGAGGAGGAAGACGACGACGAGGAGGAGGAAGCGGACTTTGAATGTTTCACAGAAGGGACGTTTAGCCGCGGCACATATGATGAGATTGAAGATGGCACGGGACAGGTTTCCCAGAGGCCTTTAGTGCCCGCGTCCCCCGACTTCACCATGGCGGCGTCGGAGGCGAACTGGCCGTCCGCCGGCGCGGGACAGGGTAGCTCGACGACCCCGACCTCGAGCCGCCACCTGTCTCCACCGTCCGCCTCGTTTCAACCGCACTCTTCGCCCCCGACTCCGTCCTCGTCCTCCTCGGTGTCCCTCGCCGGCGCTCCCTACACGGGCAAGGTTCACTTCTGCCACTGCGGCAAAGCCTACACCCTGAAGAGCATGCGCGACCGACACGTGAAGATGCAGCACCTCAACCTGCGGCCCTTCGGCTGCCCCGTTTGCACAAAGTCCTTCAAGATGAAGCACCACCTAACCAAGCACCTTAAGACTCACGGAGGGCTGCGGCCCTACGAGTGTGGCCTGTGTGGGAAGAAAGTCATTTGGAGGGACAGCTTCCTCAGGCATCAGGCCCGATGCGAGAGACTCGCCTCCAGCTCCTCGGCCAACGGCAACAACGGGAGCGCGCCCGCGGCGGACTTGAACGACGGCTTCGGTTACGGATTTGAAGACGGCGAGGCCTTTCTCGCCACGGGGGTGAAGGTGGAGGAGGTGGACTTCCACGGGGAGATGGAGGACGGGATGCGCGGCCTCTTGGGCAGCGTGTCTGGGATCGTGGACGAGCTCAGAACTCAGTCGCAAAACCTGGACGCCGGTAGTCATGTTTTCAAAGAGGAGGTGAGCGAGAGCTTTAGCGGAAATTAAACGTCCGCGTGAAACCGCGCACGCGAATACACGACCGCTTTAAAAGCCGACGGCTTCTGTGAGCGGCCGCGTTTTGTTTCATTCCTTTTCATGTCTGTTCTTTTCATGTTTGGACAAAAAAAAAAAAAGGAACAATTGTATGCTTTTATTTGTGCAGTAACACATAGTGATGCTGTGAAGTGTACATCTGTGTTGTGAATGTACTTCTTGAGCCCAATAAAAGTTACTTTGCATTTTGCACATAAATCATTTGCCATCGATCTGCATTATAAAATGAATAAACAATGTTTTCTGCGACACATTGACGTCTCTCCGCACTGGCAGGGGATCTTGGTACATGTGGTAATAAAAGCATTTTAGATTTTTCTAAATGATTACATTTAAAAGCTACTGGGGCTCGTTTCAGAACGGTTCTCTGCAGCACAGCGGTGAAGCACCAGAGGTCTCTCTCGCTCAACGCTACTGAATCCCTTTTTCTGTGATCTCGTTTTGCAAAAGCTCCTCGCTGTGTTTGAAGAAAGCGTCCACCATTCATTCCTTTAAAGACCCTGAAAGATGACGAGCCAATGAATAGGACTCATTTAATGTAATCAGGTGTATTTGGTGGGGGAGATGCGGTTGTGACCATCACCAAAGAGCAACTGTATAATGAGGAACTACATACTGTATGTAGCCAGTTGAATTAGGACACAGTGGGGAATTACACAACAGATAGTTGATATTGTTTATATCAAAGTAAGCGCACGGAGAACCGTTGCCGCGTGATGCGGATCTCGTGCCACTGAGCCAATTATCACAGGAACAGAGCCGACGCAGCGCTTTGCTAATTGAGGTCTTAGGGGCAGTTGTCCTTGAAAGGATCGATCGCAGCATTATGTCTAATGATGTGAAACATTATTTTTCCTACCTCTGAGCATCGTTCTTGTTCGGTGTTCAATTCACATTGGGACAAAATGTACAGCTGGACTTAATTGAGATCTGGGTTGTTTTTTTTCTTCCAGTTCGTACAACACTTTGATGTCAGGATTACCGCCTGAGACGGATGATTGGCCTCCAGAGGATTTTTCCAGAGTGTGTCAGTGTTCAGTTATGGATCACGGGTTGAGTTCGGGGCTAATACAATTATTTTTTCCCTCCTGAGTTGTTCAGCTGCTCAGTAAACCTTGAAGCTGGCTGCAGCCTCTGCTATCGTCATGGTTACAAACGGGGTACCATTTATCGTCAAACTTTAGTATTTCTTATAACAAAGCGGTTCACCTCTAATACGGTCCGTACGATCTGAGGCCGAATCCCAATGTCCCCCCTAAACCCTCAAACCCTGAACCCTCAGGGACTCGCTGACGTCAGCTCTAAGTGGCTGAGTGTGAGCGGCTGTGACTTTTTATTCACTGATTTGAACGTCTTCCTCACGACATGAGAAGTCATTTTAAATGATCTGTTTACTCGTTTTGTCAAAACGAAATGTTTGATGAATGTAAATAAATATCCTAAATATAATTTCTGCCTGCGTTCCTCTGATTTCATGTGTTTTTATGTTCCATCTTTAATCCGTAATGTTGTAGTGTAAATGTATTTTATCGGGCTAAACGCCCACGTGCCTCTTTGTTTACCTTTTTTTTTCCATTGGGAACTGCGTGTTTAACGTCACATTGCTATGAACTGTGGGTAATTCCCTGAGGCAAAGTCGGCATCTAATGCTAACTTACGGAAAGGGATCATAAAGGGCTCAAAATGTCTGTCATGTGACAATGGGACACCCCTAAACCCTCAAGGACTTCGCGGTGCGCCTCAAAGTCCGTGAGTGCTTAAGGGTGGAGATTGGGATTGAGCCTAAAGTTACAGTCCATTCCATTATCTGAACCGCTTACGCTATTCAGGGTCGCTGGAGTCGAAGGCAGGGTTCACCTGGACAGGTACCAGTTTATCTCAGGGCACTCATAGAGACAGACAACCTTCACGCTCACATTCACACCTACGTGCAATAGTCCAATTTAGAGTCAAATTCATGCAGTTTTTGTGGCCCTAATGCTAAGCTAATCGTCTGCTGCGTTCAGTGAATGCTAACTAAATATGTCAAGGCAAAATAGAATGAGACATAAATACAAACGTCGGTATAATAATGTAATGAAGACAACAGAATGGGCGGATTTTAAAACATTTAATAGCCGAGAGAAGACATAACATGTTTATTTGTAGTTAGGCCGAACATTAAAAAGGAAACATGACACTCGTGTAGCAAAACAAAACCCATCTTTACATTTCTACTGACCATCCCGTTAAAGTGAACACACAAACAGGGCATGTACATTTATTATAAACAAATGAAATCGACAAATTACGCGTCAGAACATTTGAATGCAACATTCAGTACTCCTCATTCCACCTCGCTCCACCTTAAACCTTTGAGCCACTTACTATCTGACCTTCAGATAAAACCAACTGCTGTCTGTCGTCTTCTGAAGGAAACACACATGACGTTAAAACCTCAAACTTAATTTAAGAGGCAACCAGATAACTCACAACAAACGACAACCACGCACGAGCTACGACAGAGAAAAGAGCATTCTTTGGTTATGAACAGTGCATTTGAAAAGGGCTTTTTTTGGGGGGGAATGACATCATCCTGTACATCTTCATTAATTACACTGAATTACACTTTCAAACACGTTGCGACATACGCTTCACTCGAGGGCCACGAACAGACCACTCTCTGGTTTAGCTTTCACATTAGGACGTTTTGAATTGGGTTTCCAGAAAAGCAGCGGGACACACAAAGCGCCACTCGTGTACAAAAATGCACGTGACGGGAGACGAAATAGAAAAAAAATGCACGTGACGGGAGCCGAAATAGAAAAAAAAATGCACGTGACGGGAGACGAAATAGAAGAAAAAAACACTAGCACCATTGGACCAAGACACTGGAAGGGATGGGCGATTCTTACAGGACGGTGTTTTACTGAAAGCGTGACCAAACCTCTCATAAACAGCAAGACAAGCGACATCCGTGGAAGTAGGATTAGAACAGAGAGGCCCAGCGACCGCCCGCAACCCCGGAGAGTGGATTTTGTTTCAAACTCAATGTCACCGTCTGCACACGCGGGAAAGCTCGTGTTAGTGGGTTAGCGTTTCTTGAGGTCGTGAGTCCGCCGCTTGCTCCCCTCCTCCATCTCGTCCCGTCGGTATCGGATCTGCGGTCTGAGAGCTTAGAAGATGGTGCTCCAGCGTTTTGGGGGTGCACGGGACTTGCTTTCACCCTGGGGAGAAGAAGGAGGATGATGAGGATGAGGAGGATGAGGAGGCTATCTATCCCCAGAGATGGCATCTTTAAGAGCAAGTCGTTTTCAGTTAGAACTGAGCGGAAGGAAACTTCGCGAGCGATTTGATTGTCGAGTACTTCACATTTATTGAGATTTCTAGCAGATCGTCCACGCTGAAGATAAAACCCTCAGAAAAGTCGAGGAGGTAGATGGCATTTCAATGAAGACGTGTGTGAGAAACGTAATAACTGGGTTTACATGTCAGTGTCAGTGCGGAAAATGAAGAATGTCGCCCCTTAAGCTGGTGAGTTTATTATGATGACAGCTGCTGTGGAAGCGTGCTGATGAATGGAACTGAAGAGGTGAATCGTTATACTGTATTTATTCATTACTCACTGGTCTCTGGTGAGAGCGTCACTGTTGCATTTGAGGGCAAACACAGACAGGAAACAGTGTTTTATGACGCCCAGGTAGAAAGAGGAAGTATATTTGAGTGAAACAGGGCGGGGCGGGGCGGGGGTAAGCTCACCAGGTTGAAGATCTTGGACAGTGTGCTTTGGTCTCTGCGTCTCCTGACCGGCGACTTTGCGCTCTCGGCACGCGGCGACGAGGCCTAGAAAAAGACGGCGTGTGAGCACAGATGGAGACCTGGAGACCTGAAAGGGCCTGAAAGCTCGTCTGCTGCTCTGTCACTGCGTAACCTTTCAGCAGACGCTTCATCCACTTTACATTGACGGCCTTCCCCTCTTTTCAAGATGAGACACCTTCTATCTCATGAGAGCAATCAGAGCTGTCCCACTACTTTGATCAAAGGCCGAAAATAAATAGAAATAATCCGTTTAAAAATCTTACAGGGGGCACAGCTATTGCTGTCGACTAAAACAACATAACGTTTACAAAGTGTTCATAAAGTGCTTCAAAAATGAAGACAAGACTTGCTTTGTTTACCATTCATCCTCTGCAATTGTGTTAGGATGGACCTTTTGGGGAGTTTGGAATGTGCTTTGCTACAAGAGGAATTTCCCCTGTGGACAATAAAGGTGGAATGATGTGTGTGTTTCTTTTTGTCATTACGTAACTTTTGGAACTTATACACAAGTTATAAAGGTTGAGAGTCCTCAACTTGTTTCAATATAGAACCCTAACTTCGCTTGTAAACTGAGGGGCCGGTACGTATGTTGTTTCTCTGCAACAGCAGCATCAGTGAGGAGTGGAAGAAACAGTTGTCCCTGTTCTTCCACATGCTCTTGTGAGAGAGGGAGCATGAACACTCTGATAACCTTCAGGGGGGGAAAGGAAATGGACAACATGGACGAGGTGAGGTCAGCGTTGAACTGACCCACACAGGACTCCACACACACACACACACACACACACACACACACAGACACGGCTGTCCCATGGTCGCCTGACAGATGAGAGGACACAAAGAAGGTGGGAAGCCAAAACAGATGGATCGGTGAGACCCCTCTTGGCACAGAGGAGGTGGAGGTGTTACAGAGAAATAGTGGCGTGAGGAAGAAGGAGGAGGAAGATGAGGAGGAGGAGGAAGATGCAGGCCAAGAGGTCCTAAGAGAAAATGTTTACCGGCTGTGGTTCATAAATAGTCGAGCAGTTTCAAAGTCATCCAGAGGCAGCGAGTCGCTCTGGATTGAAGCAAAGAAGAATTTATTGCAACGACATGAATTTACCAATAAGCCAATACTCTCTTTGAGTGATCAAGCAGCGGACGGGAGTGTTTTTATTTCCGTGGTAGAGGGAGCTCGGCCTTCCAGCTGCTGAATGCAGATGCTGGCGAATCAGCTTTTTGTTTACGTCTAGAATGGATGTGCTCGGGTTCAAAAGGCATTTCTCTTCAAGGAGGAAAGAAAGCACACAGTGGTGAGAGAGACAGGGCGAGCGTGGGGGTTATAGGTCACGGTGCGGAGGAGCTCTCTGCAGACGGATTGAAATGGGATCATCGCGTGCATCCACGACCACACACACACACACACACATAAAGCGGTGCAGGCAAAAAATGGGTCTTTTGTTCGATTCGAGAAGGGAAGTTGTGACGTACCAAGCCCAGGGCGTCTCTCCACTGGACATGAAAAAGAAACAGACAGTGACATGATGAGATGAGATATTAGCTGCGATGTGGTGGTATATTAAAATAATGAAAGATGGGTGATTTCCACTGGCGATCACCAACATAAGTTACCTTTTTTTTATTTTTATTTTTATAAAAAATGTATTCAGCCAACTCACTCTGTGGAGTTGACCCCAGAGTGCCCCAACATTTTTGGTTTGTGACCCCTTCAAATGAATCGTGAGTGGTTGCACAAAAAGAGTGACTTCCCCTAACACTCCCTCCATCTACAACTTAAAGCCACTATGTGTAGTATTAATTAGCCACGCTAGCGGTGTAAAATACCTCAACTACTTTACAATAATAGATTGTAAATTTGATTTCTTACTGACATTCATGGTCCCCAGAGGATGAAGCTCTCCTGACTTTTTATTTAGTGTCGCCAACAGAGCGAAGTGAGTGGGCGTAATCAGCAGCTAATACCATTGTAGTGCGTCAGACCATACTGTGAAAGGGAAGTTGTGTATTGAAACAAAACGACTTTATGTTTAGCCAACAAATTACTTAGTTAGGGTTAAGAAAAGATTGTGGTTTGGATTTGAATAAGTACTACGTACGTTACGGAAAAGTAAAATAAGTCAACTTTGACTTTTGGCTTCCAGTATTTTGCATCTGTTCATCGCTGTCGATATAAATAGTTTTAATGGGAAATATTCGCAACCCGATATTTCTCGTTTTTGTCACTGCTGTCTGACATCTAATGTGATGCTGCTCCTGGGTTGGTGCCGAAGTTATAAACTCCCACACATAATGGCTCAAAGGTATCCAATGAAACCCCAAGTGGGTATCGAATAAAACGCTGAAAACAAAATGCTGTGGATACTGGATGCTGAGAAATGTGAAGGTAGAACAAAGCAGAGAAGGAAAGTCATGTCTAAAGAAGTGAGCAGAAGTAAATGATCAATGCATCTCTGCGTCTTCACCTCTGGAACGATCAACACAACAGATATTGTGAAGAAAATGAGACTCACCCTGGATTTAGGACGAGGAGAGGACACCTGAGAGACACCAAGCAACAACAACAACGACAACAAAGTGACTGACAGATCAACAAACACCGTTCTGAAATCAACACATGATTGAGCTGCTGATTGAAAGCTCCCCTAGTTCCTGCTTTTATTTCTGTCTCGATCAGTGTGGAAATGAAGTCATGCAGCTTTGTAATCAGTGAGGGAGCCGAGGAAAGCAGTTTAGCTTTGAAAAAGCTGCCGCACTATTGATGCCAAGAGCCGAAGTAGAAGACACTCATGCGGTGTACGGTAAATTGGGGGGAAATGGTGTTGTTCTGTGTTGTGGCTCATGACACTCATAGCAGTCTCATACGTCAAACTCAAACACTGAATACAAAATGTGATTAAACCCGGGGATCTTAGCATGACGCAACAGCATGACTTTATGTACGACATGAAAGCATTTAATCAAAGAAACTCACAAAGCTCCTGAAGAAATGCACCACAGCATTTTCATTGGTCCGGCGGCGAGCGGAGGACTGCTGGGGTGAGGTGGACAGGTGACCCCGGAACGAACCCTGTGAGGATCAACACAGGTCAGGTAACGGCTTCTGTTCGGTGGGGGGATCGAGCAACGCTACTGTGGAACCGTTGGAATCAGATCAAAAGGTGACAAAAGCAAAAGTCCCAGTGAAACAGAATATTTGAGGACAATTACATGAGAGATTTAAAATCAAATCCTGTGCATTTGATTGGACCGCTAAAAAGTAGGCGGGATTAGAAACACACACACACACACACACACACACACACACACACACACACACACACACACACACACACACACACACACACACACACACACACCTGTCGCTAAAAGCTGCAGATTAACCAATGGAGGGATTTCACAATATTATTGATAGAAATTGGACGGCACTGGTTTACGTAAGCGCACGTCATATTTCTTTTTACATATTTTTATTAAGGAATAAAAGATCATTGAATTTTGATATAAAAATACAAAGAAATTGACCGAGGGATGTGATCTAAAAGGGTCAAAAAGGTTTCTCCTTTAATCTCGCATTCAGCGCCTTGTAACTCAACAACGGAGTAGAGTGGCATGAGCTTGAAAAGACATCCGTCATGTCCCATAAATCAGTCCCTGCACCGTATACCTCCTAATGTTATAATTAGAGTAATTATAGCAGTTTCACATCTCACGATGTACAGGAAGAAAAAGAACTGTAATCATGTGAGAAGACAGGACATCTGCTAATTGAATCATTAGAGGCCATTAAAATACTAGATGGAAATAGTCTGAAAGATTTACAGAGTGTCGTCGACTATGGTGTGTTATCAGGTTGAAGAGACTCATCAGGTTGTAGCTGAAAACCTCCAGAACAATCTCACACGTCTGACACACTGATGTCTCTTCATCTAATTAATGTGTTTGTTGTCCTGTTTCAGCCTGAAAAGATACCTTTCATAGATATACAGATACCCATATTTGTGGCTTTCTTTTGCCTGGAACATATGAGGAAAAAGATCCAAGCTCAGACAATAAGCACAAAATCCACAACACGTAACACTGTTTTCCTTAATTATAAGGACCTAGTTAAAGTTAATTGAGGGGACACTTGGATGTCCGATGAAAAGGAGATGCTGCAGAAGACCGGCTCCGACTGCCCATCACAGCGAGTCCAATCTTGGGTTTTCTATTTGCAGCTCAGGGCTCACATTACAAATTACACTATTTATTTAATTGAGTGTACTGTGTAGGTTTACTTACAAATGGGAAGAGACAAAATAACAGCATGGGTGAGCTTAGCTGGCAAAAACAAATACATCTTCCATCCAGAAACAAAAGTGCCCTGAGCATGAATTTGCTTTTTTTAATGACATCAAAATCATAAAATATAATGCAGGCCAGGTGGAGTTCTGCCTCAATATTAAAACGTAGGCCCAAAATGAAACAATCACCGCTCCAAATCTCTATTGAGGAGCGTCTGGACATCAGAGCTCTTTGCTCCTTCAAGCGACTACTCTCAAAAAAGCTCAAACTGAGAAATGCACAGTTCTCCCCTTAAAACTAGTAACTGAGAGTGTGTGAAGTTCAGTTTAAAAGTCTCCAGGAAGCTACGGAGACGACCTAAAGCAGATTAGAGATTTACTGTCCACTGCAAACCCTGATTTAGATTTGTTTCGTGTATATATCTTAATGGGTTGAGAACATTTTCCTGCAACTTAAATGTCTCCAAACCCAGTGGATAATCTTCAAAAACCCATTGTCATTGTTTTTCTGAAATCATTAACATTGTGGATAATATTGGTGAACTGAAATTCTTCAGTCTTGAACAAATGTTCAAAGCACTCCAAAAAAAGTACAATATAGCAAAGTATTGCAGTGCGTTGACGATCTGATTGTAGAAGTAAAACATTTAAGAAGCAGAGAAGTTCTGGAAAAAGCAAGACCCAGAACCGTCCTTTTGCTGCAGATGCACGGACGCTCACCTTGCTCCTTTTCTTCTTGTCTCCTCCGAAGAACTTGGTAATCTGATCCATGAGACCGGGGTTCTTCTTTTTCCTGCCGAGCCCGAAGCTGCTCTGCCCTGAGGTGCTTGCTGTTGCCATGCTAGTGCTTGCTGAGGTTGGGTGGGGTTGACCTGTATCTGTCTCGTCGGTAGTCCTCTTCCAAGCTGGTCCTCAACCCACAGTGCCAACACTTGGCTCTGCTGCTTCTTCAGGGTGGCTCTCTGGTCCTCTGACGTGCAGAGGGGCCGTCTTTGAAGGTGTCGTCCCCCTCGGTCGCAGGGCATCATGGGACATGAGGGGGGTCAGGTGTGTGTGTGTGGCAGGCATTCTTCGGGGCTTCAGTGGCTGTGTCAGTCACTGCCGCCCTCCGCATGGGCCGGGCCATTGTCCCCCTCTCCATCTGCTTCACCCCGGCCGCAGGGACAACAAGGGTTATCTCTGAGTCTGCACTCACACCCTGATGCAAAGCAGCCCCGCAGCTCTGTGAGGCCATTGTTGAATCGGCCTCATATATCCTCTCGATGGATCGAGTTTAAATTGGATGTACAGTCATCCCAGTTTAACATAAGGATAGGCCCGGAAGGCCAAGAACAGCTTCTTGTGTGGAAACCTGTGGACACGGGCCAAGTATCTGTGTCTGATACAATACACTTGTGGTGACTTTGCATGTTTGGATGAAACCATAGAAATCCATACAGCTTCAGCTAAGAATGAAGTTTATGGCTAATGGACAGGATGAACATTTAACATAAAAGAATTAAAAAAGATTTGACCAAACTGGAATGCAATGGTCAACCCTCTGAGTCCCAGGGCTCGACATTGCTGTCGTTAAGAGAGGCTGTAGCAGGCGTAGTTTTACAGCGCATCCAGGTGGGTACCAACCATGTCATGATAGCTTGTCAGGAAGAAGACTAGATGACACTCAAAAATGAGTGTCATCTAGTCATCTAGAGGGAAAGACTTAGCATGATAAAACTGGCCCAGAGATGTAAATGAAAATGGTTCTCTGGATACCCATGAATCTTCCCTCTACAGACAGGCCCACTTCATGATACTCCAACATGGAATTGCGTGAATTGGGTGTGACTGTAAAAGCTTAGATTCTAGTGGATCCAATGAACCCAACATATACTACTCGTGATTGTATCCCGCCGCCAACCCGTCATTTTGGAGTTTACATCCATGTCTGTCCAAAAATGCCATCACTTCATTATTTTATCATGTATGTGTGAAATTGTCAATTAGCATATCAATCCTTGAGGTACGTCCAAATATGTGTTTTGGGACGTCACAATGACCTTTGATCACCAAATATGAATCAGTTTATCCTCGAATCTAGGTTGAAATATGTGCCAGATTAAAAAAGAAATCCCTCCAGCTGTTCCTGAGACAACATGTTCATGAGAATGGACAGGACAGATGGACGGATGGACGGACAGATGCTGGTACGAAGGGATAAAAATGACCTGTTGTGGCCTCCCAGCCTCAAGAAACTTCACGACCACAAACTTCAGAAGTAGGGGATTCAGATGTATGGGTTTTCTAGGTGTATTGAGAATAAGGGGTTTCTGAGCAGCTTTCAGAACTGAAGTGTTCGCCATTCAATTGTCGAAACATGCAATTTGTAGAGAAAGAAAGGTTTTGATACCAAATCAGAGCAGGGATATTTTTTATATGGTGTTCCTCCTCCGGAGTGATTTCAGATTTTTTTTAATTGTTTTGATCAATTCTAGATACAAATGGCCATCATATACTTCCATCATAATGGTCTATGCAGCTTATACAGTCTAAACTTTTAAAAATTTGAAACGGTAGATAACTAAAACACACACACACTGCTGAGCAAAATTATTCTTCAGGTGCCCAGCTTTTAGATGATGTCCACCGCTTTTCTGTAGCAGTTACTGGTGACCTGCTAGAGTTAAAGGTCAACATTATGTACAAGGACCTAGAGCGAAGACGGTTTTGTACACCGCTGTTTCCAACGTCAAGTTGGTTTCTGCCATTGTCAGATTTGGATGCAAGATTTTAAATGATCCTTGAATGTCGGGCTGTGTAACTTTATCTTTGCCATTGTCCCACATTTCATCTCGACAAGGAGTCCTGGGTGTGTTGGCTCGCCCGCAAACAAAGCAGGATCTGTTGCAGGGTAAATTGTGTCCGAAAACACCCATGCAGCATCGGAATATTCATATTTTGGAACAGATGTCTTGTTGTTATGGCTGCTTTCTTATTTCAAGTCAGAAAGTAACTTTCAGGGATCGAAAACAAAACTGTGCGGCAAACGGATGAATCTGTTTTCATGTGGCACATGAAAGCAGCTGCAGAATTTCAGAAATTAGTTTTCATCCTCTTATCCTGCTGCTTTTATAATGAAGCAAAAATCCAGATGAAGAAGAGAGAAAAAAATGACAAACTCAAAAAACTGATTTAAGTCTTGACTGCATTTGAGTGGGCCCAAAGCAGTCAGAGTATATTGGGCTGAAATAAGCGTCAGGAAATATGTCAATCCCCAAAATACTAACTTAAATGAAAACACGTGGCATGCGTTCTATGTAAAACAGGGTGTGAGGAGTTCTTATTCTCTATTTCTGGGTGGATTAGATTCCCGACGCAGCGTGTGAACGGCCGACACGTAACGAGTAATACTTGACCCGCTTTCCATTCATGGACTCTCACAGAGGTAAGCCCACCGTGTGCGCTAAACCTTCGAAATGAGATAGAAAATGGACGAGATGATGTTCGCTGACTGCCGTGCCGTGATGTCACTAAGCTCCGTTACAGGATAATGCTCTCATCATGTTCTCTCTTTTCCAGTCCCCTCTGCTGATGTCGGCACAATGGAGCTGGACATTTCTCTCTCCTCACATGAAGCCGGGTTTCTTATAAATTAGTGCATTTATTATGAGCTGGCTGTTTTCATATGTTGCATCACATGACAATCACGGAGGGGGTAAAGGGCAAAAATACACAGAAAAAAGACATAATGTCCCATCCACATCAAACACAAGCATTTTTGTCATTCAGTAAACTGAATTAACTGATAAAACTGTTTATTTCAAGGAAGCTTTGACGGACAATTTTGACAACATTTAGTAAAAGTGTACTTCTTAAATTTAAGTCACAGTAAGCTATACATCAACTATATATATATATATATATATATGTATATATATATATATATATATATATGGCATTCTCTTGTAAAATAGACAGGAGAATGTTCTTCTTTAATATTGCTTCTGATATCTGACGGTAAAGTCAGCCACTTTTATCCAGGCTGAAATATCAAAAAGAAATGTAGGATGGATTGCCATGGACATTCCCCGGATGATGAATCCTACTGATCCCCTGTATTTTCCTTTATTGCCACCAGCAGGTCAGAGTTTTCACTTATCAGGGGAAATGTTCTACTCGGTACATCGGCCCACCATATTGTACAGACATTCGTGGTTCTCAGATGATGAATCCTAATGACTTTGTGATCCCTGCATTTTCATAAAGTTTCATAACGAGGTTTCATAATTTAGTTTTGTTGGTTGTTTTCGCTAAAACCAGATGATGAACATGGTCAACATTATACCTGCTAAACATAAGCATTGTTACTTTGAGCATGTCATATGCTGATGATTAGCATTTAGCTCAAAGTGCCAGTAGCAGTGCCTTCAAAATAAACAGAAAATGTTATTATATACGGAGCACCAGGTTAACCGACTATTAGCCCTTATAATACAGCCACTAAGACAAAGTTATTCATCTTTTGGCAACCACATGCGCTTCAAATAGAGAGCATTTAGCCAATAAATAGACGGGATGATTCAGAGGAACTCTTAGTCCTTGTAAAAACGGAGAAACTAAAAAAATGAGTACCGGAAAAGTCGGGTTACGAGCCGCTACTACCTTCGAGCCGCTACTACCTTCGAGCCGCTACTACCTTCGAGCCGCTACTACTGCGTCCCCGTTAGCTCCCCGCTGTAGCCAGCTGGGGCTCCTGCTAGCGCTCCGTTACTTCCCCGCTAACTTCCAGGCTCGACACCCGACTTGGGCAGTAGCAGCAGCAGCGGCCGGTAGCAGCAGCAGCGCCAGCTAGCAGCAGCGCTAGCTAGCGCTGCTCCTAGCTTGCTACAGCGGGGACACTGACCAGCGGTAGGAGCGGCTTGTAACCCAACTTTTACGGTATGTAAGCGGGAGAAGCTTTAATCTAAACACGAATGCCCATATAACTGAAGCCTATGGAGGAAACATAGTTGCATAGTTTCTTGAACAAACACATTAAAATGGGGATGGACTCAGAGGGGGACATGTTTATCCACTCTTCCTCGCACACAGGCTCAGTCTGTTCGTCCCGCAGGGCCGAGCCTCGGTGCAGCACCCACGGGCCTCACAGAGGTAGGGTGCAGGAATGCAGAGGGTGGGCTGACCACGCTGCTTCAGCCTCAGTGTCCAGAAGAGTCTTGGATTTGTCCCCGGGGCTGGAAGGTCGAGGCCGGGCGCGGGGCAAACAATAGCGGCCATTGCGAGAGAGCTGTGGGACACAAACACGGGAGATATCCTTGAACCCCGGCAGGAATGTCGATCTAGACCAAAGACGCCCACTCAGAGAGGCAGCTGAATATTTATCTGCTCCTGGAGGGAGAGGGAGAAAGAAAGCCTTCCTCTGTTCCATCACATGTGCAGACACAGATTGGGCTTTTCCAGTAATTAGTTAAAACTCTTTTAATGACGTTTGAAACCTATGAGAAAACAGATTCAGCCATCAGCATGTTTGTAAAAATACCCCCATGCCTCATTTAAAACTAGCAACTAGCGAGATGCAAATGCAGGTCGATCACCCGTTTGGTCCAAATTGAAATATCTCAACATCAATTGGATGGATTGCCATGAAACTCAATAGATATATTCATGGTTGCCAGAGGATGGATCTTACCAACTTTAGAGACTATTTCTCCAGCGCCACGTTTTCGCATGTCAAATATCTCAATATCTACACGATGGATTAGGATAAAACTTGGTACAGACATGCATGGGCCCAGATGAAGAATCACAGAGGCTTTGGTGATCTTCTGACTTTTCTGGCGCCACCATGAAGTTAAAATGTGTGGTCTTGAGTGAAAGGTGACAACAGCTATTGGATGGACTGGCATGAAGCTCTGCACATATATTCATGGTGCCCTGAGGATGGATCTTACCAACTTTGGAGAACCCCAGACCTTTTCTCCGGTGCCACGGGCAGGTCAGTTTTCACTCCTCATGTCAAATATATCTACATCTACACGATGGATTAGCATCAAATTTACTACGGACATTCATGGTATCCAGATAAAGAATCACAGAGGCTTTGGAGATCTTCCGAATATTCTAGCGCCACCATGAGGTTGATATCTGTGGTGAAGGTCACATCCACCTCAGGGTGAATTGTTATAACTTCCTTGATTCCTTAACTCCAAATCTTATCATCAGGTAAAATCTGTACTTATTTCAATGCTTTGGTTTCTAACCTCATGACACTTGAGCCAAGTTTACACTACACAACACTCAAAGTCATCAAGATTCGCTGTACTGGTCACACCTTGCTATGTCTCGAAGTCGTTGTGGTTTTCACACCACATGAGCCCCGGTGACAGTTAGTCACACCGAGAGGAATCCCCGATGTGTATGTCTGGTCACCGAACTGATAAATCAGGGCTACGGTTGTGTAGTGTGAATGAGACTTTAATATTTAGTGCTGTTTAGCATGCAAATGTTAGCGTGCTAACATGCAAAACTACGCGGGCCACGGGAAACCCGTTAACAACATGTTAGCGTCGTCATTGTGAGCATGATGACTTTAGCATTTAGCTCGAAGTACAACTTCACAGAGCTGCTAGCATGGCTTTAGACTCCTTCCATGTCTGACTTGAGGAGATGTCAAAAAGGTAGAAATGCGTCAGACTTGTTTTTCAGTCAGAATAAATCACTATGACCCTGAAACAGGATTGTTTTCCGTCATTCATTGACAGATTTTCTGTCACTGAAGATCCGTCTCATTAAAGCTTAAAAGTCTTGAAGTCTGCAGACTTCAGACACTGTTACACAAGTTGTTTGTTGAAGTGACGAATGGCTTTGTTCCACTTATTTTTCTCAAATCCAGCAGAGGATGACAGTGACTTATGGTAAAAGCAGGATTCTGTGTGAAATCACGGCCAACTATTGTTATCTTTGAGAGTGAAAAGCCTTTGTGTTGCTGTGTGTCTTTGTCACCCTGGATGACCTCTTCCTGTCGCATCCAGCCACTGCCGTCTATAGATGACCACATAACTATGACGCTCCGGAGAATGTCACCATTCAGTGGCTGCTTGGGCCAAGAAAAGTCTCATTTCCTCCAACATACAATTGTGCCTAACTTCACCTTCTGTGTTCGATAAAACGAAGCACTGTTGCCTGTAAAGCCGGCAAAACTTGATGTGCTGCTGATTTTCTGACGCATTTTGTGTCTCCATTGTCTCTGAAAATCCCCATTGTTTGAACTAATAGGATCAGCCTGAAATTGTGAATGGTTTCTTTTCCCACAGCGAATCCTTTGGCCGGTAAACAACTCGATGCAAATGTCTTGGTGGTTGGAAGCCAAATGATTCCATCAACTTTTGGCAGGAGCCGCCGCACAGCGCTCGGGCATAATGCTATCATTTGTTTAGCATCTCAACAATATCGTTGTCTCTGGTTTCAAACGGAGGGCCAGAGGATATTTCTTTGAGCGGCTGTAAATGAAGGAATGATGCAAACAGGAGACTTCTTCTGATTTTAAATGTCAGAAAAGAAGAGAAGTTCCACAGTGATGAACATTAATCATTTTGCTTTTCTTTTTTTTTGGGCTTTGCATTCACTTTTATATTTTCAGTCACTAGTATCTGTAGTATTTGTGCTAAATTCCAAATTCAGAGCATTAATATAGCATCAAATAACTATTTGCTATTTAAATGTATAGTGGAGTAATTTCTACCTGAGCAGAGAATGACGTTACTCAAATCAAACCTTACTGAAAGCATCATCTAATCTCTGTCTTTCTCTTAACTCATCCTTCTGCCTAACACCTGTGAAATGATGTGCAAATTAGATTTTCTCACGCATAGAAGTTCACAGTGTCCTTTTATTATCACCCGACTGTCATTCACACTGCTTCATATTCATTCGGTTCACAGATCTGTTCTCACAAATCTCCTGCGCTGGCTCTAAAAATGGGCCTCTTTTGCACCTGGTGCACCCACAGACAGTAAGTGCCGCAGGGGGGATGTTCAGTAAATCTTTGTGGCCATGATGGCTTAAATATCAGAGCTTCCTGTCATCTGTAACAACAGTAAATCTCTCCCAGGATTGGAGGCCGACCGCATCCTCGTGATACCGCCCCGCTGACTGCAACGTGTTGGTAGGCAACCAAGGTCACTGAATACATCAAGATAGTTCACAGAAGTGGACTGACTGTTATGCATTTGCTGTATCTCTCGGCAGAATCAACAGAATTGAACAACATGTCCTGTGCTGGTTCATTTGAACAGATAAGTGAGGTTGGCATGTTGTGAAACACAGTGTGGTCTTACTGTTTTTGTAATAACATAGTTTGGCAATATGTTCAACTCACTGTGCTGGCGATGATTTTCTGGGCTCATGTGAAGTTGGAGGTACCGGGGCAACCACCTGTTGTTTTCATTCATTCTTACACAATAATCATCTGCAGCATCTGCAGTATTTGTCCTTTATATTCTGAAAACAGGGGAAATATATGCAGGTGTATGTCCAAAGACAAGATTTGGAAGAAAATATCTTAAAACATTACAATCATGCCTCAGTGTTTACTGTAAAAGACGAGCAGAAAAGACAAAGACTGTATACAGTATATATATATATTTATATATATTTAAGCTTTTTCATGCAAACAAAAGAACATGAAAACAATGAAACATGAAAAACGCAGAGACGACGATCTCAGATTATTCCCTAAAAGACAAATCTAATGCAAACATTTCTTTGTCTGTATATATACAGATATACACATCCTCCTTGTTTGCCAGACGAAGAGCTCGGAGGTTGAAACAATACTTTAATACAAATCTTTCAAATTTCAAAGTGCAGACAGCTTCTTCTTTTCCATTTTTTCCAATGCAACTCTGCACCTGCAACCTGCAGTTCTTTCCACCAGGTCCTGCTGGTGAAACACACATTGCCATTATGTTTTCTAATAAAGAGCACTGTGCGTTACGTATGTATTCACTGCACCCAGTCACACCAGAGAAAATACTTCCATATGAATTATTCATCTGACGGTGTGTTTGACATTTAGATCAAGTAACTTCTGATGCCATGTTTGAAAACAGCATGTTCCCATCACAAATGACACTTTAATACTTCATGAGCTGCCATATTGCCGCAATTAAAAGGTTACATGTACAGAATATGGTTCGACTGAGTAAACAACTTTCATCTGCATTTGCTTCAGCTCAGCGACTAGGCTCGGCATGCACTGGGAAGATCCCAGTGTGTGTGTGTGTGTGTGTGTGTGTGTGTGTGTGTGTGTGGTGGCGTTGAGCACACATTCAATTCAATTCAGCAGATGAAAAAATAAATTTCCTTTTGGCTCCAGGCGCCATCTGATAACAGATTGGTTTGTCTGCACTTGACACAGGGTCACTTTCAGGAAGATGAATTGTTGTTGCAATGACTGGCGTGTGGAGGCAAACCTCCCTCACTCCCCCTGCTGCTGGTGAGAGGAACTGCGCCTGATGCTCTCACACAAGCCTGCAATTAAAAGCCCTGCCACTGTGTTAGAGAGCTGTTGACTGGACTCAAAGCTTCACATGTCTCCTGCTTCATATACATGCTTGGCTTGGCAGCAGAATATTGTAATGGAAGATTTTCCTGTAGATCTGTTAAAAAGGAATGATGTCTCTCTGAATCAAAGTTGTCTTAACCCTCTGAGGTCGGCGCCCGCGTCGAAGCGGGCGGGAAGGTGTTTTAAGTTTCTAATAAAATCATATCGTCGCGATTATACGTCACAGAGATATGGTTTAAAATCTGGCCGAACGAGTAGACGCTCCACTTCCTTGTCCTATTCCCGCGTCATTTTACGTAATTCACACAGCAAATGGTGAGCATATAAACACGGACATGTAATATGACAAGATTGTAAACCTTCACTGTGATTCGTCGATGTGTTTCACGAAAAAACAAACCAATGAACACTCAGAAAATCACAAGACACCGCCCACCATAGCTTCATAAATATCTACTGTAGCTTCATAAACACCCACAGTAGCTTCATAACACACTGCTGTTTTTAGTCAGAGAGAAAAATGCCGAGCAAACAGTTTTCCCTGCGTGAGGCACTTTTGGAGATTTGCCGAAGCAGCGACGAGGACGATGTAGGATCAGAGCCTGAAGGCTTTGACTCTGGTGATGAAGAGGACTACGCCAACAGAAGAGATCCATTTGAAGATCGGTAAGTGTCTTTACTAAACTTTGTTTTTGCAATAGCCTATTTATGTTAGCAAAGCATAGACCCTGCTGGATCTCCGTTACGGCACGGTAGTAGTAATAGTTACTACAGTATCGTGTGTGAGTTTGTTTACGTTCGTTAGCATGTTTTAGCTGCGCCGAGCAAAGCTGGTTCTCTTACTGAAAACAGCACGAAACATAACTGAATCCCTACTACCGTAGCCCTTGTTAGTTGTGTTATGTTGGTAACGTTAGTTGCTGGACCTCTGCAGCGTGTTTGGAAGACAGCATGGTACGTAATAGTTACTACAGTATCGTGTGTGAGCTGGTTTTCGTTCGTTAGCATGTTTTAGCTGCGCCGAGCAAAGCTGGTTCTCTTACTGAAAACAGCACGAAACATAACTGAATCCCTACTACCGTAGCCCTTGTTAGTTGTGTTATGTTGGCAACGTTAGTTGCTGGACCTCTGCAGCGTGTTTGGAAGACGGCATGGTACGTAATAGTTACTACAGTATCGTGTGTGAGCTGGTTTTCGTTCGTTAGCATGTTTTAGCCCTCGTCGACCAAAGCTGGTTCTCTTACTGAAAACAGCACGAAACATAACTGAATCCCTACTACCGTAGCCCTTGTTAGTTGTGTTATGTTGGTAACGTTAGTTGCTGGACCTCTGCAGCGTGTTTGGAAGACGGCATGGTACGTAATAGTTACTACAGTATCGTGTGTGAGTTTGTTTACGTTCGTTAGCATGTTTTAGCCCTCGTCGACCAAAGCTGGTTCTCTTACTGAAAACAGCACGAAACATAACTGAATCCCTACTACCGTAGCCCTTGTTAGTTGTGTTATGTTGGTAAGGTTAGTTGCTGGACCTCTGCAGCGTGTTTGGAAGACGGCATGGTACGTAATAGTTACTACAGTATCATGTGTGAGTTTGTTTACGTTCGTTAGCATGTTTTAGCCCTCGTCGACCAAAGCTGGTTCTCTTACTGAAAACAGCACGAAACATAACTGAATCCCTACTACCGTAGCCCTTGTTAGTTGTGTTATGTTGGTAACGTTAGTTGCTGGACCTCTGCAGCGTGTTTGGAAGACGGCATGGTACGTAATAGTTACTACAGTATCGTGTGTGAGCTGGTTTTCGTTCGTTAGCATGTTTTAGCCCTCGTCGACCAAAGCTGGTTCTCTTACGTGTTTGAAAACAGCACGTAGCTCATGTAGTGTGTTGAGCATAGTCAGTGTTGGATGTTTGTTACATGTCGGTGTGTAATCGTTACTTTCTTTCAGTGAATTTATACTGACTAATAGTTCATTTTTTTTTTTCAGAGAGGACTCACAGCTGCTGCAGCAGCCTCCCAGTCCGCCGGCCACAACACCAGCCACTCCATCCCCACCAGCCCAGCCACGAAAGAGGTCGTGTATTCCCCGACGACCACAGCCTCCCAGTCCGCCGGCCACAACACCAGCCACTCCATCCCCACCAGCCCAGCCACGAAAGAGGTCGCGTATCCCCCGACGACCACAGCCTCCCAGTCCACCGGCCACAACACCAGCCACTCCATCCCCACCAGCTCAGCCACGAAAGAGGTCGCGTATTCCCCGACCCAGTCCGCCAACAAAGACGGTGCGTGCTTCCCAGCGGCTACCTGCACCACAGCCACCATCTGGGCCAACTAAGACGGTGTTACGTGCACCGCAAGCTTCGCTACAGCCACCAGGACCTACGCTGTCTTGGAAGACGGACAAAGACCAGGACACTGATCCCCCTGTCTCCAGGTTCCGGCCAGCCCGGACACCAGGTCCACACCTCAACGCCACAGCAACACCAATCGAACTATTCAAATTGTTCTTCCCTGAACAAACGGTAAAGACGCTGTGTGCAAACACTAACAAACGGGCTGCAAAACAAATGGCAAAAGGGAAAAAATACACATGGACTGACTTGGACGTTGTTGTTTTTTACAAGTACATTGGTTTGCTTTTCTACATCGCCCTGATAAAGCTGGACAGTATTGCAGATTACTGGAGGCAGAATCACCTTTTTTCTTTGCCGCTTCCAGCTCAGATCATGTCACGTGACAGATACAGGACCATATCGTGGAATCTTCACCTTAGCGACCCTGATGAGGACGTCCACAATGACCGCAAAAAGGGCACAGCTGACCAAGACAAACTCTTCAGACTGAAACCCCTGATGGACACAATCAAGATTGCCTGTATGGCCTTTTATCATCCCCACAGAGAGCTGTCTGTGGATGAAAGAATGGTTGCCAGAAAAGCTAAAACTGGAATGACCCAGTACATGAAGGACAAACCCACAAAGTGGGGATTCAAGCTGTTTGTGTTGGCTGACTCAAGGAACGGCTACACCGTGGACTTTTGCATTTACCCCGGCAAAAGTAGCATCCCCTCCACTCATGGCCTGTCCTATGACGCTGTCATGACCCTTGTGCGAGCCGGTTACCTCGGCACAGGCTACCACATTTACATGGACAATTTTTATTCCAGCCCCAAGCTCTTCAGGGCTCTCCTTGAATGCAGATTTGGTGCCTGTGGGACGTACAGGGAGTACCGGAAGGAATGCCCTCGGACTGATGTGAACGCCCTCACAAAGAAGTCACCGAGAGGCTCCATGAGATGGATCCGTGACGGCCCCATTGTCTATGTGAAGTGGATGGACACAAGGGAAGTATCGGTCTGCTCCACAATTCACACTGCACACTCTGGGGGAACTGCGGAGAGGAGGGTGAAGCAGCAAGATGGCTCCTGGAAAAGAGCAACAGTCCCCTGTCCTACACCAGTTGTAGAGTACAACAAGTACATGGGTGGAGTTGATCTGTCAGACCAGCTCATCCAGTACTACTCTGCACAACACAAGACCATGCACTGGTACAGAACGCTTTTTTACCATTTTCTGGACATTGCCACCACCAACAGCTACATTCTGCACAAGGAACTCTGTCTGGCCCAGCAAACAAAACCCATGACGCACAGAGGATTCATGGAGCAGCTGACTGCTGATCTCGTTGGAAAGCCGCTCCGCACCGCTCCTGCCCATGCCCCTGAAGGTCATGTTCCTGTGCCCATCGCTGTTGCTGCAACAGCAAGCAAGAAAGCAACGACGGGTCGCAAGATCTGTGAGTATTGCAAGAGGAAAGGCAATCGAAAAGACACTCCATGGAAGTGCAAGGAGTGTAATATTGCCCTCTGCCAGCAGCCGGACAGAAATTGTTTCGCTACATGGCATGAAATGTGAAATACATATTGTAAGGCCTGTTTTTTTTTCTGACTGAACATAGTCCTGTGTAAATAGTCCTGTGTAAATAGTCCTGTTTTTTCCCTGTTTGACTGAGCATGCATATTGTCTAAATAGTTGTTTTTTATTAAAAATTTGGTTTGAAAACAAAAACAGTTGTAATGGTCATTTTTTTTTCATTTGCACACACCCCATGAAGCTTTATCTGCAGTATGAAGCCATTTCTCAGTCCCATTTTGATCATTTTGGTGATAGGTGTGACAGACATAATTTCTACTAAAAAAACGATATAAGTTTTTGAGGTTTTAGACATTTATTTACATGTATCTATCATTTTTATTCATATATTCCACTGCTTTTGTGAACCTAAGACCTTTGGTAAACCAATGTCTCTCACCAAAACCTTATCCCACTTTAGTAAAATTATGTTTTCAGAAGGAATATGACAGAATTCCAAAATTCGAGATTTAATTTTTCAGCTTTAGAGTCATATTTTCTCTTTAGACTTGTGCCTTGGGACAATGGTGCCTTATTATATAGATAGCTGAGATTGTTCTGTAATTTTTGATATACAACACATGAGTATGTGTCATATGCAAGTGACTTTAAAAAGAGGAATTTAAAAAGTATGTAAAATCGAGAAAAATCGAGAAAATGGCCCCCAGACCTCCAAGTGTTAAGTCTGTTTATTCTTCGAAGAAGGAAGAGTCTGTCACTGCTACTCGGCGCAGCCTGTGACACAGAATTCAAAGAAGCAACAGTCATCAGCCCCCTTATAACACAATGAGCTCTCCGCCTCCAAACCCCCCAATGAAGGAGACCAGAGTAGCTGAGTCTTTTCGAGAAACATGAACCCCCTCAGTTCTCGTCATCAGAGAACTTACATTTCCTTTGTCCTGAAAAGTCAACCTCTTATCTGTTTACGACCCCCCCATATACAAGTGAAGGAATGTCAACAGCTCTTTGATCCCAGTACTCCCAGTACATCTGCTTCTACCCCCATTTGGTGCGACATCTCTGAGGATCATTTAAAGCTCAATTCAGACCCTTTTCTTCTCCAACATGACAACACTATATTTTCCCATTACATTATCCAGTTGGTTGAAAGAAACATTTACTGGAGTACCATGTTTTAGCTACTTCTACTTTACTTGAGTATTTCCATTGTATGCCGCGTTATAGTTTTACTCCATGAGGTCTGCAGAGGGAAATATTGTAATTGCTACCCCACTTGACATTTATCTGAAAGTTTTAACTGTACAGATTAAGATTTTACAGACAAAACATACAATCAATTTATAAGATGTGAAACTGTATTTTATCATTTTAAATAAACTATCCAACAGTATGTAAAGTAGTTCAAATGTGTTCGGCCGCCACCAGCTGTAGCATTAAAATGCTGCTTACTTGTTGAGACATCAGCAATAGTCAATATATTGTCATATCTACCCTGCTCCGTTTTTTTTTTCTTCATATCATTCATGCTTAGTATTTCCCTTTTGTTGTTGTTGTTCACCTCCTCTGATTTATGATACCTTCTATTATACAGTATATCTTTTCTCTTATTTATAGAGAGAGAGAGAGAAAAAGAGGGAGAGAGAGAGGTCTTATAAAAAGGTCATGTCTCGTATTATGAGAATACATTTGAGAAGTAAATTAAATGTATTCATTACAAATGCCACAATATGAAAAATAACAAGTAAATTAAAATGAAAAACCGTTTTATTTTATATATATATTTGACTAATTACCGTACTTTTCGGGTTATAAGCCGCTACTGCCTTCGGTCAGTGTCCCCGTTAGCTCCCCGCTGTAGCCAGCTGGGGCTCCTGCTAGCGCTCCGTCACTTCCCCGCTAACTTCCGCTAGCTCCCTGAAAACCACCGAAGGTAGCGGGACCAGGCTCGACACCCGACTTGGGCAGAGGGGACGCGGGCAGTAGCAGCAGCAGCGGGCAGTAGCAGCAGCAGTGGCCGGTAGCAGCAGAAGCGCTAGCTAGCAGCGCTACTAGCAGCGCTACTAGCTTGCTACAGCGGGGACGCTGGTCAGCCGTAGGAGCGGCTTATAACCCGAAAAGTACGGTAGTCTTAGTAGTAACATACTTTAAGTGACGTCATCACCCTTTGCTGGCTGCACTGTAAAAAAACTCTTAAAGGGCCAGTGCGTAGGTGCTGGCGGCATCGATAGCGGTGAGGTTGCAGATTGCAACCAACCGAAGAAATATTTAAGAACATTTTGATATCATACATCTAAATTGCCCTTTTCTCAAGGGACTACACACAGAAGTGAACGTGCTCGTGACTCAGCAAGCAAATACTTTACATACATTTTTCTCAATTCCATCTATCGTCCTCAGCCTTCAGCCTGCACTATTGATCTGCCCTGACTGTCCGGGGAACAGATTCATTATCATTATGCAAGCATGTGACTTTCGGGTGAACCAATGCTGAGATATAGCCATCTGGAAATGACGACAGAGATGATGCACATGCTATGTAACCTGAGCGCAGAGGCTGACGTTATCTTGGCCTCCACTTGTCCTCAGGCGCTTGTACACATTTTGAAGATGTTATTGAATACACATCTGGTTCATTTGCTGGTGTTAATCAGGTGAATTGAACCCAGATGCAGAACTATTTTTAAAACCTAAGGGGAGTGAAGGTGATGATGGTGATGATACCGATGAGGATTGTTTTGAGCTGAGCCTTGATAGCGGCCACTATATCACTGGCTTATTATACTTTGGGGAGCACGGCTGTTGTTTTGAATTTGGTTCGTGTCCTGAAGCAGCCTGAAGTTTCCATGGCGACTCAGTACTCCATCAATACGAGATGTTATCCCTCACTCTGCCGGGGAGAAAAAAGACACACCAAAGCCTTAAGACAGCATCCAATTAATTTTTTTTATATATAATTTAGCGCGACAATCGTGACAATGTCTCATCTATTTTAAGAAATATCTGTCCGCGGTGCTTTATTATTTCAGCTCATCTGTCATCAGCTCTGATCACAGGTCAGGGGCACCAGCGCACAGAAGTTTTTTTAGCATGTAGAGCAGCCTATGTTCCATTTAAGGGCACCCATTAGTGCACTGCATCTCGTTTTCTCCACTGAAATGGTCCCCCGAGAGGGCATCGTGTTTTATTTACCAAAAGGGTATCCAAGAAGGCCCTTTTTTCTCCACTGGAAAGGCACCCTCAAAGGCTCTTCTCTACTTGTTGTATCTTCTGTAGGGACATCCAAGAGGGCACTTGGTGTTTTCTTCACTAGACGGGCATCCAAGAAGGCCATTCGTCATGTTTTCTCCACTAAAGGGCACCATCAAGGACTTTATCATGTTTATTCGGCCATAGGGGCATCCAAGAGTGCACGTCATTGTGTTTTCTCCATTGGAAGGGCACCCCAGAGTGCACGCTATATGTTTTATCTACTGTAGGGGCATTAAAGAGGGCACTTCATGTTTTCTCCACTGGAAGGGCAGCCAAGAGGGCACTTCATCATTTTAATCTAACATAAAGACATCCAAGAGGGCCGTTTTGCTGCGTTTCTTTGTAATTTTTGCTGTGTCTAAGAATGTCTGAAGAATGACTTCTTTGTTTTCAGTCTTATTACAACTTATCATATTTAATATTTATAGAATAGTATACTCGCTAGTGTTTTTTTTAATGAATTTGTCATCAAACGGCACCTTGGGTGTGTTGTACAGATTGTGATTGTGTGCAATGTGAAGAGATCCACTTTTGTTGCGATAGAGGAAGACACAAAGAAGATAATAAGTCCCCAAAAAAAAAACATTTAAGCAGCCGGATGCAGTCTGAAAGGACAGAATCACGAGGCTCTAAACTTCTGTTTCAGTTTGAGAATACGGTGATATCATCATATCATGTCGCTGCATTATGTCCCTCTCCTCTGTGATCTTCTTGATCAAATGCTATAAACCTAAGACGATAAGCCGCCTTGGACCCTGCTGCTCTCCCTCTCAGGTGGTCAGACCTGTTGTTACCATGACACTGAGCCGTGAGAGGAGAGCA
This sequence comes from Myoxocephalus aenaeus, assembly GCA_038501785.1. Lineage (NCBI taxonomy): Eukaryota > Metazoa > Chordata > Actinopteri > Perciformes > Cottidae > Myoxocephalus > Myoxocephalus aenaeus. The sequence continues at coordinate 4,645,710 of JBAMJR010000419.1, read as the reverse complement.
CAGCAACAGCACCAACATAATGTGAAATAGACTCACTCTGTCTGCTAAATAGCCGGGACCCTCTGATTGCCATTTGGATGTTTGTTCAGATTCTTTTTTTTTGGGGTGTAAAATAATATGCATGTAATAATTGCCATGCAATGTGAAATACATTGAATTAATCTGTTTTGCAAATATTGCAGAAGACATTGTCCCTTTCACATTCTGTAAAATGTATGAAATAATAACAATAATTTATGTAATAATATCTATACATTACATTTGGTAATGCATTCATGAATAACAAGGCATCAGATGTCAACATGTGTCTAAATCAACAGAGTGCTTGATGAACTGGCTTGCTGATGGGTTTCTGTGCGCTCCCATCTCACTGGGAACAGTGGAAAGGTATTGGCGCGATGTGTTGCGCGCGGCACGGTGACGTTGCCAAGGAAGACAGGGGAGGCAGCCTGCAGACGCGTGAGCTCCATGCAGCCTTTACTCGGGAGAAATTCCAACCTGAGCTTCAGCATATCAACATGTAACTTCTCTTCACTAGCGGGGAGGGAAAGGAACAAAGATGGAGCTGCAGGTGGAGAACCAGAGTCAGCCTTTCAACACCAACGCTGTGCGGCTGCCGGCTCAAGCCGTACTGGGGATGGGTGTGGACAACTTTGTTTCTCTTCTGATATTTGCCCTGATTTTCATCCTCGGCGTGCTGGGGAACACCATGGTGATCACGGTGCTGGCGCGCAGCAAGCCGGGACAGCCGAGGAGCACCACCAACATCTTCATCCTCAACCTGAGCGTGGCGGACCTGTCCTACCTCCTCTTCTGCGTCCCCTTCCAGTCCACCATCTACATGCTGCCCACGTGGGTGCTGGGAGAGTTCATCTGCAAGTTCATCCACTACTTCTTCACCGTGTCCATGCTGGTCAGCATTTTCACGCTGTCGGCGATGTCCGTGGACCGCTACGTGGCCATCGTCCACGCCAGGAAGTCCTCGTCGATCCGGGTCGGGAGGCACGCCATGCTCGGGGTGGTGCTCATCTGGATCCTGTCCCTGGTCATGGCGGCGCCCGTTGCGCACTACCAGAGCATCGTGGAGAGGCAGGACAACAGCACCTTCTGCTGGGAGGTCTGGCCGGACCACCAGAGGAAGGTCTACGTGGTGTGCACGTTTGTTTTCGGATACGTCCTGCCTCTCACTTTGATATCGGTCTGCTATGCAAAGGTGGGTGCGCTCGGGTCCGGGTGCGCGTAAAGTCTCCGGTGTTACAGACAGATGTCCACAGCTCGGAGTAGTAAACACACATGAATGCAAAGTTAAACATGGTGCACACATTGTGGCTTCAATCTCCATCAAATTAACTTCCGATGTATAAATAATGACTTTTCAATGACTGGTACTGCAGTGATTGATAATGTGACAGGACATATTCAAGAATTAATCTAAGATAGAAGGTTCATCTTTAATCGTACTTTTATCGTCGCAGGTTTTAAACCATCTGCATAAAAAGCTGAAGAACGTCTCCAAAAAATCCGAGCAGTCCAAAAAGAAGGTTGGTGGTATCTTATTTCTGTCTCTATATGTTCATCATGTCATATAATAATGCTGTGACTGGAAAGGTGGGAACAGTGAATGTGGACATGCTTCCATGGTTTTTCCTGTAATGGCTGATGGTTTCATGGTGGACCAGGTCTGTGTCTCTGAAGTGATGCTTGAAAGGGGAAAAAACTGCCACACATAATAGATTTAGAATATAGAACTGAAATTAATCTCAAACAATTTTCATTGTGGATCAATAGTTTAATTTGTAAAAAAAAAAATCCATTGTGAAGGCGATGTCTTTAAATTTGGCACAAACGCCACATGGACACAAGGATGAACTGATTCAAATGTATCGGAAGGTCAAAGGTCACTGTGACCTCACAAAACACGTTTTGGCCATAACACAAAACATCATTTATGCGAATTATGACAATTTCCTTATCTCCGCAGACTGCCCAGACGGTCCTGGTGGTGGTGGTGGTCTTCTGTCTGTCTTGGTTGCCTCACCACATCGTCCACCTGTGGGTGGAGTTTGGCTCCTTCCCCCTGAACCAGGCCTCCTTCGTGTTCAGGGTGGTGGCTCACTGCTTGGCCTACAGCAACTCCTCCGTCAATCCCATCATCTACGCTTTCCTGTCGGAGAACTTCAGGAACTCCTACAGGCAGGTCTTCTGGTGCCGGGTGCCCAGCACGTGTCCCGTGAAGGAGGGCAGGGAGCCGCGCAGCCGGCCGGAGACGGCGCCGTTCACCAACATCAGTGTGACGTACAAAGGTCACGACTCTCAGATCAGTAAAATGCTTTGATGTCGCCGCTGTTGTGGAGAGCGTCTTCTGTGTTCTGAATAAATACTGGATTTTTTCAGGGCGATATGTATGGTGATATTTGGGATTTAAAAACAACAACACATTACCGATATATTTTACATTTCTTTTTAACATGTTGTAAAATGTGCTTGACCAGCCCTACGGATCTTCATCAAATTCATTATCATGACCGTTTACTCATTTTTAGCACACATTTCATGAGTGAGGTACTCCTGACGGGCTGTCATTTGCGCCGTTAGCTTCCAGCCACCAGCTCAGCTGTCACCATGTTGAGAGCCGTTTGGAGTCAATCCTTCGATGCTCTGAATTTGGAATACATCACTTGTAAGACTTTGCCCTCTAGTGGGCTAACTATGTAGAAGCGGTGCTGTTTCTAAAACTGCATTGAAAAAAAAAACATACAAAAACATAATTTTTCAAATGTTGCGTTCAATGAACAAAGTGTTCTTTTTTTTAATTATCGCTTTCTACGACAAAGCATCTACCGTATGTTTATTGTCAGAGGTCGATCATGGCAGCAGCAGCCCAGACCATTTTTGGAAAACGAGCACAGACAGATTAACGAGGAATCACCTTTCAATTTCTAACCTATGCATTCAATAATTTCCCCTTTTAATTTGAGCCTATTCATCACAGCCATGACGGACACAGAAGGCACCATTCTCTTCCCACATAGGAGCACCAGACTAGGCTGGGTTACTATGTACACACTGTAGGTTGGCGCCATACCAGAGAACATCAGGTTCATGTAAATAATGATGCAGCGTTTAAATGGCGTCGCAGATAACCATTCTCTCTCCAAACGGCGGATAAAGAAAGGCCCTCGCCGGTCCACATCTGAGCTACCAGAGACCGCTCACAGAAGGAACTGGGAGGTCGATCTCATCGGATTCTCATTAGTGGTTTTCAGCAGATTCACTCCTGCTAGAGTCCATGTCCACAGGGGAAATTATTAGAACGCGGCATTTAGCTAATTTCCTCCTATTTCTCTTTAATATAATTCCACGGTCAGATGCACACGTCACACCTACTCTTTGCTTTTGATTTCCCCCAGTTCAGTTAATGGGAACCTCTGACTCAGTGTCTGTACCGTTAAAGTGAATCTCACTGTGAATGATTTTTTCTTGTTATCATATATGCAAACAAATGCAGCAGGATGTAAGCCCAAATAAATAAGTATACAATGTGCATGTGAATAAATGAATACAAAGAGCTGACGGAATAATATTGCAAACAAATTGATTATTTACTCATTTAAAAAATAAATAAAAGGCATTAAAAAGAAACATGCATGAAGCACAGCTGTGAACAGTGATTTGTTTTAGCAGAGCTGCGTACCTGACTCTGATCTGTAAAAGCAGAATTTGATTAATTAAGATGGACTTTTGCAAAACAGGTAGCGTTGCATGTTCCTCTCAAACCCCCCTGCAGCCATTACATATAGAGCAGCCTGGCCTTCCATGCTGCCTCAGAAAGAAAACAGAGAGAAAAGGGATTTGCTTTTGAATATTAGGATGTCATGAAAAGAATTGAAGGATTTCATGCATGAACATAGGATTTATTGTAAAACAGTGCACATAATGTCTGGTGAGGTGTCTCTTACATGACATTGATAGCAATAGGTTTCTTTAAAAAAACATATGCGTCTCATTTTGATATCCTGTGTTGCTAGAGACATCCTGCTGTTATTTAAAGAAGCTCCAAATGACTTGTAAATACTGAAGAGGAGCTGTTGGGTTTTTGTTTCCAGTAAACTGTTGACACAAGATGCAGATACATGACACAACAATCTCGTTTTTGTGTGTTGTTTTCTTGTTTTTTTGTGTCAGGAATTTCCTCAATACGTCTGGATAAATATATTAAACGTATAACTGACACAACTTTGATTTAAATAGAATGGATGTTCATATGAGTTTTGTGTTGTTGTCTTTTTAATTTCTCGGATGGATTTCCTTTACAATTCCTGATGAAAAACTACATTTAAAAAAATCAAATTGCATGTCTTTAAAAACATAACAAAGAAATGAAATATCATGACGTATATAAAAAGAAAATACATCTTCTGCTCGCTCAGCTTGATACAAACCTTGAGCAGTGTAAGTACAATCAGCACTGACACTCGGGAGGACATAATGGCTTGTATCTGGCAGAAATGAGTATATAAATAAGAAGGTTAATACATCATAAATATGTTTATTATAGCACCTTAACAACACAGGAGAGTCAGAAGTTTTTAACAGACATACACAGTCTTCACAAGAGGCCTAATGAGGCAACAAGTGGAAGCATCTGTGGGAGAACCAGACTTTACGAATTTAACCAAAGGTCCAACTAAATTAGTTTAGGATCCTGAAACGGTTAAAAGGAATCTTTAAACCTTATTTTGATCTCCATTTGAATCAGATTGTGAATATAAATTAATGTATCATACTGTGCCTTTCAGAAAAAAATTAATTATTTAATTATTAAAAAAAACAAATTTACTTGATTTTATCCCATAACTGTATTTGTATTCATTACAATTGAATATAATTGACATGAGTTTTACATTACAACAAATAAAGCAAATGAGATTGGCTTTCATAATGTTTTAACCAGTCAGTCGTGCGCATGAATCCATTTCAATCTATACGTCATACAGTTCGTCAATTAATTGATATTCATGAGTGCGGTTAACTTTCAGACATCATGTATAATAGAATTGACAGTATAATGTGTTTTTAATATCACATTTTCTCTCAGCCTGAGCTAGCAACCCATTTTGTGTAAAGATAGCTCACAATATGCGGTTAGTCCTTTCTTTGCCAAAGTAAGCTTAAGTTCATCACTGATGACTAATCTGGTCGCTTTATTTCATGCCCAAGACGTCAACATTAATGGCTTTTCTAAAATACTTGATCCACTAATGCCGGCTATTAAAATACTTGAGAAGGATGGAATTCGGGTCTCCTTGTATGATCAGCCTGGATGGAACCTTTGTCTAAATTACAGGTGACAACCTTGGTCTTCAGATTATGTTTGGTTTTGTTGAATCATTCAGTGCCAGATATTGTTGCCACTTCTATCTTGCTGAGAAAGAAGACTTTCAGATTGAGTTTAATGAAGATTCACCCAAGATAGTTATGCAAACTCCTGCCAAAAGATGGAGACAAATCAAGTTACATTTGCCCTGCAAACAGTGTGTCTTGATGAGCATTTTAATGCATATGAAGTTGTGTGTACAAAAGAGGAACCTCATGTAGTTGATGTTGAAAGCGTCAATTCAATTCGAAGGTCCAGGTGGAAGAAGAAATTCAGCCGACAACCTTCTCTTGTTCAGAGTGGTCTCGTTGATTTAATTGTCAGGTCACGAGCAAAAGTACAAGTGCTGCGATTGCAATGGCAGGGATGATTCGACCAGCTCGCAGGCTGGGGCAAAGCACTCATTTTACACAGAAGACATCAAGTTGTTATCTCAAAGTTCAAACGTCTGGACGTCATTTATTATTTACAAATCTGATTGGCCCTAACTATCAGAAGGTGAAGGTAGTCTCCGCCCTTCTGACTTTAAGGCACATCGCGTACAACGCTGTATGTGTCTCTCTTCTCTAATTGTTTTAATATGAAACATTTGTGTATGATTGCATGTGTTGGGTATGCCTTTGACCGTTCTTTGGGTTTCTACCGTACCATCCTGTATCACAGCTGAGCTACACTCCGTCTCTCGCTGACTCCTCACATCTGACCTTGAACATCCTCAGCTTTGCTCCTGTTTCACACACACACATTATAAGACTTTTTTTATCATCACACAAAATGATTCAAGCACTCTGATTATTAATAATGATTATCAATCCCTATCTTTATGTAATCTATATTACGTAACAAACAATGTGTCATGTGCCCTATCTTTATGTATGAACGTATCAGTTGTATGTGTGTGTATTTATTACCGGCAGACCGTGGAAACATGTGCAAGGTGAAAAACATATCATCAACATATAAAAATAGGCAAAAAGCTAAGCTAAACCCTCTTGTCAGTCGTGCTTTTCTGTTATGCTAGGAATCCGTTGTCCCTAGGAGCTTAAAACCTTCTTACTTAACTGACCGTCTTGTGTAAGCACATAAGCTAAATATAAGCATCATCCTGGCACACCCCTATAATGCATGGCTATATGGATTATGTGCAACAGTTAGCAGCAATGTGTGTTTAAGGGAGATGGTAATGTGGTTCTTCATCATGGTCATCCATTCCATCGTCGTCTGTTCTTACTTTGTCCATTTCTTGTTCATTCTCTAACAATTTGGCCCTTTCATGGAACAAAGCTATCTGGTATGGCTGGGGGCAATTTAGAGTCTACAGCAGTGGTGATACATTTCAGGCATAACTGTCTAATACAGGGGATGCAACAGCACCCACATAAGGCCATCACTACTATCACTATAACTACGGAAAGGAATACAGATATGATTACGTCTTTCCACTTCAGCCTATCAGCCAATCGTTCAAGGGGATTTCTTGCCTGAGTGTTTTGCCAATTCATGAGACATTGCTCTCAGACTAAGGCCTTAGTAAAATATCCATCTGGGGCTGTGTTATTCAATCACATAGTTATGTTATTAACAATCATCAGGAACCACTTGTCTATTTAATTAATCATTTTACCTGTAAACATTGATTGGATTATTTATTCTTTCACATATAGGAAAAAACTATAATAACACGAATAAGCATTATTCCACAGAATAATCACTTTTGTATTCCTCTCCCTTCATCCATGGGAGGAAAACAGTCAGCATAGTGTTGCTGCAGGATTAGCCCTTTATTGTGATGTATTACGGCACTGTTGTGTTTCATGTAGGTTACAAATAAATGTAATTAATGTATAAATTGTGCCCAGTGTTTTCTGATTCAAAGCAATCAGTGAAAGTGAGATTCTTTGGAAAGTAAAAGTCTAATGACGTCTAATGTTGGTCTACCAAAATCTTTATGACGCAACATGCTTACAGAAATAATCACTCAAACTATGAATATTTATTTCCCCCTTCTTTTACATTCCCTTAATTAACAACTAATTTGAATACTTTGATATCCATATTTTTTCCCTCAACATTTGAAATCCTATAATCCTCTATTTAAATGTTGCTTTTATTCACTTTGATGACACTTCTAAATCTTAATGACCAGTTGAACAAAAACAATTATAATCTGGATTGAACAGTATTTAGATTTTAATCTCGTCCTCTCTTTTTATCACTGTGCTATTTTGCTGTCTTTTAGATTGACGTTACTAAAGAACTATACAAATTGTGGATATATCTTTATAATCACCTACATATACATATTCTTATAATTACCTACATATACATATTCCCCTTTTGCTAAAGTACCTCTGTAAAGCATCACCGAGATATGAACCAAAGAACACAGCAACATGAATCACTGAGTCAGCAAATGCTGCCTACCGTTGTTTATTAGAAGAACAAATTCATTTTCCCCAGTAAATCCACACTAATATAAGTGTATTGAACACCATAAGTAATATACAAGTGAAATATAAGTTTTGCTACATGAAAAAATTCAAATGTCACAGATGCGCGCAAGTATGCGCAAATGTGCCCAAATGCAAATTTTTGAAACCTTGCCTGAATTCTCTCTGTACTTTACCTCTCTGACTTTGTTCTGCTTCACTTTTTCAAAGTCAAACTTTACAGAGAGACTGTTCACATAGTGTGCTAGGGAGATTTTGGACCTTAGTAAAGCATCATTTCAAAGAGATAATCATCCTGAAAGTGCTTTTTTTTATAGGCGGACCTGAAACTTCTATTTTTGCTGTGTTTGAATCTTTATTTACTCTTAACCAGTAACATATATACTAATATTTACACATCTGAACAAAAGCTCACATGGGTTGCCTTTATTATAACACCAACATTATTCAAATAGCCCTTGTGGTTGCAGAGATACACCCTTTTTAGTTTGGGTATGTTATTACGAGCAGAATGCGGAGGAGTATCGAGTGCAGAGTGTGCCGTCGACTGCCTTTGGTCTCTACCGTACCATCCTGTATCAGTCACAGCTGCGCTCCCTTTTCCTGACTCGATACTCCTCACATCTGACCTTGAACATCCTCGGCTGTGCTCCTGTTTCACACACACACATTAGAATACTTGTATTATCATCACACAAAATGATTCTAGCACACTGATTATTAATAATGATTATCACAGCCCTGAAAGAGAAACTCTGCAGCGATGTCCAGAAACAAAAATTACTATCATTTAATACTCAAAGGCATATCTAATGAATGACTCGGGCGGAAAGAGCCACGGGACACAACATCCGGTCTTCAAAATACTAACTCTCAAGTAAAAATTGTGGGAATGAGAGCAAGCTGTTTGGAAAAATTACAGAATATTTTTTAAGCTCCTCCCAACTCTAGCGGCAACCTCACCACTCTATCTGAACATTCCGTGGAATACATATTAATTATGAAATCAGAAACGGCCCCAAAATATGCGGCAGAAGAAGGAGAATGTTAGGAAGAAGCCTGCATGATAATAGAGAGTGCTGTGCACAAGGCTTTACAGCCACACTGAATAAAAGCAAATATCGTGTTCCCCTCAATCACATGTAGAGGAACAGGATACATTATCTTTGGACCTATTGTATACATCATATACATGCAACTCATGTGATTTGCATCTGTCAGTGTGAAACAGATGTGCAATGAAGCATTAAAGTCACCAGAGAAAAGTTGCACACCTTATCGCCCAAAATTACATTCTCATTGTTTTCTCAACCCTCCCACAGGTGAGAATTATTATGTAACATATCTTACTCAGTTTTTTGAAGGCTTTCTGTGGGTGTGGTCTACAGCACGTGATTCCGGTAAACGTGAACATTCAGTGTTTAAATAGCGTCCAAATCTAAGTAAAAGTGCAGAAGCTAGTTCAGCCACACTGAGGTTCACACAACCAAGCTGCTCAGCTGAGAGGTCCTGTGCCGGAGACGCTTTGTTTTTGCAGAAAAAGGTAACATCGTGTCTCTTCTCAACTTAAGTTTTAGAATTCCATGTAATTTAGTATACTCGTATTTAACAATGTATGTCTCTATAATGTGTCATTTTTGTAATGTTTATGTTTCAATTACAATGTAGTTAAAATTGAGATGTTAAATAAAGAGGGACAATGCAAATTTGAAACATTGTAAATGTCAATGAATGTTCATATTATTTCAAGATGCACAATTAGTATTTATATTCCTAAATGCAAACAACTTTCTTTATGGTTTTAAAGGTCCAGTTTCTACAATCATGATCAAATTGGTAATGTATTATATTTTTCTTTTTGGGCTCTGCAGATGTACATGTTCTGTATGCAGAAGGCCATATTCTGTGATTCTAACCTTTTTATTTTCTTTAGTTCAGCGTTGCCATTTTTGCCAGCTTGTTCTTTCGTAAGTTCATGTCAATAACTGCAATGGTCAAGATCAAATGTTCACATTTTGACTGCTCCATGATCAGAAATATACAGTCATATTAAACTCTATTTTTCCTAAATTACCTTTAACAGCAAGCCACCAGCAGCCTGCTCACAAAGGTAAGATATTATGTTTCGTGGCAATCCTGATATTAAAGTACAGACCAAACTATTCAATGTTTCACTTTGTATAGAAAATTGTTTTTTTTGTTTTTTACTACATATCCCACCCATATTCATAAGCATATCCACCTTTTTGTTTTTACATTTATGTCATCTCTCTTGATATCTTTCTTTAACATTTGACCAATGACAACATGTGCAATTACTGAAAGATTTAAAATGTCTTGTTGGTAATTTGTCTAAATTAGAAACCCATGATTCAGGATGCTGGACCGACTGGTTTGACAGAGACGATCCCAGTGGAACTGGAGACTGGGAAACTCTCTCCAGTTTTCACGAAGAGAACCCAGGAAAGATCTGCACAACACCAGTAGCTATTGAGGCCCAAACTCTAACTGGGCTCAGTGCGGCTGCAGCAGGGGATGTGATTCATAAGTAAGTTCTGACTGAGTATAAATCATTTCAATGAGTCGGTAACACTTTTTAATAACTACACGCTATTTAGCATTAGTAAAGCATGAGTAAACAGTTCATTAATCATTTGTAAAGCATTGTTCCAACATGAATACTCATTAGTATGCAATTCATAAACACAGTTATAAATGTTTTATTCTTGATTAATAAACTTGACTATTATGCGTTTAATGATTGGCTTTTCATACTTTATAAATAATACTTCTTTTTATTTAAATTTAATTTATTCATGCATTTATTTATACATATAATGATTTAGATATTCATGAATGGTTAGGAACTATATTAACATTTGCTTTACAAACGTCTTCTAATACTGCAATTCATGATTCATTCAGGTAGTTACTAGTCGTTAGTTAAGTATTAGTTAAGTATGTTCTGTGACCTCATCTAAAGTTAGGACTATCTATGCTTTACAACGCATTTATAAATGACATTAGAAGGCCAGCAGTGACTCAAAGCTAACACAAGTCTCATTTATCTTCTCAACAGAAAAGGGAAATAAACACAACACAAAGTGAACATTAATATGGTGGTGATGAGGGCGATGCCCGTCAGTGGCACGAGTGTTGAGTATGTTTCATAGTTTGCTGTCACATACATGTTATTGATTATTGATTATGAGTATCTAGCTAGCTAGCTGTGACTTGTTTACTAGCTAGCCAGCTAGCAAACAAGTCACTAACTAGAGGTCCTGAGACAGCACAGCACGCGCCACCTCAGTTGTAAGTAGATCAATCCAGTTGATAGCTACATACTCATAATCAATAATATGTGCCAGCAAACTATAAAACATACTCAACACTCGTGCCACTGACGGGCATCGCCTCAGTCCCATCACCTGGCCGGCGTGCTTTCTGGCCCGGCACCGTGTGACACACCGGGTCCTAGAGCGTAAACGTGTGTCCCACGGTGATGACGTATCACCACCCATCCTTGTTAGCTTTGAGGCACTGCTGGCTTTTCAATGTCATTTATAAATGCTTTGTAAAGCATAGATCAGGGGTGTCAAACTCATTTTAGTGAAGGGGCCACATGCTGCCCATTTTGACCAGTAAAATCAGACATCAGCCCACTGTCTACCTGCCTGGGCTCTCCTCTGCAGATTCCCTCTCAGTTGAGCAATATCTTTAGTAATGTCAGTGCTCCAATTGATTGTGACTGTGGCTCAATGGTTAGCATGCCTGTCTTTCAATCAGAGGATCAGTGGTTTGTGCCCCGGCTCAGCTAGTTTTTTTCATATTCCCCCCTGCAATTTTAACAATTATCCCGCGGGCCGGACTGGACCCACTGGCGGGCCGGATCTGGCCCGCGGGCCGTATGTTTGACAACCCTGGCATAGATAGTCCTCACTTTAAATGGGGTCACACAAAATACTTATCTAAAACTTAACTAACGACTCGTAACTACCTTAATTAAACATGAATTGCAGTATTACATCACGTTTATAAAGCACATGTTAACCATTAGTGCATCATCTATAAGTCCTTAATAATTGGTTTGCAATATATATTACTTAATTGGTTTGCAATATATATTACTTATTTGGTTTGCAATATATATTCCTTAATTTACAAATGGGGAATCCATCCTTTATAAAGTATGAAAACTCAATCATGAAACGCATAATAGTCAAGCTTATTACTCAAGAATAAAACATTTATAACTGCGTTTATGAATTGCATACTAATGAGTTACTAATGAGGGTTCATGTTGGAATAATGCTTTATAAATTATGAATTAAGTGTTTACTCATGCTTTACTAATGCTAAATAGTGTGTCGTTATTATAAACTGTTACCAATGAGTCTTATTGGATTCTACTGGATGTGATGCATTATTGTTGCTACTCAATGTGTTTGTGAGTCCAAACATATTTCCACATTCTGTTCTGTTCTATTGATCAGCATGTACTTACTAACCAATGAGCATCAGGAAATGGCAGCATACGTAGAAAACATATTTATCTATTTGTGTGGTATATAAAGATTTATTCTATTAAATTAGTGACATTTATTCATTTAGCAGTCACAATAGAATAGTATGTTTGATATTGAATATGTTTTTAAATGATTTGAAAAGATATATTCATTGTGTGTTATACCACACAACAATAAACAATAACAAAGGAAACATGCTGATATTAAGCAGGTATAATGTTGACGTTCATCATCTTAGTTTAGCATGTTTGCTTGCATGCTAACATTGGCTAATTATCACTGAACACCAGGTACAGCTGAGGCTGATAGGAATGTCATTAGTTTTGGCATTTAAATACACATTTGAGCTGATGATGATGATGATGATGATGATGATGATGATGATGATGATGATGATGATGATGATGATGAAGGATCAAAAGCCCAGTGATCACCAAATTGATTTCACTTCATGAATGTGTTTACCAACTGTAATCGTTTTCCATCCCATAGATATCAAAACATTAAACTCAAAGCCACAAATGTCAAGCTGCTGGTTGCGCTGGTGGAAGGTGGTGAGGAGATCACCAAAGTCAGGAGGATTCATCCTCTGGGGACCAGGAATGTTTTAATTAAGAGCCACTCTGTGTTTCTTTTTTTTCAGAAGTGACACAACTACAGGATTCATCTGCAGAAACCAAGACCAAAACAATAAGACCTGTAATGATTATCGCGTTCGTTTCAGCTGCCCTCCCTCTTTCTGTGATGTTGAAGGTACTGTGTGAACACATTCATGTCGGTGTAAAGCTACTAATGCAAAGATGATTTCCCTTTCTCTTCATTGTTTGTGTGCACAAGCGTTCATTTAGATTGAAGGTTGCTTTTGCTCTGCAGTTTCTGACCAGTCGTCCTCTCTTCTATTGCTCCTTGCAGTGTGCTGGACCCAGTGGTTTGACAGAGACGATCCCAGTGGAAGTGGAGACTGGGAACATCTCTCCAAGCTTCACAAAGAGAACCCAGGAAAGATCTGCCCAACACCAGTAGCTATTGAGGCCCAAACTCTAACTGGGCTCAGTGCGGCTGCAGCAGGGGATGTGATTCATAAGTAAGTTCTGACTGAGTATAAATCATTTCAATGAGTCTTATTGGACTCTACTGGATGTGATGCATTATTGTTGCTACTCAATGTGTTTGTGAGTCCAACCATATTTCCACATTCGGTTCTGTTCTATTGATCAACATGTACTTACTAACCAATGAGCATCAGGAAATGGCAGCATACGTAGAAAAACTATTTACCGTAAAATGCGGGTTATAAGGCACACCCTTTTATAAGCCGCATCTACTAAATTTAAAGAAAAAGTCGTATTTAATCTTAAACAAGCCGCGGCAGTTTATAAGCCGCTTTTGCTGCTGCTACTGTCCGCTGCCCGAGTCGGGCGTCGAGCCGGGGCTGGTCCCGCTACCTTTAGTGGTGGTCGGGGAGCTAGCTGTCGTGTTTTTAAATACACGAGACGTGAGAACAAGCTGCTCTTGACTGTAACTCCTTTATTCCTCGGGCCGCCATGCTCTGACCTCCCGATGCAGGTCACAGGTTGTGCTTCCCACCTGAATTCCCCCCTGGGTCCTAAGGCCCTACATTTATAATTTGTTCTGAACATCCATTAAACATACGTGAACATCAATGTACCAACATACATGTATAACAAATGCCACACTAGCTGCTGCAGCTAACGCTGACAACACTTTATATTTTTGTGCTGAATTTTCAGTGTTGTTTACTCAAACAGTGTTCGCTAGTTCGTTAGCTCGTCGCGCACTAGCTTATTAGCTCGTCGCGCGCTGGCTCGTCGCGCGCTGGCTCGTTAGCTTGCGCGCTGTGGAGGTGGTGGGAGAGGCAGGGGTTCCCTTGCCGCCAGACCTGTTTTCCATCGCCTCCTCGGGTGAGCATGGTGGCGTCGACGGTGGGTGCCGGCGGAGAGCCAAGCAGGGTGGCTGGGTGAGAGGCACCGTGGAGGACAGCAAGGAGTTTGGCTGCTGCTGAGAGGACCCTCTTTTACAGTGAAATCACTCGTAAAGGGGATTTAGGAATATTTCATGTGAATTTTGTACCTTATGTCTCTGCAACTGCTGCTAAATTTAGAATCGTAAAAATCCTTAAATAAACCCCGCCGATATTTAAGTCGCACGGGTCAAAGTTGAGGGGAAAAAAAGAAAAAAGTAGCGGCTTATAACCCGCATTTTACAGTATCTATTTATGTGGTATATAAATATTTATTCTATTAAATTAGTGACATTTATTCATTTTGCAGTCACAATAGAATAGTACATTTGATAATATATATGTTTTAAAACAATTAAAAAATATATATTCATCGTGAGTTATACCACACACTAATAAAATAATAAATGAGGCTCTGTGAGGTTGTAGGAACTGTGGAGGTTTGAGCTGAATTCTAACACAATGGCAAAGGGAACATGCTGACATTAAGCAGGTATAATGTTGACAACGTTCATCATCTTAGTTTAGCATGTTTGCTTGCATGCTAACATTGGCTAATTATCACACCAGGCACAGCTGAGGCTGATAGGAATGTCATTAGTTTTGGCATTTAAATAAACATTTGAGCTGATGATGATGATGATGATGATGATGATGATGATGATGATGAAGGATCAAAAGCCCAGTGATCACCAAATTGAATTCACTTCATGAATGTGTTTACCAACTGTAATCGTTTTCCATCCCATAGATATCAAAACATGACACTCAAAACCACAAATGTCAACCTGCTGGTTGCGCTGGTGGAAGGTGGTGAGGAGATCACCAAAGTCAGGAGGATTCATCCTCTGGGGACCAGGAATGTTTTAATTACTAGCCACTCTGTGTTCCTTTTTTTCAGAAGTGACACAACTACAGGATTCGTCTGCAAAAACAAAGACCAAAAGAAGAAGAAGAACTGTAATGATTATCGCGTTCGTTTCAGCTGCCCTCCCTCTTTCTGTGATGTTAAAGGTACTGTGTGAACACATTCATGTCGGTGTAAAGCTACTAATGCAAAGATGATTTCCCCTTCTCTTCATCGTTTGTGTGCATAAGAGTTCATTTAGAAGGTTGCTTTTGCTCTGCAGTTTCTGACCAGTCATCCTCTCTTCTATTGCTCTTTGCAGTGTGCTGGACCCAGTGGTTTGACAGAGACGATCCCAGTGGAAGTGGAGACTGGGAACATCTCTCCAGTCTTCACAATGAGAACCCAGGAAAGATCTGCCCAACACCAGTAGCTATTGAGGCCCAAACTCTAACTGGGCTCAGTGCGGCTGCAGCAGGGGATGTGATTTATAAGTAAGTTCTGACTGATTATAAATCATTTCAATGAGTCTTATTGGACTCTACTGGATGTGATGCATTATTGTTGCTACTCAATGTGTTTGAGTCCAAACATATTTCCACATTCGGTTATGTTCTATTGATCAGCATGTACTTACTAACCAATGAGCATCAGGAAATGACAGCATACATAGAAAAACTATTTGTCTATTTGTGTGGTATATAAAGATTTATTCTATTAAATTAGTGACATTTATTCATTTTGCAGTCACAATATAATAGTACATTTGATAATAGATATGTTTTAAAAGAATTTAAATATATATATTCATCGTGTGTTATACCACACACTAATAAAATAATAAATGAGGCTCTGTGAGGTTGTAGGAACTGTGGAGGTTTGAGCTGAATTCTAACACAATGACAAAGGGAACAGGCTGACATTAAGCAGGTATAATGTTGACAACGTTCATCATCTTAGTTTAGCATGTTTGCTCGCATGCTAACATTGGCTAATTATCACACCAGGCACAGCTGAGGTAGGGTGACCAGATTTGAGTTTGTGAAAAAGAGGACACTTCGTTCCGGGGTGGGGGGGGGGGGGGAAGCTCTTGACTGTAACTCCTTTATTCCTCGGGCCGCCATGCTCTGACCTCCCGATGCAGGTCACAGGTTGTGCTTCCCACCTGAATTCCCCCCTGGGTCCTAAGGCCCTACATTTATAATTTGTTCTGAACATCCATTAAACATACGTGAACATCAATGTACCAACATACATGTATAACAAATGCCACACTAGCTGCTGCAGCTAACGCTGACAACACTTTATATTGTTGTGCTGAATTTTCAGTGTTGTTTACTCAAACAGTGTTCGCTAGTTCGTTAGCTCGTCGCGCACTAGCTTATTAGCTCGTCGCGCGCTGGCTCGTCGCGCGCTGGCTCGTTAGCTTGCGCGCTGTGGAGGTGGTGGGAGAGGCAGGGGTTCCCTTGCCGCCAGACCTGTTTTCCATCGCCTCCTCGGGTGAGCATGGTGGCGTCGACGGTGGGTGCCGGCGGAGAGCCAAGCAGGGTGGCTGGGTGAGAGGCACCGTGGAGGACAGCAAGGAGTTTGGCTGCTGCTGAGAGGACCCTCTTTTACAGTGAAATCACTCGTGAAGGGGATTTAGGAATATTTCATGTGAATTTTGTACCGTATGTCTCTGCAACTGCTGCTAAATTTAGAATCGTAAAAATCCTTAAATAAGCCCCGCCGATATTTAAGCCGCACGGGTCAAAGTTGAGGGGAAAAAAAGAAAAAAGTAGCGGCTTATAACCCGCATTTTACAGTATCTATTTATGTGGTATATAAATATTTATTCTATTAAATTAGTGACATTTATTAATTTTGCAGTCACAATAGAATAGTATATTTGATAATAGATATGTTTTAAAAGAATTAAAAAATATATATTCATCGTGTGTTATACCACACACTAATAAAATAATAAATGAGGCTCTGTGAGGTTGTAGGAACTGTGGAGGTTTGAGCTGAATTCTAACACAATGACAAAGGGAACATGCTGACATTAAGCAGGTATAATGTTGACAACGTTCATCATCTTAGTTTAGCATGTTTGCTCGCATGCTAACATTGGCTAATTATCACACCGGGCACAGCTGAGGCTGATAAGAATGTCATTAGCTTTGGCATTTAAATAAACATTTGAGCTGATGATGATGATGATGATGATGATGATGATGATGAAGCATCAAAAGCCCAGTGATCACCACATTGATTTCACTTCATGAATGTGTTTACCAACTGTAATCGTTTTCCATCCCATAGATATCAAAACATTAAACTCAAAGCCACAAATGTCAACCTGCTGGTTGCGCTGGTGGAAGGTGGTGAGGAGATCACCAAAGTCAGGAGGATTCATCCTCTGGGGACCAGGAATGTTTTAATTATGAGCCACTCTGTGTTCCTTTTTTCCAGAAGTGACACAACTACAGGATTCGTCTGCAAAAACCAAGACCAAAAGAAGAAGAAGAAGAACTGTAATGATTATCACGTTCGTTTCAGCTGCCCTCCCTCTTTCTGTGATGTTGAAGGTACTGTGTGAACACATTCATGTCGGTGTAAAGCTACTAATGCAAAGATGATTTCCCCTTCTCTTCATCATTTGTGTGCATAAGTGTTCATTTAGAAGGTTGCTTTTGCTCTGCAGTTTCTGACCAGTCGTCCTCTCTTCTATTGCTCCTTGCAGGATGCTGGACCCAGTGGTTTGACAGAGACGATCCCAGTGGAAGTGGAGACTGGGAACATCTCTCCAGTCTTCACAATGAGAACCCAGGAAAGATCTGCCCAACACCAGTAGCTATTGAGGTCCAAACTCTAACTGGGCTCAGTGCGGCTGCAGCAGGGGATGTGATTCATAAGTAAGTTCTGACTGAGTATAAATCATTTCAATGAATCTTATTGGACTCTACTGGATGTGATGCATTATTGTTGCTACTCAATGTGTGTGTGAGTCCAAACATATTTCCACATTCGGTTCTGTTCTATTGATCAGCATGTACTTACTAACCAATGAGCATCAGGAAATGGCAGCATACGTAGAAAAACTATTTGTCTATTTGTGTGGTATATAAAGATTTATTCTATTAAATTAGTGACATTTATTAATTTTGCAGTCACAATAGAATAGTGCATTTAATAATAGATATGTTTTAAAATAATTAAAAAATATATATATTCATCGTGTGTTATACCACACACTAATAAAATAATAAATGAGGCTCTGTGAGGTTGTAGGAACTGTGGAGGTTTGAGCTGAATTCTAACACAATGGCAAAGGGAACATGCTGACATTAAGCAGGTATAATGTTGACAACGTTCATCATCTTAGTTTAGCATGTTTGCTCGCATGCTAACATTGGCTAATTATCACACCAGGCACAGCTGAGGCTGATAGGAATGTCATTAGTTTTGGCATTTAAATAAACATTTGAGCTGATGATGATGATGATGATGATGATGATGAAGAAGGATCAAAAGCCCAGTGATCACCAAATTGATTTCACTTCATGAATGTGTTTACCAACTGTAATCGTTTTCCATCCCATAGATATCAAAACATTAAACTCAAAGCCACAAATGTCAACCTGCTGGTTGCGCTGGTGGAAGGTGGTGAGGAGATCACCAAAGTCAGGAGGATTCATCCTCTGGGGACCAGGAATGTTTTAATTACTAGCCACTCTGTGTTTCTTTTTTTCAGAAGTGACACAACTACAGGATTCATCTGCAGAAACAAAGACCAAAACAATAAGACCTGTAATGATTATCGCGTTCGTTTCAGCTGCCCTCCCTCTTTCTGTGATGTTAAAGGTACTGTGTGAACACATTCATGTCGGTGTAAAGCTACTAATGCAAAGATGATTTCCCCTTCTCTTCATCGTTTGTGTGCATAAGTGTTCATTTAGAAGGTTGCTTTTGCTCTGCAGTTTCTGACCAGTCGTCCTCTCTTCTATTGCTCCTTGCAGTGTGCTGGACCCAGTGGTTTGACAGAGACGATCCCAGTGGAACTGGAGACTGGGAACATCTCTCCAAGCTTCACGAAGAGCACCCAGGAAAGATCTGTGAAAAGCCTGTGTACATTGAGGCTGTTACCACTGACACCAATACCCCAGCTACCTCCACAGGGGATATCATCTATATGTAAGTAGCCTCATCGGGGAATACTTTAAAATGCTGCTACCAACCACCAAATCATAAATCAATACTTCTCAACATTAAAACCTCTTTCCCAAAGTTTCCAAATCATCAAGATGTACTGTCTGGAGCTGCTGCTTAAAAATAATATAAACTTTGTAGATGTGCATTTACATGAGATGAAATTTGAATGAACCCCACGAGGAAACTCATAATGTCTCAAAGTTTAAAGCCTTACTTTATTCTTGTGCTAACAGCTTTGTTTGAGATAACAGCGTCTTTTGGTCTGGACAGTAGGAAACACTAATAACACAATTCATTGGTATTCCTTATTCACGATTACTTTCTTTTAATAGTAGTTGGCTTTCTAAGATATGTTGAACATAACCTACTGTACATCTGGCATCAAGAACAAAATGAGAAAATATGATGAAGAGATGTAATTCTTCTTTGACCAACCCTACCACTAGATCATGTTTTTATCATAGACAAACAATAATTCATGTCTTAAACTTTGTGCACCACTAAAAATAGGTTATTGTTTTATTTGTTTCCTTGCTTTAAATATTATACTGATTCACTTCTTGGAATAATTTCTCAGCTCCAGTCCAACCCAGGGATTTGTTTGCCGCAAACAGGACCAGAAATCTGGTGGGTGCCGTGACTACAAAGTCCGGTTTGGGTGCCCATGCTAGAAAGAAAGCCCCGACTCCACAGCAAACACTGCGATGGATAAGAAGAGACAGCATTCACATTTTGATCACTTGAATTTTTGTCTGATTTTTCTTTCATGTTATATTTCTTACTTTCTTATTGTGCCAGGTGCAGAAAATGTCTAGTATACTTCATACTAGACCTTTTCTGCAGCAGACATTTTGACTTGTAGGAAAAGCAAAGATGAATCAATGATGCTCTGCTCTATACCAGGGCCCTGAAGCTAAATGGAGCTCAGCCATAGTTCATTCTTTTATTCAAGCTTCTGCTTTTACCATGCCAAACCGTGTTGTGGAGAAAAGCCTATTGTTATCTTTATCAGTCCGTCTTTTCCCTTTTCTTTCTTGTGAAATAATGATCCTGTATTGTAAGAAAGCAATAAAACTGCCAATTATTACAATAAATTACAACAACATTGTCCATCTTATTAGGAATGTATTAGGAAGTTATGATTTGGTGTGTTTACAACAGATGGTTTGAGCAGACATGATATACAGACAGTAGGAGGAGCTGGATAGGAGTTCAACAGTAATGTTAGATGGAAGAAGTGTCAGTGAGTCGGAACGTCTTATCAACACATCCGTGCACGAACAAACACAGTTATAACTAATATTCATATATTCAGCTCTCTCTTTCAATAAAATTCAATCTGACTTTATTTACAAAAAAGTTTCCAAAATCAATCTGGCCAATGCATCAAAACACAAAGTACACAATAATATCAATATGAAAATGAACACATCAATAACACAACATTACAACTTTAATATATTAATAAATTTTTAGAGGTAATTTAGAGGTTGTTAAACTCTTTGAAATCTGGAATTACAGAGTTGAATTCGTCAAGTGAATTTCTTATTTATATTTTTATCTATTCCCCTGCCTCCTTTAATGATAACGGTACATGTACTAAATGTAGTTTATTTGCTAGGTTGGAGGCAGGCCTCTGTGGGTTAGCTGCACGCAGGGCCGGCTCTAGCCCTTTGGTTGCCCTAGGCGAAGATTGAGTTTTGCCCCCCCCCCCCCACACACTGAAGAGACATATATTAACTTAACTGCTTTACTTTGCATAGCAGTTTTTCACCCACTTATAATTCTACTATTCTACATTGCAGTTCAACAATAAATGGTGCATTGACAACAAACACCAGAATAGTTTCAGAACATTTTTATTATTTTAAATTTATTACACACTCAAAGTTAGGATTAAATTAACTCCATAAACTGTGCAAAACACTCTTTTTTTTCAAATATGTTTATTGAACAAACCTCAAAACATGATACAAGCTGTATAGGGAATGACTATGGTTAACAAGGTTTGACAGGTTAAGTACAGGTTGAGTACTACTGGATGTCCCTTCTCCTGCAGCTGTATTTAAACACAGAGTTCATCCATGCTGTTCGTTACACAATTGCATTTGGTCATTTCTATCATCCTACCACATAGTTGCATTGTACAAATACATTTTATCTGACCATGTAACTTGTAGTAGATAAATTACAATTACTGCCACCACTGCTACAAGGCTAAATAATGCTAATTATTACAATTAGTAGTATTAATGTGATGTGATTATGAAAGTAATAATTGATAATAATAATAACAATAACAAAAACAGCAACAATAGTACTAGTTGTGTATGCTACTTACAAAGTTCAGAGGGAGGCGAATCAAGCGTCCTTTCTCTAGCAGGTGCCGGCCTCTGAAAACATTGCCTGAGTGCATCTGGCCAATTTAAAACAAAAAATAAAAAATAAAAACAAAACAAAACAAAAAACACATACATTTTAGTATATTCCTGGGGAGGATCTGTACAGAAGGGTGAACACCACCACTATCCCCAAAATGGTTACTGTGTGTGTATGCACCTGCTAGTTGTGAATTCACTAAATAGAACTTATGTCATTTATAATGAATGTAGACAGCAAGTGTACTTTTCATAACTAGCATACGTTATCCAGATACTGGTCTTTTGACATGTACATCCATGTAGGTTATCAGTGAAGTTACGTTTGCTAGTAATAGCCTACGTAGCAAATTAGCAAAGTAACAGTTGCTAGCTAGCTATAGCTAGCCTAAGTGACAGCAATGAAACGTCCAATATTAGGTGATGCACAATACTAAATGTATTTCGTTTGACACCTTAATGGCTGAGATGAGAAGACTTACCTCTATACTTGACTTTCTTTTCCTCTTCTTTCTTTTTTCTTTTTTGTCCCTGTGCTCCAGATGGTTTAGACCAGTCAAAGTGGCCGCGCAATAGATTTTTCAGATCGCGCACATTTTTCAGACCGCACAAACGATTATTTTTTTTGGAGTGAGCCATCTTTGCAATGGAAGATCTTTGATGTGACGTGTCAAGTCTTGGCCAATCAGCGTCCCGTTTTCTCGACAAAAAAATTCAGATTTTTGGCCGAGTTGTTGTCATCTCCGTAATAGAACATATTTGATGTGACGTGTCTTGGCCAATCAGCGTTAAGACGTTTTCAGCGCCCGTTTCTCAATATGCGTGTCTCTCTGTACTTGATGAGAAAACTCACAGCTGAATCGTCCCTGCTCGCGGGAGCCAGCGCCACCCCCCGGTCGCGAATTGCTCACAGTGCTGAAATGTGCGCTGTGAGGGCGCCCCCAACCCATTTGTCGCCCTAGCCAGTCGCCTAGTTCGCCTATAGCAATCGCCGGCCCTGGCTGCACGGCTCTGCACCATCGAAGCTCAGACGTTAGCTACATTAGCCAGTGTGAGAAAACTAGGTTTAAATAGCGCTCCTAGTGGCTATTATGCATTATAATGTGTTTACAGGTTAGGGGTCAAGCCAAGTAATTACCACTGAATGTAGTATGGAAGTATATTAATGAGGTAACACTGAATGTATGCAATTATATCAAAGAAGTAACACTGGATGTATTATGCACATATATTAATGAATAACACTGAATGTAATGGATGAGTTTAGCAGAAAGAATTATTTGAAAGTATGACTGCAAGTGAGGTAGAAAGTAGAGAACACACTCAGGAATGTGAGGTGCAATAAAGAGGAAGATGCAGGATGAAACTGGACACATAAGGACCGTCTGAAGAGGAGCAGGAAGAGGAGGACTTTCTATCTTGACAAAACTAGAGACTGTCTGAGGATCGACAGCTTTTCTCGCGGACTATCAAACAGACTACAGACAACGGTAGTCTGGACAATGGGTTGTATTTAAGGCCCTGTTCCACAGAATATTCTTTGTCGTACTTCAAAGCGTTATTCAATCTGTAATTATGTTTGCTATAGTTTTTTTATAAATCATTTTTATTATAACTGGAAGCATCGATTCGGCTTGATTTTGTTGACGGACCTCTTGACACGCCTCAGAGAAGGCCGGAGAACACACAAACTTGGTGACCCCGACGTGATTGCTCAACGGATCGCAAGGAAGGCATAAGAGACGGGGCTTGACTAACACTCTCTCAGGTATCCAAACAAATAAGGTAAGCGGGGCCTTTTTAATAAAAGCCTGCATAGGTAGAAATTGGACACTTAGGCGAGAATGTCGGCGATCCCCAATGTCTCTGAAAGCTGAATCCGTGTTCCAGGAGGATCTGCCAAAAGCTAAAACTGGTAATACTGCATGTTCAAAGTTATTAAGTGTTAAAGCAAGTTAATGTTACAGCATAGCACAATTGCAAATTTAATATACTGTAAATACATGTGTTTAATGTGAAGTCCAACTGGGTTGGCCGTTCTGGGAACGAAGCGTCTGGGACCCAAATAAAATCTGTTCAGGGAACGGTGCGTTCGGTGCGTGTGGGACGCTGCTGTTGCTGACCGCAGTAGCAAGGCCTGGAGCCCCTGGACATTAGGGTTAATGCTTCTGCGCGCTTTGATGCCGGAGAAATAATATCTCCTATGTGTGCCAGGGGCGCATGAGCATGCCGGCACTAGACTGAGAACTGCTACGTCTGAACTCTGAGAAACCTTGCTCTACTGTATGGGTGGGAATAGTTGTGTGAATAGATCCAGGATAGCATTAAAGGCAGATAAGAAAAATACACAAAAATAGCCAGCTTAGTGTTAACATAGCTCACTACAATATTCCCTTTCATTTGCCTCCAGTAAACCTAAATTTAAGCAGGTAACAATCGTTAACAACTACAGATAGTCACATTCTGTAACTACCTTTACTTACAGTTTCCCTCCATGCATCATTTACTTTGAGCTAAACTCCTCGGCTATAGTCCTGCTATCTTTGACGAGAGATGTTACTTGGCAGAGTGAGAAAGCCAGCGTAGCAGCCTCCCCAAGGTCCTAGTGCCCGGGGTTTATATCGTTAAGTATGATGATAGGTTATTGGATTGTAAACGCACATATGTAGCATGATGGAGTCATATATAACTTGTCCATGTGAGAAACAATAGTTTAATTTAATGACATCACCAAAATAAAAATACCCATTTTCAGTGGGTTGCGGACCTGTTTTCAGTGGTCAAAAAAAGTAATTGTGTTGGCATACTGTGATATACACACACCAGCTACAACGCACTAGTTTTGATTTAACAGGGCAAAATGTCTGACATATAGGTTTAACTGGTTTGGCCAGAGATTGCGGACTGGTAAATAATAAGGGCGAAGTAGTTCAGCCACATATGCAGGAGTGCTATGTAAGTAAGAGTGAGAATCTTAAAGTGAATCATTTACTCTACAGGGAGCCAGTGAAGAGATCTGAGTTTGGGGGGGATGTCCTCGTCAGTAATCTGGCTGCAGCATTCTGGATTACAGTTAATTGCAGACATGCTGAGTGAGGAGAAAAGTACATTACAATAATCAATATGAGAAGAGATAAAAGCATGTACGATCATCTCTAGTTCAGCTGTTGATAATACAGATCTCAGTTTGCTAATATTTCTGTGGTGGAAAAAAAGAGATCTTGACAAGGATCGGTCAGATATTACCCCGAGATTACACAGGTTGAGGTGGACAGCAAAGGAGAGTGGGCCAATGCTCCGCTTGATCGTATGGACAGCATCATCAGGGGCAATAACCAGAACCTCTGTTTTATTATCATTAACAGTTCAACCCGAGGGTCCCCTAGAGTTCTACAGCTCATATGACCACGATATGAATACCAGACCCTATTGTCCTTGATCTCTGATGAATCCGCAACTCCTTGCCTTTTTAAAAAAGTGCCACTTTTAATCTCATTTCAGTCAAGAGTCTGAGCAAAATTCCCCCCAAATGACTCGATTGCTCCCCGTGTTTTTTTTAAATTGTATTGTTCTGTGTCTTAAGATCAACCTACAGACTAATGGTGCGTTCACACCAGTGGCGTCCCTAGGCTAAATAGCCCTAGGCTTTAATTAGCCCTGAATATTAATTTTCAAAAAAATAATAATAATACGTCATTCACCCAAAACAGCAGCGTCAGGCAGCAGGCGCACTTGCAGTGTGCGCCAGTGTGCGCCCCCCTATTATACAAGTCGTCATTTAAGTTTCTCTTTCCTATAGAACCGGTCTACACCTTGTTCTGTTGTTAAACAAACTAAACGGCCGTATTTTATTGATCTTATCCACACACAGCTTGTCATTTCTGTCTCTAAATGGTCGCGTTAACACTTCTCCTCTGCTCTGCATGCAGGGCGGAGTTCCGCCGCGATGCGCACAGACAGGTGAGCACTGAGCACACAGCAGCGGACAGAGAGCGTCGAAAAATATGTCGCGTGAAAAGCAGACCACTATATCTGCGTTTTAAACGCTCCCAGGGTGAAAATGGCAACAGCAGCTCTCACGTGAGGAGCACCGCAGTTCTCCTCGCACTGGAGCAGCTCTCTGAACCCGGAGCAGCTCTCCTGCTCAGGTGAAAGAGACAAAGTGCTCTTGTCTTCTACCAACAATGAGCTGCTGGCTTCACATATTACAAAAGTACAAAGTACACGGACATAAACTAAGTCATTAATAAATACATGGAGAAATGCCTGTACTTTCGGGTAAATGGTTACGTCGTTAACAGGTTGCTTGCACATGCGCGACTCGCTTATTTTTTGGCGTTTTGCCAGAAGTCTCCGTGACGTCCTTTCTGCTGCTGCGTGTCTCAAAACAGAAAACAGATCTCAACGTTGAACATGAATTGTATCAAATCTACAACCCCGTTTATAAAAGATGTGTAGAGGCTCACTGCTCCACTAATACTGATGCAACCTGATGCTCACATCTCTGCACTCATTCTGTTTTGTTTGGCAAAAAGAAAAAGAAAAGGCTTATTGTTTTCCACAATGAGCTATTTAGTAGTAACTAAATATTAGTATTTTTTTTTTGCACAGATATAACTTTATGTTCATTGTTCTAAGTGATTGCAATTAAAACATTTAAAAAATTGTCTGATGGAGCAATCTGATTTACTTGAAGCAGCCGTCTTACCCAGCGAGGCCTCCTTCAGGTCTCCTCGCTCTGTCGTCTTCTGGAAGGTGAAGACCAGGATGACGATCAGCGGAGTGAAAACCGCCACACTCTGATCAGAACAAGAGGAGAGGATGATAACTATGGTATACATATTAATGACAAAAGATTGGATTTGATTGCTTCTTCTTGCTACTTTCTGTCCGCAATTCACGCCACAAATTGCTTACATTACTACAAATATCACAATTTTGGGAAAGCACACAGTTTAGATCAACTTGATGGAATTTATACAACCACATCTCCTCTGGCTGGATCTCACGGTAGAAGGGAGAAAGCTGCTCCGTCACTCTGCACACAACATAAAAAGAGCAGAGTTTGCTTCCGCGTCATTAAAAACGACGCCCGCCTTCTTAGATCCACAAAACAGAGATGCAAACGAGTGGAAGTACTTACAGGAAACCACGAAGCAGCCTCCTCTTCATCTTCTTTCTCGGAGTGGACTTCAGTCGACAGCAAACATCGTCACTCCGCTTTCATTTAACTTAACTGAGACTAGTCAAATAAAACATGTTTTAAATGAAGAGCAGAGTTTAAATTTATGCCATTGACTTGTGTGTTGAAAGGAAAAATAAATGAGTGGTGAGCTCATATTTCATGAGTTATTGTTTGTAAAGCACCCAAATACACCTCTTGCATCCCCTTCAAAATAGTTTATAAAGAAAAATTAATGCTTCTGAATTTGAACATTTAGACAAGCGTCAGTGTCACACAAAAAATGGTGGTCTTATGAAACAAAAGCACAGTGTAAACTCCTACAGAGTTTCTCAATGAGCTCCATAAAGCCACATCAGCAGTCTTTACTGACCCTTGTCCCCGAGCCAATTATTGTCTCAAAAGGAAGAAAATAAAAAACACAACCCAAAAAATATTATCCCTTCTATAAAGTGCCTCCACTACCTTCACTCACAGTACATATATTATAAATATTTAAATACTGGTAAAGATACTGCTGAGTATCCTGCAGCCTCTGTCTGTCTAAACCTGACATGGAGGCCACCAACATGCTGAACCTGCGCCCTCCTCTTCCGGGTGACGTAAGCTACATATTTAAAAGCTGCTCTTTAATTGCATATACTTAAGTCTTATTGTCGTGTTTTTATGAAGACTTTATTTGTTCCATCTCCTCATGCTCACGGTACCGTGCGCCGTCATCACGAAGCGGGCGTCCTCCGTTCCTGCCGACGGCCGGAGTCGCACATTGGAGGACTTGAGGGGAAGCAGGGATGCCGCGGAGGAGGAGATGAGCAGCGCGTGAAGCTAACGGCGACGCCTGAGCTACGTCCGGTGTGGTATTTTCAAAGTAAAAGTGTGTATTTAAAATGGCGAAATCTAACCTCAGATCCCGCTCGTTCGGGTTATGGACGCCATGTTGGTTTGTTGTCCCTGTCGTATCCATGGAGATGGAATGCATCACTATGGAACGTTTTAGGGAAAGTCCCTCCTGAAAACTTGATGTGGCTTTAAACTGTTAGTGATGCGATCACGCTTTGATCGGTTATCCATAAGTACAAGCTGCTTGGGAGAGATTCTTTGCTTACGTATTGAAATTGTCATACATTGTCCGCACGACCCACAAAACCCTTCGCAACCTTCGCAACCTTCGCAAGTATTGAACCAGTCATACTACCCCAGTCCAGAGTTTATCTCGAGTATTGAAGCAGTCATACTACCCCAGTCCAGAGTTTATCTCTAGTATTGAAGCAGTCATACTACCCCAGTCCAGAGTTTATCTCTAGTATTGAAGCAGTCATACTACCCCAGTCCAGAGTTTATCTCTAGTATTGAAGCAGTCATACTACCCCAGTCCAGAGTTTATCTCTAGTATTGAAGCAGTCATACTACCCCAGTCCAGAGTTTATCTCTATATAGCGAATATGGGTTTCGAGTCTGCACGACTTTCCTCCACCGACATCAAAGCAACATCTGCAGAGGAATGGGCCTCTGCGGATCTTACCTTGTATGCTCGAGTCCTTTTGGCAAGGACACAGGAACATCACCGGGCAGAGGTTGAACAGCTGAAAGCCAAAGCCAAGGCAAGTGAAGCTGAATGGGCCACTCAAGAACACAGTTTGAGGACACAACTCCAAACACTGTCTGAGATGCTGTGGAATAGCCAGTCCCAAATAGAACACCTTCAAGCGAAAGACAAAGCCAGTGAAGCTGAATGGGCCACTCAAGAACACAGTTTGAGGACACAACTCCAAACACTGTCTGAGACGCTGTGGCATAGCCAGTCCCAAATAGAACACCTTCAAGCGAAAGCCAAAGCCAGTGAAGCTGAATGGGCAACTCAAGAACACAGTTTGAGGACACAACTCCAAACATTGGCTGAAACGCTGTGGATTAACCAGTCTGACGTAGAGCAGCTGAAAGCCAAAGCCAAGGAGAGTGAAGCTAAATGGGCAACTCAACAGGACAGCTGGACGACTCAGGTCGAAACACTGATAGAGCCGCTGTGGAGTAAACAATCTGAAATTGAGCAGCTTAAACTCACAGTCCAAAATCTAACAAAGAACAACAAGGACCTTGAAAATGTCTGCCTTGAGCAGAAAAAGAAGAGCAGAGGTCTCTTTGCAACAAAGATCGTGGATAGAGCAACAGAGGTGGAAAAGATGGTGAGAAAAAATAAGGAGAAGGAAGAGAAGAAGAGACAGGAGAAGGAAAAGACAGGGCGTTTCGGCCGACTTTTCAGAAAGTCAACGCATGTTGATGGCGGACAGGCGGAAGAGGTCACAGCTGATGTTGATCAGCAGTGACCACCTCCCTCCATCCCCACCTCCATCTGATCATCCATCTGATCATCCATCCGATCTCCCCTCCACTCTTTCCCCAAAGCCACTGTGCTGCCCTTGATTGGTTCCAGCTGTCTGCAGCACACCTGCCTGAATAGACTGGCCTGGTTAATTGGACCGTGCCATGCTACCTCAGCCAGAGGGGTGTCTTCAGCAGCCAGGCTATTCTGCACCACTAGGGAGAGAGGTCTTCTCTCCCCTTTCAATTAACATGGACTCACCGACTGCTATATACCATGCAGTAGGATATGGCTCGGGAGTGTCTCCTGCTTCCTGGGAGACCTCATTATGTCTGTCTTGAATTCTAGCTTGTTGTTATTCGTCACTTTGTTAAGATTTTGTTCCCCATCTTAAACCTGTACATATCATTGGGGCAACAAAATCTTAACAAAGTGACAAATAACAACAAACTAGAATTCAAAACATACATAATGAGTGTCTCCTGCGTTCACGGAGACCTCATTATGTCTGTCTGTATTTCTAGTTTGTTGTTATTTATCACTTTGTTAAGCTTTTGTTCCCCATCTTAAACCTGTACATATCATTGGGGCAACAACATCTTAACAAAGTGACAAATAACGACAAACTAGAATACAAGACAGACATAATGAGGTCTCCGTGATAGCAGGAGACACTCCCAAGCCATCTCCCACTGCATGGTATATAGCAGTCGGTGAGTCCATGTTAATTGAAAGGGGAGAGAAGACCTCTCTCCCTAGTGGTGCAGAATAGCCTGGCTGCTGAGGACACCCCTCTGGCTGAGGTAGCATGGCATGGTTCAATTACCCAGGCCAGTCTATTGAGGCAGGTGTGCTGCAGATAGCTGGAACCAACCAAGGGCAGCACAGTGGCTGCAGCCTCACAGAGACGCCTCCACCCTTGTCTCTGTGTGGCGTTTCAATATTCTCCCTGTGTTCACGGTGCGTGTGCTTGCTTTCTTACTGTGCAGACGCTTTCCTGCTTGCTCTCGCCTCTGTTTGCATTTTTCTGCTAATACCCTCTGATATTCTTGTTTTTCTTCTGTGAGACTCTTTGAGCAGCAGCTCCTGGACACTTGAAAACCACTGGGACTCTATTTCTTTATAGATTTGGCTGGCTATTGCCCTAATTTCGCTGGTTTAAAGATAAATTGCTATAGGCTACTTAGCAGCTAAGCTAAAGCTAAGGAGCAGCAAGATGCCATCCCTCTCCATGGACAACTACTACAAACTCCTGCAGAAGATTGCAGTTTTGGAAACAAAAATCTACCGAATAGAAGTGAACGTGGAGGTAAATGGACTGTGTCAGAATGATACCACTTTACCATGGACTCAAAATCCTGTACAAATGCAAGCTAAGACACGGCTAACTAGCACCACCAGGCCTACCAAGAAACAGGAGGGCTGTGTAGCTGTTAACGAAACCTCAAATGGTAGTCCTCCCTGGAACTCTCTCGCTGCGAAGCCGAAGAGGCATTCACACCCTCAGGATGTGGGAGGACGACTAACAGGCAGAGCCCAGCACCCTGAGATTTCTGATGCGACTGGCTGGCCTGCACTACTACGCAGGCAGAATTCCTCCTCAACCCCGGTTCGCAGCTGGACACAGCCGAAAACAGCTAGGAAAATTAGGGTGACCAGACGTCCTCTTTTTCCCGGACATGTCCTCTTTTCGAGACCTAAAAAAAGCGTCCGGCAGGGATTCCAAAAACGTCCGGGATTTTGCTACGTCGGGGAAAATAGTTATTACCCCCTTACAAGTTTTGGAAATGGTATCTCCCGCAAGTTCCACCTTCTTGCGCAAGCTCTGACTGTAGAGAGAACTGTCATTGGTCGACCGATCTCAACGTAAATGTAAGTTCACGGCATGCTACACGCTACTGCTACCCTCCCCCCCGAAACGAAGTGTCCTTTTTTTCACAAACTCAAATCTGGTCACCCTAGGAAAAGTAAAACCAGCAAAAAAACTCCACAACAACCGAGCCTACAACTTAAAAACAGATTCGCTCCATTGTCGCAGGATCCTAAATCTGGATAAGCAGCTATCTTCCCAAAGCAGGGTAAGAACTGAGAGTGAAAGTGAACGTAAAAGGCCGCAGGAAAAGCTAGTGACTGGGCCTGAGACTCTGATTGTTGGAGACTATGCTGTAAAAGATGTCAGAACGATGTGCAGCAAGAATACCAAAATACTCTGCTTTCCGACAGATATGGTCTCTAACATGAGAGACAAAATCCTGAACATCATGGCTGATCATCCCACAGTGAAAAACCTTATTGTGCATACGGGAAGCTGTGATATTGTGAAACAAGAGTCTGAAGTTCTGAAGCGAGACTTTATTGACAGCTCTGTCAATGCTGAGGTGTTTATCAGTGGCCCTCTTCCACCAGCCAGGAGAGGAGATGAAAGATTCAGCAGGCTGTTTGAACTGAACAGATGGCTGTCAACTGCATGTACTGACCATACAGTACATTTTATTGACAATTTTTACATTTTCTGGGAGCGTATACATCTTTTTAAGACAGATGGAGTTTGCCTGAACAAGTCAGGGGTAAAACTCTTTACCTCTAACTTATTTTTCTTCCTGCGTCACCCGTCTGTTCCCACTGCCAAGGACAGGAGACAAGAGGAGTCTAAACAAGACATAACCACACAGCATCGCTGTGGAGACCTCAAGGGAAGGATGCCAAAGGAGAGCCAAGAGGAGGAGTCTCCACCCTCATCTCAATTCCACTCAAGTTTTATTCCTCAACATTTACAGACCACCGAAATACTGTGCAACCTTCTTTGATGAGTTTACTGAACTGCTGTCTATAATCTGTATTGATTTTGATTGTGTTGTCATTGTTGGTGATTTTAATATCCATGTTGATAATCCCCAGGACAGAGGGTCTATAGAGCTATGTGGTGTCCTTGATAACTATGACCTGACACAGCATGTAACAGGTCCCACCCACAACAAGGGGCACACTCTAGACCTAATCATCACCAAAGGTCTGGACATTTCCAAGGTTGCTGTGACTGATGTTGCACTCTCTGATCATTTCTGTGTTTTCTTTGAGAGTGCAATCTCCCTACGCACAAATGTCCAAACCAAGGTTGTGACAAAGCGTTACATCACTGAAAATATCAGTGAACTATTTATTCAGAAGTTCTCCTCCACACCAGCCCTCTCTTGCATCTAAGTCAATGAGCTTGTGCATGGCTTCAATTCTAAAGTAAAACATGTTATTGATGCCATTGCACCCAGTAAGGTGAAGGTTGTCTCGGGTAAGAAAAGATCCCCTTGGAGAAATGCCACGCTGGTCAGAATAGAGAAAAGAGAGTGCCGGAAAGCAGAGCGCAGGTGGCGAAAAACTAATCTCCAGGTTCACTGTGGTATCTATAAAGAGAGACTTGACAAAATTCAGAAAATTAGACAAGCAGTCGGTGGCTCCACACCAACCACCGGATATGTGTTGTCCCCATCTAACAGCCATTCAACTATCATGACACAATTTGACTCAATTAACCAGAGACGCCTAGAAGACATTATACAACATCTGAAAACATCCTCCTGCTGCTTGGATATTCTACCAACACACTTTTTCAAAAACATTTCACACTGCATGACCGCTGATCTTTTACAAATTGTAAACACATCCCTTCTTTCAGGTGTCTTCCCTCAAGCCCTAAAAACTGCAGTGATTAAACCACTCCTAAAGAAGGCTAGTTTAGACCCCGAAATATTGAAAAACTATAGGCCAATATCAAACCTCCCATTCTTAAGTAAAATAATGGAAAAAGTTGTTTTTCAACAGCTGAACAACTTCTTGGCCGAAAATAACTGTTTCGATGTCTTCCAGTCCGGCTTTCATCAGCACCACAGTACTGAAACTGCTCTTGTTAAGGTTTTCAACGACATCCACTTAAACACACACAGTGGCAGAACTTCAGTCTTAGTATTACTGGATCTCAGTGCTGCATTCGACACGGTCGATCATGACATACTACTAGACAGACTGAAAGTCTGGGTAGGACTCTCTGGCGGAGCACTTAACTGGTTTGAATCCTACTTGAAGGACCGACAGTACTTTGTGTCGGTAGCTAATTACACATCAGAGCTGACTAGGATGACATGTGGTGTTCCCCAAGGCTCAATACTGGGGCCTCTTCTGTTCAACATCTACATGCTTCCACTGGCTCAGATTATGAAAAACAACAAAGTGTGTTATCATAATTATGCAGATGACACACAAATCTACATAACTATATCACCAGGGGACTATAGTCCCATACAAGGGCTGGCTAAATGCATTGAAGAAATCAATAACTGGATGTGCCAGAATTTTCTTCAATTAAACAAAGAAGTAATTGTTTTTGGTCCCAAGGACGAACGATTGAAAGTCAGCGCTCAGCTTCAATCACTGACGTTAAAAACCTCAAACCAAGCCAGAAATCTAGGTGTAGTTATGGATTCAGACCTCAACCTGAACAGCCATATCAAGACAATTACAAAATCAGCCTACTACCACCTGAAGAATATATCAAGGGTTAGAGGACTTATGTCTCAACAGGATTTGGAGAAACTTGTCCATGCATTTATCTTCAGTAGACTGGACTACTGTAACGGTGTGTTCACAGGCCTCTGTAAAAAGTCAATCAGAAAGCTGCAGCTGATTCAGAACGCTGCAGCTCGAGTCCTCACTAAGACCAGGAAAGTGGATCACATCACACCAGTTCTGAGGTCTTTGCACTGGCTTCCTGTCAAACAAAGAATTGACTTTAAAATCCTGCTGCTGGTTTATAAAGCACTGACTGGTTTAGGGCCTAAGTATGTTTGTGATCTGCTGCTACCTTATGAACCATCCCGACCCCTCAGGTCGTCTGGGACGGGTCTACTTTCTGGTCCAAGAGTCAGAACTAAACATGGAGAAGCAGCGTTCAGCTTTTCTGCTCCACATATCTGGAACAAGGTCCCTGAAAGCTGCAGGTCTGCTGAGACCCTCAGCTCCTTTAAATCCAGATTGAAGACTTTTCTTTTTGCTGTTGCCTTTAATTGATCCAGATTCAATTGCTGCATCTCACTACTGCATTTTATTTCTTAAACTGCACTGCAACTTTTATTCAATTTTTATTTTTTATTTAGCTTTTTGACTGTTTTAATGTTTTCTTAACTGTTTTAAATCCTGTTTTCTCTGCATTATGTTTTGATGCTCTTAATGTTTTTATGTGAAGCACTTTGAATCACCTTGTTGTTGAAATGTGTACAAATAAACTTGCCTTGCCTTACCTTGCCTTGGGTTTACTCCTGGTACCCCCACATAATCCCCCAAAAAATCACTAATTCGACTAGTTCCCCCTTCAAATTAATGAATAAAAAAAACATTCAAATTAAATCTATGTTCCCGTCTCTCTTATTATATATATATATATATATATATATATATATATATATATATATATATATATAGAGTATTAATACAATTGTATGACATGATGGTGACTTCAAAGAAGAAGCACTGGAATCTGTTTAAGTTGTGATTTTCATGAAATGATCAATATTATAAAATAAGTATTTTTGGTTAACGACAGGAGCTCGTTCTGTAATCAACGATGATATTCGACAGTAAGAAACATAGGACCTTCATTACTGACGTGTTTATGAATATTTTTTATATTCACATTATTTACCGGCTTTATAATTGAATCATTAACAGAGTTGTAAACTAATTGAACATGTTTTCTTTGTGAATGTAAACCACTGGATACATGAAGCTGGAACAGCAGAGACTTAAGTTATTAGTATTAATATTATAGAGACCTGTCAATCACAGTAATCCCCGCCCCTAAAGCATACTCTGCATTATGGTCTGTTTGACTCTAAATGGACCATAATTTACTAAATGAACTTCATGCTGTATTGAAGAAGACTTAAAACTAGAGATTGAGACATTGACCCAATCACAATGTCCCCTAAACCCTCAAACCCTGAACCCTCAGGGACTTACTGGCTGTGGTTGAGGGTGAGAGGCTGTGAGGGCTTGATGGTGTAAATATGAATGGGACAGCACTTTGCTGCAACATATCACGTGACTACATACCTTTCTTTTTTTTTACATCTCCATTCTTCCATTGGGAACTGCATGTTTAACATCACATTGCTATGGATTGTGGGTAATTCCCTTAGGCAAAGTCGGCATCTAATTGCTACTAGCTTGCTACAGCGGGGACACTGATCAGCCGTAGGAGCAGCTTGTACCCTGACGTTTACAGTATCTGGATTCGAAGGAGCAGTGGGCAGCCTTGTGAAGCAACTGGGGGTTCAGTGTCTTGCGCAAGGACACTGTGACACTTAAACTATGGGGAGACTGGGGATCGAACCAGCGACCTTGTGGTTATGGACGACCACACTCCCCTGCGTATCATCCTCTCCGCTGTAGCTGAGGCTTGGAAGAGATTGAGGCAGTTTGATAAACGGCAACAGACAAATGTATAAATACAGTTTTAAGACGCTTGTTGGCAGGAAAACGACCACATTATGAGTTGCCGTTAAGAATCAGAAGTCCCCTCAGGACTACATTTTCAGGGGATAAAATTATCTGCGTTTTGATAATGCTGCC
This sequence comes from Myoxocephalus aenaeus, assembly GCA_038501785.1. Taxonomy (NCBI): domain Eukaryota; kingdom Metazoa; phylum Chordata; class Actinopteri; order Perciformes; family Cottidae; genus Myoxocephalus; species Myoxocephalus aenaeus. Next base: position 4,609,837 of record JBAMJR010000419.1, on the reverse strand, counting down.
GGATTTAAAGGCCTAATTTGTAACACCCATAATAATGATTAATTGCTTTATTTCTACCACGCTTGGAAGCAACATTTCAATTTATCTTAATGTGTTGCATTTTTATTTCAAAGCAGTTGACTGAATGTGTTCAAATGAATCCCATACAGCGAGAGCCTTTCACCGAGACAGAGTACAACTTTATTAAAGTCAAACTTCAGGCATGTCTGAACTCTTCAAACACAACTTTAGAATGAAAAGGACAGAATCAATATTCTCAAATAAAAAGACAGTCATGTACAAAAAGAGTGTCGTCTCAACAGTCACACACATTTAGAAGCAGAATTGTACAGGCAAAAAAAAAAAGAAGAAAAAAAAAGAAGTACGCCACAGTAACAGGATCCAATGCAAGTTCAATGCAAACTATTTACAAGTTCTTCGACAATATGCAGTATGCAGTAACACAGGTCCAACAAGTAATCAACATGGTATTTTGTGTTCATCCACATTTTAATCGAAGCAACACCAAGAGAGATAGATATGACCCCAGTTAGAGTTACTATAAGTAAAATAGTCATCCAGGGAAAAACCCAGGCGATGTTTTTGTGTATCGACATGCCTTGAAAGTGATCCCTTGCCCTTTCTCGCCAAGTGATTGAAGAGAAGTCTATGGGTGCATCCCAAGTCTCTAAATTGTCGTTTCCTCGCTCCTCGCTCCTCGATTGAACCGGAAGTGGTTCTGCGCCGCCATCTTGACGGCCGTCCCAAAGCTCTTATTCGGCTCGGAGGAGCGAGGATCGAGGAGGGAAATCGGAGGAGCCATGATCGAGGAGCCCCGACAGCGAGCTTCCAGGAAGTGTTTTAACGCTGGACACGCCCCCTCACTGTTCATCTGTTATGTGATTGGACGCTGCAGCTGAGCGGACTGATGCTGGAGTTTAATACCAGAGTGAAGACGATCACAGATTAAACTCAAGATATTAAATCTGTTTTCTTATTCACCATCTGGTTAAAATATGTTCATTGTATGTCTGAACAACAAAAGGACCACAAACAACTGTCTTCAAAGATTTGATCTGTTATTTCCCTCAATAACCTTTATTATGTATGTAATTAAAATCAGAGAGCTGGAGAGAGGAAACCCTTTTTTACAACACGTAATGAAGAGAAACTATATTTATATTGTGGGTTATTTTATAATGATGTCACAATCAGAATTTCAAAACATACCGACGTAAATAATAAATAAATAAATAAGACGCATTCCGCTGGTAGAAATGGATCCTGCGTGTATAAGCAGGACACATCACAGTATATAAATACTCAATGCAGTTTATTAAACGGTAACAGACGACAGAGAAAACATCTCCACTCTGACACTCATGATAACTTTGTCTTTATTAACATAAGTAGTAGTTTAACACCATTAAATCAACTGAAAACATACGATAATTTGTATCAATATTTTAAGTGTATTTTTATTGGAATGTTTGCTAAAAACTCTCGGACAAAACTCCGTCAGCTGTTAAAGCGCCTGACAGCTGATCAGCTGTGATCAGCTGTCAGGCGGCAGTCATCATAAACCGACGTCGCTTCACGTGACGCTTCAGAGGAAAGGACGTCTCATGTCTCTTAAAACATATTTCCTCTCGTCTTCTCTCCTCGCTTGGTTTCCTTGCGTCTCTCTATGCATCCCTGGTGGGAGGGACTAAGACGCAAGGAAAAGACGCAAGTGAGGGAAACGGGGATGCAATTTAGAGACTTGGGATGCACCCTATGTGTTAAACATGCAGCTACAGACAGTATGTGGTTAGCCTAGCTTAGCATAAAGACTGGAAGCAGGGAGAAACAGCAGCCTGGTTCCATCTCAGGTCTAAAGCTGTTAGAGTAAGTTACTGTAATATATTTCACATCTCCATCACTAATGGTGTTCAATACATCCAAATAAAGCAGTTTTTATCTTTTTGAAATCTCAACAAGACTTCTTTTCCCGTTCCAAAAATAACCACACAAATCAACTGAATGTTGAATCCAAACGGAGCAGATTTACTTTTAGCAAACTGTAAACATTTCCTTCACAATGCAAAATAAAAACACATAAAACAAATAAACTATTTACATTATTTACACAGTTGGATTTTTTAAACTGTAAAAATGCACAAACCAAATTGTCCATTTATTTGCACAGGTCCATCAGGAAGTGACTGTGCATCGTGCCACAGCTGGTAGCAGTTCTTTTTGGAGTTGAAGCAGAGAGGAACATTACACTTCCTGCAGATCACGGATGTCTTCACCCTGGGCATTCCAGCATCAAGGCACCTCTTGCAATGCTTCCTGACCTGTGTTTCCTCGCTGCCGATATACACGGGCATGCAGGTGGTGGAGGGTGGGGCAAACTCCAGCTTCTCCTTGGCCAACTGCTCCCTGAAGGCCTTGTGGGTGAAGGGCTTGGTCTGGGTGGGGTCCTGCCTCAATTTGAACAGCTCCTTGTGCAAGAGATAACTGTTCACGGCGGCGATGTCCACAAAGTGTGCGCCAAACAGCGTCCCGTCATCCCGTCTTGTTATAATATGTTATGTTTTCTTATAATTTACCATTCTTTTTCCATTTAATATTGCTTTTGCCTGTATTCTTCTCAACATGTCACTGCGTGGTTTCCTGTATTGTTGTGCTGGTGCCTCGTCTTTTTTGGCATTGTCAGTTCTCCAAAAAGTTATGGAAAAATGTCTCAAAATGTATTAGCGATGTTTTGTACAAAGATTTTATATATATATATGTTATATTTGGATTTGTTAACTATGACAGAAAAATTTAGGAAAAGACATATATTATGAATGTATTAATCATCTTTGTCAAATTTTATATTCACAAATGTAAATTTACAAACCAAAAACCTATTTGTTTGTGTTTTTTACAAAGAATTTTAATTATATATAAAAACTCTGAAAGCCTTTTCCAAAAAAAAATAAAGGCCATGAGAACTGTAGCGGCATGCTTTGCCAGTAATATATGTTTGTAATTACACAATCGTGCTTAGTGTCCTCTTTTTTATTTGATTTTATGTTTTGTCTTTTTTTTCTTCCTCTCTGCAGTTGCCCCCTGACTTGTTGGATTAACGAATGTATTTTGCCGTTTGCTACTGTCAATTCATGAAATTATAATTATTGAATAAATGTTTAATAAAAGAAGAAAAAACTCTGTAAGTACTGCAACTTACTGGGAGATAGTGATGTTTAAAACTTTAAAATGACAAAGAATTCTCCGCTGTAGAAATCATTGTTTGTACCGAGTTCACTTGTACATTTTCTGCGTAGATCATCATGGACAACGGACCGGCCCATCGCAACGGGAACGCTGCTCAGTGGCAGAAAGGTGAGAAAACTATAGAGATCCATTTAACGGTGAAAGGTCATTTTTATGCCTCCACGACTGTCATGGCCGGAGGCGTCCGGTCTATTCTCGTGAACACAGTATCTCCAGAACGCCTCGGGGGGGTTCTTCAAATTTGGCACAAATGTCCCCCTGGACTCAAGGATGAACTTATGACTCTATGAAGCCTCGAGTTTTGCATTTGGGTTGTTGCCATCTTGTCTTTCATGCATAACACTAAATAAGACATTTTTAGGCCACCAAAAATGGAACAATTACCTTTCATGAATTAAAAACTCACTGCCAAAAGGATCAAGTTTGAAGACGACAAAAAAACCATCTTGGATAGTCTTTGTATAATTGCAATACCTCAGGCTGCCCAGCAGATGTCGCCATTTTGACTTGTAAAACAGTAAATAAGTTCCAGCACGACTGCTTCATGGTGATTTGAGGCTTTATTTCTTCCACCAACAACTAACTCTTGGTCCTCGTCCGCTCTCGTGCAGCTGGAGAGGCGCTGGGCGACGTGTTCGAGGTGTCCAGCATCAGACGAGAGGACTACGACTTCCACAAGGGAAAGTCTGAGTACGAGGACATTCTGCAGAGCAACAACCTGCCGTCCACCATGACACCTCGAGGACATCAGGCCCCTGCAGCGTTCCTCATCATGGCCGCGGGGCTCGACAAGGTGCTCGCATATTGTCAGACTGAGCTGTTATTTATCTGTAAGTGTGAAAAATAGAACCTGGACTACAGTGACTAACTTGTTTTACTTTTATTTCTTTATTCCCGACGCAGCATGGCGTGGATTCTAACGCCCCTCTGCCGTACTCCCACATCGACATCGCTGGGTCCAGTGGGCCGTTCCCCGGTGTCCCAACAGGAGCCCCCATCCTCGCCATGGCAACAAACTACTTCCTGTCTGATAGTTTCTAAATGGATACCCCCAGTTTATATTAAAAAAAAATTAAAACACGGCCTGCAATCAATGCCAATTACAATTTGGAACCGTCTAAATACCAATGAAATCCCTGCCACAACACATCATGGAACAATGTGTACGTCTGACATTCCTGACACTCGGTGTCAAAGGACCCTGTTCTTAAGTGGCCTGAACCAACATATATACTCTCAGGTGTACAATGGCAGTATAAAATTACCATTATTTTTCTATATGCGTGTATGTGTGCGACAAACCGGGAACATGGTTGTGTGATTAGAGATGTTGTGTGTCAGTCAAACCTCTCATTGATCAATAAAAAAACTAAATTTAAAACGCTCACTGTGGTCTTTGCATATCATTATGTTTGTGTATTACACATAAGTGATCAGAGGGGAATAATAATAATAAATATTGTCTCTTATACGTACGTATCTGCTAAACTCACCTACTACCACTAGGGACGCTATTTAAACATACCGTAAAAGTCGGGTTACTGCTACTGCCGAGTCGGGTGTCGAGCCGGGGTTGGTCCCGCTACCTTCGGTGGTTGTTGGGGAACTAGCGGAGCGCTAGGAGGAGCGTTAGTGGCACGCTAGCAGGAGTGCTAGCTGGCTACAGCGGGAAGCTAGTGGGGACACTGACCAGAGGTAGTAGCGGCTTGTAACCCGACTTTTACGGTAGTTTGCTCACATTTGGAGAAATACTTTTTGACAGTGTATGTTGTTTGCATTAACAAAATATTGCAATGTTGGGACTGATAACAGGTGTATTAACAATACAGTCTATAGTCCAAAAAATATATAACGATTATCTTATTTTAAAGAAAAAATAAATATTATATTGATTGCCCGTATCTTAACTTATGTGTAAACCAGGCTTTTCTGTTCAGTGTTCGATGCTCAAGTCAGTTCTTACTCAGGCTTTGTGTTCAACAACGAGTTTATTGTTTATTTACAATCATGTTTACAGGTTTCTTTGGTTCATAAGTCATCTCACCAATATTCACAACACAAATCAAAGTTGGCCAAAGTGACTAATAGTTATTCAATAGCTTTTCACACCAAAAAAACATTTGCATCTATTCTATTTATTAACTTTAATAACACAATAACACATACTGTATTCTGTAAACACTATATAAATGTAATAGGCCTCACTCTTAAATGAAGCTTTATGACAAAACTATAAATCAATATGTTTTCTGTGGGTGCACATCAGATATCATTAATTTAGTGGATTTACTCAAAGTCAGACTTCAGCTTCATGTATTTGGTGTCTTTAAAGAAGGCGCTTTCTTCTGGAAATGGAAATAAATGTCTGTGGATTTAACAAAGGTTTAAATGGATATATAATGTGGACATATAATGTGTCAAGATGCAGAGTTTAAGAGATGAACGCGTCCCACGAATGTGTTTATATGTAACGGGATACATTTAATAAAATGTCTTAATGACGTGAAAATCCGTCACCACAGTAAACAGACTCTGTATGAAATAAGATGGAAAGTTAAACTGCATAATATTCACACAGAATATGTACAGTTATTCTCTTCAATGAATAAAATCATTACATTAAACAAAAAGAGTGATAGTTTACTCTGACAGGAGTGATGATCAGAGGTGCAGAGTTTTTACTGTCATCATTAGGTTCAGGACTGAAGAATGGGAAGAGTTTCTTCTTGAAGCAGCAGCCAGTAAAGGAGTAGATAAGAGCTGCAGCTTCTACGTCATAGAAGGAGACCAGACCCTCCTCATAGTCCACAAACACCCCCACCTTCTGAGGCCCAGACTTCAGGGAGAGAACAACTCGAGGGTCGTCAAGAGCTGTGTACTCGTTTCCATTTCTCAAACATAAAGTCCAGTAACCCTTCTGAGGGTTCGGTGTGATGGGTCCCTTCCTTTTGCTCAACTCTCTGGTCACTCCTAAATACCATTCAGTCTTTCCTTTAACTTGAACCTCAAAGTAAAATCTGCCTGAAGAGAAACTCTGCTTTGCTAAGACACAAACAGAATAAGAAAATCTCTCTGCGTTGTTTGGGAGATTCTTCCACACATCATTATGATTCACTTGTTCCCCGTCATCAGACAGGATGAGACGAGGATGAGCTGTATCAGGATCAAGAGTCACTTCCACTGCAAACTTCTGGACCGTCTTCAGCTGAACTTCAACCAGCTTCTTCATCTTTTCACTGAGAGTCTCCTCCAGCTGAGACACAGCTCTCCTCACAGTCCCCTCATATGATGCTGGAGGAACACTGACCTTTGTCCAGTCCTTGGTGGGAGGTGGATGTTTAGGGACTGGAAGCTCTGGAGAAGGTGGAGGTGGTCTTCAGAGAGGGAGAGCTTTTCCACCTCAGTGCTCCTCTTCATCAGCTCAGAGATTTCCTGTTCCAGCTCTTTGATGGAGTCTTCAGCCTGTTTCTTTGTTGTTCTCTGCTTCTCTTCTATCGTATTGATGAGCTCGTTCAGTTTTCTCTCAGACTCCTTCAGATCAGTGAAGACCTGAACACCTTCTGCTTTCTCTCTGTCTACATCTTCCTCACTGAGCTCCACTATGTGTTTGACCTCCTGAATCTTCAGTCGTCTCTTCTGGATCATCTTCTGGATTTTAGCCTCTGTCTTCTCCAGCTCGACCTTCTTTCCTTCATATCCTTCTTTCAGAGGAACAACATTGTGCATCTTGTGGTCTAACACAGTGCAGAGCATGCAGAACAGAACAGCTCGTGTTCTGGTCGTTGGTATTCCAGTAATCATTGATGCACTTTTTGCAGAAGTTGTGTCCACATGGTGTGGTGACTGGATCAGTGAACACATCCAGACAGACGGAGCACAGGAACTGATCTTCAGATGGCAGATAGTTTGCAGCAGCCATATCTACACACATTGTGGAAGAAAAGAAAAACATTTTATTCAAAATAAAGTTAAATTATTTGTTGAAAAAGGAAACAAGTGTGATTCTTTTCATATCTTTTAACTTTTACGTGAGCAACCAAGATCAAAGTCGTGCCGACAGACTCAACCTTGCTCTTCTTGCAAAGCAGCACAGAATAAGTCGGAGAGAGACTAAACTTAAAACCACAGAGATTCAGTTACAAGTTACTAAAGTCCTCCTGAGACACTTTAAAGCTGTTAAAGTGCGTTTCTGTGTAGTGGGACTTTGGACAGACAGACAGTTATATTGTTAATAATTCATCAGGTATGAAGTGATCAGAGAGGAACTTCCTGCCTGCGTAAAGCTAAAGTTTAGAGTTAATCCTGGTGATTGAAGGTGTAAATATGATCAGGAGTGTTTGGAAGAGACTCTGTTGTGTTGTTGAGGAAAACCTGATGAAGTCACTTTGAATTGTCTTTGATAGAAAAGCAGAGACTTGTCTCTACTGCAGTGTTTCTGCCACTCTGAGGAACTTAACTTTCGTTTCTGGAGTGTGACATAGGAGCTCTCCTCTCCAGTGTAGCTCCGCCTCTTACCTGCAGCTCTGTGGGTGAACACCTCACCTTTACCTCCCTCTGACTCACACGGAGTAGTCTGCCTTTCTGCCTCCGTTGTTTTAAATCTGAGTAGATAAATGCGTTTTACAGCAGGTCGTGTCTTTATTTCTGTAGCTGTGAACTTGGAGGACGAACAAAAGAGACATCCTAGAAACTCCAGTAAAGATCTTCACAGCAGGTAACGACTAAACTTCTTGTCCTGCCGCGACTTCACTTTCTCTTTGACTTTGAATCATGTTCAGGCAAAATAACGTTAAAAGTTAAGATTGAAGTAAACAGAGGTTTCAAAACGGATCGCCTACCTTTCTGTGAACCGGTCCTCAGCGTGGTCTCAGGAGCCATCTCAGCCTGTGAGGGTTAAACGAGGAGGTGTAGGTCATCGTGCTTTTATTCAGGTAGCAGAAGGTTAGTTTGGGGGAATTACGACATTAACGCTACATCAAATATTGAAGCCCTGGTCATGCAGACTCTCACGAGGACGTTACATTCACTCAAACACACAGGCGGTAGATTAGTCTGTAAAGAGTGGGAAACATTATTACCGTCGTTTACCTGAGAACTGGAGCCAAAAACTATATTGCTGACAACTTTCCAGTGTTGTAAAATCCTCTCTTGGCATTGCAAACTTCTGTGCAGTGTTTTATTCTCTGATAAGCCTTAAAAGTCATGAATCTGTTACTTCAACCAGAGTTCACAGATCGTTTATTTCAGCGTTCCCCAACCACCGGGTACTTGCAACAAGAGTGTCCTTACAATATGGACAGAACTGAACCTATAAGGGTACATTTGCAGCTTTTTTACTCTGAAATCACTTCAAAATGTATCAAATTTAAAGAGTTTTATATTAGATATTGAAATTCTAATTAAATAAATCAGAAGATTTAACTGCATGAAATACAAATTGTTACAAAATGGTGGCTGCATTAAATTAAACAATAATAAAAACTCCATATAAACATTATGTTGAATGCCATAGGTTTGTCACCATAATGAAGCGTTGTATTCAAACTGAAAGTGGTTGGAAAAACAAGACAAGCCCATCATAATTTTATCGGCATAATTATGAATATGACCACCGTCTGTGCCAAAAACATGTGCACGCAAAAAAAAAAGAAACACGCCACCAGTGTGGATGAGATTAATACTGCTGTACATGTTGTTGGGCGTGGCCTACAAGGAAACAACAACTCTCGTATGGTCTCATTTCTTTGGGTTTTTACATGATAGACATGTGACTCTGACCTTGCCAGTGGTGTTTGTAGTCGCAGGTTCTGGAGAGGGCGATGGCGGTGGCGAGGAGCAGAGGCGCGAGGAAGGCGCACAGCCGCCACGCTCTGCCTCGGCCCGCCGTGCTGAAGCAGCGCAGCTTTCCCGCGACGTACAGCGCCGTGAAACCCAGACCTGCGAAGGCAACTGGGGTCGAGGAGAAAGGGAGGACAGGGCGATCAGAGCCAGAGGAGTTTCTTTTATATACAGAATCAGGGAGAACACGAAGAGAAAACGACAACAAAATGAGGCGAGGTAAGGATTATAGATGGAGAAGGAGATTCTCTCATGCTCATGTAACTAGATAAGAGCCTGGAGGCTAAAATACACTTATGCATGCAGCACTATCCTTCCCACTTTGTGCTTTCCTTGTTGCCTGCGGATGAAAATGCAACAGCTACAGTCTGAGGCGTTATTATTGAGGCGTTATCGACCGTAAAAAGACCCTCACAGGAAGAGTGCCCGCTGGGAAAGCTCTTCCTGCCCTCCATGACGGCATCTGGGTCACCGCTGCAGCGCATCTCCAGGTTCATCTGAACATTTAGACAAGCGTCAGTGTCACACAAAAAATGGTGGTCTTATGAAACAAAAGCACAGTGTAAACTCCTACAGAGTTTCTCAATGAGCTCCATAAAGCCACATCAGCAGTCTTTACTGACCCTTGTCCCCGAGCCAATTATTGTCTCAACAAAGGAAGAAAATAAAAAACACAACCCAAAAAATATTATCCCTTCTATAAAGTGCCTCCACTACCTTCACTCACAGTACATATATTATAAATATTGAAATACTGGTAAAGTAGGGTGACCAGATTTGAGTTTGTGAAAAAGAGGACACTTCGTTCCGGGGCGGGGGGGAAACTTGTAAGGGGGTAATAACTATTTTCCCGACGTAGCAAAATCCCGGACGTTTTTGGAATCCCTGCCGGACGCTTTTTTTAGGTCTCGAAAAGAGGACATGTCCGGGAAAAAGAGGACGTCTGGTCACCCTACACTATGCAATATTGGTAGCAAGTATGGTAGTGACATGTCACAGCAGCAGCCGTTCACAGTTCGGTGATGTGTGTGTGTGTGTGTGTGTGGGGGGGGGGGTTCTTTGACTAAATGTTATAGTGTAAAACAATGTTGTATTGCTCATTGCGAATAGCATAATATGGTTAGCTTTGCTTTCATACTGTTAGCTCTGCATTTGAAAGCAGTTGTTAAGACAAGCTATTGCTAAAGCGTCATGAATTAGCATATGGACTTGGTGCTTAGCGGATTTAAGTGATTCAGGAGACGGACGTTTGTGACTGAGAGAGAGAGAGGATGTATGAAAGATGAAAGGTTTTCTGCCTTACATATGTTATCATTTTGATCCCCTCCAGAACCTGATTCTCCCAGAGATGTGCGCTTCACTGAGATATTGGCTACCGTCTCCTCCTGAGCATTGAGGGCTCCAGTGCCATTGAGAAGAGGATCCCTAGCGGGGTCACACAGTACCCTTTGAAATGTACGTCCAGAGACGAGGTACACGGCCATCCTGCACTCAGAGCTTGACAATGAGCTCACCGAAGGCGTCACTACATATTTTACCACCTGTCAGTATTTAGAGAAACATAGCATCTGCAGGGAGGAGGATAAATTCTTGCAATGAAATTAATTAGACTTTTCCCCATTCTGTCCTCCTCCCAGCTCCCCAGATGGGAAATGCTCCTGCTTTCAACACTGAGGTCACTGATAGCTCTATCATCGTCACCTGGATACCTGTTCGCAGGTTCAGCTACAAGGTAGACAACTTCATCTTCTAAAAAAAAAGAATTAAAGCTTCCCAATCAATATTTTCCTACTATTAATGGGTCAAACCACTATGTGTAATGTGAAGGAGGTTACTCGTAGATGACATCAACTTGACAAGGTGATCATTCATCAATATTGGGTTCACTGCTTGTTGCGCTTCCCCCAGGTGGCAAAAACATTAGAAATATCACTTAATGCAGATTTAATGTCCATTGGCTTCCGAAACACCAGGTAAATATTGAAGTCTAGACCTTGGCCTTTGAATGGTGTTTTTTTTCCAACAGGACAATGGTCTCTTCTCGGTATTTCCTTTTGACTCGTACGTTGCAAGAACCTCTTGGCATTATGTTCAACCTCCTCCATATTTGTCCTATTCCCCCACCCTCTGCAGGCATCACGAGCTACAGAGTGACAAGCACGCCAACCACCGGCCAGCGAGGAAACACCCTGGAAGAGTTTGTCCGAGCAGATCAAACGGCATGCATGCTTGAGAGCCTGAATCTGGGGGCCGAGTATAACATCAGTGTCTTCACTACCAAGGGCCATTTGGAAAGTGTGTCCAGAATACCTGTGTGGTCCCCTCAAGCAAAGACATGGCTTCTGCAAGGCTGCTGCTGAGGCAGATGTTGAAGACCCCATCACTAATCGTCATCGGTATGTTACTTTCTTTTGTTCTTTGGGAAACTGCTTTTAACAGGCAGTCATTGCCTGATCTCAAAATACCACAGCAGTTCTCTTTAGACCTGCCTGGATGCTTGGCTATCATCAGTGGAGACGCAGAGGGAAAGAAAGGCGAAATAGATGTGCTTCTGGCAGCCAGGAATCGACAAATTGTTTTATCTGAGGACTTCTACCTTAATCTGACAAAGGACTGTCCATCTTACATTGAAAAGAGAGGTTTCATTACAGCACCTCTCAGTGAGGAGGAAAATAATTTTCCCATTGCCTACTCCATGGTGATCCATGAGAAGATTGAGATGTTTGAGCGACTCCTGCGAGCTGTTTATAATCCTCAGAACATCTACTGTGTGCATGTGGACCAGAAAGCCAGTAAAGCATTTCAGAAGGCCGTGGATGCTATTCTTTCCTGCTTTCCAAATGTGTTTGTAGCCAGTAGATTAGAAAGAGTGGTATATGCCTCATGGTACCGAGTGCAGGCAGATTTGAACTGCATGAAAGATCTGCTGAACTCACAGGTCCAGTGGAAGTACCTGCTTAACACCTGTGGGGCAGACTTCCCCATCAAAACCAATAGAGAAACGGTTCAGGCACTGAAGGCCCTCAACGGGAGAAACAGCATGGAGTCTGAGAAAACCCAAGACCACAAGAAACGCCGTTGGATGTATCATTACAATGTAACTACTTCTATGATCAAAACAGACGTGAAGAAAAGCCCCCCACCCATTAGCAGCCCCATATTCCAAGGAAATGCCTACTTTGTGGCCACCAGAGCCTTTGTGAAACATGTGATGCAGGACAGAGAAGTTCAGAAACTTCTGGAGTGGGAGAAGGACACGTACAGCCCTGATGAGCACTTGTGGGCCACTCTACAGCGAATGCCCTCTGTTCCTGGATCAATGCCTTTCAACATCAAGTATGATGCATCAGACTTGCAAGCCATCGCTCGCCTGGTGAAGTGGAGCGATCTAGAAGGAGATATGGAAAATGGAGCCCCGTACGATCGTTGCACAGGTGGTTACAGAAATGCAGTTTGTGTGTACGGAGCAGGTGACCTCCGGTGGCTCCTGAGACAACATCATCTCTTTGCAAATAAGTTTGATCCTGAGATGGATGATATTGCTATTAGATGTATGGAGTCAGTTCTGCGTTTCAAAGCTTTAGGCCATGACCCACTGGGAACAGATCAATATTCCACCATTTTCCCTTAAACGTAAAATGTATTTTGTGGTGGAAATGTATCATAGTGTTCTTCTAAATGTAACTGTATTGCTGAAGTCTGGAAGCAGAGTTCAGGTGCAACGTGTTCTCTGTTCTTCTTTGCAGTAATAATTGTGTTCCCTATCATAAGAACGAGCAACTGAGTAACACCAATTATAGTGAAATAGAACCAGCAACCACAGCCGTGTTTGTACCGATAGAGCACCCATCAGTGTGCCGAAGATCCAAAACATTTTAGACATCGTTCTGCTGTTTAATCTATTTAACCAACTCGTTCTACGTTAAATTGTTCAAAGCGGAAACCTTCTGTAATCATGTTGCGTCATAAAGAATTTGGAAGACCAACGATAGACGTCATTCCTCCGACAGACTTTTACGTTCCCAAGAATCTCACTTTCACTGCTTTGAATCAGAAGACACTGGGCACAACAATTCAGTTTATTTTGCATAGCTTTTGTTTAGGTTCCGTCGGCTATTTTGTCTTTCTGTCCCTCACTTTTTCCTCTCAGGGCCGGAGCCATGGTGAGGGGAGGAAGTAAGACACTGCGAGGAGGAGCAAGGGGGGGGGGGGTGCAAACTTTTCAAACATAAATGTGTGTGTATAAAACTCTGTTGAACTATTTTTCTGAGTCAGACCTCCTAACCATCTAGGGTGAAGGAGCTTTGTCCATTCTATTGAATTATTCCAAGTATCTGTTTAATAAATGCTTAAAGACATCACATCACTTTTTTTCTCTCTAAAGGAGATTGAAAAGGTGTGCCGTGGGAAAATGTCCAATTTCACTTAATTGGTCCAAAAAAATATTATTTAGTTGCCGCAAATGATTTTCCATTGTTGAGCGTCTGAGCTGCAATATAGTGGCTGGCAGAGTGATATAGAACAGGTCTGCACCTTGTTCTGCTATTAAACAAACTAAACGGCCGTATGTTATTCATCTTATGTACACTACACAGCATGTCATTTCTGGGTCGCGTCTATACAACTCTGCTCTGCTCTGTGACCCTCTCTGTTCTCTTCGTTGTTGTTTTGTGTGTGTGTTTTTTCATCAGGCGGAGTTCCGCCCTGCAGTGATAAAGCCTGCACACTTTGTGGTTGTCATTAAAATAAATGAACACCATGTTTCCTTTAAGTCAGTATTTATCAAACTGGGGCGGTATTTATTACAGGTGGGGCGCAAGAGGAAATGATGATTTTAAATGTTCACTGTCCGCCGTTAACAGGTTACTGATTCTTGGCATTTCGCCAAAAGCCGATCTTTATGAGATCTCTGTGAGGTCGGCTTTCTGCTGTTGTGTCTCTCATCATTGAGCATGAATTGAGAGCCGTATCAAATCTACAACCCCGTTTTAAAAAGATGTGTAGAGGAGCAGCTCACTGCAGCCACTAATACTGATACAACCTGATGCTCACATATCTGCACTCATTCCATTTTGTTTTGCAATAGTTTATTGTTTTCCACAATAAGTTATTTAGTAGTAACTAAATATTAGTTCTTTTTTGCATAACTTTATTTTCATTTTTCTAACAAAGTGATAACACTTTTTTTTTAGTCTGATGGAGCGATCGGGTTTACTTGAAACACTGAATACTCTTCCATGCCAGTAGGTAGCGCAATAATGATCTACCATATATGCTGTATTATGCTACAATGTGACATTTTGTAACTTTTTAGGTTGTTGGTGTGCCGCGGGATTTTTTTTATTGTAGAAAATGTGCCGCGGCTCAAAAAAGGTTGAAAAACACTGGGTTAGAGGACTTATGTCTCAACAGGATTTGGAGAAACTTGTCCATGCATTTATCTTCAGTAGACTGGACTACTGTAACGGTGTGTTCACAGGCCTCTGTAAAAAGTCAATCAGAAAGCTGCAGCTGATTCAGAACACTGCAGCTCGAGTCCTCACTAAGACCAGGAAAGTGGATCACATCACACCAGTTCTGAGGTCTTTGCACTGGCTTCCTGTCAAACAAAGAATTGACTTTAAAATCCTGCTGCTGGTTTATAAAGCACTGAATGGTTTAGGGCCTGAGTATGTTTGTGATCTGCTGCTACCTTATGAACCATCCCGACCCCTCAGGTCGTCTGGGACGGGTCTACTTTCTGTTCCAAGAGTCAGAACTAAACATGGAGAAGCAGCGTTCAGCTTTTCTGCTCCACATATCTGGAACAAGGTCCCTGAAAGCTGCAGGTCTGCTGAGACCCTCAGCTCCTTTAAATCCAGATTGAAGACTTTTCTTTTTGCTGTTGCCTTTAATTGATCCAGATTCAATTGCTGCATCTCACTACTGCATTTTATTTCTTAAACTGCACTGCAACTTTTATTCAATTTTTATTTTTTATTTAGCTTTTTGACTGTTTTAATGTTTTCTTAACTGTTTTAAATCCTGTTTTCTCTGCATTATGTTTTGATGCTCTTAATGTTTTTATGTGAAGCACTTTGAATCGCCTTGTTGTTGAAATGTGTACAAATAAACTTGCCTTGCCTTACCTTGCCTTGGGTTTACTCCTGGTACCCCCACATAATCCCCCAAAAAATCACTAATTCGACTAGTTCCCCCTTCAAATTAATGAATAAAAAAAACATTCAAATTAAATCTATGTTCCCGTCTCTCTTATTATATATATATATATATATATATATATATATAGAGAGTATTAATACAATTGTATGACATGATGGTGACTTCAAAGAAGAAGCACTGGAATCTGTTTAAGTTGTGATTTTCATGAAATGATCAATATTATAAAATAAGTATTTTTGGTTAACGACAGGAGCTCGTTCTGTAATCAACGATGATATTCGACAGTAAGAAACATAGGACCTTCATTACTGACGTGTTTATGAATATTTTTTATATTCACATTATTTACCGGCTTTATAATTGAATCATTAACAGAGTTGTAAACTAATTGAACATGTTTTCTTTGTGAATGTAAACCACTGGATGCATGAAGCTGGAACAGCAGAGACTTAAGTTATTAGTATTAATATTATAGAGACCTGTCAATCACAGTAATCCCCGCCCCTAAAGCATACTCTGCATTATGGTCTGTTTGACTCTAAATGGACCATAATTTACTAAATGAACTTCATGCTGTATTGAAGAAGACTTAAAACTAGAGATTGAGACATTGACCCAATCACAATGTCCCCTAAACCCTCAAACCCTGAACCCTCAGGGACTTACTGACGTCAGCTGCTAAGTGGTTGAGGGTGAGAGGCTGTGAGGGCTTGATGGTGTAAATATGAATGGGACAGCACTTTGCTGCAACATATCACATGACTACATACCTTTCTTTTTTTTTACATCTCCATTCTTCCATTGGGAACTGCATGTTTAACATCACATTGCTATGGATTGTGGGTAATTCCCTTAGGCAAAGTCGGCATCTAATTGCTACTAGCTTGCTACAGCGGGGACACTGATCAGCCGTAGGAGCAGCTTGTAACCTGACGTTTACAGTATCTGGATTCGAAGGAGCAGTGGGCAGCCTTGTGAAGCAACTGGGGGTTCAGTGTCTTGCGCAAGGACACTGTGACACTTAAACTATGGGGAGACTGGGGATCGAACCAGCGACCTTGTGGTTATGGACGACCACACTCCCCTGCGTATCATCCTCTCCGCTGTAGCTGAGGCTTGGAAGAGACTGAGGCAGTTTGATAAACGGCAACAGACAAATGTATAAATACAGTTTTAAGACGCTTGTTGGCAGGAAAACGACCACATTATGAGTTGCCGTTAAGAATCAGAAGTCCCCTCAGGACTACATTTTCAGGGGATAAAATTATCTGCGTTTTGATAATGCTGCCGGATTTAAAGGCCTAATTTGTAACACCCATAATAATGATTAATTGCTTTATTTCTACCACGCTTGGAAGCAACATTTCAATTTATCTTAATGTGTTGCAGTTTTATTTCAAAGCAGTTGACTGAATGTGTTCAAATGAATCCCATACAGCGAGAGCCTTTCACCGAGACAGAGTACAGCTTCATTAAAGTCAAACTTCAGGCATGTCTGAACTCTTCAAACTCAACTTTAGAATGAAAAGGACAGAATCAATATTCTCAAATAAAAAGACAGTCATGTACAAAAAGAGTGTCGTCTCAACAGTCACACACATTTAGAAGCAGAATTGTACAGGCAAAAAAAAAAAGAAGAAAAAAAAAGAAGTACGCCACAGTAACAGGATCCAATGCAAGTTCAATGCAAACTATTTACAAGTTCTTCGACAATATGCAGTATGCAGTAACACAGGTCCAACAAGTAATCAACATGGTATTTTGTGTTCATCCACATTTTAATCGAAGCAACACCAAGAGAGATAGATATGACCCCAGTTAGAGTTACTATAAGTAAAATAGTCATCCAGGGAAAAACCCAGGCGATGTTTTTGTGTATCGACATGCCTTGAAAGTGATCCCTTGCCCTTTCTCGCCAAGTGATTGAAGAGAAGTCTATGGGTGCATCCCAAGTCTCTAAATTGTCGTTTCCTCGCTCCTCGCTCCTCGATTGAACCGGAAGTGGTTCTGCGCCGCCATCTTGACGGCCGTCCCAAAGCTCTTATTCGGCTCGGAGGAGCGAGGATCGAGGAGGGAAATCGGAGGAGCCATGATCGAGGAGCCCCGACAGCGAGCTTCCAGGAAGTGTTTTAACGCTGGACACGCCCCCTCACTGCTCATCTGTTATGTGATTGGACGCTGCAGCTGAGCGGACTGATGCTGGAGTTTAATACCAGAGTGAAGACGATCACAGATTAAACTCAAGATATTAAATCTGTTTTCTTATTCACCATCTGGTTAAAATATGTTCATTGTATGTCTGAACAACAAAAGGACCACAAACAACTGTCTTCAAAGATTTGATCTGTTATTTCCCTCAATAACCTTTATTATGTATGTAATTAAAATCAGAGAGCTGGAGAGAGGAAACCCTTTTTTACAACACGTAATGAAGAGAAACTATATTTATATTGTGGGTTATTTTATAATGATGTCACAATCAGAATTTCAAAACATACCGACGTAAATAATAAATAAATAAATAAGACGCATTTCGCTGGTAGAAATGGATCCTGCCCGTATAAGCAGGACACATCACAGTATATAAATACTCAATGCAGTTTATTAAACGGTAACAGACGACAGAGAAAACATCTCCACTCTGACACTCATGATAACTTTGTCTTTATTAACATAAGTAGTAGTTTAACACCATTAAATCAACTGAAAACATACGATAATTTGTATCAATATTTTAAGTGTATTTTTATTGGAATGTTTGCTAAAAACTCTCGGACAAAACTCCGTCAGCTGTTAAAGCGCCTGACAGCTGATCAGCTGTGATCAGATGTGATCAGCTGTCAGGCGGCAGTCATCATAAACCGACGTCGCTTCACGTGACGCTTCAGAGGAAAGGACGTCTCATGTCTCTTAAAACATATTTCCTCTCGTCTTCTCTCCTCGCTTGGTTTCCTTGCGCCTCTCTATGCATCCCTGGTGGGAGGGACTAAGACGCAAGGAAAAGACGCAAGTGAGGGAAACGAGGATGCAATTTAGAGACTTGGGATGCACCCTATGTGTTAAACATGCAGCTACAGACAGTATGTGGTTAGCCTAGCTTAGCATAAAGACTGGAAGCAGGGAGAAACAGCAGCCTGGTTCCATCTCAGGTCTAAAGCTGTTAGAGTAAGTTACTGTAATATATTTCACATCTCCATCACTAATGGTGTTCAATACATCCAAATAAAGCAGTTTTTATCTTTTTGAAATCTCAACAAGACTTCTTTTCCCGTTCCAAAAATAACCACACAAATCAACTGAATGTTGAATCCAAACGGAGCAGATTTACTTTTAGCAAACTGTAAACATTTCCTTCACAATGCAAAATAAAAACACATAAAACAAATAAACTATTTACATTATTTACACAGTTGGATTTTTTAAACTGTAAAAATGCACAAACCAAATTGTCCATTTATTTGCACAGGTCCATCAGGAAGTGACTGTGCATCGTGCCACAGCTGGTAGCAGTTCTTTTTGGAGTTGAAGCAGAGAGGAACATTACACTTCCTGCAGATCACGGATGTCTTCACCCTGGGCATTCCAGCATCAAGGCACCTCTTGCAATGCTTCCTGACCTGTGTTTCCTCGCTGCCGATATACACGGGCATGCAGGTGGTGGAGGGTGGGGCAAACTCCAGCTTCTCCTTGGCCAACTGCTCCCTGAAGGCCTTGTGGGTGAAGGGCTTGGTCTGGGTGGGGTCCTGCCTCAATTTGAACAGCTCCTTGTGCAAGAGATAACTGTTCACGGCGGCGATGTCCACAAAGTGTGCGCCAAACAGCGTCCCGTCATCCCGTCTTGTTATAATATGTTATGTTTTCTTATAATTTACCATTCTTTTTCCATTTAATATTGCTTTTGCCTGTATTGTTCTAAACATGTCACTGCGTGGTTTCCTGTATTGTTGTGCTGGTGCCTCGTCTTTTTTGGCATTGTCAGTTCTCCAAAAAGTTATGGAAAAATGTCTCAAAATGTATTAGCGATGTTTTGTACAAAGATTTTATATATATATGTTATATTTGGATTTGTTAACTATGACAGAAAAATTTAGGAAAAGACATATATTATGAATGTATTAATCATCTTTGTCAAATTTTATATTCACAAATGTAAATTTACAAACCAAAAACCTATTTGTTTGTGTTTTTTACAAAGAATTTTAATTATATATAAAAACTCTGAAAGCCTTTTCCAAAAAAAAATAAAGGCCATGAGAACTGTAGCGGCATGCTTTGCCAGTAATATATGTTTGTAATTACACAATCGTGCTTAGTGTCCTCTTTTTTATTTGATTTTATGTTTTGTCTTTTTTTTCTTCCTCTCTGCAGTTGCCCCCTGACTTGTTGGATTAACGAATGTATTTTGCCGTTTGCTACTGTCAATTCATGAAATTCTAATTATTGAATAAATGTTTAATAAAAGAAGAAAAAACTCTGTAAGTACTGCAACTTACTGGGAGATAGTGATGTTTAAAACTTTAAAATGACAAAGAATTCTCCGCTGTAGAAATCATTGTTTGTACCGAGTTCACTTGTACATTTTCTGCGTAGATCATCATGGACAACGGACCGGCCCATCGCAACGGGAACGCTGCTCAGTGGCAGAAAGGTGAGAAAACTATAGAGATCCATTTAACGGTGAAAGGTCATTTTTATGCCTCCACGACTGTCATGGCCGGAGGCGTCCGGTCTATTCTCGTGAACACAGTATCTCCAGAACGCCTCGGGGGGGTTCTTCAAATTTGGCACAAATGTCCCCCTGGACTCAAGGATGAACTTATGACTCTATGAAGCCTCGAGTTTTGCATTTGGGTTGTTGCCATCTTGTCTTTCATGCATAACACTAAATAAGACATTTTTAGGCCACCAAAAATGGAACAATTACCTTTCATGAATTAAAAACTCACTGCCAAAAGGATCAAGTTTGAAGACGACAAAAAAACCATCTTGGATAGTCTTTGTATAATTGCAATACCTCAGGCTGCCCAGCAGATGTCGCCATTTTGACTTGTAAAACAGTAAATAAGTTCCAGCACGACTGCTTCATGGTGATTTGAGGCTTTATTTCTTCCACCAACAACTAACTCTTGGTCCTCGTCCGCTCTCGTGCAGCTGGAGAGGCGCTGGGCGACGTGTTCGAGGTGTCCAGCATCAGACGAGAGGACTACGACTTCCACAAGGGAAAGTCTGAGTACGAGGACATTCTGCAGAGCAACAACCTGCCGTCCACCATGACACCTCGAGGACATCAGGCCCCTGCAGCATTCCTCATCATGGCCGCGGGGCTCGACAAGGTGCTCGCATATTGTCAGACTGAGCTGTTATTTATCTGTAAGTGTGAAACATAGAACCTGGACTGCAGTGACTAACTTGTTTTACTTTTATTTCTTTATTCCCGACGCAGCATGGCGTGGATTCTAACGCCCCTCTGCCGTACTCCCATATTGACATCGCTGGGTCCAGTGGGCCGTTCCCCGGTGTCCCAACAGGAGCCCCCATCCTCGCCATGGCAACAAACTACTTCCTGTCTGATAGTTTCTAAATGGATACCCCCAGTTTATATTAAAAAAAATTAAAACACGGCCTGCAATCAATGCCAATTACAATTTGGAACCGTCTAAATACCAATGAAATCCCTGCCACAACACATCATGGAACAATGTGTACGTCTGACATTCCTGACACTCGGTGTCAAAGGACCCTGTTCTTAAGTGGCCTGAACCAACATATATACTCTCAGGTGTACAATGGCAGTATAAAATTACCATTATTTTTCTATATGCGTGTATGTGTGCGACAAACCGGGAACATGGTTGTGTGATTAGAGATGTTGTGTGTCAGTCAAACCTCTCATTGATCAATAAAAAAACTAAATTTAAAACGCTCACTGTGGTCTTTGCATATCATTATGTTTGTGTATTACACATAAGTGATCAGAGGGGAATAATAATAATAAATATTGTCTCTTATACGTACGTATCTGCTAAACTCACCTACTACCACTAGGGACGCTATTTAAACATACCGTAAAAGTCGGGTTACTGCTACTGCCGAGTCGGGTGTCGAGCCGGGGTTGGTCCCGCTACCTTCGGTGGTTGTTGGGGAACTAGCGGAGCGCTAGGAGGAGCGTTAGTGGCACGCTAGCAGGAGTGCTAGCTGGCTACAGCGGGAAGCTAGTGGGGACACTGACCAGAGGTAGTAGCGGCTTGTAACCCGACTTTTACGGTAGTTTGCTCACATTTGGAGAAATACTTTTTGACAGTGTATGTTGTTTGCATTAACAAAATATTGCAATGTTGGGACTGATAACAGGTGTATTAACAATACAGTCTATAGTCCAAAAAATATATAACGATTATCTTATTTTAAAGAAAAAATAAATATTATATTGATTGCCCGTATCTTAACTTATGTGTAAACCAGGCTTTTCTGTTCAGTGTTCGATGCTCAAGTCAGTTCTTACTCAGGCTTTGTGTTCAACAACGAGTTTATTGTTTATTTACAATCATGTTTACAGGTTTCTTTGGTTCATAAGTCATCTCACCAATATTCACAACACAAATCAAAGTTGGCCAAAGTGACTAATAGTTATTCAATAGCTTTTCACACCAAAAAAACATTTGCATCTATTCTATTTATTAACTTTAATAACACAATAACACATACTGTATTCTGTAAACACTATATAAATGTAATAGGCCTCACTCTTAAATGAAGCTTTATGACAAAACTATAAATCAATATGTTTTCTGTGGGTGCACATCAGATATCATTAATTTAGTGGATTTACTCAAAGTCAGACTTCAGCTTCATGTATTTGGTGTCTTTAAAGAAGGCGCTTTCTTCTGGAAATGGAAATAAATGTCTGTGGATTTAACAAAGGTTTAAATGGATATATAATGTGGACATATAATGTGTCAAGATGCAGAGTTTAAGAGATGAACGCGTCCCACGAATGTGTTTATATGTAACGGGATACATTTAATAAAATGTCTTAATGACGTGAAAATCCGTCACCACAGTAAACAGACTCTGTATGAAATAAGATGGAAAGTTAAACTGCATAATATTCACACAGAATATGTACAGTTATTCTCTTCAATGAATAAAATCATTACATTAAACAAAAAGAGTGATAGTTTACTCTGACAGGAGTGATGATCAGAGGTGCAGAGTTTTTACTGTCATCATTAGGTTCAGGACTGAAGAATGGGAAGAGTTTCTTCTTGAAGCAGCAGCCAGTAAAGGAGTAGATAAGAGCTGCAGCTTCTACGTCATAGAAGGAGACCAGACCCTCCTCATAGTCCACAAACACCCCCACCTTCTGAGGCCCAGACTTCAGGGAGAGAACAACTCGAGGGTCGTCAAGAGCTGTGTACTCGTTTCCATTTCTCAAACATAAAGTCCAGTAACCCTTCTGAGGGTTCGGTGTGATGGGTCCCTTCCTTTTGCTCAACTCTCTGGTCACTCCTAAATACCATTCAGTCTTTCCTTTAACTTGAACCTCAAAGTAAAATCTGCCTGAAGAGAAACTCTGCTTTGCTAAGACACAAACAGAATAAGAAAATCTCTCTGCGTTGTTTGGGAGATTCTTCCACACATCATTATGATTCACTTGTTCCCCGTCATCAGACAGGATGAGACGAGGATGAGCTGTATCAGGATCAAGAGTCACTTCCACTGCAAACTTCTGGACCGTCTTCAGCTGAACTTCAACCAGCTTCTTCATCTTTTCACTGAGAGTCTCCTCCAGCTGAGACACAGCTCTCCTCACAGTCCCCTCATATGATGCTGGAGGAACACTGACCTTTGTCCAGTCCTTGGTGGGAGGTGGATGTTTAGGGACTGGAAGCTCTGGAGAAGGTGGAGGTGGTCTTCAGAGAGGGAGAGCTTTTCCACCTCAGTGCTCCTCTTCATCAGCTCAGAGATTTCCTGTTCCAGCTCTTTGATGGAGTCTTCAGCCTGTTTCTTTGTTGTTCTCTGCTTCTCTTCTATCGTATTGATGAGCTCGTTCAGTTTTCTCTCAGACTCCTTCAGATCAGTGAAGACCTGAACACCTTCTGCTTTCTCTCTGTCTACATCTTCCTCACTGAGCTCCACTATGTGTTTGACCTCCTGAATCTTCAGTCGTCTCTTCTGGATCATCTTCTGGATTTTAGCCTCTGTCTTCTCCAGCTCGACCTTCTTTCCTTCATATCCTTCTTTCAGAGGAACAACATTGTGCATCTTGTGGTCTAACACAGTGCAGAGCATGCAGAACAGAACAGCTCGTGTTCTGGTCGTTGGTATTCCAGTAATCATTGATGCACTTTTTGCAGAAGTTGTGTCCACATGGTGTGGTGACTGGATCAGTGAACACATCCAGACAGACGGAGCACAGGAACTGATCTTCAGATGGCAGATAGTTTGCAGCAGCCATATCTACACACATTGTGGAAGAAAAGAAAAACATTTTATTCAAAATAAAGTTAAATTATTTGTTGAAAAAGGAAACAAGTGTGATTCTTTTCATATCTTTTAACTTTTACGTGAGCAACCAAGATCAAAGTCGTGCCGACAGACTCAACCTTGCTCTTCTTGCAAAGCAGCACAGAATAAGTCGGAGAGAGACTAAACTTAAAACCACAGAGATTCAGTTACAAGTTACTAAAGTCCTCCTGAGACACTTTAAAGCTGTTAAAGTGCGTTTCTGTGTAGTGGGACTTTGGACAGACAGACAGTTATATTGTTAATAATTCATCAGGTATGAAGTGATCAGAGAGGAACTTCCTGCCTGCGTAAAGCTAAAGTTTAGAGTTAATCCTGGTGATTGAAGGTGTAAATATGATCAGGAGTGTTTGGAAGAGACTCTGTTGTGTTGTTGAGGAAAACCTGATGAAGTCACTTTGAATTGTCTTTGATAGAAAAGCAGAGACTTGTCTCTACTGCAGTGTTTCTGCCACTCTGAGGAACTTAACTTTCGTTTCTGGAGTGTGACATAGGAGCTCTCCTCTCCAGTGTAGCTCCGCCTCTTACCTGCAGCTCTGTGGGTGAACACCTCACCTTTACCTCCCTCTGACTCACACGGAGTAGTCTGCCTTTCTGCCTCCGTTGTTTTAAATCTGAGTAGATAAATGCGTTTTACAGCAGGTCGTGTCTTTATTTCTGTAGCTGTGAACTTGGAGGACGAACAAAAGAGACATCCTAGAAACTCCAGTAAAGATCTTCACAGCAGGTAACGACTAAACTTCTTGTCCTGCCGCGACTTCACTTTCTCTTTGACTTTGAATCATGTTCAGGCAAAATAACGTTAAAAGTTAAGATTGAAGTAAACAGAGGTTTCAAAACGGATCGCCTACCTTTCTGTGAACCGGTCCTCAGCGTGGTCTCAGGAGCCATCTCAGCCTGTGAGGGTTAAACGAGGAGGTGTAGGTCATCGTGCTTTTATTCAGGTAGCAGAAGGTTAGTTTGGGGGAATTACGACATTAACGCTACATCAAATATTGAAGCCCTGGTCATGCAGACTCTCACGAGGACGTTACATTCACTCAAACACACAGGCGGTAGATTAGTCTGTAAAGAGTGGGAAACATTATTACCGTCGTTTACCTGAGAACTGGAGCCAAAAACTATATTGCTGACAACTTTCCAGTGTTGTAAAATCCTCTCTTGGCATTGCAAACTTCTGTGCAGTGTTTTATTCTCTGATAAGCCTTAAAAGTCATGAATCTGTTACTTCAACCAGAGTTCACAGATCGTTTATTTCAGCGTTCCCCAACCACCGGGTACTTGCAACAAGAGTGTCCTTACAATATGGACAGAACTGAACCTATAAGGGTACATTTGCAGCTTTTTTACTCTGAAATCACTTCAAAATGTATCAAATTTAAAGAGTTTTATATTAGATATTGAAATTCTAATTAAATAAATCAGAAGATTTAACTGCATGAAATACAAATTGTTACAAAATGGTGGCTGCATTAAATTAAACAATAATAAAAACTCCATATAAACATTATGTTGAATGCCATAGGTTTGTCACCATAATGAAGCGTTGTATTCAAACTGAAAGTGGTTGGAAAAACAAGACAAGCCCATCATAATTTTATCGGCATAATTATGAATATGACCACCGTCTGTGCCAAAAACATGTGCACGCAAAAAAAAAGAAACACGCCACCAGTGTGGATGAGATTAATACTGCTGTACATGTTGTTGGGCGTGGCCTACAAGGAAACAACAACTCTCGTATGGTCTCATTTCTTTGGGTTTTTACATGATAGACATGTGACTCTGACCTTGCCAGTGGTGTTTGTAGTCGCAGGTTCTGGAGAGGGCGATGGCGGTGGCGAGGAGCAGAGGCGCGAGGAAGGCGCACAGCCGCCACGCTCTGCCTCGGCCCGCCGTGCTGAAGCAGCGCAGCTTTCCCGCGACGTACAGCGCCGTGAAACCCAGACCTGCGAAGGCAACTGGGGTCGAGGAGAAAGGGAGGACAGGGCGATCAGAGCCAGAGGAGTTTCTTTTATATACAGAATCAGGGAGAACACGAAGAGAAAACGACAACAAAATGAGGCGAGGTAAGGATTATAGATGGAGAAGGAGATTCTCTCATGCTCATGTAACTAGATAAGAGCCTGGAGGCTAAAATACACTTATGCATGCAGCACTATCCTTCCCACTTTGTGCTTTCCTTGTTGCCTGCGGATGAAAATGCAACAGCTACAGTCTGAGGCGTTATTATTGAGGCGTTATCGACCGTAAAAAGACCCTCACAGGAAGAGTGCCCGCTGGGAAAGCTCTTCCTGCCCTCCATGACGGCATCTGGGTCACCGCTGCAGCGCATCTCCAGGTTCATCTGAACATTTAGACAAGCGTCAGTGTCACACAAAAAATGGTGGTCTTATGAAACAAAAGCACAGTGTAAACTCCTACAGAGTTTCTCAATGAGCTCCATAAAGCCACATCAGCAGTCTTTACTGACCCTTGTCCCCGAGCCAATTATTGTCTCAACAAAGGAAGAAAATAAAAAACACAACCCAAAAAATATTATCCCTTCTATAAAGTGCCTCCACTACCTTCACTCACAGTACATATATTATAAATATTGAAATACTGGTAAAGTAGGGTGACCAGATTTGAGTTTGTGAAAAAGAGGACACTTCGTTCCGGGGCGGGGGGGAAACTTGTAAGGGGGTAATAACTATTTTCCCGACGTAGCAAAATCCCGGACGTTTTTGGAATCCCTGCCGGACGCTTTTTTTAGGTCTCGAAAAGAGGACATGTCCGGGAAAAAGAGGACGTCTGGTCACCCTACACTATGCAATATTGGTAGCAAGTATGGTAGTGACATGTCACAGCAGCAGCCGTTCACAGTTCGGTGATGTGTGTGTGTGTGTGTGTGTGTGGGGGGGGGTTCTTTGACTAAATGTTATAGTGTAAAACAATGTTGTATTGCTCATTGCGAATAGCATAATATGGTTAGCTTTGCTTTCATACTGTTAGCTCTGCATTTGAAAGCAGTTGTTAAGACAAGCTATTGCTAAAGCGTCATGAATTAGCATATGGACTTGGTGCTTAGCGGATTTAAGTGATTCAGGAGACGGACGTTTGTGACTGAGAGAGAGAGAGGATGTATGAAAGATGAAAGGTTTTCTGCCTTACATATGTTATCATTTTGATCCCCTCCAGAACCTGATTCTCCCAGAGATGTGCGCTTCACTGAGATATTGGCTACCGTCTCCTCCTGAGCATTGAGGGCTCCAGTGCCATTGAGAAGAGGATCCCTAGCGGGGTCACACAGTACCCTTTGAAATGTACGTCCAGAGACGAGGTACACGGCCATCCTGCACTCAGAGCTTGACAATGAGCTCACCGAAGGCGTCACTACATATTTTACCACCTGTCAGTATTTAGAGAAACATAGCATCTGCAGGGAGGAGGATAAATTCTTGCAATGAAATTAATTAGACTTTTCCCCATTCTGTCCTCCTCCCAGCTCCCCAGATGGGAAATGCTCCTGCTTTCAACACTGAGGTCACTGATAGCTCTATCATCGTCACCTGGATACCTGTTCGCAGGTTCAGCTACAAGGTAGACAACTTCATCTTCTAAAAAAAAAGAATTAAAGCTTCCCAATCAATATTTTCCTACTATTAATGGGTCAAACCACTATGTGTAATGTGAAGGAGGTTACTCGTAGATGACATCAACTTGACAAGGTGATCATTCATCAATATTGGGTTCACTGCTTGTTGCGCTTCCCCCAGGTGGCAAAAACATTAGAAATATCACTTAATGCAGATTTAATGTCCATTGGCTTCCGAAACACCAGGTAAATATTGAAGTCTAGACCTTGGCCTTTGAATGGTGTTTTTTTTCCAACAGGACAATGGTCTCTTCTCGGTATTTCCTTTTGACTCGTACGTTGCAAGAACCTCTTGGCATTATGTTCAACCTCCTCCATATTTGTCCTATTCCCCCACCCTCTGCAGGCATCACGAGCTACAGAGTGACAAGCACGCCAACCACCGGCCAGCGAGGAAACACCCTGGAAGAGTTTGTCCGAGCAGATCAAACGGCATGCATGCTTGAGAGCCTGAATCTGGGGGCCGAGTATAACATCAGTGTCTTCACTACCAAGGGCCATTTGGAAAGTGTGTCCAGAATACCTGTGTGGTCCCCTCAAGCAAAGACATGGCTTCTGCAAGGCTGCTGCTGAGGCAGATGTTGAAGACCCCATCACTAATCGTCATCGGTATGTTACTTTCTTTTGTTCTTTGGGAAACTGCTTTTAACAGGCAGTCATTGCCTGATCTCAAAATACCACAGCAGTTCTCTTTAGACCTGCCTGGATGCTTGGCTATCATCAGTGGAGACGCAGAGGGAAAGAAAGGCGAAATAGATGTGCTTCTGGCAGCCAGGAATCGACAAATTGTTTTATCTGAGGACTTCTACCTTAATCTGACAAAGGACTGTCCATCTTACATTGAAAAGAGAGGTTTCATTACAGCACCTCTCAGTGAGGAGGAAAATAATTTTCCCATTGCCTACTCCATGGTGATCCATGAGAAGATTGAGATGTTTGAGCGACTCCTGCGAGCTGTTTATAATCCTCAGAACATCTACTGTGTGCATGTGGACCAGAAAGCCAGTAAAGCATTTCAGAAGGCCGTGGATGCTATTCTTTCCTGCTTTCCAAATGTGTTTGTAGCCAGTAGATTAGAAAGAGTGGTATATGCCTCATGGTACCGAGTGCAGGCAGATTTGAACTGCATGAAAGATCTGCTGAACTCACAGGTCCAGTGGAAGTACCTGCTTAACACCTGTGGGGCAGACTTCCCCATCAAAACCAATAGAGAAACGGTTCAGGCACTGAAGGCCCTCAACGGGAGAAACAGCATGGAGTCTGAGAAAACCCAAGACCACAAGAAACGCCGTTGGATGTATCATTACAATGTAACTACTTCTATGATCAAAACAGACGTGAAGAAAAGCCCCCCACCCATTAGCAGCCCCATATTCCAAGGAAATGCCTACTTTGTGGCCACCAGAGCCTTTGTGAAACATGTGATGCAGGACAGAGAAGTTCAGAAACTTCTGGAGTGGGAGAAGGACACGTACAGCCCTGATGAGCACTTGTGGGCCACTCTACAGCGAATGCCCTCTGTTCCTGGATCAATGCCTTTCAACATCAAGTATGATGCATCAGACTTGCAAGCCATCGCTCGCCTGGTGAAGTGGAGCGATCTAGAAGGAGATATGGAAAATGGAGCCCCGTACGATCGTTGCACAGGTGGTTACAGAAATGCAGTTTGTGTGTACGGAGCAGGTGACCTCCGGTGGCTCCTGAGACAACATCATCTCTTTGCAAATAAGTTTGATCCTGAGATGGATGATATTGCTATTAGATGTATGGAGTCAGTTCTGCGTTTCAAAGCTTTAGGCCATGACCCACTGGGAACAGATCAATATTCCACCATTTTCCCTTAAACGTAAAATGTATTTTGTGGTGGAAATGTATCATAGTGTTCTTCTAAATGTAACTGTATTGCTGAAGTCTGGAAGCAGAGTTCAGGTGCAACGTGTTCTCTGTTCTTCTTTGCAGTAATAATTGTGTTCCCTATCATAAGAACGAGCAACTGAGTAACACCAATTATAGTGAAATAGAACCAGCAACCACAGCCGTGTTTGTACCGATAGAGCACCCATCAGTGTGCCGAAGATCCAAAACATTTTAGACATCGTTCTGCTGTTTAATCTATTTAACCAACTCGTTCTACGTTAAATTGTTCAAAGCGGAAACCTTCTGTAATCATGTTGCGTCATAAAGAATTTGGAAGACCAACGATAGACGTCATTCCTCCGACAGACTTTTACGTTCCCAAGAATCTCACTTTCACTGCTTTGAATCAGAAGACACTGGGCACAACAATTCAGTTTATTTTGCATAGCTTTTGTTTAGGTTCCGTCGGCTATTTTGTCTTTCTGTCCCTCACTTTTTCCTCTCAGGGCCGGAGCCATGGTGAGGGGAGGAAGTAAGACACTGCGAGGAGGAGCAAGGGGGGGGGGGGGTGCAAACTTTTCAAACATAAATGTGTGTGTATAAAACTCTGTTGAACTATTTTTCTGAGTCAGACCTCCTAACCATCTAGGGTGAAGGAGCTTTGTCCATT
This sequence comes from Myoxocephalus aenaeus, assembly GCA_038501785.1. Classification (NCBI taxonomy): domain Eukaryota; kingdom Metazoa; phylum Chordata; class Actinopteri; order Perciformes; family Cottidae; genus Myoxocephalus; species Myoxocephalus aenaeus. The sequence continues at coordinate 4,579,904 of JBAMJR010000419.1, read as the reverse complement.
CTATTGAATTATTCCAAGTATCTGTTTAATAAATGCTTAAAGACATCACATCACTTTTTTTCTCTCTAAAGGAGATTGAAAAGGTGTGCCGTGGGAAAATGTCCAATTTCACTTAATTGGTCCAAAAAAATATTATTTAGTTGCCGCAAATGATTTTCCATTGTTGAGCGTCTGAGCTGCAATATAGTGGCTGGCAGAGTGATATAGAACAGGTCTGCACCTTGTTCTGCTATTAAACAAACTAAACGGCCGTATGTTATTCATCTTATCTACACAGCATGTCATTTCTGGGTCGCGTCTATACAACTCTGCTCTGCTCTGTGACCCTCTCTGTTCTCTTCGTTGTTGTTTTGTGTGTGTGTTTTTTCATCAGGCGGAGTTCCGCCCTGCAGTGATAAAGCCTGCACACTTTGTGGTTGTCATTAAAATAAATGAACACCATGTTTCCTTTAAGTCAGTATTTATCAAACTGGGGCGGTATTTATTACAGGTGGGGCGCAAGAGGAAATGATGATTTTAAATGTTCACTGTCCGCCGTTAACAGGTTACTGATTCTTGGCATTTCGCCAAAAGCCGATCTTTATGAGATCTCTGTGAGGTCGGCTTTCTGCTGTTGTGTCTCTCATCATTGAGCATGAATTGAGAGCCGTATCAAATCTACAACCCCGTTTTAAAAAGATGTGTAGAGGAGCAGCTCACTGCAGCCACTAATACTGATACAACCTGATGCTCACATATCTGCACTCATTCCATTTTGTTTTGCAATAGTTTATTGTTTTCCACAATAAGTTATTTAGTAGTAACTAAATATTAGTTCTTTTTTGCATAACTTTATTTTCATTTTTCTAACAAAGTGATAACACTTTTTTTTTAGTCTGATGGAGCGATCGGGTTTACTTGAAACACTGAATACTCTTCCATGCCAGTAGGTAGCGCAATAATGATCTACCATATATGCTGTATTATGCTACAATGTGACATTTTGTAACTTTTTAGGTTGTTGGTGTGCCGCGGGATTTTTTTTATTGTAGAAAATGTGCCGCGGCTCAAAAAAGGTTGAAAAACACTGGGTTAGAGGACTTATGTCTCAACAGGATTTGGAGAAACTTGTCCATGCATTTATCTTCAGTAGACTGGACTACTGTAACGGTGTGTTCACAGGCCTCTGTAAAAAGTCAATCAGAAAGCTGCAGCTGATTCAGAACGCTGCAGCTCGAGTCCTCACTAAGACCAGGAAAGTGGATCACATCACACCAGTTCTGAGGTCTTTGCACTGGCTTCCTGTCAAACAAAGAATTGACTTTAAAATCCTGCTGCTGGTTTATAAAGCACTGAATGGTTTAGGGCCTGAGTATGTTTGTGATCTGCTGCTACCTTATGAACCATCCCGACCCCTCAGGTCGTCTGGGACGGGTCTACTTTCTGTTCCAAGAGTCAGAACTAAACATGGAGAAGCAGCGTTCAGCTTTTCTGCTCCACATATCTGGAACAAGGTCCCTGAAAGCTGCAGGTCTGCTGAGACCCTCAGCTCCTTTAAATCCAGATTGAAGACTTTTCTTTTTGCTGTTGCCTTTAATTGATCCAGATTCAATTGCTGCATCTCACTACTGCATTTTATTTCTTAAACTGCACTGCAACTTTTATTCAATTTTTATTTTTTATTTAGCTTTTTGACTGTTTTAATGTTTTCTTAACTGTTTTAAATCCTGTTTTCTCTGCATTATGTTTTGATGCTCTTAATGTTTTTATGTGAAGCACTTTGAATCGCCTTGTTGTTGAAATGTGTACAAATAAACTTGCCTTGCCTTACCTTGCCTTGGGTTTACTCCTGGTACCCCCACATAATCCCCCAAAAAATCACTAATTCGACTAGTTCCCCCTTCAAATTAATGAATAAAAAAAACATTCAAATTAAATCTATGTTCCCGTCTCTCTTATTATATATATATATATATATATATATATATATATATATATATATATATATATATATATATATAGAGAGAGTATTAATACAATTGTATGACATGATGGTGACTTCAAAGAAGAAGCACTGGAATCTGTTTAAGTTGTGATTTTCATGAAATGATCAATATTATAAAATAAGTATTTTTGGTTAACGACAGGAGCTCGTTCTGTAATCAACGATGATATTCGACAGTAAGAAACATAGGACCTTCATTACTGACGTGTTTATGAATATTTTTTATATTCACATTATTTACCGGCTTTATAATTGAATCATTAACAGAGTTGTAAACTAATTGAACATGTTTTCTTTGTGAATGTAAACCACTGGATGCATGAAGCTGGAACAGCAGAGACTTAAGTTATTAGTATTAATATTATAGAGACCTGTCAATCACAGTAATCCCCGCCCCTAAAGCATACTCTGCATTATGGTCTGTTTGACTCTAAATGGACCATAATTTACTAAATGAACTTCATGCTGTATTGAAGAAGACTTAAAACTAGAGATTGAGACATTGACCCAATCACAATGTCCCCTAAACCCTCAAACCCTGAACCCTCAGGGACTTACTGGCGTCAGCTGCTAAGTGGTTGAGGGTGAGAGGCTGTGAGGGCTTGATGGTGTAAATATGAATGGGACAGCACTTTGCTGCAACATATCACGTGACTACATACCTTTCTTTTTTTTTTACATCTCCATTCTTCCATTGGGAACTGCATGTTTAACATCACATTGCTATGGATTGTGGGTAATTCCCTTAGGCAAAGTCGGCATCTAATTGCTACTAGCTTGCTACAGCGGGGACACTGATCAGCCGTAGGAGCAGCTTGTAACCTGACGTTTACAGTATCTGGATTCGAAGGAGCAGTGGGCAGCCTTGTGAAGCAACTGGGGGTTCAGTGTCTTGCGCAAGGACACTGTGACACTTAAACTATGGGGAGACTGGGGATCGAACCAGCGACCTTGTGGTTATGGACGACCACACTCCCCTGCGTATCATCCTCTCCGCTGTAGCTGAGGCTTGGAAGAGATTGAGGCAGTTTGATAAACGGCAACAGACAAATGTATAAATACAGTTTTAAGACGCTTGTTGGCAGGAAAACGACCACATTATGAGTTGCCGTTAAGAATCAGAAGTCCCCTCAGGACTACATTTTCAGGGGATAAAATTATCTGCGTTTTGATAATGCTGCCGGATTTAAAGGCCTAATTTGTAACACCCATAATAATGATTAATTGCTTTATTTCTACCACGCTTGGAAGCAACATTTCAATTTATCTTAATGTGTTGCATTTTTATTTCAAAGCAGTTGACTGAATGTGTTCAAATGAATCCCATACAGCGAGAGCCTTTCACCGAGACAGAGTACAACTTTATTAAAGTCAAACTTCAGGCATGTCTGAACTCTTCAAACTCAACTTTAGAATGAAAAGGACAGAATCAATATTCTCAAATAAAAAGACAGTCATGTACAAAAAGAGTGTCGTCTCAACAGTCACACACATTTAGAAGCAGAATTGTACAGGCAAAAAAAAAAGAAGAAAAAAAAAGAAGTACGCCACAGTAACAGGATCCAATGCAAGTTCAATGCAAACTATTTACAAGTTCTTCGACAATATGCAGTATGCAGTAACACAGGTCCAACAAGTAATCAACATGGTATTTTGTGTTCATCCACATTTTAATCGAAGCAACACCAAGAGAGATAGATATGACCCCAGTTAGAGTTACTATAAGTAAAATAGTCATCCAGGGAAAAACCCAGGCGATGTTTTTGTGTATCAACATGCCTTGAAAGTGATCCCTTGCCCTTTCTCGCCAAGTGATTGAAGAGAAGTCTATGGGTGCATCCCAAGTCTCTAAATTGTCGTTTCCTCGCTCCTCGCTCCTCGATTGAACCGGAAGTGGTTCTGCGCCGCCATCTTGACGGCCGTCCCAAAGCTCTTATTCGGCTCGGAGGAGCGAGGAGCGAGGATCGAGGAGGGAAATCGGAGGAGCCATGATCGAGGAGCCCCGACAGCGAGCTTCCAGGAAGTGTTTTAACGCTGGACACGCCCCCTCACTGCTCATCTGTTATGTGATTGGACGCTGCAGCTGAGCGGACTGATGCTGGAGTTTAATACCAGAGTGAAGACGATCACAGATTAAACTCAAGATATTAAATCTGTTTTCTTATTCACCATCTGGTTAAAATATGTTCATTGTATGTCTGAACAACAAAAGGACCACAAACATGTCTTCAAAGATTTGATCTGTTGTTTCCCTCAATAACTTTTATTATGTATGTAATTAAAATCAGAGAGCTGGAGAGAGGAAACCCTTTTTTACAACACGTAATGAAGAGAAACTATATTTATATTGTGGGTTATTTTATAATGATGTCACAATCAGAATTTCAAAACATACCGACGTAAATAATAAATAAATAAATAAGACGCATTCCGCCGGTAGAAATGAATCCTGCGTGTATAAGCAGGACACATCACAGTATATAAATACTCAATGCAGTTTATTAAACGGTAACAGACGACAGAGAAAACATCTCCACTCTGACACTCATGATAACTTTGTCTTTATTAATATAAGTAGTAGTTTAACACCATTAAATCAACTGAAAACATACGATAATTTGTATCAATATTTTAAGTGTATTTTTATTGGAATGTTCGCTAAAAACTCTCCGGACAAAACTCCGTCAGCTGTTAAAGCGCCTGACAGCTGATCAGCTGTGATCAGCTGATCAGCTGTCAGGCGGCTGCAGTCATCAGAAACCGACGTCGCTTCACGTGACGCTTCAGAGGAAAGGACGTCTCATGTCTCTTAAAACATATTTCCTCGTGTCTTCTCTCCTCGCTTGGTTTCCTTGCGTCTCTCTATGCATCCCTGGTGGGAGGGACTAAGACGCAAGGAAAAGACGCAAGTGAGGGAAACGGGGATGCAATTTAGAGACTTGGGATGCACCCTATGTGTTAAACATGCAGCTACAGACAGTATGTGGTTAGCCTAGCTTAGCATAAAGACTGGAAGCAGGGAGAAACAGCAGCCTGGTTCCATCTCAGGTCTAAAGCTGTTAGAGTAAGTTACTGTAATATATTTCACATCTCCATCACTAATGGTGTTCAATACATCCAAATAAAGCAGTTTTTATCTTTTTGAAATCTCAACAAGACTTCTTTTCCCGTTCCAAAAATAACCACACAAATCAACTGAATGTTGAATCCAAACGGAGCAGATTTACTGTTAGCAAACTGTAAACATTTCCTTCACAATGCAAAATAAAAACACATAAAACAAATAAACTATTTACATTATTTACACAGTTGGATTTTTTTAAACTGTAAAAATGCACAAACCAAATTGTCCATTTATTTGCACAGGTCCATCAGGAAGTGACTGTGCATCGTGCCACAGCTGGTAGCAGTTCTTTTTGGAGTTGAAGCAGAGAGGAACATTACACTTCCTGCAGATCACAGATGTCTTCACCCTGGGCATTCCAGCATCAAGGCACCTCTTGCAATGCTTCCTGACCTGTGTTTCCTCGCTGCCGATATACACGGGCATGCAGGTGGTGGAGGGTGGGGCAAACTCCAGCTTCTCCTTGGCCAACTGCTCCCTGAAGGCCTTGTGGGTGAAGGGCTTGGTCTGGGTGGGGTCCTGCCTCAATTTGAACAGCTCCTTGTGCAAGAGATAACTGTTCACGGCGGCGATGTCCACAAAGTGTGCGCCAAACAGCGTCCCGTCATCCCGTCTTGTTATAATATGTTATGTTTTCTTATAATTTACCATTCTTTTTCCATTTAATATTGCTTTTGCCTGTATTCTTCTCAACATGTCACTGCGTGGTTTCCTGTATTGTTGTGCTGGTGCCTCGTCTTTTTTGGCATTGTCAGTTCTCCAAAAAGTTATGGAAAAATGTCTCAAAATGTATTAGCGATGTTTTGTACAAAGATTTTATATATATATATGTTATATTTGGATTTGTTAACTATGACAGAAAAATTTAGGAAAAGACATATATTATGAATGTATTAATCATCTTTGTCAAATTTTATATTCACAAATGTAAATTTACAAACCAAAAACCTATTTGTTTGTGTTTTTTACAAAGAATTTTAATTATATATAAAAACTCTGAAAGCCTTTTCCAAAAAAAAATAAAGGCCATGAGAACTGTAGCGGCATGCTTTGCCAGTAATATATGTTTGTAATTACACAATCGTGCTTAGTGTCCTCTTTTTTATTTTATTTTATGTTTTGTCTTTTTTTTCTTCCTCTCTGCAGTTGCCCCCTGACTTGTTGGATTAACGAATGTATTTTGCCGTTTGCTACTGTCAATTCATGAAATTATAATTATTGAATAAATGTTTAATAAAAGAAGAAAAAACTCTAAGTACTGCAACTTACTGGGAGATAGTGATGTTTAAAACTTTAAAATGACAAAGAATTCTCCGCTGTAGAAATCATTGTTTGTACCGAGTTCACTTGTACATTTTCTGCGTAGATCATCATGGACAACGGACCGGCCCATCGCAACGGGAACGCTGCTCAGTGGCAGAAAGGTGAGAAAACTATAGAGATCCATTTAACGGTGAAAGGTCATTTTTATGCCTCCACGACTGTCATGGCCGGAGGCGTCCGGTCTATTCTCGTGAACACAGTATCTCCAGAACGCCTCGGGGGGGTTCTTCAAATTTAGCACAAATGTCCCCCTGGACTCAAGGATGAACTTATGACTCTATGAAGCCTCGAGTTTTGCATTTGGGTTGTTGCCATCTTGTCTTTCATGCATAACACTAAATAAGACATTTTTAGGCCACCAAAAATGGAACAATTACCTTTCATGAATTAAAAACTCACTGCCAAAAGGATCAAGTTTGAAGACGACAAAAAAAACATCTTGGATAGTCTTTGTATAATTGCAATACCTCAGGCTGCCCAGCAGATGTCGCCATTTTGACTTGTAAAACAGTAAATAAGTTCCAGCACGACTGCTTCATGGTGATTTGAGGCTTTATTTCTTCCACCAACAACTAACTCTTGGTCCTCGTCCGCTCTCGTGCAGCTGGAGAGGCGCTGGGCGACGTGTTCGAGGTGTCCAGCATCAGACGAGAGGACTACGACTTCCACAAGGGAAAGTCTGAGTACGAGGACATTCTGCAGAGCAACAACCTGCCGTCCACCATGACACCTCGAGGACATCAGGCCCCTGCAGCGTTCCTCATCATGGCCGCGGGGCTCGACAAGGTGCTCGCATATTGTCAGACTGAGCTGTTATTTATCTGTAAGTGTGAAAAATAGAACCTGGACTGCAGTGACTAACTTGTTTTACTTTTATTTCTTTATTCCCGACGCAGCATGGCGTGGATTCTAACGCCCCTCTGCCGTACTCCCATATTGACATCGCTGGGTCCAGTGGGCCGTTCCCCGGTGTCCCAACAGGAGCCCCCATCCTCGCCATGGCAACAAACTACTTCCTGTCTGATAGTTTCTAAATGGATACCCCCAGTTTATATTAAAAAAAAATTAAAACACGGCCTGCAATCAATGCCAATTACAATTTGGAACCGTCTAAATACCAATGAAATCCCTGCTACAACACATCATGGAACAATGTGTACGTCTGACATTCCTGACACTCGGTGTCAAAGGACCCTGTTCTTAAGTGGCCTGAACCAACATATATACTCTCAGGTGTACAATGGCAGTATAAAATTACCATTATTTTTCTATATGCGTGTATGTGTGCGACAAACCGGGAACATGGTTGTGTGATTAGAGATGTTGTGTGTCAGTCAAACCTCTCATTGATCAATAAAAAAACTAAATTTAAAACGCTCACTGTGGTCTTTGCATATCATTATGTTTGTGTATTACACATAAGTGATCAGAGGGGAATAATAATAATAATAAATATTGTCTCTTATACGTACGTATCTGCTAAACTCACCTACTACCACTAGGGACGCTATTTAAACATACCGTAAAAGTCGGGTTACAAGCCGCTACTACCTTCGGTGGGTGTCCCCGCTATAGCAAGCTAGCGCTGCTGCTAGCTAGCGCTGCTGCTAACTCCCCGCTGCTGCTGCTACTGCCGAGTCGGGTGTCGAGTCGGGGTTGGTCCCGCTACCTTCGGTGGTTGTTGGGGAACTAGCGGAGCGCTAGGAGGAGCGTTAGTGGCACGCTAGCAGGAGTGCTAGCTGGCTACAGCGGGAAGCTAGTGGGGACACTGACCAGAGGTAGTAGCGGCTTGTAACCCGACTTTTACGGTAGTTTGCTCACATTTGGAGAAATACTTTTTGACAGTGTATGTTGTTTGCATTAACAAAATATTGCAATGTTGGGACTGATAACAGGTGTATTAACAATACAGTCTATAGTCCAAAAAATATATAACGATTATCTTATTTTAAAGAAAAAATAAATATTATATTGATTGCCCGTATCTTAACTTATGTGTAAACCAGGCTTTTCTGTTCAGTGTTCGATGCTCAAGTCAGTTCTTACTCAGGCTTTGTGTTCAACAACGAGTTTATTGTTTATTTACAATCATGTTTACAGGTTTCTTTGGTTCATAAGTCATCTCACCAATATTCACAACACAAATCAAAGTTGGCCAAAGTGACTAATAGTTATTCAATAGCTTTTCACACCAAAAAAACATTTGCATCTATTCTATTTATTAACTTTAATAACACAATAACACATACTGTATTCTGTAAACACTATATAAATGTAATAGGCCTCACTCTTAAATGAAGCTTTATGACAAAACTATAAATCAATATGTTTTCTGTGGGTGCACATCAGATATCATTAATTTAGTGGATTTACTCAAAGTCAGACTTCAGCTTCATGTATTTGGTGTCTTTAAAGAAGGCGCTTTCTTCTGGAAATGGAAATAAATGTCTGTGGATTTAACAAAGGTTTAAATGGATATATAATGTGGATATATAATGTGTCAAGATGCAGAGTTTAAGAGATGAACGCGTCCCACGAATGTGTTTATATGTAACGGGATACATTTAATAAAATGTCTTAATGACGTGAAAATCCGTCACCACAGTAAACAGACTCTGTATGAAATAAGATGGAAAGTTAAACTGCATAATATTCACACAGAATATGTACAGTTATTCTCTTCAATGAATAAAATCATTACATTAAACAAAAAGAGTGATAGTTTACTCTGACAGGAGTGATGATCAGAGGTGCAGAGTTTTTACTGTCATCATTAGGTTCAGGACTGAAGAATGGGAAGAGTTTCTTCTTGAAGCAGCAGCCAGTAAAGGAGTAGATAAGAGCTGCAGCTTCTACGTCATAGAAGGAGACCAGACCCTCCTCATAGTCCACAAACACCCCCACCTTCTGAGGCCCAGACTTCAGGGAGAGAACAACTCGAGGGTCGTCAAGAGCTGTATACTCTTTTCCATTTCTCAAACATAAAGTCCAGTAACCCTTCTGAGGGTTCGGTGTGATGGGTCCCTTCCTTTTGCTCAACTCTCTGGTCACTCCTAAATACCATTCAGTCTTTCCTTTAACTTGAACCTCAAAGTAAAATCTGCCTGAAGAGATACTGCTGAGTATCCTGCAGCCTCTGTCTGTCTAAACCTGACATGGAGGCCACCAACATGCTGAACCTGCGCCCTCCTCTTCCGGGTGACGTAAGCTACATATTTAAAAGCTGCTCTTTAATTGCATATACTTAAGTCTTATTGTCGTGTTTTTATGAAGACTTTATTTGTTCCATCTCCTCATGCTCACGGTACCGTGCGCCGTCATCACGAAGCGGGCGTCCTCCGTTCCTGCCGACGGCCGGAGTCGCACATTGGAGGACTTGAGGGGAAGCAGGGATGCCGCGGAGGAGGAGATGAGCAGCGCGTGAAGCTAACGGCGACGCCTGAGCTACGTCCGGTGTGGTATTTTCAAAGTAAAAGTGTGTATTTAAAATGGCGAAATCTAACCTCAGATCCCGCTCGTTCGGGTTATGGACGCCATGTTGGTTTGTTGTCCCTGTCGTATCCATGGAGATGGAATGCATCACTATGGAACGTTTTAGGGAAAGTCCCTCCTGAAAACTTGATGTGGCTTTAAACTGTTAGTGATGCGATCACGCTTTGATCGGTTATCCATAAGTACAAGCTGCTTGGGAGAGATTCTTTGCTTACGTATTGAAATTGTCATACATTGTCCGCACGACCCACAAAACCCTTCGCAACCTTCGCAACCTTCGCAAGTATTGAACCAGTCATACTACCCCAGTCCAGAGTTTATCTCTAGTATTGAAGCAGTCATACTACCCCAGTCCAGAGTTTATCTCTAGTATTGAAGCAGTCATACTACCCCAGTCCAGAGTTTATCTCTAGTATTGAAGCAGTCATACTACCCCAGTCCAGAGTTTATCTCGAGTATAGCGAATATGGGTTTCGAGTCTGCACGACTTTCCTCCACCGACATCAAAGCAACATCTGCAGAGGAATGGGCCTCTGCGGATCTTACCTTGTATGCTCGAGTCCTTTTGGCAAGGACACAGGAACATCACCGGGCAGAGGTTGAACAGCTGAAAGCCAAAGCCAAGGCAAGTGAAGCTGAATGGGCAACTCAAGAACACAGTTTGAGGACACAACTCCAAACACTGTCTGAAATGCTGTGGAATAGCCAGTCCCAAATAGAACACCTTCAAGCGAAAGACAAAGCCAGTGAAGCTGAATGGGCCACTCAAGAACACAGTTTGAGGACACAACTCCAAACACTGTCTGAGACGCTGTGGCATAGCCAGTCCCAAATAGAACACCTTCAAGCGAAAGACAAAGCCAGTGAAGCTGAATGGGCCACTCAAGAACACAGTTTGAGGACACAACTCCAAACATTGGCTGAAACGCTGTGGATTAACCAGTCTGACGTAGAGCAGCTGAAAGCCAAAGCCAAGGAGAGTGAAGCTAAATGGGCAACTCAACAGGACAGCTGGACGACTCAGGTCGAAACACTGATAGAGCCGCTGTGGAGTAAACAATCTGAAATTGAGCAGCTTAAACTCACAGTCCAAAATCTAACAAAGAACAACAAGGACCTTGAAAATGTCTGCCTTGAGCAGAAAAAGAAGAGCAGAGGTCTCTTTGCAACGAAGATCGTGGATAGAGCAACAGAGGTGGAAAAGATGGTGAGAAAAAATAAGGAGAAGGAAGAGAAGAAGAGACAGGAGAAGGAAAAGACAGGGCGTTTCGGCCGACTTTTCAGAAAGTCAACGCATGTTGATGGCGGACAGGCGGAAGAGGTCACAGCTGATGTTGATCAGCAGTGACCACCTCCCTCCATCCCCACCTCCATCTGATCATCCATCCGATCTCCCCTCCACTCTTTCCCCAAAGCCACTGTGCTGCCCTTGATTGGTTCCAGCTGTCTGCAGCACACCTGCCTGAATAGACTGGCCTGGTTAATTGGACCGTGCCATGCTACCTCAGCCAGAGGGGTGTCTTCAGCAGCCAGGCTATTCTGCACCACTAGGGAGAGAGGTCTTCTCTCCCCTTTCAATTAACATGGACTCACCGACTGCTATATACCATGCAGTAGGATATGGCTCGGGAGTGTCTCCTGCTTCCTGGGAGACCTCATTATGTCTGTCTTGAATTCTAGCTTGTTGTTATTCGTCACTTTGTTAAGATTTTGTTCCCCATCTTAAACCTGTACATATCATTGGGGCAACAAAATCTTAACAAAGTGACAAATAACAACAAACTAGAATTCAAAACATACATAATGAGTGTCTCCTGCGTTCACGGAGACCTCATTATGTCTGTCTGTATTTCTAGTTTGTTGTTATTTATCACTTTGTTAAGCTTTTGTTCCCCATCTTAAACCTGTACATATCATTGGGGCAACAACATCTTAACAAAGTGACAAATAACGACAAACTAGAATACAAGACAGACATAATGAGGTCTCCGTGATAGCAGGAGACACTCCCAAGCCATCTCCCACTGCATGGTATATAGCAGTCGGTGAGTCCATGTTAATTGAAAGGGGAGAGAAGACCTCTCTCCCTAGTGGTGCAGAATAGCCTGGCTGCTGAGGACACCCCTCTGGCTGAGGTAGCATGGCATGGTTCAATTACCCAGGCCAGTCTATTGAGGCAGGTGTGCTGCAGATAGCTGGAACCAACCAAGGGCAGCACAGTGGCTGCAGCCTCACAGAGACGCCTCCACCCTTGTCTCTGTGTGGCGTTTCAATATTCTCCCTGTGTTCACGGTGCGTGTGCTTGCTTTCTTACTGTGCAGACGCTTTCCTGCTTGCTCTCGCCTCTGTTTGCATTTTTCTGCTAATACCCTCTGATATTCTTGTTTTTCTTCTGTGAGACTCTTTGAGCAGCAGCTCCTGGACACTTGAAAACCACTGGGATTTCTTTATAGATTTGGCTGGCTATTGCCCTAATTTCGCTGGTTTAAAGATACATTGCTATAGGCTACTTAGCAGCTAAGCTAAAGCTAAGGAGCAGCAAGATGCCATCCCTCTCCATGGACAACTACTACAAACTCCTGCAGAAGATTGCAGTTTTGGAAACAAAAATCTACCGAATAGAAGTGAACGTGGAGGTAAATGGACTGTGTCAGAATGATACCACTTTACCATGGACTCAAAATCCTGTACAAATGCAAGCTAAGACACGGCTAACTAGCACCACCAGGCCTACCAAGAAACAGGAGGGCTGTGTAGCTGTTAACGAAACCTCAAATGGTAGTCCTCCCTGGAACTCTCTCGCTGCGAAGCCGAAGAGGCATTCACACCCTCAGGATGTGGGAGGACGACTAACAGGCAGAGCCCAGCACCCTGAGATTTCTGATGCGACTGGCTGGCCTGCACTACTACGCAGGCAGAATTCCTCCTCAACCCCGGTACGCAGCTGGACACAGCCGAAAACAGCTAGGAAAATTAGGGTGACCAGACGTCCTCTTTTTCCCGGACATGTCCTCTTTTCGAGACCTAAAAAAAGCGTCCGGCAGGGATTCCAAAAACGTCCGGGATTTTGCTACGTCGGGGAAAATAGTTATTACCCCCTTACAAGTTTTGGAAATGGTATCTCCCGCAAGTTCCACCTTCTTGCGCAAGCTCTGACTGTAGAGAGAACTGTCATTGGTCGACCGATCTCAACGTAAATGTAAGTTCACGGCATGCTACACGCTACTGCTACCCTCCCCCCCCGAAACGAAGTGTCCTTTTTTTCACAAACTCAAATCTGGTCACCCTAGGAAAAGTAAAACCAGCAAAAAAACTCCACAACAACCGAGCCTACAACTTAAAAACAGATTCGCTCCATTGTCGCAGGATCCTAAATCTGGATAAGCAGCTATCTTCCCAAAGCAGGGTAAGAACTGAGAGTGAAAGTGAACGTAAAAGGCCGCAGGAAAAGCTAGTGACTGGGCCTGAGACTCTGATTGTTGGAGACTATGCTGTAAAAGATGTCAGAACGATGTGCAGCAAGAATACCAAAATACTCTGCTTTCCGACAGATATGGTCTCTAACATGAGAGACAAAATCCTGAACATCATGGCTGATCATCCCACAGTGAAAAACCTTATTGTGCATACGGGAAGCTGTGATATTGTGAAACAAGAGTCTGAAGTTCTGAAGCGAGACTTTATTGACAGCTCTGTCAATGCTGAGGTGTTTATCAGTGGCCCTCTTCCACCAGCCAGGAGAGGAGATGAAAGATTCAGCAGGCTGTTTGAACTGAACAGATGGCTGTCAACTGCATGTACTGACCATACAGTACATTTTATTGACAATTTTTACATTTTCTGGGAGCGTATACATCTTTTTAAGACAGATGGAGTTTGCCTGAACAAGTCAGGGGTAAAACTCTTTACCTCTAACTTATTTTTCTTCCTGCGTCACCCGTCTGTTCCCACTGCCAAGGACAGGAGACAAGAGGAGTCTAAACAAGACATAACCACACAGCATCGCTGTGGAGACCTCATGGGAAGGATGCCAAAGGAGAGCCAAGAGGAGGAGTCTCCACCCTCATCAAGGATTGATACCCCCTTCGGAGAGGAGGAGTCTCCACCCTCATCATCTCAATTCCACTCAAGTTTTATTCCTCAACATTTACAGACCACCGAAATACTGTGCAACCTTCTTTGATGAGTTTACTGAACTGCTGTCTATAATCTGTATTGATTTTGATTGTGTTGTCATTGTTGGTGATTTTAATATCCATGTTGATAATCCCCAGGACAGAGGGTCTATAGAGCTATGTGGTGTCCTTGATAACTATGACCTGACACAGCATGTAACAGGTCCCACCCACAACAAGGGGCACACTCTAGACCTAATCATCACCAAAGGTCTGGACATTTCCAAGGTTGCTGTGACTGATGTTGCACTCTCTGATCATTTCTGTGTTTTCTTTGAGAGTGCAATCTCCCTACGCACAAATGTCCAAACCAAGGTTGTGACGAAGCGTTACATCACTGAAAATATCAGTGAACTATTTATTCAGAAGTTCTCCTCCACACCAGCCCTCTCTTGCATCTCAGTCAATGAGCTTGTGGATGGCTTCAATTCTAAAGTAAAACATGTTATTGATGCCATTGCACCCAGTAAGGTGAAGGTTGTCTCGGGTAAGAAAAGATCCCCTTGGAGAAATGCCACGCTGGTCAGAATAGAGAAAAGAGAGTGCCGGAAAGCAGAGCGCAGGTGGCGAAAAACTAATCTCCAGGTTCACTGTGGTATCTATAAAGAGAGACTTGACAAAATTCAGAAAATTAGACAAGCAGTCGGTGGCTCCACACCAACCACCGGATATGTGTTGTCCCCATCTAACAGCCATTCAACTATCATGACACAATTTGACTCAATTAACCAGAGACGCCTAGAAGACATTATACAACATCTGAAAACATCCTCCTGCTGCTTGGATATTCTACCAACACACTTTTTCAAAAACATTTCACACTGCATGACCGCTGATCTTTTACAAATTGTAAACACATCCCTTCTTTCAGGTGTCTTCCCTCAAGCCCTAAAAACTGCAGTGATTAAACCACTCCTAAAGAAGGCTAGTTTAGACCCCGAAATATTGAAAAACTATAGGCCAATATCAAACCTCCCATTCTTAAGTAAAATAATGGAAAAAGTGTTTTTTCAACAGCTGAACAACTTCTTGGCCGAAAATAACTGTTTCGATGTCTTCCAGTCCGGCTTTCGTCAGCACCACAGTACTGAAACTGCTCTTGTTAAGGTTTTCAACGACATCCACTTAAACACACACAGTGGCAGAACTTCAGTCTTAGTATTACTGGATCTCAGTGCTGTATTTGACACGGTTGATCATGACAGACTGAAAGTCTGGGTAGGACTCTCTGGCGGAGCACTTAACTGGTTTGAATCCTACTTGAAGGACCGACAGTACTTTGTGTCGGTAGCTAATTACACATCAGAGCTGACTAGGATGACATGTGGTGTTCCCCAAGGCTCAATACTGGGGCCTCTTCTGTTCAACATCTACATGCTTCCACTGGCTCAGATTATGAAAAACAACAAAGTGTGTTATCATAATTATGCAGATGACACACAAATCTACATAACTATATCACCAGGGGACTATAGTCCCATACAAGGGCTGGCTAAATGCATTGAAGAAATCAATAACTGGATGTGCCAGAATTTTCTTCAATTAAACAAAGATAAAACAGAAGTAATTGTTTTTGGTCCCAAGGACGAACGATTGAAAGTCAGCGCTCAGCTTCAATCACTGACGTTAAAAACCTCAAACCAAGCCAGAAATCTAGGTGTAGTTATGGATTCAGACCTCAACCTGAACAGCCATATCAAGCCAATTACAAAATCAGCCTACTACCACCTGAAGAATATATCAAGGGTTAGAGCAGTGATTGTCAACCACTGTGCCGCGGCACACCAGTGTGCCCTGAGAGATCGTCAGGTGTGCCGTGGGAAAATGTCCAATTTCACTTATTTGGTCCAAAAAAATATTTAGTTGCCGCAAATGATTTTCCATTGTTGAGCGTCTGAGCTGCAATATAGTGGCTGGCAGAGTAATATAGAACAGGTCTGCACCTTGTTCTGCTATTAAACAAACTAAACGGCCGTATGTTATTGATCTTATCTACACAGCATGTCATTTCTGGGTCACGTCTATACAACTCTGCGTCGCGCACGCGGAGTTCCGGCCGATGGGCGGGTGGGGGGGGGGGGAGAGGGGGAGAGAGAGAGGGAGAGAGAGAGAGACTTTTCACAATGGGATTTGCTGCTGAAGCTATTAGTATTTTAAGCTATGAGCTCTCACTGTTAAAGCCTAACAGTTCATGTATTTGCAGGTCAAGTCAAACAGCCTGCGGAGCTCCATAAATGACGTTTCTGACTTAGAGAGGCTCTGGAAATATTCTTCCTGAAGCCTGAAAAATACCCTGCAGTGATAAAGCCTGCACACTTTGTGGTTGTCATTAAAATAAATGAACACCATGTTTCCTTTAAGTCAGTATTTATCAAACTGGGGCGGTATTTATTACAGGTGGGGCGCAAGAGGAAATGTTAAATGTTCACTGTCCGCCGTTAACAGGTTACTGATTCTTGGCATTTCGCCAAAAGCCGATCTTTATGAGATCTCTGTGAGGTCGGCTTTCTGCTGTTGTGTCTCTCATCATTGAGCATGAATTGAGAGCCGTATCAAATCTACAACCCCGTTTTAAAAATATTTGTAGAGGAAAGCAGCCACTAATACTGATACAACCTGATGCTCACATATCTGCACTCATTCCATTTTGTTTTGCAATAGTTTATTGTTTTCCACAATAAGTTATTTAGTAGTAACTAAATATTAGTTATTTTTTGCATAACTTTATTTTCATTTTTCTAACAAAGTGATAACACTTTTTTTTTAGTCTGATGGAGCGATCGGGTTTACTTGAAACACTGAATACTCTTCCATGCCAGTAGGTAGCGCAATAATGATCTACCATATATGCTGTATTATGCTACAATGTGACATTTTGTAACTTTTTAGGTTGTTGGTGTGCCGCGGGATTTTTTTTATTGTAGAAAATGTGCCGCGGCTCAAAAAAGGTTGAAAAACACTGGGTTAGAGGACTTATGTCTCAACAGGATTTGGAGAAACTTGTCCATGCATTTATCTTCAGTAGACTGGACTACTGTAACGGTGTGTTCACAGGCCTCTGTAAAAAGTCAATCAGAAAGCTGCAGCTGATTCAGAACGCTGCAGCTCGAGTCCTCACTAAGACCAGGAAAGTGGATCACATCACACCAGTTCTGAGGTCTTTGCACTGGCTTCCTGTCAAACAAAGAATTGACTTTAAAATCCTGCTGCTGGTTTATAAAGCACTGAATGGTTTAGGGCCTGAGTATGTTTGTGATCTGCTGCTACCTTATGAACCATCCCGACCCCTCAGGTCGTCTGGGACGGGTCTACTTTCTGTTCCAAGAGTCAGAACTAAACATGGAGAAGCAGCGTTCAGCTTTTCTGCTCCACATATCTGGAACAAGGTCCCTGAAAGCTGCAGGTCTGCTGAGACCCTCAGCTCCTTTAAATCCAGATTGAAGACTTTTCTTTTTGCTGTTGCCTTTAATTGATCCAGATTCAATTGCTGCATCTCACTACTGCATTTTATTTCTTAAACTGCACTGCAACTTTTATTCAATTTTTATTTTTTATTTAGCTTTTTGACTGTTTTAATGTTTTCTTAACTGTTTTAAATCCTGTTTTCTCTGCATTATGTTTTGATGCTCTTAATGGTTTTATGTGAAGCACTTTGAATCGCCTTGTTGTTGAAATGTGCTATACAAATAAACTTGCCTTGCCTTGCCTTGCCTTGGGTTTACTCCTGGTACCCCCACATAAAAAAAATTCAAATTAAATCTATGTTCCCGTCTCTCTTATTATATATATATATATATATATATATATATATATATATATATATATATATATATATATATATATATATATATATATATATATATATATATATATATATATATATATGTCACTCATGATCACTTTGTCTTTATTAATATAAGTAGTAGTTTAACACCATTAAATCAACTGAAAACATACGATCATTTTTATCAATATTTTAAGTGTATTTTTATTGGAATGTTCGCTAAAAACTCTCCGGACAAAACTCCATCAGCTGTTAAAGCAACTGACAGCTGATCAGATGTGATCAGCTGTCAGGCGGCTGCAGTCATCAGAAACCGACGTCGCTTCACGTGACGCTTCAGAGGAAAGGACGTCTCATGTCTCTTAAAACATATTTCCTCGCGTCTTCTCTCCTCGCTTGGTTTCCTTGCGTCTCTCTATGCATCCCTGGTGGGAGGGACTAAGACGCAAGGAAAAGACGCAAGTGAGGGAAACGGGGATGCAATTTAGAGACTTGGGATGCACCCTATGTGTTAAACATGCAGCTACAGACAGTATGTGGTTAGCCTAGCTTAGCATAAAGACTGGAAGCAGGGAGAAACAGCAGCCTGGTTCCATCTCAGGTCTAAAGCTGTTAGAGTAAGTTACTGTAATATATTTCACATCTCCATCACTAATGGTGTTCAATACATCCAAATAAAGCAGTTTTTATCTTTTTGAAATCTCAACAAGACTTCTTTTCCCGTTCCAAAAATAACCACATAAATCAACTGAATGTTGAATCCAAACGGAGCAGATTTACTTTTAGCAAACTGTAAACATTTCCTTCACAATGCAAACTAAAAACACATAAAACAAATACAAAAATATCGATTAAACTAACAAGCAATCTTTATTATTTATTCATTCACATTAAATCAGTTTGACTGAGGGAAAGGTTACAATTTATAATTTAAGATTTTAATTTAACTTTGAACTACAGTCTTATTACTTTTGACCAAATTGTTTGCAATGATATGTGTATCTATATAAATATATAACTGTATATATTTGAAATACATATTATATATACAATTATATGTGCATCTATATAAGTATATAAAATACATATTTATAAACACAATATATATACAAGGATATGTGTATCTGTGTGTATATATATATATATATATATATATATATATATATATATATATATATATATATATATATATATATTTATAAACACAATAATATATATATATATATATATATATATATATATATATATATATATACACATACAATGATATGTGTATCTGTGTTTATATATGTATATAATATATCTTTAAAAAAATATATATACACATATATATATATATATATATATATATATAGTGAGGAACCTTTCTAACTGAGTGAAATGACCCGGAAGTACCTAAGGGGCCGCCATGATAAGTGGCGGTCAAATTCTCTAAACGCAAAGGAAAGGAGCTTCAATGCTTCCTAACTTAGCTCCTTTAGCATAGGAACCACTGGAACTGCCTTTACGAAAGGAAAGGAGATACTGCCGACCCACAATTCCTTGCGGCGGCAACATTTAGAGTGACGTATCATTCGGCCGTTCACGAGAACAAACGATCATGACCGAGAAACGCAGATCATGTAAATAACCGTTGCTATAACTTGGAAATACTTTCAATAATCTGTTAAACCTGCTGAATGTTAAATTGCTGAAAACTGCTGTAAAGTGATCAAACTGCTGTAAAGTGATAAACTGCTGTATTGATATTCTCTCTGGTGTTGTACTGCAGCTTCAGTCCTCATTCTTTTATTTTACTTCAGTTACAGAAGCTTTGATGAGAGTTAAACTGGACGAGCTCTTCAGTCTGAGTCATGTTTCTGATTATCATCTTTTTAATCAACTATTTTGTCACATTACAATAAAACATATCAAGTCAACACGAATTGTGTGGGGTTTCATAAACTGTTCATATTTTTATGATCAGATTATAATCTGCATATAAACCATAACAACATAAAGGGATATGAGACACACATATATGACACACATCGTTAGTGGGATAACATATTTAATTCAGAATGTTTGAATCTGAACAAAGACAGTTTAGTAGCTGTTTATATTAATAAAGTAATATATGAACCAGGTTGTTTATGTTAATAAAGTTATACTATGAACCGGGTTGTTTAAGTCGTCTGCATGACGCAACACTGTAAGAACACACGGACGAAGTATTTAAGATGCGCTTTATTGTGGTCCGAGAAGGACTACAACAGCATTGTAGTTTCACCGCTGCAGACTGACGTCACTAACATGCGCCTGCCGTCGCGTCATAACTACGTGATTTACTGAAAGTGGAGCCGGATTCTCTAAACACCACGGTTGTCTTCTCCTAACTCCTCATGAATTCTCC
This sequence comes from Myoxocephalus aenaeus, assembly GCA_038501785.1. NCBI lineage: Eukaryota > Metazoa > Chordata > Actinopteri > Perciformes > Cottidae > Myoxocephalus > Myoxocephalus aenaeus. Next base: position 4,559,630 of record JBAMJR010000419.1, on the reverse strand, counting down.
TTCCCATCTTTCCTTGACCCCGTGACGTTTTCCACAGAGGTCAAGGAAAAGTGGTTAGGGTTAGACGTTAGGAGGTAATTATTTGACTATTCGACCGCAGCCTAAACTTAAAACCACAGAGATTCAGTTACAAGTTACTGAAGTCCTCCTGAGACACTTTAAAGCTGTTAAAGTGAGTTTCTGTGTAGTGGGACTTCGGACAGACAGACATAGTTATATTGTTATTAGGCTCGTTCGAGATGAGCCAGTTCTGCGCAGAATCGATCGGCGGCGATCCCGACTTGCTCTGACGTCATGCACACGTGGTCAATGATTCTCTCACGAGATCAAGGCGGCCGTCGATTTCAGAGCCAGCCGCCGCAGTAGCTCTCAAAAGACTGCGTGGCCCAGTGCATGATGGGAAACGCCTGGCTGTCGCCACATCAGAGAGCTGATTGGCTCTTAGATCTGACAGCAAACACCACATGTTGTAGAAAATCCTTATTTTATGTGTAGTTGTAATACTTAACACTGGATTGTTGACTATTAGTCTCACGTTTAATCTAAAAACATATCTTGTGTGGTTGTTAATACAAAATCATATTTATACAACACATATCAAAACCAGTAGTAATGAATTTCACAGGCAGACAAAGAGAACAAAGGATGCAGCTACACACACATTTCTACATAAATATATATTTACAAACACATTAAACGTTTAAAACGATTAAATCCAAACGTGATCTGTCATCTACAAGTAGACAAAAGTTCGGAACTAACAGGAAGTCATTTGTTCTGTGACTTCCTGTGTTTACTTTGAAGGCAGCTGAAAACTGTCCGACTTGATCGCAGTTCATTGGGCCATTTTTTTTTTTTGCAGTGAGCCATCTTTGGAATAGAAGATCTTTGATGTGACGTGTCGAGTCTTGGCCAATCAGCGTCCCGTTTTCTCGACAAAAAATTCAGATTTTTGGCCGAGTTGTTGTCATCTCCGTAATAGAACATCTTTGATGTGACGTGTCTTGGCCAATCAGCGTTAAGATGTTTACAGCGCCCGTTTCTCAATATGCGTGTCTCTCTGTACTTGATGAGAAAACTCACAGCTGAATCGTCCCTGCTCGCGGGAGCCAGCGCCCCCCCCCCCCCGGTCACGTGGTCGCGAATTGCTCACAGTGCTGAAGTGTGCTCTGTGAGGGCGCCCCCAACCCATTTGTCGCCCTAGGCAGTCGCCTAGGTCGCCTATAGCAATCGCCGGCCCTGCACTCACCCCTATATGTGCTGGAACCCACATGAATTTAACCTGACCGCCCTGGCTGGTTACGCGTGTGGCCGACTGAAGGACCTCATAGAGTATGTCTTGATGACTGCGTGAACGAAAAGATCTTAGGCTTGCTAGGACTGAAGCTGCATCGGAGCACATTAATACCTTTTCCTGTTTTGCCTTTTCCACCCATCGTAATGCCACCAGCACTGCCACCATCTCCACTGTGTAGACCCCTAAACCATCAGACGTTCTCCTGTTGATCCCTACTCCTTTATCTGGTATTGCCACCCCAAATCCTGTCACTCCTCACTGTAACAAGATTACTGTAGAATGTACACTAACTTGCTGGCAGCAATTAGCAAGTAAGTAGCTGCAGTATATTTTACAGTATGCTTACTGTCAAATGAATCACAGTACCCATGGAATACTGTAGTCATTTCTACAGTAATAATCCCAATAAACCCCATTGTTATTACAGTAGTGGTCAAAATACAGTACCGATGTTGACTCTTGTGACGGCATATTCACGTATCTCTTCATCTGGGCTGTCCCTCCAAAGGAATCTATGCAAATGCAACTCACGTTCCTCTAACCATACCGAGTTGTACATTTTCTTGATGTCCCCTAAAGCTGCATGCACACCCTCTCTGAACCTCAGCAGTACAGCTCTGATAGGGTTGAGAACATCTGGTCCCTTTAGAAGAAGATCGTTCAAGCTTACGCCTTTAAATTTCTGGCTGCTATTCCATACAATTCTCACTGGAGTTGTCACTGAATGAGGGTTTGGTGCAACCAGATGGCTTACGTACCACACTGGTCCTTTCCACTTTTTCATGATTTCTTCAGTGAGCTTCATGGCTGCCCCTCGTTCAACCATCTCATGGATTTGGGGGCATATGCATCTTGCCATTCTGGTTCTCTCTTCAGCTGCCTCTCGGTCCTCAAGAACGTAGCCTGCACTGCAGCTTTGTTGTTGGGGAGAGAGGTGGGATCTACCGTCCATGGATATCTTGCATCCCAATGTGGCGATGTTGTATGAGCATCCTCTCTGGTGTAGGTAAGACCTTCTTTTATGATCTCAAGCTCCCTCTCCTCTCCCAAAGACATTTCTTTTCCTCCTGGTTGGCATTGTCCGCATCGACATCCTCCACATCTTGGTTCACATGCAGCTCCGATGCTTTCCCACTTCCACCACTCCAGGAAGTCGCGGCTACCAGCAGCTGTAAACTTGGCTTGAGCCATATCCTCCGGTTGTGACTGGGCTGCCTCAGGTGTTGAACTCCTGAGGATTTCTTCATACTTGACAGAGGCTGCCCTCATGGAGCAAGCAAAATGTGTTTTGGACTCGTGTGCTGCCACTTCTACTTCCTCAAACAAGTCGGGGTGTGCTCCGCCCACTGTCTTACCCAATGGACTTTGCCATAAGACAAGATCTCCTACAACTCTCACCCTCTGTGGGGCGAGTCTCCCCTCTCGGTGGCTAATGAGTAGTTCAACTTCTTCTGGCCTCTTCAATTCCTCAAGCTCGACCTCTGGGAAGAATTTCTGCAACTTCTCAGGTTCAACTACTTTGTGCACTCTGACAATTTCCTCCAAGCCGTAGCAGACAAGTTCATGTGCCCTCTCTGTTCCGTGAGGAGTTTTGACTCTGACTTTGAGGACATATCTTTTAGTGTTCACCTTCATGGTCATTTCACCAACTCCGTGCACCACTAAGGTTATCTTCTCACTTTGTAACTTCAGCCTGTCAGCAGCCTTATGGGTAATGTAGTTTGTGTCAGATGCAAGGTCAATCAGAGCCCCAATCTTCTGCCCTGCATTTGCAGAGACCTCCATCAGTATCATGATGACAGGAAGTTCAGACAGCCCCTTTTTCTTTAAAAGCTCCGACTGGTCTTTAGCAGTGTTTGTAACTGCGGTTTTGTTGGTGAAAGCTTTTTTGCACCGTTCTGCTAGTTCTGGGGAAAGTTCAGACAAGAGCTCCTCTTGTTCCTCCGTTAGCTTGCTTCTACCTCTGCTGCCTTTTCCACTCTTTTCTTCTCCACCCCTTCTTAGTTCTCCTTTGGGGCACAGAAAGTAATGGTGGTCTGGGGTGCCTCCTCCCTTTTTACAGTCTTTATTTCTGCATAGGAAGGTATCTCTGCAATATCCATCGCCATCATGGCATCCGAGACATTTTCTGCATGCTCCCAGCTTCTTTAAAGCATCCTTCTTTTCAGGTAGCTTCAGCCCTTTGAACTTCCGACAGAAGAAAATCTTGTTAGTGTGTCCACTATCACCACATCCTCCAGGTCTCCTGTCTTCGTGGTTCTTGTTGAAGCATATTTCCGCTCATATTTCTTTCCTGGATTGTCTGATTTCTCCATCTTCTCCACAATCCTTAGCTGTTCAAGCCTCTCTAGGATTTCTTCCTGGTTTTTTAGGAATTTTAAGAGCATGTCAAAGTGGTTGTCTGTAGTGACATCATTTGCAGGATCGATCATACACTTTAGCCAGTCTCTCTTTATAAAGTCAGGTAACTTGCTCTCAATAGATTTAATTACCAGTGGGTTCTTTATGGCTCCGGAGTTTCCCAGCTCTGAGATCTGCTAGGGCTCTCTCCACAGCCTGTATGAGGTCAATGACTTTCCTTGGCTGGCTCCCCCTCACATATGGTATCTTCTCCAGCTCCTCCAGGATTTCTATAGCGATGGTTGACTTGTTGCCATACCTGTTCTCCATGACTCTGAATATATCCTCCGCAGTGTGGTAGGTTGAAAGTCTGAGGTCCTTTGAAATCTTGTCCTCCACACTATCCAGGAGCTGAACTTTCTTGACTTCAGCTGATCCAGTTGGCTCTCCTTGCCTTTGAAGGCTCTCCCAGTCTTTCCTCCATCTGTGATATCCTCTTTTGCAGCCATTAAAGATGGGCAGAGTGGTTGGCTTGAGCTTCACGATTGGTGTTGCTGGTGTGGGCAGTGGTCTCCCCCTCGCACCTCCTGAAACTTCTGTGGTTAGCGCTTCCTCTGCAATCCTCCGTGCCGTGACGAATTCAGCTCTTCCATGTTCAAACTTTTGGCTTGCTGCTTTCAGAGTCATGACTCTGCTATTTAGCTCATCCTTTGATGACGCAGGGATCCATCGCTCCCACGCTGACATCATTGTGGTGAGCTCCTCTATCCGCTTTTCCAAGAGGGTCAGGTGCACTTCATAGCACTCCAACTTAGCACTTTCAACAACTACACCATCTGCTTGCTCACATGCATTTTCTGCTCCTAAGATTGCCATTCTGAGTCCATCCTTGCCATACCTTGACCACAGGATCATCTGGACAGTATCCTTTACTTGTTTAAATCTGGCCTCAGCTTCATTTTCTGTCCTCTCAATGTCGCCCTCTTGCTGCTTATCAAGCACAACTTCTTCTTCTGGCTTTTGCATCTCAGCCAGCACTCCAATCCTGTAGTCATCATTGGCATCAAGCAATTGTCTAAAACAGTCTGAGAGTTTAGTGAACTCCTCCTTCAACTCTGCTTCAAGCATGCTGCTTACCCCTCTGGTCATGAAGTTTGCCTGTCTGGTGAAGCTACTTTTTGCAGTGGTCCTCTCTCTTTTGAGCTGCTTGACCGTCTTCCCCAGGGCGTCTTCTGCCATTTTGACTCCCTCTGCGTCAACAGCTTGTGTCTGGATGTCTGAAGCCGTTTATCCTCAAGTCCAGGCTGCTTCGCGTGGTTTTCAACTGTCAAGTTCCTATGTATTTTTCGGTCAACTCTTGGTCCAACTTGCAATGACCTGGTACATGTGATCCCAAAGGACGCACGGGACAACTCGTTTCCAACACAGCTCAATCTTTATTGTTTTCTTATTACTCAATTGTTGGCTGGTTGGTCCATCTAGGTTGAAAACCTTCGAACACAAAAAGCTAAAAGTTATACAACCAAAATGTAAATAAACTTTAAACAATTCTCGCCAACAAATGAATAAATAAAAGCTACAGTACCAGTGGCTTATTTGGGCTGTACCATCGGTTGACTCCTTCCCTCTCTCTGTCTCAGCTGAAATGTTTGCTGGCAGAGCTTCCCTTTGCAGGTGTTTCCAATTAAGCGATCAGCAGCCTGCACTGGCCTACTGGCGGTGCATTCTGGGACTTGCAGTTTTTTTCTCTCTTTTTCCTTTTCTTTTCTTTCTCTTCTGACAAAGTAACGTAATTCGATTAAATCATAATAATTAACTCAACAGGCATCATCCACTCCGGTTCCACCACCCCAAGGTCCTCTTCTCCACCATTAATACACTGAGAAATGTAACAGGTGTCAATGGAATCTAACAGACTTACACATTTGGTTCAGGGAGCCTGAAAGCGACGTGAACTCCAACCAACTGCTCCATTTGACTCATTGTTAAATATGAGGACAGATTTCTCAAAGAAAGCAGACGGTATCAGATTTCTAACCTGCTCTCAAGCTCACATTTCCTTTGTATAAGGGGCAGAGGCTTGCACGCACCTGTGTCACCTCTAAATCTCCATGAAGCAATAGATCTGCTAAAATTCAAGACTGTCCATCACTAATACAGAAATAAGAATATGTTTCTCAAATACAGAAATGACAGGAGTCATTATCCTGTCATTTCAAGGACTATGACACGCACACAATAATTCAGGTACTTAACATCTTGTTGTGAGCATATGTAGACCTCCTCAACATGTTTTGCCAGTTTGTTGATATGATCTGGTTAATCTCCCAGCACATATTCTGTGTCCTATTGAGCGTCTCAGCTCTTTCAACGATAACAAAGCTGAAATGCTGCAATCGGAGAATTTTGAAATATGATATCCATCTATTCATCTCTCTCTCTCTCTCTCTCTCTCTCTAGAGTAGAGTAGAGTACTCTTGAGTAAAAACTGTGGGAATGAGAGCAAGCTGTTTGGAAAAATGACAGAATAGTTTTTTAAGCTCCTCCTGACTCCAGCGGCAACCTCACCACTCTATCTGAACATTCTGTGGAATACATATTAATTATGAAATCAGAAACGGCCCCAAAATATGCGGCAGAAGAAGGAGAATGTTAGGAAGAAGCCTGCAGGATAATAGAGAGTGCTGTGCACAAGGCTTTACAGCCACACTGAATAAAAGCAAATATCGTGTTCCCCTCAATCACATGTAGAGGAACAGGATATATTATCTTTGGACCTATTGTATACATCATATACATGCAACTCATGTGGTTTGCATCTGTCAGTGTGAAACAGATGTGGATATAAGCATTAAAGTGACCAGAGAAGAATGGTGGAGTTGCACACCTTATCGCCCAAAAATACATTCTCATTGTTTTCTCAACCCTCCCACAGGTGAGAATTATTATGTAACATATCTTACTCAGTTTTGTTAAGGCTTTCTGTGGGTGTGGTCTGCAGCACGTGATTCCGGTAAACGTGAACATTCAGTGTTTAAATAGCGTCCAAATCTAAGTAAAAGTGCAGAAGCTAGTTCAGCCACACTGAGGTTCACACAACCAAGCTGCTCAGCTGAGAGGTCCTGTGCCGGAGACGCTTTGTTTTTGCAGAAAAAGGTAACATCGTGTCTCTTCTCAACTTAAGTTTTAGAATTCCATGTAATTTAGTATACTCGTATTTAACAATGTATGTCTCTATAATGTGTCATTTTTGTAATGTTTATGTTTCAATTACAATGTAGTTAAAATTGAGATGTTAAATAAAGAGGGACAATGCAAATTTGAAACATTGTAAATGTCAATGAATGTTCATATTATTTCAAGATGCACAATTAGTATTTATATTCCTAAATGCAAACAACTTTCTTTATGGTTTTAAAGGTCCAGTTTCTACAATCATGATCAAATTGGTAATGTATTATATTTTTCTTTTTGGGCTCTGCAGATGTACATGTTCTGTATGCAGAAGGCCATATTCTGTGATTCTAACCTTTTTATTTTCTTTAGTTCAGCGTTGCCATTTTTGCCAGCTTGTTCTTTCGTAAGTTCATGTCAATAACTGCAATGGTCAAGATCAAATGTTCACATTTTGACTGCTCCATGATCAGAAATATACAGTCATATTAAACTCTATGTTTCCTAAATTACCTTTACCAGCAAGCCACCAGCAGCCTGCTCATGTCTCCATCCTTTCAGTGGACAAAGGTAAGATAATCCTGATATTAAAGTACAGACCAAACCATTCAATGGTTCACTTTGTATAGAAAGGTCAATCATAAAAAAAAAAAACTACATTCAGCACGGCCTTGCTACTATCCCACCCATATTCATAAGCATATTGCACCTTTTTATGTTTTTACATTTATGTCATCTGTGTTGATATCTTTCTTTAACATTTGACCAATGACAACATGTGCAATTACTGAAAGATTTAAAATGTCTTGTTGGTAATCTGTCTAAATTAGAAAGCCATGATTCAGGATGCTGGACCGACTGGTTTGACAGAGACGATCCCAGTGGAAGTGGAGACTGGGAACATCTCTCCAGTCTTCACAATGAGAACCCAGGAAAGATCTGCACAACACCAGTAGCTATTGAGGTCCAAACTCTAACTGGGCTCAGTGCGGCTGCAGCAGGGGATGTGATTCATAAGTAAGTTCTGACTGAGTATAAATCATTTCAATGAGTCTTATTGGACTCTACTGGATGTGATGCATTATTGTTGCTACTCAATGTGTGTGTGAGTCCAAACATATTTCCACATTCGGTTCTGTTCTATTGATCAGCATGTACTTACTAACCAATGAGCATCAGGAAATGGCAGCATACGTAGAAAAACTATTTATCTATGTGTGTGGTATATAAATATTTATTATATTAAATTAGTGACATTTATTCATTTAGCAGTCACAATAGAATAGTATGTTTGATAATAAATATGTTTTAAAATAATTTAAAAATATATATTCATCGTGTGTTATACCACACACTAATAAAATAATAAATGAGGCTCTGTGAGGTTGTAGGAACTGTGGAGGTTTGAGCTGAATTCTAACACAATGACAAAGGGAACAGGCTGACATTAAGCAGGTATAATGTTGACAACGTTCATCATCTTAGTTTAGCATGTTTGCTCGCATGCTAACATTGGCTAATTATCACACCGGGCACAGCTGAGGCTGATAGGAATGTCATTAGTTTTGGCATTTAAATAAACATTTGAGCTGATGATGATGATGATGATGATGATGATGATGATGATGATGATGATGATGATGAAGCATCAAAAGCCCAGTGATCACCACATTGATTTCACTTCATGAATGTGTTTACCAACTGTAATCGTTTTCCATCCCATAGATATCAAAACATTAAACTCAAAGCCACAAATGTCAACCTGCTGGTTGCGCTGGTGGAAGGTGGTGAGGAGATCACCAAAGTCAGGAGGATTCATCCTCTGGGGACCAGGAATGTTTTAATTAAGAGCCACTCTGTGTTTCTTTTTTTCAGAAGTGACACAACTACAGGATTCATCTGCAGAAACCAAGACCAAAACAAGAAGAAGAAGAACTGTAATGATTATCGCGTTCGTTTCAGCTGCCCTCCCTCTTTCTGTGATGTTAAAGGTACTGTGTGAACACATTCATGTCGGTGTAAAGCTACTAATGCAAAGATGATTTCCCTTTCTCTTCATTGTTTGTGTGCATAAGTGTTCATTTAGAAGGTTGCTTTTGCTCTGCAGTTTCCTTCCAGTCATCCTCTCTTTTATTGCTCCTTGCAGTGTGCTGGACCCAGTGGTTTGACAGAGACGATCCCAGTGGAACTGGAGACTGGGAAGATCTCTCCAGTCTTCACGAAGAGCACCCAGGAAAGATCTGTGAAAAGCCTGTTTACATTGAGGCTGTTACCACTGACACCAATACCCCAGCTACCTCCACAGGGGATATCATCTATATGTAAGTAGCCTCATCGGGGAATACTTTAAAATGCTGCTACCAACCACCAAATCATAAATCAATACTTCTCAACATTAAAACCTCTTTCCGAAAGTTTCCAAATCATCAAGATGTACTGCCTGGAGCTGCTGCTTTTACATTAGCTGTGCATTTACATGAGATGAAATTTGAATGAACCCCACGAGGAAACTCATAATGTCTCAAAGTTTAAAGCCTTACTTTATTCTTGTGCTAACAGCTTTGTTTGAGATAACAGCGTCTTTTGGTCTGGACAGTAGGAAACACTAATAACTCAATTCATTGGTATTCCTTATTCACGATTACTTTCTTTTAATAGTAGTTGGCTTTCTGAGATATGTTGAACATAACCTACTGTACATCTGGCATCAAGAACAAAATGAGAAAATATGATGAAGAGATGTAATTCTTCTTTGACCAACCCTACCACTAGATCATGTTTTTATCATAGACAAACAATAATTTATGTCTTAAACTTTGTGCACCACTAAAAATAGGTTATTGTTTTATTTGTTTCCTTGCTTTAAATATTATACTGATTCACTTCTTGGAATAATTTCTCAGCTCCAGTCCAACCCAGGGATTTGTTTGCCGCAAACAGGACCAGAAATCTGGTGGGTGCTGTGACTACAAAGTCCGGTTTGGGTGCCCATGCTAGAAAGAAAGCCCCGACTCCACAGCAAACACTGCGATGGATAAGAAGAGACAGCGTTCACATTTTGATCACTTGAATTTTTGTCTGATTTTTCTTTCATGTTATATTTTCTTTCTTATTGTGCCAGGTGGAGGAAGTATACTAGACCTTTTCTGCAGCAGACATTTTGACTTGTAGGAAAAGCAAAGATGAATCAATGATGGCTCTGCTCTATACCAGGGCCCTGAAGCTAAATGGAGCTCAGCCATAGTTCATTCTTTTATTCAAGCTTCTGCTTTTACCATGCCAAACCGTGTTGTGGAGAAAAGCCCATAGCTGTAGCTCAGGGGGATGAGTGGTCGTCCCGCAACCACAAGGTAGCCGGTTCGATCCCCAGTCCCCCCACAGCTCACATGTCGAAGTGTCCCTGAGCAAGACACCTAACCCTCAACTGCTCCCTGGGCGCCTCACAGGGCTGCCCACTGCTCCCTATCCAGGGATGGGTCAAATGCAGAGAAGAATTTCCCCAAGGGGATTAATAAAAGTGCATGTTTCTGTTTCTTATCTTTATCAGTCCGTCTTTTCCCTTTTCTTTCTTGTGAAATAATGATCCTGTATTGTAAGAAAGCAATAAAACTGCCAATTATTACAATAAATTACAACAACATTGTCCATCTTATTAGGAATGTATTAGGAAGTTATGATTTGGTGTGTTTACAACAGATGGTTTGAGCAGACATGATATACAGACAGTAGGAGGAGCTGGATAGGAGTTCAACAGTAATGTTAGATGGAAGAAGTGTCAGTGAGTCGGAACGTCTTATCAACACATCCGTGCACGAACAAGCACATTATAACTAATATTCATCTCTCTCTTTCAATAATATTCAATCTGACTTTATTTACAAAAAAGTTTCCAAAAACAATCTGACCAATGCATCAAAACATAAAAGTACACTAATAGTACAATAATATCAATAACACAACATTTCAACTTTTTAATTGTATTGCCGGTGCCTTCCCATCATGCCACAGAGTAATACTGCACCTCTTTAGAAAGATTACGACCTAAACGCTTTTTCGCAACGCTTTTTCGCCTCATTCGCGCCGCCCGGCGCAAAAATTGCTTTTTCGCAACCATTCTCGTCTGTGCATTGACTTTACATGTCATCTACTCGCGCGTATATTTCACAACTCTTTTGGTGTGAACGCAGCATAATACTGCACATCTTTAGAAAGATTAAGACCTAAAGCATCTAAATCTGCAACAATAATTACCACAAACACAAGCATTGATATGTTAGGAAGCATATTCAGTCCAGAAAACGAGTTTTCCGGTTCAGAAATTGAAAAATTACCTCCTACTGAGCTGATTCTTGCTCCCACCATGACAAGGAAGATATCAAAATGACCCTCTCCTTCCCCATGTGCCATCTAACGCGCTTTCAGAAGAGTCTGAGAAACACTGAGATCACAGGATCTCGGAACACCCAAAAGAAGAAAAGAAAAATGCTCTGGTCTTGTTACGCAATGTGGAGACACTAATAATGGTCAGGAAATGATCTAGATTGATTTAGATGTGTATTTGACTGAAATCCACCATTGTAAGGGGTACTTGAATGAAGGTTTTAGTAAAACTTTAAAATCGCTTAGTCATGATATTCATACATACATATACACTCGTACGCGGGTCATTTTGACCCCGAGGACAACAGGAGGGTTAAATAAAAGGCACTCCTCACAGCTTGAATCTCACACTCTCTGAACCTTTTCTTCTAAATAAGTAGATACATTTTTAAAACGTATTAACAGAATGCAGGACTTTGTTCGTTTTAAAATAATCAATATAAACTTTGAGATATATTGCAACTAAACCATATTTATGCTATAGTACATATTAAAGCAGTTACTTACCACTTAGTATCGTTAGTGAGAGGCATTGTCGGTATATGAAGAAACAGGAATACAAAATAACTGATTCACACAGCAGATATGGCACCGGTCAGCTTGTCGATCGAGCAGCAGAGAAAGAGATTGAGATTCTGTGATTCACAGGGATATACTTCGACTCAAGACACACCCAGACCTTTTCACACAAAGGATGCCTCTAATGCCCCTCATCCCAAAATGCCCAAAGGGCACTGGGGGGCACCACAGGAAATGACCCCCCTTTCAATACAAAAACAACATTTATTTCACCAAAATGGTCACCGATAGAAATCAAAATGGACACCCCCTTTCACAGGAGGTATTCGGGAATATGTAGAAAAATCATAAGCACCCTTAAAATGATAATAGAACACTACTAAAGGACTTAAATACCCCCCCAAAAATTAAAATATTTTGCAATGTGCACGAACACTCACGTGCATGCGCAATACCATTCCTCTTATACTACTTACGTGGATTGGCCTGAAACCGAAACAAACAAGTGTGATAATCATAAAAAAAACATATTCATCGTATATAATGTTAAAAAAAGTATATATTTTGTAAAGTATGTTGCAAAACAAAATCAAGTCTCTCAACAACCTGGACTTAACTGATATGAACTCATGTGACAAGAAGTTATAGTTTATAAGCAGTTTATCATAAATCTGAAGAATTAAACCACCGGTAAAATCACATCCAATTCAATAAATAAAATGTGTTTTGATTCAACACTATAGTCCCGTTGACTTCCTTGGTTTCCTGCAGCGTCCTGGATTAATTGTTTTTATAAGTGTTTTTATAAGTGTTTTTATATACGTAGACCATTTATTGAATGAATTAAATTTTATTTCTGCCTTTTGACCTTCAATTTCATGAAGGAAGATTGCATCAGATGGTGGTCAGTATTTCATAAAAGCAATTTACTACATCAAAGTTAAATCATGCACTTAGGTATGTAACGTACCTGCAACTAGTTTTCTTGCCTAACCCTAACTGAGTATTTAACGATTTTTTCCTGAGCCTAACTAAGTAGTTTTGTTGCTTAAACCTAACAAAGTATTTGTGATGCCAAAACCTAATTAAGAAGTTGTATTGCCTAACTACGTAGTTTTATTCCGTAACCCTAACTACGTAGTTTTGTTCCCTAAACCTAACTAAGTAGTTTTGTTGCCTCAACCTAAGTTTTGTTGCCTCAACCTAGTACCCGACATACCAGTATGCAAAAGATTGACAGGCCTAGCAACAGTAACCAGGGGGAGGGGCTTAGCAGAGGGTCAATAAGATCCTATATTCTTTTAAATGCTGTTTGCAGTAAATATGGCTGGAAAATGTGTGAAGGTAAATACACATCGGTGGTTTATAAAAAGACCGATTACTAATAAAGTTACATATTATGTTTATGACCTCATAACAACAACAAACAAATCTCTCTCACCTCCACAGCCTCTATGGGTTCATGTGGTTCAGTGGTGGAGCTCAGAGCTTTCTTCTTCCTGGATTGAATCCAACAACACACAAATACAGAAATTAATAACTGTATTTACATCTATTGACAACTCCAAAACTATGAAAGGAAATATTCAACGTAAAAGATCAGTGAGGATCAGTTCTTGTTGTTTCACCTCATCCACAGAAACAAAAGAAGCAGAGAAATCAGCACCACAACCAACAGAGTCCACCTGATGGTATGTATTATCACCGTTGTTGTATCCAGAACTGGAGAGAGACAGTTATTAGATGAACAGATTTGAATTATTCATGCAAAATCTGCCAGACGATGCTGTTTGTTAACCAGACGATTAGTGTCATGGAGGAACTCACATGCTGCTACACTCAGATGGAAAGTTGAGTTACTACGTCCTCTGGTGTTCTGGGCTTCACAGTAATAATTCCCACTGTGTTCAGCTGTGAAGTCAGTGATGATGAAGATCTGTCCTGATGCTTTTGGTGAGTCTTCATCCTCCTTGTACCAGGTGTAGTTAGCTGCTGGGTTAGCATTACTGCTACATATCATAGTCACTGAACTACCCTCCTCTATCTCAGCAGAGGGACTCACTGACACAGAGGGAAGCTTTGGAGCATCTGGAGGAGACGTGATAACAGACATTATGGTTAAGATTGTGTGACCCCCTTTGCGCACGCAAAAGTGCGATATGGCAGAGATGCACTTCTGGAGATCGGAAAAGCTCTTCTGGAGATCGGAAAAGCTCACCTTGAGCTCACTTATAGCTCATTGGACTTTGATTTTTGGCTACACCGAGACCCTGAGAAACACAGCTGGGAGTGAGTGCCCAGCACAGCCGGCGGAGAGAGCGGAAAGGGCGGCGTTGTGGCAAGAGAGGAGGGCTACATGCTAGGCTTAAGGCTAGGGCTACTCAACCACCACTACCTAGCCTGTTGCTAGCTAATGTCTGCTCCCTCAAAAACAAGATGGATGTGACCAGGATTACAACCCAGCGTGAGATGAGAGAATGCTGTGCTCTTATTTTCACGGCTTTCTGACAAATGCATGTTCTTTACAAATGGGGCACCATTTAAAAGAAAAATAAACAGGCTTTCCAATGGTATACAATGTATTGCCAAGAAGCATTGTTACAATAGAGAAATAATCTACCAAACACAAATTTACAAACTTTTTGTTCAACGTTTATATGCCTTCAAACCAAAGGCGGTAGATACAGACTTCTAATACTTTGCTCATAGGCTGTTATAACCTGAGTTGATCAGCAGATGTCAGGCTTAGACAAGTATTACATTTCTTTCTTTCTCTATGTCTTTAACTTTCTTTCTTTCTTATCTTGAGCACAGTTTTTTGGGAATATTTGTTGGTTTCATGTATATCTCTAAACCACTCTCCATACAAACAAATGTCTGTGTGTTTAAATGAACACTCGGGTTTTTGGGGCTCAAGTCTTAAAAAATAACGTCTCTCCAAAAATAGTATCCCCGTTACTTTGGCTTCTTATGTGATGTTGGTAAATCGGGGGGGATTTCCTGTCCGAGTCACTTAAGTCAACTGTGATTTCTTCCCCCACTAGTGGGAAATTAATTTCTCGATCTCTTATGCTCATCAATAACAGCCTGATAACCTCTCCCATTTCTCATTTCCCTCTGTGGCAGCTGAGGTCTCTATCCCTCCCCTGAGACTCCCACTACGCCTATTCAAAGTGTCATAAATAATACGGGCTAATTAGATATGAATTGATTGTGTGGAGGTTGCGGCCGTTTTCATCCATCACTCTAAAGGCTGTTTAACAATAGATTACCACCCAGTAATTCCCCATGGAGCCACAGTGAATGAAGCAGCGTGGCTGCTTCAGCCTTGTTTGGTACGCGGGGGGCAACATAAATCTGCAAAATAATACATATTACTGTGGTCCATTCTTTCAGTGCTGGAGGTGGTGTTATTAATACAGAGGAGGTTATGAATCATCACAAGACTTCACTGGAGGGTTATGAGTCACAGTGGAGTAACTCATGCTTGTTTATGTGGATTATGTGTGTGGATTTTTTTCTTCTGCTTTTACACTCTTAAGATTAAGTGCCCACTCTATCTCTGATTTATTTTCTTTTTTTAATCTTTGGGTTCATGTCATTGAAGTTTAGGCACAATGTAAATGTCAGCATCGAGTTGTTAGGAGCAAATCCACATTTACACCAGAAAAGTGAGGCTGGTGTAGTGAACCACTGGTTTGTGCTAGTTCAATTTAAGATGTCTCTCGGAATATGCAATAAATCACAAAAACAGTCCTTATTGACTGACCTGCAATATATCTTAATCCTGACGACCCCAGTGTCGAAATCTACTTCAAGACCTTAATTATTTCATTATTTTTGTGCATGCACGTTTCTATTCAAAATTATTACAATTCATGAATTGCATTACCTTATGACACCACTAACATGGGATGAGTAGTAGCGTATTGCACCAAAAGAACAAAAAACAATCAAACAGAGAATTAGAAAACGACACAATGGATGGTGGCCCAGCAGTCCTTTAAAACCCACTCAACTGCATGTTTTTGTGAAGCTTCAACAGTGAAGAATTATACTGCTTTGTTGTCATGCAAGAAATACAGAGATGCTGTTGCACTGCACATGGAGGAATACATGTAAACTCTTCTGGATTATAATGTTAGACTGTTTACATCCTCCGGGTTCAGGTTGGACTTTGACATGAGCATCATACAAAAGTTTTCCAACAACATCTCCTTCCATTTTATTTCTCTTACTCTTACTAATACATACTTGCATCGTCCTCTGAATGCTGTCTGTATTTGCTTGTCCTTAGTTGTTAGTTGTAGTCAGCTCGTGCATATTGCTCTGTGTCTGTCTATTAATCCTGTGTTGGCATTTTCGCCTCAACATAAATTGTAGGACTCTTGCAGCAGCGTGTGCAGAACGTTGTGTTTTCGTTGCCGGGTACTTAACGGCAGAAGGAGTTAACCTGGAACTCTTGAAAAAAAGAGTAACTTTCTCTTCGGCATGACAGCTCACCGTTGGTGTACTGAAAAGGTTCAGTCTTTTCGACCGGGTTAGGTAATAATACGAGGGACAGAATGGGATAAACGTTCAAAACGAGTATAATACTATTATGTTTAATTCGGGTGAAAACCGGGACAGTTGAGTGTTTGAAGCTATGTTGAGCCACCTGGACGGCCTCAGCTCCACCGACGATCCACCTAATTTCCCATTCTTGTGTTAGCCGGGATTTAGGCTGTGTCGTCAGCGCCAGTATGGTGAAACCTATGATGTCACGGAGTCACCCATAGGTCCTTATTTTATACGGTCTATGAATGTCACACATAAATAGTTGTTATGGGTTTTTATATGACGATTGCACTATTACTTCTGACGTGTATTTCCACTATCCTGAACTACATTTCCCATGTGTAGCCTCCCTACTACTACATTATTGTTTTAACTACTACAAAAGCATTCTCTTTTGTCGAACATTTGCGGTGGTGAAGTTGAGTTGAGTAAAAACTCCTCGTGAAAACACTCCGGCTGTGAGATAGAAATATCTTGGCCCATGTTGTGACAGAGGAGCGGAGGTTTAATCTCCATCCACCTGCCCTGGAACTCCTCAGTTTTCTGAGGGTATGGTTCGGCTCTCTGGGCGGACGACAGCCACAGCGGCTCTGGCTGTCACCCTCTCTGATTAATGGCCCTGCTGAAACATGTCCAGCCACATTAGAGCCCCATGTATCTCCCAGAGTCCACACAGGCCCGGCTCTTTGTTCTGATGGGAAATGGTGTCAGCCGCTCACTGCTGCTCGCCCAGAAACAGATAAAGATTTACTGTCATCAGAGGCCAGATTAAAGCGCACAAACGCAGACATTGATTTCTGAGAGGGAGAGGAGAGGGAGGAGGAGGGGAAGAAAACGACACATTTTGGGTAGGAAACTCATTCCAGGGCCAGCGGAGATATGATCAGCTTATTTGGGAGGTGGATAATATGGAGCCTTCTCCCAGAATGAACTTTCAAAGAAGTAAATTGTAAATATTGATTTCTGAAATGAACTGTCAATCTCACTTGGCGAGATTATTCCTATCATCTTGTCGAGAGGGGGCCAATGAATTCAAAACGGCGGACAAAGAAGGGGAATGGGGGGGGGGGGTCGGGCCGGATTTCTGTTAGGGGGCACTCAACAGAGCTTTATTCGCTTAGTAAAGGTTGTTCAATTTCATCAGATAACAGCCGCGATCCCATCGGCATAAAATGAAGTGAGACTTGGCGTCCAGTTTGCCGCTCTCGTCCACACTGACATCACCAGAGACGGAGCTGCTGGAGGAACCCAGTCCACTTCATCACTGGTCCCCACTGGTGGGAACAAAGACCTCTTCCTGTCTCACCCAGAGGTCAAGCCTCTGGGTGAGGAGGTGGTCATATCTCTGCCGGCCCTGGAATGAGTTTCCTACCCAAAATGTGTCGTTTGACGTTTTGTTACAGCTTCAAGGGTTCATGCCAAGCTCAGCTTTATTGTGGTAAATAGCCATGCTGGTTTGGTTTTGTTGGGTTTCATTCTGTATTTGGTGTATGGACCTTTGTGGTGCTCAAAGCAGTAGAAATAATTTAAAAAAAATTGTGAACATGCACTGGAAGAACATTAATAAATACTCCTACACCTGTCATTTTCGCCTCACTTGTCTGTTCTGGTTCGTAACGCAAAGGGCCAAAGACACAACAACAATGAGGCAACTAAGAAAACGCAGTGAAAACTGTTGACGTGTGTTCTGTAGTCCAGTGGTTCTCAACCTTTTTTTTGATGAGTTACCCCCTGTGAAATTAGTAGTACCCTCTAACTAGCGCAAATCATTTTTGGTTGAACAAAAAGACGTAATACACAGCGCAGAACTTACACTTATATTTTATTGAATATTTATTAAATAACTATGTTTTAAAGGATTTTTTTAATGGATGCTAATTTTAAATACTTTATTTTTTTTACAAATCTCATGTACCCCCATTTGAGAACGACCGCTGTAGATGATTAAGAGAAACCGGAACTTTTGTTTCTGGAAAGGGACGTTGCTGTTGAACTAACAGAAGAAAATAAGAAATTGATAAGCTGATGTATTGGAGGTGTTAGAATTAGGTATTCATTGTCTAACTCTGCTAATAGATCGTGGCCTAGACTCCAAACTGAATAAAAACGGTCTGATATCCAGACAGTTTTTTTTTTATTATTTACATTTCTGCATTAACTGGTCTTTTTAAAGCTGTGCATTTAACGTTTTCTGACTATTTTTTTTATTTACAATTATTATTTTGTACTATTATGACCATCCAGCAAGGAGTAAGAAGTCAAATGTAAACTTCTCCTTTCTGAGCTTTGCATAAAAGCTCTCACTAGGTGGCAGTGCGATTCTATGCAAATCATCTCAAATTTCCCTCTGCCGCCGTGTCTGACCGTTTGAAGAGCTGAATCGGTGACAATTTAGACGAGCTTTGTGCATCCGTTTCTGTTTGTTGTCCTCCCCTTTCTTCTTCTTCTTCTTCTTCTTCTTCTTCTTCTTCTTCTTCTTCTTCTTCTTCTTCTTCTTCTTCTTCTTCTTCTTCTTCTTCTTCTTCTTCTACTCTAACCCACCCTGGGCATCTCAGAGCCCCCACCACACACACACATTTGAATACGCGGAGAGACCTTTGAGTTAAAGTGAAACTAATGATGCTCATTTTGAGCAGCACACCACAGCACTCTGTTGACCATCTCCATCATGTATCAGTGGTGTGTTCAGGGTGCGTGGGGTGGACTCAAAGGTTTGGCTTTCGGACCAACAGAGAAAGGGATTTGGTTACAATGGTGTACATAGCGTACAGAGTATTGGGTTGTGAACTAATCACTCTGATCACTTTCTCTATTAAACTTAATTGATTTAATGCATCGTGCCAGACCCCCCACACCCCTCTGCCTCATTTTGACAAATGAGGTTCAGAGGCCAGAGGCTTTCAGCAGCTGGGTGTGTTCCTATCAAAACCAAGCGTGAAATGCAAGGACAACGCCTGCAGCACTTAGTGTCCTTTAATTGCCATTTACATAGTAGGCTAATCATTATTTTTTTTATGTCCCCTATTATCCACTATCACCATTCTGTGCTCCCTCTCTGCGTCTCTGTGGGCTAAAACAATAAGCTGTTTGTCAGAAGTGATGCTCTGATGGTCGGCTCACTGATGGAGGACACGAGAGACAACAGACTGTTTTGAGAGTGACACGCCGATTCCCTGAGTATTTGGATCAAAGCTGCAGGTATTTTTTTTACCCCTCAAAGAAGGTGAACGGTTCATTTCCAGCACTTTCCCGCTCCCACCCCTGTCATTTATTTTCCTTGATGTTTAACATTATTCAGTTTTATTTTTTCATTTAAATAACATCTTATTTTGCCCAAATGTTTCCAACTGTTTTGGTCAACTCCCGCCCAAACACAGCCTGGGCCTTAATTAACAATACATTTTTGATTAGTATACAGATTTTTCTGGGAAAACAAACAGTGAAAAATACTCACCACAAGTCCAAAATCTGAAGACATTCAGTTTACAATGATATAAACCAAAGAAGGCGACACATATAAATAGTGAGAAGCTGGGCAGCAACAACAGCCTCTTGTCTCGGGCTGCACCATGTGGAGTGGTGGAGTTCATATGGTGTTTTCTTTTTTTCAGATTGTGTCATTGATAAGAGATCAGAGGATCCCTGAAGGCTGAAAACCATTCCATGTTTCATAAAAGTACTCTCACAAGGGAAATTTGGAACACGTGGGGATGGCATTCAATGTGAAAAATAGAGCTATGTTTAAATACCCTAAGTCATATAGAAATATTTTTAACAACCTCAAATTCCTGATGCTGTTGTTATTGTCCAGTCCAAGGGCCACATGTAAGAGCACTTGAGTTGCAGCAGAGAAAATACATTCGTTCAAACCTTTTGGAGTAGTTACAGCAAAATGTTCTCAAAGTATCAAAAGTTAAAGTACTCATTTAATGTCCTTTTTATGGCATGCCATTAAAATAATGAATCACATGTGTAAAGAGAACATTGACATGTAAGAATGAATTAGTTCCGGTGATTGTAAAGATGAAACGCAAGCATTGCATTGGTGTATTATTATTACGAGCCGCTACTACCTTCGGTCAGTGTCCCCGTTAGCTCCCCGCTGTAGCCATCTGGGGCTCCTGCTAGCGCTCCTTTACTTCCCCGCTAACTTCCGCTAGCTCTCCGCTAACTTCTGCTAGCTCCCCGAACGGGACCAGGCTCGACACCCATGGGCAGAGGGGACGCGGGAAGTAGCAGCAGCAGCGGGGAGCTAGCAGCGAAAAAGAGTACCGTAAAAGTTGGGTTACAAGCCGCTCCTACCACCGGTCAGCGGGGACACTGACCGGCGGTAGGAGCGGCTTGTAACCCAACTTTTACGGTACTTTTTTTCGTTGCCGGGGTACTTTACGAATTAAGGAGTCGCCTCCTGAAGCTCTTCAGAAAAGACAACGTTCTCTTCGGCGTGTAAGCTAACCGTTAGCACGCTGAAAGGTCCCGTCAGAAATGAGGCGCAAGCGTCATAGCAGCAGCCTTATCAACAACACATTGATCGATTGACAAATCAGTGTTGACTTCAGACATGTACGTGCACTGTTTGTTTTTCAATTGGTAACGATAATAATCATGAAAAATTAGGACATTTTAGTATTTTACAGATATTTGTCAGGACTCGGGACACCCAGCTTGAAACCGGGACAATACTGGACAAACATAATGCACCAGACCTCTGTAGCCCACTGCTCAGAGGCTCCATGCGGCTGCTAGCATAACACACCCGAATCTACAACCGAACTGTCGGAGATTTGTGTGTTGGAGTTGCATTGTGGGTAATGTAGGCACTGAAGAATGTGTGGAATGAATAAAAAAAATATATATATTTGGTGTTGATTTTGGTGGCCCCTGTGGACAAAAGCGGCAACGTAGAAAACCTCTCTCTTTCCTGCAGCATGGTCTGACAGTCTGCTCCGCTCAGAGCTGGTTCTGGTTCTCCCTTCCCTTCAGGGGGCCAGGCGACACGGCCTTGGCCTCCAGCAGCGTGGAGCCGGTGTCGGCTCCTGCAGCGGGGGCCGTGGGGGGCCGGCGGAGCAGCGAGGTGAAGCTCTGCTGCCGGCTGGAAGAGGAGACGCTGCTGCAGAGCGCTGAGCTGCCCTCCTCCCGCCGGAGCTCCGACTGCAGGTCAAAGGCCGCAACGAAGCCTGACCTGGGTCTGTCTGCTGCGGGCTGGTCGCTGCCCCAGACCCCCGCTGGAGTCTGAGTTGAGGAAGTTTCCAGTGAATCATTAAGCATTGAGAATAACTACATAGAAAAAGTTATTTACCGCCGCTGGGCAAAACGAAACACATGTTTTTCTCTGTCTGGTCTGTGTTTGTATTTGGACTTTCCGAGGTGTTTGCTGCTCACTTTAAACTTTGACGAGCTGCTTGCTGTGCCAGCCCTTCCCCCCCACCCCCGGTTTATCTATCTCTCCACGCATCACAGGGTAATAATGACAAATCAGGCTGATGTTTACTAATGATTAGTAGAGATTGTTTCAGCTCACTTGTAAAAAGCCACGTTTAAGAGCTATATTTATTGTTCCATTTGCACATTTTGTGAGTGTGTTTGAGGGAAGGACTAATCGTTATTAATTAGGGTCATTGTTCTAGTGTGCGCGCGTGCTCGTCACTTGTTCCTTTGTATGCTGATGTCTCTCCGTGCTTGTGTTCGAATGTCTGTCTGTGCATGTGTGTACGTGAGTGTCGAAGCATTGTGTGTGTGTGTGTGTGTGTGTGTGTGTGTGTGTGTGTGTGTGGCCCTGAAGCCATACTCAGCAAGCTGTGACAAAGGTCCATTACCTTGTCTGATCACAACGGCCTGTGATCTATTAGCATCATCTAAAAGCTACATTAGGATGGAGTGGAAGACACTCATAAACAGAGCGCTCTGATCAGACCTTTTAATGGGTTCACTGGTTTTACATGGAGCCTCTCTGGCTTATTCCCCCTGGTTTGTAGGTTAATGCATTTTCAAGTACCCACCAGACAACACTCTATTGACAATGAGGCGTATACATCAGCCATTCAATCCAAAACGAGCGAGGATCCACCAGTGAGTTCAGATGGCAAGTGAATAGCAGCTTTTGTTTGTGTATTGAGTTATTATTTCTGTATCTGCTCATGTCCACACCCAATTAGAGAGTTGCAGAAAAAACAGTAAATAGCATAGTAAATATGGACAACACACCGCTCTATTGTTTATATACCCAACCTTTTTGGCCTTCTTGTGACCCAAATTACAGTATATTGAACATTATTCTGATGTTGGGAAACAAAAAGACACGATCCTGGTGAAAATGTGTGCAGTACAGTGTTATTCATTAATCCATGTTTAATCATGCTAATTGCCAATGTGTGAACTTTGATAAAACCACTAGGAGTCACCAAAGTAAGAGATTTTCAAATCACATGGGTTTTAGTATAAACATGTCTTTATACGGTTGCATGAGTTGTGAAAGGTTGGGCCAAAGAGGTGGTGGTTGTGGTTTAGTTTAGGTGGAGCGCCGGCCAATGGTTATAGCGTCGGTGGTTGAATCCCTGGCCCCTCCTGTCCACACACACACATTTGTCAACACGTTCTCACTCCAATGCATCAAATGCAGAAGCTTAAACAAAGAAATAATAATAATCTGTTCTAATATATATTCTATGTTCATCAGTTGGGCTATCATAGACTATACTGAAGGTCTATGAAATTCATACTTATATTGCTATTTTACAGGCTGGTGTGGCTTTAAGATTAAAGTAAATACTTTAAACAATATAGAGGTTTTTAGTGGAAACATTCCAGGCAAAAACATTTTCATGCTCTGGTCAATCTTGACATTTTGGGCTATTTGGCTTCCATAACATGTTTCAGTCTAGTGGAAAGAAAACATCATAAGCACACATTTAGATTAAACTTTCTAGTTTCATTCCCGTCTTTATTCTGTAGGTTTTAAATGAGGGGTTTGTTCATATATCATTCATAGCCTGATTTATACGACGTTTTATTACCAAAAACATGGAGAAAATTAGATTTTTCATTTTCCCGACAGTCAACAGTAATTTCTGATTCATGGAGTGAAACAAAATTCCCTCTGTAAAAACCTTTGGCTCTAATATGTCAACAGATGAAACAAGATGTTTGAACCCATGGCTTCATCCAATGTTCCGGTTTCTGTTCTGGAAATGTATGTGAATTAGCACATATTTAATAAGAGAATGTCTCATTTGAATATTGAAACATAATCTATGGTATTATCAAAGAGTCCCCCCCCCTATTCAACTGTAGTATCTCCACCTTTATGCTTCTTTCAGGGTTAAAAAACAGAAGTATTTTACTTTGTGGTAGCTTTGTTTGGAATAGTTAGCGTTTGAAGCAGCTTCCTGCAAAGTGTCAGCGAGGCCAAATCAGTGCTTCTTCTTCTTCTTCTTCTTCTTCTTCTTCTTCTTCTTCTTCTTCTTCTTCTTCTTCTTCTTCTTCTTCTTCTTCTTCATATAAAGCACATAGTAACACCTTTTTCGAAATGTATGAAATAACACAATTTGCCTGCCTAATCCAGATTCAAAGATTCTCCGATTCTCCTAATCTTTACTTTATTATTTTATACCCTCTTCAACCCTCATATAGAACACTGTTTCTCTTTTCCGGAGTTTTGTGTTATCTGTCTGCAAATTATATCTTTGTGCTAAGCTGCTTAGAAAAGATATTAAAGATATTTAATACCTGGTTGAGAAAAAAAGCCGGTAAAATTAAAACAAATAAATCCCATTGGCCCACTTCAAAGGTTTTACTTGTCATGTGCGGAGCTTTGGACCTGAATGTAAATGAGACCGCCGGACTAATGCATGAGGTCACGCGGACATAAAAGAAATGTTATTGAGTGGGAGCAAATCAATAGAAAGAAACTTGAAACACGATGGAATACATTTGCGACAGTACAATAATGAGTGTGCAGGGGCTCATATCTGCAGCTCGTGATCCCTTAATTATATTTTGCATGATTTCTGAGATCTTTTCAAAACTATAATGGTCGGGCGAGTCTTCAGAAGAGAGATGAGATGAGTTTAGTTGTGCGGTGCATAAACGGGTTGTGTTTTTGATATGCAGAGAGGGAGCATTGAGGCCTGCTCGTGTTATGAGGCTCACAGCCTTATTGTGTGGGAAATTATCATAACCTGCTGCTACCTTCAGAGTCCTGGAAGATGGAGCTTTGAGCAGTCGCTAAGAGCTTCACTTTACAGGAAATGCTAATTGGATTCTCATAAAGAAATAAAAGGGGGAAAAAAATGAAAAAACCTGTCAGACACTGACGGGATAAACAAATAAAAGATGACAGTCCGCGAGTGATGGAAATAACAGCTCATGGTAATATCAACCAAGTGTAAAACCTGAGGAGCTCATGTATTACTGCGTGTTCTCCATTAAGGTGCAGGAGCGGCCGCCATATTGTGCTGATTGATATGCTACAGTGAGCCATATGGACATCGTGCTAATCGAATGAGGGACACGTCCCTCGACGATTTATGACTTGGTTGTGATTTGTAAGCGGTGGGTTGCAGCAATGACATCATCAGCGTTACTCAACCCCCCTCTGCCTGTGACGCCAACACATTTCCTAATTGATGAAGAGAGACGACTGCAATGCGAAGATTACAGCGGACAAGACGGAGAACTGCACATTACTCTCCAGCGTGTAGGAGCTTTGCAGCCATTGGTTTATCATTTATTGATAAACAAACAGTAATGAAGGATTTCAAATCATCCCAGTCACTTTGAGCCCCAAGTCCCCCCTGGGAGGGGGGTGGAGAAGCCTTTCTAGAGTTCTTAGTGAGGTCTGTTCAAGTTGTCGTATGAACCACAAATTAGTTCTAATACCTGTGTTATTTTATATCATTTTTCTCAGAATTTATTTGTGAAAGAAATGTATATTTAAAAATAAATAAAAATTTGAACATATTTTGATCATAACTATGAACATCCAGCATGATATGAGCAAGATTTCCCAAAAATTCCTCCTCGAGCGGTCACTGAGTTTTTCAAACTGTATGGTTCAGGGCCTTAACAACATCCCACATTCTAATAAAACACCTTTTTGGAAAGATCGGGACCTAAAGAATCAGAATCTGTAAAAATCACAATAAAACAAAGCATTGGGGTGTTACGAAGGAGTTTCAGTCAAAACACTGTGTTGTTTGTTTATAACCTTTATGCCAAAACATGTTCGGATTGTGGCATGCTGGGTATCCAACTGTGCGTACACTTCCGATTAAGACGTGTGACGCGTTCTAAGAAACCTCCCACGACCACGGAAGCCTGTGCGGTCGAAAATGTTGAAGGAGAGTAGGGGGAAAAAAATCTATCTATAATATATATATTAACGATCTAGTGAAACGTTACGTTTAATGCAAGGTTACAGGGTTTATGTAATTACATAAACTTAACGGTAAGTTCAATTTTTTTCTGAGCCGATAAAACTCTTCCCACAAGGCTTTACTGTATCTCAGCGATTTAAATGAAGTTAATCAACGTTGTGGTTCCGGAGATCCTTTAAGTAACGTCACTTTTTCGGACAAGAATTCGGACAAGAATTCGGCTCTTTTCTTGTTCGATAATGGGCTAAAAAGGTTAAGAGATACAATTATTCAGAATTGAAGGCCTTTATTCACAAATGTTTTGCCCCTGTGCCATTAATTTGCACGTCGATATCAATTTATACTTTCACACACAACACCAATATTCTTTTTCACAACAAGGTGGCTTTTTCTGAGCTTTCGTATCGCGAATAAAGGCAACCAATCACGTTGAGTGGAACAGGTTTATATCTATGAAGGTTATAAAACAGTAACATGGAGGCTGCGAAGTCACGAACCAAGACAGCAACCTTTATACCTCCTTTCCACCTTGACAAAGGCAGCGCAGACCAGATGCACTCCTTCCATTATTACCTTTCACATTTAAGCCCCAGACACATCATGTTTGCATTGTTTATTCGTCAGGCCCCCGATCTGTAAAGGCCTTTCGACTTAATTACTGTAATCATGTTTTACCATGTGGTTTAAGATGCATGTGCATGTAGTCCCTTATGAGAGAAAGGAAAGAAAGGGAAGAACACACTATAGAGGAAAAGTAGCACGAGAGGTGCGGAAGAGAAAGTAAACACATAAGAATGAAAGAACAGAACAGATAGGACAAAAGGAAAGGAAGGGAGGGATCACATGCTTGTCCATTGACCCTGAAGAATGACACGCTGGTAGTCGCGTGTGACCCAGCTGTCAAGTTAACAGCTCTCCAGATTTCTCCCCCCTTAAACTGTTTATTTATTTACCTGGTCAATTAAATGATGGACGGTGCCTGAGTTTGAACCCTTATTCAGCTGTCTAATTGAGGGATTGAACAGCTTTAAAGTTCAAATGTGTGGTCTGTTTTGCTATTAATGTGGTTGTTACCACTGGGTCTAATGGAGGTGTCAGTGACAAACAGCAAGAACTGATTTAAAGCGACATTCAACTTAAAATATGTCCTTTTCCCCCCCCCTGAGAGCACTCTTTAAAATTCCTCATGCAGAAGCCAGCAGAACAAACAGATTCTCTCTGACGTGGCTCGTGCGAGGAGTTAGGAGAACTTTCCAGTAGTCCAGACCTGTCGTAGGAGTCACGTGTCTGCTGTTATCCAACCCTGAGTTTTTCACTAACAGATTGTACATTTCATTACTTTAAATCAATTTAAAAGACGTATATAAATGACACTTCATAATTACGTCGACATTATCCTGTTTGACTCTTTGAATTACGATATAATAACACGCATTCTTTAGTCTTTCTCCGTGATGGACCCCCTCCTGTTGCACTCACCGAAGGCGTTTTTCATATCGGAACCATTCCTCAGGTGACATGGCATGAACTACTCATTAGTTTTCCCCCATTCTTTGGCCTTAACAGGTCTCTGATTTCACTGTGTTACAAATTAGAAATTTTCCTTTGTGAGTTTCAAAAAGCATGACTAAAATCCCCTAACTTGTAAAGTTCTTTGATGAGTTTGATGGTTTGAAACATTGAGCCTAATTAATTAATTCCAGTGTTCAAGAGAAACCATAAACATATTCTGGGTTATTTAATAATGACGTCACAATCAGAATTTCAAAACATGCAGATGCAAATAATCCATAAATAAGACAAATACATTCCGCCGGTAGAAATCTGTCCTGTAGCCTCAAAGCAGAACAACGTATAAATACACAATGCAGTGTGTTAAACCGGAAACAGGCGACAGAGAGAAAACATCTCTGCTGTGGCAGTGATGATAACTGTCTTTAGTAGTATTAGTACGGGGATAACTGTTTATTAGTACAATGATGATAACTGTGTCTGTATTAGTAGAAGTACAGTGATGATAACTGTCTTATCAGTATTAGTCAGTGGCGGCTCGTCAGGGCCAGCTAAGCCTTCTCTGCTAGCCTAAATAGAATCACAAAGTTGTAGCTATTTTATAATTAAATTCTTTATTTTCTCCTTGCACAGCTCATGTCTTGTCTGTTCCTCGGCTTCTGGCGGCGCGCGGGAGGCTTCGCAGCTGGTTAAGCAGATGTCTTATCCAATCAGATTTCACCTCTGTTTCTCTCTATGGTAGAAAAGCCGGTTAAATTACATGGTGACGGCCAGCTAGGGGTTTCTGTACGTGTGATTCCTCACAGAGACAAGGATCCTCAGCAGCAGCAGCAGCTTGAATCTGCACACTCCGGTACAGTAGATGGCGGTATGCACCTAGTCAAGTTGGTTGCGATCCGCCATTAAACTGAAGAATACTTTCCCTGCAGACTTTCCCTGTGGACATTGTATAACACTTGAACCTGCTGTCCTCCCCGCCCCGCGGAGCATCTCACCCTGGTTAGCCACCCGAGGCGCAATGGAAAGCAGATGTGCGCAAAATGTGCGCTAGCAGATGTGCGCAAATGTGCGCTAGCTCGCTGTTAGCTCGCGAGCTAACTAGCACTCGCTGTTAGCTCCCGAGGGAGGGTGGGTGTTGCACCGTGCCCAGCTGTTAAACAGCTGATCCACTGAATGCACAGGTAGAAAATCCACGGCCTGCCACTGGTATTAGTACAATGATTAAAAGTCTCTCCAGCTGTTAAAGCCGACTGACAGCTGATCAGCTGATCCGCCATCATCAGAAACAGATGTCGCTTCACGTGAAGCGTCTCATTTCTCTTAACACACGTTTCCTCTCTCCTAGCAAAAGACACAAGTGAGGGAAACTGAGATCTGGGATGCACCCTATGACTCTGCATCGTTTCTGGATCATTCCTATCAAATATGATAATATTTCACTCATCGACTTCACTGCTGAGCTCAAGGTTCACCGACAGAGACAATTTCATTATATTTCATGTTTATTTGGTAGGGACAAATATATACACATAGAGGATTGCAAATTATTTATTTCTTGCATTAAAACTTATTTATTAATTTATTTTTAGCCCTTTACTTTTTTGTTATTTTATGAAGGGCCAAGCTATCAGTCAACTGGCGGGCAGGAGTAATTTATATCCATTTAAAATAAATATATATCCTTCTAGAAATATCTATTGAAAATATAGACCAAAATACTTAAAATTTTCAATTCTATTGTATTATGTCTTTGTATTTCTTTTTGCAAAATATGTATTTTTTTATTGCAGCCCTATGATAGAGGAGGTTGAAAGCAAATCCACAGTATAAACACCTGAACTAAAGAAATAATTTGAGCGTCACAAAGAGAAGCAAACCGTCTCAGACCAACCTTAACTTTGTCCTGCTGTGCTCACCGTAGTCGTGGGAGCAACCATCTTTTCTACTTTTTAAGGAAAGTAAGGTTGCAATAAAATGATATTTGCCCAGTTGTACTTCTTACTATAGTTCAAATCCAATACAGTGTGTGGATATTATAAGTGCATGACAATGCACATTACTGTTATTAACCGTACAGTTGTGGTCAGTCTGGGGAAAATAACTGAATTGACTAATTATATTTTGTTTATGCTTTTGTTTTGTCCTTTCCAATACTCCTCCTTAGAATATGATTTGATCCCTGTCCTCTTCATTGTTTAAGCTTTTCACTCTTGTTAAAAGTAACAGCTTCCACTCTACATTTTAAACAAAATGTGAAATCAAATAATGTATCTTTTACCCGCGATAAGTAAATCGCCAAACGAGGTAGCAGTGCTGGTATTTGAGAAGGGTATTCTACTGCCAGCTATTATTCTACTATCACAGCTCCTAGCTGTTTTTAAGGACCCTCTCTCAGACATCAAATAATAAGAAAATAATTTACCCTGCACTTGAGATGATCCGGCGATAATCTGAGATGAAGGCAGTTATGCAACTACTAAATACCAGCATTACACCTGCCAACATTCAGACACTCTGAGTGTCACCACCAGAGGCAGCAGAAGGAAACTCTCTGCTTGTCCACATGCGAGAAAGGAACATGGTTGAGGTGTAGGTTTTAGGGGATCGTGCCGAGTGTGGAGAACATTTGCTTTCAGAAAAAAAAGACAACTTGCCGTTTGTGCGTTAATTGAAAGGATGCATTCACTCCAGAAGCGACAATGGGAGCCTCTCCATGGGGCGGGCGGATTTTCAGCCAAACATACGAAAGGGAAAAAAAACAACACTTAATCTCTCTGTCGGCCCTTTTTCAGGCATGAGTCTTTATAAGTAACAGATCAGACATATGACAGCAGCAGCAGCAGCAGCAGCATCTCCCACTGATGGCTCAGGGTTTCCCTGGAGAGAAATCCTCTTTGTCTTGGCCCGTCCGAGCCGGCCGTGTCTTTCAACAGGATATCCCAACAGAAGGTGAGGTCAACTATGAGCAAACTCTGCACAATGGGATCTGGAGCTGGATTTGATGTTTCACAAAGCAGTGGTCATATTCTTTGAAGATTGCGCCCCCCGTCAAGTCGGAGAGAGTTAATTAAACATTGGACAGCTTGGGGTCAAGCCTCGGCTCAAAGGGAGAGAGAAAAATACTTTGTTTTATCATCCCGTCATCTTGATGGGACGTTGCATGAATTATCGCTTGTTATGAAGTGTAAGCAAAAAAGTAAAATTATAATAATTTCTGAAATTTCACATCAAGTGCTTTCAGCTCTTACACTTAATATTACAACTGCTTTTACGTCAACTCAACTTTTGAATGCATTCATCGGGTTTTTTCTTTCTCTTCATCTAACTTCTTTCAATGCTTAAACTCTGACAGACCATTTTAGTTTTTCACCTTTGAACCTCAAATACATACACAATTTACTTTCACTGCTTTCAGTATTTACACTTCAACTTTAGCGGACATTGTCTCTCAGTTCCTCCACTTTCTTTTATACACCTCCAGCTCAATGCATCATCTCAGCCCATCCTGATAGAGGGAGCCTCCTCTGTTGCGGCCGATGCGAGGTCCCGGGACAGAGGATGTCGTATGGTGTACAGATTGTAAAGCCCTCTGAGGCAAATGTGTGATTTTGTGAATAAATTGAATTGAATTGAATCGCCACTTAAAGTCTTTACCCACCGGAAAAAAATGCACCAAAAACAATTAGTTTGACCCCTCAGAGCCACCGCAAATACAAACGTCGTCATCCAAAATTACAACTGATAAGCTGATTCACTTCGTCCTCCAGCTCAAAACCCTTTACGAAAAAACAATTAAGGAATGCAGAGATTTGAATTTTAAAGAGAGATTGTGGAAGGCTTGGGTCACAACACAAATGATGTAATGTGAGGAAAGATTAGCTGAAGAATTGTGCTAAGTGATAGCTTTTTGCTAATGTCATTTATTCATTAGCCCCCATTTGAGACTAGCGCTATTTTAGTCTAACGCTTCAACTCCTTTCAGTGTGTGAGCTTGAATCTTGAAACAACTGAATCTTTAACTACTTGCTGCACTTTCATTCTTCTCTCAGTTGTATTTTGACTGCCACTTGAACTTCAACTTTTTGCCACTTCAACTTCAACTTTTTGCAATATTTAAGCAACACTTAAAAAAAAATATTCTTTCATTGGTAAAGAACAATTGACACTTAAATGCATCACCTTACATTTTGTCTGACGTTTCAACTGCTTTCAGTGCTTTATCTTCAGCTGAATCTTTCAGCACATTCATCATTTTCATTTTCAAGGCGTGCACTTAGTTTGACCCACGTTTACATTTAAACTTCAACTTATTTTACCACTTCCTTTGAAGCTGCTATTTCAACTTATTTCGGTGTTTGTAATTCAACCGCCAGTTCAACAACAGCTTCACCTTTTTTTGGCATTCCCAAAACTATTAATGCAGCAAAATGTAAAACATTTTTTAAAAACATGTTTTTTTCTAATTCTAATGTAAAAACCTAAATGAATATTGTTAAACGTATGAGTGTTTGAACCCTAGTTATTTTTCATTTCCCTCTCGAGTGAGTTTGGCACGGCCCTCGCAGAAGCTGAGCTGCTGGCTGCCCTTCCATGTCTTCTGTTGTTGTTTTCTGGAGGCCTCAATGGGATGGGTAGTTTGTGAAATGACAGGACATGCCAACAAATTGCATCACTTCTGGCTCAGCGGCCAAGGACAATGCCATGCCATATGCCAATCGGGGGGGTCATGGGTAGAGGGATGAATGGGTCTCATTTCCATGTCCTCCCTTCCAAGCCTAAAGCCCCCCACCCCCCAAAAAGAAAAGAAAAAAAATCGCCCGACTCCAAACTCTCTGTTACAACCACACACACACACATTCACACCCAGAAAGCCCTGTCGGGAGGCTGCCTTGGCCAGTGGTGTGACACAGACATACGAGCTGACACATCAGCCATTAGCCAAAACAACCAGAGATTCATTTCAATACACGGGCGGGCCCGAGTCATCAGAGCAACGTACACTGTACACACTCTCACTTTCACCATCTTTTACTCAGCGACTCATGACTTTCACTGGATTTTCTTTCCCTTTTATTTTCTATTTGATATATTTTCTATTTTGCACAGATTTTGGACCAATTTTGTTTCCAATTTAGTTGTTTCTACTTCCTCCTCGGTATCTGTTTTGTATCAACCTCCTGCTTTGTATCTACTTTAGATACATTTTACTCTACTTTTCACTTCTTTATCTACTTTGTACTGAGCGTCTACTTTCTGTATTTTTTATCTACTATGTATTTTTGTATCACCTCTCTACATTGTGTGTATTACTTTGTAATACAACGGGTGTAATCTTTCTGATGAAAATGATTAACTCCTACAAAAAAGTTGCTGTGGAAATTTTGAAATGAGACATTTAGAGGTATTTGTACCTACACTTATGATGTATGTTGAGATATGAAATTGCTACTTTTCCCCCTTAATTACCATAACCATTATTCCTGGTCCTAATTCTCTTGCACTTGTTCTGCAGTAGCACAAGCTCACATTTTGGGAAGTTCTGTGTCTCTGGGATCACAGATTAAAATAGTGTGCGGTAATTTGACCAGGGAGTGAGGAGCAGTGATTTAGGAGCTGTTGTTGGGTTGACACGATACAAATGAGGATGGTACTAGAAGGTCAAGCAGCCTGCGCCATCGCCATAATCGTGCTAATTGGGACAATATGTGCGTGATAAATCACCACGGCCTGCCATCAGATCCTCTAATCGCTCCTATTCTGTTTGAAAAAAGTATCATTATATTCACTTTTTGTTCAAAGTGAGCTTTTTTGTGTGTGTGTTTTCATTCAAGATTTGAAGTGTTGTTGCTGACCATATGTTTTTTAAAGAGCATATGTTCTGTGCTAATGCTGCTGAGGGAGGGAGGGAGGAAACTGTGAAAGGGTTTTAACCTTCTACGTGGGGGAAGTTGTGCGGCTAATACTCCAGCCACCTCTTCACTGGGCTGGTGCCAAGTGTTCCTCCAGCCTCGCCTCTACGAGGGAGGGGAGGACGAGTCCCCTCTACCTCGCAGCCAGATGCCAAGAGGATAAACTCTGGTGGCTCCAGGACCGCAACATCAAGGTTGTGTCCAAAACTGGAGCCTGCGATATTAGTCACGGAGCGGGCGTGATGTATGATGCCAGTCTGTGTTCCGGCTCAGCAACGTCTGGAATCGCAAGAAATTACAACATAAAAGAATGGAATGATTATTAAATATAGTATGATGTAATTAAGGAATCATACATGTTTTACCTTAGTAGAAGAAAATTGGGGTAAATCCTGACTTAATAAATCTCCAGCCAATCGGCAAGCAACATCCTAAACCTACCATTTTAAAAACCAAAACCTAGTTAGCCTACTTTTTAGCGTTATGCTAAGTCTGCTGTTTTGTTTTGCTCAACCTATTGAAACTATTAAAACCAAAGACCAACAACATTACTATTGCTGAATGAATATTTGCAATTAAACCAACTGTTTGATAATAGTAAAGCTAATTACTATTAATTAGCTTAACTTAGGGTGACCAGATATGAGTTTGTGAAAGAGAGGGGGATCGGGGGGAGAGGAGAGGAGGAGAAGGAGAAGGACACTTCGTCGCGGGGGGGGAGGGGGAGGGGGTAGTAATAGTAGTGTATAGCATGCCGTGAACTTACATTTACTTTAATTACTGATTTGAAAAATTACAAATGCATCAATACAGAGCAGCCTAACACCCGCACACTGACTCCAAACACATTTTCATTTCAACTAAAAGCCCAAACAGCTGATTCCCTTTAGTGACATGTTTATTAAAGTCCACCGATTAGACAGTTATGGCTGTTGTAACATCAATACACATTTTGACCATGAGACGATCTGTCTTGGACAGAAACATCTATTCAAATGCGTTTGTGGCTGTGAGTCGGTGTGCAGGTGTTAATTCTTCCCGTCAATAGCAACTTGCACCTGCGTGTCTACACGGACAAATGCAACAAACAGAACTCCGTAAAGAGAGTAATTGGAGGCTTCCAGCTTTGCCAATTAGCCGATTTGCAGAAGTCTGCCCAGAAAGTTGTTGCTGTGAGAGAAAAAAAGAAGTCAAATTAGGACCCTTAATACAGGACATTAAGTACAGAGAAAGACCTTCCTTTGCTGAAGCCTGGCTGGTTAAAGTTTTTCTTTTATGGCAGTTGTTGTGTGAACTCATGTCTGTCTCGGTGGAAAGCTCACATAACAGAATTAACAGTCATCAGAAAAGCTGTGCATGCAAATGTGGGAACATGTATAATTCATAATTATACATGCAGATTTATTCTATCAATCTTACATAATCTTTTTCTCCCTTTTTTTGTTTTTTGTGTTTTTTTCTTCAGATAACTACGGGGAGGGAGGGAGCGGGGGAGACGGGGGGGAGACCTGTGGATGATTAGCTTCTTTTTGTCCTCTGTTTTTTCTCTGCTTTATTTTCCCTGAGAAGATTAAATATTTCTGCTTGAGAAAATCTTTTTAAGCGGCC
Source organism: Myoxocephalus aenaeus (assembly GCA_038501785.1). Lineage (NCBI taxonomy): Eukaryota > Metazoa > Chordata > Actinopteri > Perciformes > Cottidae > Myoxocephalus > Myoxocephalus aenaeus. The sequence goes on along the minus strand of JBAMJR010000419.1, from coordinate 4,524,960 downwards.
ACTGACTGCTGTCCTGGCCCCCTCTGTCACTGCTGAGCACACAGGGTCCCCCTCCAAAAACCCACAGCTCTCCCCCATTTTGTCATTCCAAAATGTGGTGAAAAAATGTAATCTTCTCACAAAGAATAGAAAAGGGTGGCTATAGAGGAATTTTTTTTTCTGCAAGTGGCCTCTTTATTGGGTGGGGGATGGGCGGCGGAGGGCTCCTTCACAGTATCCACACACAACAGGGCTCCAATCTGTCAAATAATTAGCCAGTGTGGGAGGACAAAGGTTTTTATTTGCCCGAATTTCATACATCACTGCTTGAATACATCATCACTGTATTGTGACGGGTCATGGGAACTTCAGCTCGGAGACGGAGGGACGGAGACGCAGAGGTCTGGAAAACTGACAATGAGAAGCGAGAAAGATGTTTCAGAAATAGTCTTTTTGAAAGGTACTGGTGAGCGAGTGATTTATGACTGAGAAACACTTTTATTTATGAAAGGCAAACTCTCTTTTTAAAGTTAAACTTTAGATTTGCGTCTCAAAATGTGCCAGAGGCCTAAAATAATTCTTGAAATTGCTTGTTTTGTCCGACCGAACACTCCAAAACCAAAAGATATTCAGTTTGCGCTGATATCCTCACACTTCATGTTTTGTCTGAAATGCTCAACAAACGGATTATTAATCGTTTCAGCTCAAACTGTCAATATTTATTTATCGCACTAAAGATTGTTTAAAAAGACAAACAATAAACGTCAACATATAAAAAAAAATTTGCTTGACACGTTTGCTTGATAAATGATTTGAACTATTGTGGATAATGAATTCTTTTGAGAGCCTCATCAAGGGACACTTTAAGATGGCCACTAAAGATCCAGAGTCACATTCAGCTCGTTGTAATCCTTCGATGATTGATGCAAACTGTGAGAGAACATCGGGGGGGAATAATAAAGAGGCTCCTCAGATCTAAAGATACATTTACATTTATATAATACTGTACATCTCTAGTTTGTTACTTACAAGAATCGTTTTCCATGTTATGGGGCCGGTAACCTTGACTCAAGAGCGCAAACATACAACGAAACTGCATCGTGAATTATGTTGAGAGGGAAACCTGTTTGTCGTGAATAACTTTTGCTTTTAATGTACACAAATCAGTCTCAGATGAGTCCCCTGAAGACTGTTCGTGGTCCGTGGGAACTGGAAAACGTGAACATTTTGTGTTAATTCCGTAGTCATTTTAAGCCAAACCGTGTTTTGTTTTTTTAACTAAATCTAAGCGAGTAGATTTGCAGCATTTTGTTGTTGTTTTGTTTTAATATACAGCCTTAACCACGCGTTTCAAACAGTTTCAAACTGCAACTGCAGAAAAAATAAGTTGCTCTCGAAACGTAGTTGAGAGTTCAGTCTAGTTGTACGAACAATATTTTGTTGCTTAAATTATAGGTAGGCCGAGAGTGTCCAAATGGTAAATCCAACAATTTGCAAAGTAGCTAAAAGCTTCTTCTTCTTCTTCTTCTTCTTCGTCTTCTTCTTCTTCTTCTTCTTCTTCTTCGTCTTCTTCTTCTTCTTCTTCTTGATGGTAAAAGCCATTGATGGAGACTTCTCTGTCTCTGCAATAATGGCAGAAAAGTAAAAGCAGCTTCAGTTCGTCAAGTTTTTTTTTAAAGGAGGCGTTGGAGTGACACTGGAGTGAAGTTGCATGAGGTTGAGCGCTGCTTTAGCTTTCAGCGTGTGCGTTTATTTGAGGTGTCTGTCAAAATAAGCTCCGTCCGCTGGATATTTAGACAAGCGAGTCGGGGATTGAACTGTAATTGGCCCTCGGTGAAGCGCTTCTCCTGTGCTCCTGGAAGCCAGAGGAGAAAAAGTTATCAGGAGCTGATATATTGTCTGCTGCTACAAAGCGGCCGCTCCTTTCCCCTCGGGGTTACTCTGCGTGGCCATTGTTTGGCGTGATTGCAGCGGCCCGCCGCACGTTCCTCTGAAGGATTAGATTGATCCACCGACTGAAGGTGGAGTCCTGGTGTCTGTACGGGGCCCACAACACAGGGACCAGGAGGGGGAGGGGCCTGAAGCTGCTCCTGGCCTTTTCTGTGCTGTTTTCACTGGGAACTGACATTAATAACCCGATTTAAGCAACTAGGAATCTGTGTGTGTGTGTGTGTGTGTGTGTGTGTGTGTGTGTGTGTGTGTGTGTGTGTGTGTGTGTGTGTGTGTGTGTGTGTGTGTGTGTGTGTGTGAGAGAGAGAGAGAGAAGTTGAGGCCTCAAGAAAAAAGGGTCTTAAATGAAATGCAGAGCAAAAGCAAACTTAGTTTGTCGATTAAGAAATGTAAATCGACCAATTTGTCTCACGGTTACAAAGGAATTGCATTTTCATCCAATAACCACAACATTGCCATCACACCGTCTGGGTTAGATCCTGGCTCAGTGTTTTTCAGGTTTTACATTAAAACACACACATATATATATATATATATATATTCTACATAATTCTACAGTGCTGAGAGTCAGACATACTGTAAATAATATTCTTGACATGGTGTAACCCACCTACAGAATATTATTTACAGGGTCTGCTCCCACAGGACTCTCAGACTGTAGAATTCTCCATTTTTAAGTTGTAATTTGATTTGATCATATTTCGTTAGAACGAAGACGCGCTTCGGGCTCCAAACTTTATTGCAACTTTCCTGCGCTGTACCGTTTTTTTTTTCTCCAAATGAATGAATTAATTCCCATAACCAACATTTTTAATTGTAATTCTTTAAATGTAATTATTATGTATTTTTACATGTTTTTTGGGCCTGCAATATATAATATGTATACATATATATACATATATATATTCATTATATGTATATATACATATATACAGTATATATTCATTATATGTATATATATAAATATAGCTATATACATACACATATTCATTATATGTATATATATATATATATTCATTATATATATATATACATATATATATATATATATATATATATATATATATACACATATTCATTATATTAATATACATATGTGTATATACATACACATATGTATTTGTATGTATATATATATATATATATATATATATATATATATATATATATATATATATATATATATATATATATATATATTTGTATGTATATAATAGCAGTGTTTTTCCAAACGACGTGAGTTATGTTAACATTATTCTGGCCTGTCTTTCCCCCTGCTCTCTTTATTTACTGCTCTTTCCCTCTTTTCTGGATAAAATAATGAATAAAATCCAGACAGGGAAGAGGACAAAAACGGCCCCATAAAATCAGAAAGTTAAACACGCTCTAATTGTCTTGTGTGACTGAGTGAAATTCTCAAATCTCGTCTCGGACCGAATGTTTTAACTTTCTCTCCCCTCGTCTGTTTTCTCTCTCTCTCTCTCTCTCTCTCTCTCTCTCTCTCTCTCTCTCTCTCTCAGGCTGATTTATACACACAACATGTTGCACAATGGGAGCCTTGTTTGCTAAATGGGATAGCCTTAATGGAGACTTATATTTCCAGGATTATATCTGTATTCAGTTGCAAATGATTTGGAGGGGAGGAGGGGGGGTCCGTTTCAATACTCTTCCTCTGTCTATGAATAATAGTATCATTTGAATTAAGTGGACACCTGGTGCAGTGGGTAAGGCTCTGAGGCGCGCTGTTGACCCGCCACCACTGCCAACTTCCCTTTTTCCCAGCCTGTCCTTATCCGTCCCTCCGAGCCTCCGATTTCATTCTCCCTCGCACAAAATGCCACACACTTGTAACTTTAGTCTCCCTTCGGCAAAAAACTTTGCTCTCCCCTGAAAGGCGAAGGGGTGAGAGAGGGAGAGGGAGAGAGAGAGAGAAGAAAAAAAGAAAAGAAAAACTTTAAGAGAGGAGAAATTCTTATCAATCTCCTCTTAGATTTGGGGCAAAGTCATTTGAAAGCGTGGTGTAACGTTTCAGGGAAAACTTCCAATTAAATACTGTAAAAAAAGATAAAATAGCCGTCTCCCGGAGCTGCTGGTATTAAAGCCCCCTTTTGTTGATTTATTGTACATTAGCCACTGAGCCATGCAGGCAAGGGGACATTTCAGAGGGGATTCTATTTGTATGCATCCTGCGTCTGCTCCACACACAATCAGGCCTGTATTGCGTTTTGCAAATTTATACCAGGATGTAGGTTTAGAGTGTCCCCCCCCTCTCCCCGGTCCCCTCCCCTGAAAGAAAAAGAAAGTTTTTCAAGTAAGTGTCTGCTTTCATGAGCACAAGTGATTGAGGCTCACAAACAAAGCGTTGTTTCTAAACTCACAGATGTACAGCCCCGCCGCAGCTTTGTCCTCCGCCCCCGAGAAGCATTCACACATTTTCTATTAGAGCACAACATTGGATTATTTGGAAATACTTCTTTTTTTTTTAAGAGTGGACATCCAATAATAAGCCAAAAGCTTTCCCAGGCCTGTATTTTTCACCCAGGAGGAGGAAACCAAAGAAGTCTTTTCTGCCCAGATATCAGATACAAATAAAAAAAGAGAATTAGCCTGCGTCTTTCTTTTTTCTTCTTTTTTTCTTTATAATTCTTTCCTCATCATTTCGCTTTTGTAAAACGCATCGACAAACTGACGAGACTCATTCGTCATGTATAGCGGTGGAGAAACCACCTTTCTACTACAGCTCAGAGGCAAATAGTGTATGTTTACTTATTTGTCTGATATCTTAAATTACTAATTCCTTTTCATATTAAGATTTTACGTAAAAAAAATTGTAAATATATCAATCTTAAATCCTAAAATCCCAACCTGTTTGGCTTGTGACCTCTTAAAAATAAATCAGTGTCTAGTCGAGGTTGTCATGTTTCAAACGTCTATCAGTGTGCAGCAGTTTTTCATCCAATATACGAAAAGAAAAGCAAAGATTAGAGAAAACACAGATTCATCCCAGGATTCTTTTGCACTTTCATAATCAGCTCTCGACCCTCCAGGGTTGATCTGGAGACCCTGTCGGAGCGGCATGACCCTTAGGTTGATCAACACTGGACTAAAGTACCCAACCCACGCGTAGCTCCACTTATTGATGCATCAGTATGACTCTGACCTGCCATCTTTCTGCAGATCAAGTACTTTTTAATACTTTTACGTTGTAATAGTAATACTTCTATACTTTTGCATAAGTAGGATTTTGAATGAATTGTATTTTGACATTAATATGCAGGTACTTTTACGTGAGCGAACAATCTGAGTACCTTTAAATAGAAAAATAGCACCCAGGATGGCACATGATTTTCAGCTCTTGTCTCCTAAACGTTCCCAGACAAATAAACTCTCCATCGGGTTCAAAGGAAATGGATTTTCTCACCAGATTAGTCGCAGTTTTCAAAAGTTTGAAACGCCGTGGTTGACGTTGTGAATTGAAAAATGCAACACAACTACTTTGCTGGCTTCAGGGGACAGAACTACTAACGGGTTGTGTTAGTCACATGAGTTCTCTACACCTCCAGGGGAACTCATTTCAAACCTATATACATAAAGGTTATTCTTTACTCAGTTTTAGATTGAGGTGCTTTCTGACAACAGATGACTGTCTAACTTTGAAAAAGTCCTAATGTCACACACACACACACGCACACACACACACACACACACACACACACACACACACACACACACACACACACACACACACACACACACACACAGGAGGAGATAGAGGAGGACGGTCGTGTCAGAGTTAGATGACAGAGGAACAATTATCCCTCTAATTCTCTTGTCGATGCCGCTGTGTGTCTCGTGGTCGATGGACATGCGGTTGTTATCCCTGATCGATGCCGAGACACTTCATAACACATCTGAGCGTGATAGAAGCTGATATCCCGCGCGACACCTCCTGATCCCCATTTAGCTATGATTGCAGGCGTTGGCGGGAATCTGCCGGGCCGGTTATGGATTAGCTACTTTGGCCCCGAAGTGGCCGCCGCTGATGATGTGATTAAATCAATGATCGTCTCTCCGAAGGCTCTTTGATTCCGTCTCGTTTGGCCGAACAGAGACGACCGTCTCAGCGGCCGCGGGACAAATGACACGGGTCATACTTCAGGAGGCACGACGACGCGTTCACCGTCTGGACGGTGAAGGGAGAAAAGGGGCCGGGGAAATGTGTGGCGTTTGTGTAGTGTAATGTTTGAGGGGTCTGTGAGTGATTGGATAATTTATACTCAAGGTCCACTTGCTTGCTTTTTCAGGGCTTTCAGCCGCATCTCATTGTCAGTAATGTTTTTTTTTCAGTTTTCTTTTAGGGTTTTGAGGTTGTTTAAGATTCCTGTTTTTTCTGCTAATTTCTCTTGAAGGGATTTTTTTATTGACGTTTGTTGGAAATCTAAGAACGTTAGGGATTTCAGCTTTTAAAGTATTTATTTTTTATTATGTTTTGATATATTTTAACATTTTCATGATTTTTCAGGAGTTTTTGTGTTTGCATTTTTAGCATGTTTAAGGGTTTAAATTGCATTTATCAGGGACAAAAAAGGTTAAAGGTAATTGATTGTTAGGATTAAGGATTTCCTTAAGAATTTTTAGTTCTTTCGGGGAGGATTTTAAACACGTCAAATCTCCTTTGTGACCGATATCAGTCTAATAATGATACTCAATATAATGTCCCAACATTCTTCTCTTCAGTGGACCTCATGAATAGAAGTTATTCCACACGCTCAACACTTCTAAGCATCTTGACTAAATCTCTGTCATTTCATTGGCTTCACACCCGCAGAGCGTTCCTCTGCCGACACGGGACGACGACCGAGCGCTGCTGCAGCTCTGCCTCGGCTGTGTCTAGACAACAGGAAATGCAAAATTGCATTTGTTTACAGCCTCGTGGAGCTCAGGGCGGGTGGTGCTTTCAACGTGCAGCAGCCAGCGAGGACGGCGGAGAGCAGGCGAGGCCGCTGGCGAGCGTGAGGGTTTGTCTCCAGGCGGCCGGCTCGGCCCCGGATGTGCCGTAAAAAGCTGCTGTAAAGCAGATTGGCGTCTGTTTACTGTTTGCATTGCAAGCCTTTTTTCATTCTTTCTCTCCTCCTCCTGTCCTCTCTCTCTCTCGTTTGACGCACATTCTGCCATTTTTGTGGCGCAGCCGGCTGCGTGGTGGCTGCAGGACGACAGGAGCGTGAGGCAGGTAGAAACAGAAACGTGTCCTGGGTTCATTTGAGGCCAGAGTTTTCTCTCCTTTTCCTTTCTCTGTAAACACCAGGCCCCGTCAAAAGGTGTCAACGAGCCCCTGGCAGTATCAGGATATTTGCCGGTTCTGTACGCCCGCAGACATAATACAAACACAACCCCGATGACAGATCTTGTCAGCTGTCCGGCTGTCTGTCCATCCAGCTATTGATTATCCTTCAGCAGCAGGTCATAAATGACCCGCGATCATCTGGCTGAAGAACATATTCTCAACATCTGACCTGTCACTAGAGGTTAATCAAATAAACCACGTCGGCCCGATGGTGCATGACTTTGCAATTATCCGTAACCTGCACCTCCCGTGCTGCCTCTTATTGCATCATCATTACGTGGGAAGCCGGGGTGTTTAGGTTGCGTTGACTTCGAGGGGCAACCCGCAAAAAACTTATCTTGTAAGAGAGAACATGCTAACAGAAGTGCTAACAGAGTTTAAAGCAAAGTAATGCCGACAAATGACACGCATTCACGTAATGACACTGATGCCAAGATATTTATTCACAAGGAGACGGACGGACGCATCACCGCAACATCTGCTCTGGTGGTCGCGATGGATACCTCGTCTTTCTCACTACTGGGTGTAAACAAAGCGACCTGAACCTAAATCTACAATTATTAACATCCAGAAATCTAGTCTACATTTACAGTCTCACTCTTTAATTAGTTGCTCCTAATTCCGCTTTAGCAAGCAAACGCTGCTTCAGTTGAGAGTCCGATCCGGCCCAGCAGAGGCCGATTACACCACTGAGACCATTTCAAGTTGAGTTCCCCGCCTGCTGAATCCGGTCCGCGTGCCACAGCGTCCCAAACATATTTGTAACGTCCACGAATGCTGGCTCTCGACGAGCGAAACAGAAAACGAGCTTACCTACAACTTTGACAATCAGATCCTGGCGTTTCGGGGTAAAGTGAAAAAGAAACGGTAGCCTCTCGCAGTAGACCAGCAGCAGTCTAACTGTAACCCTGGGAATGTGTGCCATCCTGCATGATAAATATCAGTGACTTGCTCCAGGCTTCAGACGGTTACTCACAGGAAGTCCCTGTTTGAGTGGGTTTACACAGATGGAGACCATTCTTAGTCAACATTCACATAAAAATCAGTCTGGGCCCTTTTTCAGTTTCAGTTTTTTTCTTTTTTCTTTCTTCTTTGCTGGCCTCCTTTTCATTGTGTGTAGACAGTGGCGGAGACTTTGCTGTTTTACTGGGCGGGAGACGACACCTTTATTTGTTTGAGAGCTTTAAACTTCACATGTCACGAGGATTCGCAACTTCACACGGACATGAGTAAGCTCGGCCTCGTCCTTCATGTTTTCACAAAAGGCTCAAGAGCTTTGTGTTTTTACACGTCTGGGAGCTCCAACTCTTTAAGCCTCCTATCACGTATGACAGACACCGGGTTCACTCTCTTCGGGGTCGCGCTGCCGACGCTACGGGAGCCCGGAGAGGCAAGTGAGTAAAAAAGTAGAACCAGAACTACAACGCGTCCATGATGTCGCCGTCTATCCTCATCTGTTTGTATCTACATTGATTTCTCTCCTGTGTCAAATTAGGACTTATATACAGGTGAACAACTAAAAGAAGTGTTGAAAGAATACACTTTCTATAGTACTTAAAAAAGGAAAAAAGGTTTTGGCTGGAGATATGTTTTACTTTTATCACAATTATTTGTTTTTTGTAATACTCATTTATTATTTAGAACATGGAACAGTTGTACACTTCAATATATTGTGACTGAAATGAGTATTACATCAATAAACACTCAATGTACCTCTCCAAAACATTTAGTTTTTACCTGTTTTCACTAATTGCAAATAAATTGTACTGCCAAATTCCCCCCCCCACTGGTTTTACCATTGAACATTTTAAATTCATAACCACAGGAGATAACATAATTTACATCAGACTTAGAAAATGGACCACCAGATTTATTTCCCCCCTCACTGGCCTCTCAGGACTTCCGTACGTCTCTGATGCTGATGTGGCGTTACAGAAATGTAGCCCATGGTTCCCGGCAGTTATTGGCCTTCTGGTCTAAGTTATGAGGAAACTCTGTTTCACCTGATGCGCTTCAGGATGAGTTTCCTCATCGTTACTCTGTCTCTGTCTGTCTCCTAATGAGAGCCACGCTGGACCAGGAGGCTTCAACGTCCTCACATATGTTGCTTTAACGCGGCAAAGAGGCCTGCAGGCCTCCGCTCACTGCTCCAGTGTGTGTCTGAGCCACTGGTGGTAAACGTATTCAGATTCTAGCAGCGAGGCCATTTTATATGCAGTTGGGTGTTGTAATCCACAACAATGCCACATTCTGTTAAGAGTTGATATTATGGTTATTCACTTATTTGTCTGTTCAATAACTCATAGTGTCACAGGAGTAACAAGTTACTGTAGATTTATAATGGTTTTCTATGCCATTACAAGTCATCAAGTAGAAAGTTAAAGGTAATAGTAATGCTATACATAATAATAGTAATTTTTTTTGGAATTTATACTGCATTTAGGGGATTCTCAAAGGTTTTTTAAAACAGATTTTTTAAGATTTTTAGGATATTTAAATTTTTTAAGGAACTATTTTAAAGGAATTTTTCAATTCTGTTTGGTGTCAAATGTAAACTCTTTAACTTGTTGACTTCTTTTGTAATATTGTTTGATCATGTGAATGACCATTTGACCTACTTTTTCACTAAAAGAGAATCGTGTCATTGACATTCTGGACAGTTTACACCTGTTAGCATTTAAACTCAATATTGTTATAATTTCAACTCATTTCTAAACATTTTACTCCAGTAAAGTATGAGTACCTGAACATTGTACTTCGATAGAGCACTTGAGTCCTCGTACTTAATCTTCGTCGCTGCTGCAAGAAGGTCCCATCTAGTTACAAAAAACAGAATCCGTTGTTAGCGGATTTCTTCCTTGAATATAAAAGCATTTTGTTTTCCAGATTAAGCCAATGCAAACTAGCTTGTTTGTCGGAGTTGATATGAAATGCTGTTTCTGTTAATGCTGGCGTTGAAACAAAGAGCTACCTGTGGCTCGTCTGCTTTGTTAGTCAGGCCTGAAAAGACCTCATCCTTCCACTTTGATGTGGAAACACCTATTCTTATTCGAAGACATTTGTGCTGTCTAATTGTGCCGGGGATGAGAAAGAGGCGTCCTGCTGGCACATTCAAGGCGATCTCCTCTTTGTTTTAAGAAATCTATTGCCTGAAAATTCCCTCTGCATTTGAAATGTGACGCTTTGAGCTAAAATGCCTCCACTAAATCTGGTGAAAACTGTCACAACAGTCTCTGCTGCATTTCATGTAAAGGGGGCGACTGCATTTGATTGTAGTTTTTTCCTCTACCGGCCTCAGATGTTATACCCGCTCAAAGGTTGTAATTAACTACTGTTTTATTACAGCCATTGTTGTAATTGGCACGCAAGTTTGTAAAAAGGAATAATTTCCTCCCCCCTCTAAAATTTCTTTTTGGCCGTTAGGTTCGTTGTCATGTGAGCTTGCACGTCAACAAAGTCCCAAACACATCATTATGGAGCTTTTATGTGTAAGACAAACAGCAGCGGAGGAGATGTTTTAATCTCCCATGCTGCTCTAAATGGAGAGATTATCTCAACACCTTCACCACAAGTTTCCTCAAACAACAACAAAAAGTTCCCGGGGCAAAATATTCTCCTTTTTCTTGCCTGTGTTTGCGGCAAAAATATTTACACCGTTGCGATATTATCCCACACTTTTAGAAACAAGTTTCATTTTCATCCATTTCTTTCTGCCTCAGCCAATTTCCCCCCCTTTCTGATCCCAGTCCGCCTGTATCATCAGCTTCCTCATTTACGGCTTGAAGGCGATCCTGACACCCGGGACGTCACGTGAAACCATGAAGGACAGGAGGCAATAAGTCGGGAGAATAGCAGCAATCTTCGGGAAAGTTCTCCATTCACTCTCACTCCCGTAGTTCTCTGTCCTCTTATCCAGCCTTGAAGATAAAGAAGAAAAAAAATCAATACAGAAACACAGTGTGAGATAAAAGCGGAGAGGTTTGGGGGGTGCAGTGAATTAAAGCGATCAGAAATTTCCCGGCCACTCAGCCCCTCGGTCTACATAACCTAACAGCCCTGTCTCGGCGCTGTCGATCACTCTCCGCTCTGCGCTCAATCCCTCTTTGTTCACTTTTGATTTCTTTTTGGTCTATTCCCCGTTTGCTTTGTGTTTTGGGATGAAGGACCTGCTCCCCATTCAGCTGCAATAACTGCTGAGTGAAGGTTTTGGATATTGCGAGCGAGCCCGTCGGAGCTTCCACATCGGCGTTGACGATTGCCGGTCTCTCTGGAGGGACGTGAGGACGGACCGGAGGGATCAGTCCCTTTGTTTTTAGGCGTGGTTAGCTCTGTGGCGGTGTTGGTCGGTCGGCCCACCACTTTGGTTCAGACTGAACTAGCTCAACATCTATTGGATGGATAACCAAGATTTGTTTGTTCAGACATTCATGGTCGCCAGAGGATAAATCCATCTTGCTTTGCTGATCCTCTGACTTCCCCTCCAGCGCCACTGAGGTTCACATTTGAGTGAACTGTCCCAACCACCAGGGCTATTAAACAGGTTGCCATGAAGTGTAGTGCATGTTCGTGGTTGAACTAAAGATGGACTACGATCCCCTGCTTTTTCTTTAGCACTATCAGCTGGTTATTTTTTTTATTTGTCCAAGACTTTAGTTGAAATACTAATAACATTCCCATCAGGTGATGAAGCATTGTTTTAAACGTAAATAAGTCTTCCACTGACAAAATCTATGGCTGATTGAAAGATGGTGACCCAAATTCAATTCCTATCGTTTCACATTTTAAAGTAAATTTGAACTATTTAGTATCTTGGTATTGTCTTATAAGTAATGCTTTTGAGTGAATCATAAATACTTACAAAAATCTGTAAAGGAAAACATTCATGATTGAAACGATCATACTTTAACATCAGCGTGTTATTATTGCCCTTGAGAGGCTATTATCCCGCTAACGTTAGCATGTAGCCCAAACACCGCCGTGTGAGTATAGCCTCACAGCGCTGCTAGCTTGAGTGTCTTATTCTTGTTTTATCTGCTTATTGTTCAGATGTATATCCACCCTCGTCCCCTCTGTCTCTCCGGTCTTCGGTCCTTCACCTCCTCCGCTACCAGATCACACCGACATGTGATGAGCTGTAGCAAACGTCAGGGTCATGTGATGCTCTGCAGGACGTATTTCAAACGGGGTTGAGGTCATATTTCACCGTTTCAGGGCTGAGGCCCGGTCATGTATTAATTAAAATCCAAATACCCTGTATTGATTGTGTTATCAGGCTAGTGCAGCCTGGCCACGGCGTATTGATCCGGGCCTGTGATTTATGATCATTTTCGAGAAAAAATCCTTTTGTGTGACTATATGAGGAAACAGAGTCTGAGTGAGTGTAATTCTTTTAGATCTATTAAGTAGCGCGGGCCTGGTGGTGGCGGGCTAGACAGACTGCCACCCTGAAGCCCCCCGGAAGAGAGATATTTTCCACTGAAACAATTGTTATGATCCAGATGGTTTCATTGAAACGTAAATCAAAAGAGGCAGCAGGCTCATGTGCTACAAAGGGAGGCTTCACTTCTTACTGTTGGATTCTTCTAATCATCAGATTTGACTACATTTGTTCCCCCTAAATATGCTTTAAAAGGTTAACTCATCCAATTCTCAAAGAGCATATTTGTCTCACTTATCATTGGTAACATCAACCCATTTATATATTTAAAACTGTACGTGCCATGGTTTTGCAGGATGTCTACGTTGTTGCATCGGTCAGAGTAAGTGATGCTTAACCAGCGACGCATTATCCACCTATATCGAAAGTTACATGTTAAAATAACGATTAGAACATTCAAGAAAGTATTGTGGGCGGGTGGGAAGATGATGTGTCAAACAAACACAGGACTTTCACCCAGGAGCCCTCTGATTATGTCCCATGTTAAATGGTGAGTAAACGAGGACTTAATGCTTATTATCTAATATTACAGCAGAAATAATGGCTAACGGTGGATGTTATTTACTACTCTAGTCTAGTTACATTGTTATGTGACGTTGTTACTAGTGCTGTCATATTAGCGCGTTATTAACGGCGTTAACGCAAACCAATTTTAACGCCGTCAATTTTATTAACGGCGTTAACGCATTTTCATTTTTCATTTTTTTTCTCGCGAGCACCACGCCAGATGTAGCTCAACCGGAAGCAAAATAATAGGCACGCCGTTTGGGCTTGGAAGCTAGGCTAACGTTACAGTTTGAAATGAATGAATGGTGAGCGCGATACGGCAAAATGAATGATAAGACGCTAATGAATGGAAAGTTTACTTTCAAAAAGTTGTCAGATGGTTCCCTTGACGAGACCAAAGTGGTATGTGCCATTTGTCATTGTGAACTGAGCTATCATCGTAGCCTATCCAGTCTGAAACACCACTTGATGGCCAAGCACACAGCTGATGCTAACTCTGCGCCCCCTCGTCATAGCAGACAAGAATGGATGACTTCGGATAGAAACACATGGACACCACAACGAAGAACAAACTTATTGCAGCCATAGCTAAATGGGTGGCTACTGCATGTAGGCCTGTTAACGTTGTGGAGGACGAGGGTCTAGCTGATAGAATACGCATCGCATCCAACGACAGGACCTACGAATTGCCTTCGAGAGCCTGACTGCTATGTTCACAGCTCTCTCTCTCTCTCTTAAGCCCTTGTTTACCTGAAATGTACACTTTATAATTTTATTTTGTAAGCCCTTGTTTACCTGAAATGTGCACTTTATAATTTTATATTGTAAACCCTTGTTTACCTGAAATGTGCACTTTATAATTTTATTTTGTAAGCCCTTGTTTACCTGAAATGTGCACTTTATAATTTTATTTTGTAAACCCTTGTTTACCTGAAATGTGCACTTTATAATTTTATTTTGTAAACCCTTGTTTACAGCAAGCCAATCCACTTTTTCATGTTGATAAGAGCATTAAAATGAAGAAAAAAATTGCGATTAATTGCGATTAATCGCGAGTTAACTATGACATAAATGCGATTAATCGCGATTAAATATTTTAATCGTTTGACAGCACTAGTTGTTACGTTATTATATTTTAGTTTTGTGATACGAGGCTGATATGAAATGTATCCATGACATGATATGTTTTGAGGCAAAATTCAACGTCCCTGCGGTTTGCAGAAACATGCAATGCCAACATTTGTTTCTGGCGACTGGGATGGAGTTTGCGGTATATACTTTATAAAGTGGTGCCACCACTGAAATACAATGGAGGTGAATGAACGTATTAATTTATATTGCTCGAAACAATATTCATATAAAATTGGAGGGAAACAAATCCTACGCCAAACATTTTTATTAATCTGTGAGCGGTATGCTAAAGTATAGGAAGTGACTGTGGTTCCATTTCTTTAAAGCAAACATTAGCTGGCAGATTGATGGGCCACAAACTCTCATGCCCATCCCCTTCATTCTGCCTCGTTACATAAAGGCACAACACCACTTCATACGGGGAGATCTTTCCAACATGAACATCATTTCTACAGATACTTGGTTGAGTCAAAGTACTAAAATAATTACATTTGAAGAGGTTGCTAACAAGGTGTCTTTCCAAAACAGACTGGATGAGACCGGGTTTTTTCTTTTCTTCAAATGTGTCACACAACCAATGTTTTCCTGACAAATGACCCTATTGTAGTCGTGCAGATACTGGCTGTTTGGAAGGAAGACGCTGTCACCCTTTATTGTGTTCTCAGGAAGGTTCATTGTGGTGAGTAACCGCACCATGTACAGTCTCCATTGAGAATGTACTTTGTCAAAGCAGTTGGTCCCTTTCCCCCCCTCAAAGTGTCTTCAGCATTTGAAAACTGATTTGATTCAACACTGTCTGATAATGTCACAAATAGTATATTCTGTACCGGGTCAATGGAAAATTCTGGAAAACATCCGAGCTGTCTTACGCATCCTTTTATACACGTTTCCTCTCAATTCAACCTCACATATTTGTTTAGGTTCTCCACTAAAATTCAAAATAAGGTTCTTGCGGTTTGAACAACCTTTGGCTGCACAGCATGACACATCAACGGCCATTAGCTCGTCATATCTCCATCTGCGTCCTCCTGCTCCCAACACACACAGCAGCGCTCACATTCCACAGCTGGCAGCGGCTCACAGGACGCCGCTGCCTTTAGCTGCTGTTAACAGACATTTACTGTAATCTTTATCTGGATTTAAACCGGCCGCACGGAATATTCTTTATTCTGCGGAATCCAAATTGTCACTCATATGGACAATACAACTTAAACTAACACAACTAAACCTCAGGACTAAGTTTGTAAACTGACTATTACAGGGAGTTTGATGAGATTATAAACTAAATGAAAAATATTTGTATGAATTGCTGTAACTTAGTGAAGCCTTGCGTGCAATAATAATCAGCTTTTATGTGTACTTTATTTGTGTTACAGCAGAATTACAGAGTTACATGTTTAGTGGAAACGAGGTGTGGAAATAGTTTGCCATGGATAATGATCACTTACATCAACTTTTATTTCCAAATGTAGCCTCATTAAGTCAGATCCTGCATGTAATGAATGTAATATTGGGTTGAAAATAGCATTTGGGATTTATATATTATTATTTATGAAAAGTATCAAATAAAATCGCATAAGATCACATCTATATTCCCTTGAAAATAAGAGATTTAAATCACTTAGTCTGGCTATGATTAAATTAGCATAACTGGAAGGCTTCTGGTTAGTCATTTCCCAAACAAAGCGGGGAAAACAAACCAAAATTATTTCCTGTAAAAGCCTCCTGTAGGATTCATGGCCTCAGTATTTCTAGGTTCCTGGATCTGACCCTGCATTTACTATAATCTAGTGCAACAACTCGGCTAGAGCAGCCTCATAATTAACTGGAGAGTTGAACCATTTAACAATTTGAGCCTCACAGCGGTAGCTTTTGTTACATGTTAATTCTGCTGTTTATGTCTTTTTGTGTGTCTCGTGTAACTTGATGTATTAATTTACACTTTGATGAACTGAAAAGTTACACGGAGCGTCATGTAATCTTGAATCCCTAATAATGTATCGAACTTGACCCGACCCCTTCAGATACAAATCTGCCGCTCGTCACACTAAACCATACGCATCGCTACAGTCGCTCCTCTTAACAGATGTAGCAGGTAATTCAATTCAAGTGGTGGTCTTCGGGCGGCGGCGCAGGCCAAGTTAGAATCTGGAAGAGATCATGGTCAAGTAGTTGCTACTTTGATTTTGTGTGCCGACGCTGGATACAGAGAATCAATATCGAATCAAGGGTGTGGTTTGAGTTTCCAGATAAGCCCTCTCTTGGCCATTCTGGCTATTCATCATAAGTCTGTAGCAACCCGGAATGATATTCCAGCAGGAGCAGTGGGGCCTCCTTATCTCTCCATAGCAGGGGAGCAGCAGACACGCCGATCAATACCAGGCTGTTGTGTAGTACTTGCAATTATCAACAGCTGATTCTGTCCTCCCCCAGCTGCATCTTTTAATACCACATAATTACAAGTTTTGGGACAATGCCTGGTGAAAGGGGATTACGGCTCTGGTGAAAGTATGCTGCGTTCTGCTCTCGTCGCTTGAAATCGCTACAGTCTGTGGGGCGGCTGTAGCTCAGGGGGGATGAGTGGTCGTCCCGCAACCACAAGGTAGCCGGTTCGATCCCCAGTCCCCCCATAGCTCACATGTCGAAGTGTCCCTGAGCAAGACACTTAACCCCTAATTGTTCCCCGTTGCTGTGTCTACGGTGTATAGAGCAAAATGTAAGTCGCTTTGGATAAAAGCGTCAGCTAAATGAAATGTAATGTAAAAGAGAAGGGATCAAACAATACTGAAAAACAGATTTTTACTTCACACGCTGGTATTTGGCGCCATTCACCGCTCTGATCTTTTGGTTGAAAGCTGCAGTGACAGTTTGAACTGAAAGCTGTGACCTGCGGTTGGAGGTCTGAATGGCAACAAGCGACCGAAAGTTCAACAAAAGAAAAAACTACAAAAATGAAGGTCTCATTTCACCCCTCATTAAAAACACTGAGCCCACCGGTTTGCCCTCCTCGCATCTCTGATCATCACTCAAAAGAAAGGAGTTCTTTTCCCAACTTCGAGACATTTTTTTCAGTCCATTATGGCGCCAAAATTGTGGGAGGTCGTAACAAATGAAGCAAGGGCTCCAACACCTCCTGTGGTATCCTGGCAGTAGCCTATCGCAGGCGGCTGAAGGACATCTAATGATGGACCGGAGGCGGAGGCAACGGGGAGAGCGCCGGTGCCTCGGATAAACCGGGGGAGTCTCACTTCCGACAGCCACCGGGTTCAGACCGGACCTATCTGCGATCTCCTTACGCGCAAAGTTCTGGCTTTTACGCACGTGTTTATTCCGGTCTTTTGCGCAAGAATTGGACTTTACGCATCTTTTTGGAGACTCGGCATAAAGACTGTCCTCCTGTGGAAGGGCAACGGCTCCGTGACGGCTCCCGCGTGTGTGTTGCTCAGCTGTCTTGAGAGTGTGTGTGTCAGATGCAACCGGGACGTCCATCCACATCTCCTGCGCGAGGAGTCGAATTTACTCATCCAAGAGCGCACACGAGGAACCATTCAGAACCCAACCGGACCACACCGCGGTGGCAACAAAGTTGAACCCGAAACGCGCGAGCCACCCACAGTGACTTCATGTCGGACTAAACCATGCCGGAGCTGGCCGGAGAGTTGTGCGTCAAAAAAAAAGAAAAAAAGACGCATCCGCAGCAGCAGCAGCAGTAGCAGCGCACCGGACAGGAAGTGAACTAATTATTATTAAACCCCGTCCCTCATTTCCATATCTAGCGTGAGCTGGCTGGACCGCAGCCAAACCCCCCCGCCCCCCCCCCCTCGAAGGGCAGCAGCGAGAGTCGTAAAAGCATTATCCTTCCTCTCCCGTCACAATCACACTGACATGCGCAATCTGCGCACGGGCATCCACAGCAGCAGCAGCCCCGCCGGCCGCTTACTTCAGCGGCCCCGCGCCCTCCGAAGGGTCCCATTCGCCGCTCGTAGATGAGCAGGCGGCCGGCAAGCGGCGCGTCGCAGAGAGAGAGAGAGAGAGAGCGAGAGCAACATGTCCCGCCGCAAGCAAGCCCAGCCGCAGCACCTCCGGGCGGAGGACGAGGCGACGCGGAGCGGACTCCTCGGCGCGAGTGGTAGGCTTTAAGGCACTTTTACTGGTTTCCTTCCAGCTGCTGGTCCCAGAGCAGCTGCGCGCAGCGGCTTTTATCAGAGGCGTATTTAACTCTGGAGGAATAGATGACAAGGGTGGTGGATCTACAATAGTGGGAAAAGTATTTATCAAATTAAATAAACGGATGTAGGTTGCTTTACTTCCTCTTTTTACCCGACTCTAAATTATGATTATGATTATGTTTACATTCTTTAACGTTTTGAAGTCTGACTAATTTTTAATTTTTAATTTATTTGTTTATGTTTAGGTCACAAGAAGGGAATTAAATAGTGCATATGTGAACTCGTTTTTAATGTTTATACATTAAAACAAAATCAGATCCAGATTTATTGGCTGAAGTGCTGCAGCAGACTGCACAAAACTATTTCATTTAATTGTTTGAAATAGTTTTAGGGTGATGAGTAGAAACAGGGCCTGTTGTGAATACTGATAAATCCACCAAAACACAGAATAAACCCACCAGGCCAATAATGATATGTTAAAGTTATTATTTGTTCACGTTATTCTGGCTCGAGGCCTTCCTGTCAACTACTAAAACGTTCAGTTTTTAATGAGGAGAAAACAATCTGAATCAAAAACTTGGCTTTGATGAAATTACTTAATTACTTATTAATTATGTTTGATCATTATACTGTATTTACATGTATTTTATTGTTAATTCTTAACACATTTTCTGTACAGTCTGTAACAATTAAAAAAAACTAAAAGAGATTAGATTAATAAATGTATCTGTTTCTGGAGTGCATTAAAATAAAGAGTAAATCTTCAGCCTTGTATGATTTGTAACTAGATTTCACTTCTTTATCATATTTCCAGCCTTTGTTTTGGTAGACCAGAAGCCTAACATCATTTCTAATATTTTAATATACTATGAAACAATTAAATGGTCTCCCTTTTAATCAACACTTAACAGCTTAGTAGTAACTCACACCAGCACCAGTATTTTCATAATTAGATTAACCTTTAAACTGTTGGAAACGGGTTCATTCTAAAAGTGACAGTATTTTGAATTGAGTTTGGCCTGCGCTCTTTAAACTCGGTGAGAAAGGCTCGTCCTGCCTGGCTTTGACTGACAGTCCATGAGTGGGTGGGGAAATTAAATCAAATGTAAAATGGTTCATTTGATTCATGTGTTTTATTGATAGCATTATCAACCTTGTTCATCATTTACGACACCATTCTCAAAAGCAAAAAGGCCTCAAAACCAAATCCACGCATTCATTTAAATCACCACCACCACCACAGCACTTGCTCTCATGCTTGTCCGTGATTTATTTATTATTAATATTATTATCCGTGGCTGTGAGAAGGTGTCGAGTGTAAAGAGGCCCTCTTCTCTCGGGGCCCTCCCACAGCTCTGCAGGGGGCTCTGCCATTGGGAGTCGGGCTTTGATTGAGCCTGCTGACTTAACCTTTGTCAGCCTCACCCTGCGAGGGGCAAGTGCTCCATGTCTGGATCATAATACAATTAGTACATGCGAACCGCTGACCTCTGCGGCCCCGGAGGTCACACACAGAGAGGCAGAGACTGAGCAGAGTCTGTTCGCTTTTCAGCAGCAGCAGCACCCCCCCCCCCCCCCCCCCCCCCCTCCTCTCCTCCCATCTCCAAACCACACAGCAAGAAAACAAGACATAAATCTGTTTCCTGCTTGACGCTGTGGATGGATTGAGCGAGGGTGACATTTCTGTCGGCGTTATTGTATTTGGAAATATACTCAGAGCTTTTAAATCCCAACTGGTCTGTGCTTTGCTTTTTCTGGAAGTAAACGTTACAGAGAAAGCCCGGAGCGAAGACAGTGCAAGTGTTTTTGGCTCCTGTGTTTGCTGGATCGCCGTGGTGATCCTCAGACCACCCACATGGCGAGCAGCCGCTCTGATTATTTACCTTTTGACGAGTTTGACTTTCAAGCTGATTCGACCCACTCGGCTGCGGTTACACTCTTCTTCTGTCAGCTGAAAGAAACGTGTATTATCTCAGATAGGAGACAGTTGTGAGCTAAATGCATTCAGGGCAGACGCTGCAGGTATTAAAGGCCAGGTTCAGAATTATTGTTTAATTGTGTTGTATTAGAGGTAAAGTTGTTTAAAGAGGGAAGTTTAAATAATTGAATAATTATTGAATAATATTTTTGAATATATCAAAAATTACTGCCAAAATCGATTTTTGCCATTTTCTTTTGTAATAAAATGTTGTGTAAATCAGGCTGTGAGTGACATGAGAACAAACCCCTCTGTAAAAACCTTCAGACTATAGAGAGGAAGTAAAGTTTGGTGGATGTTAGAGCTGCTGAAGTGGAGAATTTTTTTTTTTAGATAAAACGGCCTTTAATATCTTTAAAGGCCGTTTTCTCGTAAATAAGTTTTTTCTCAGACTATATTGTAAAATAATGTACATTTTCAAAACACAACAGAATACCAGGTAATAATAAATATATAATAGATATCATCATGAAACTTCCCTAGTTGGTTACGCATAATAGGATAATAGTTTTTTATTCATAGAAGTTTTCGGAGATGTTATGTTTAAATATGTAACGAGGTATTATCTCATGCTTACTTTTGGTGTATTTTGGGAGAAATCTAGATGCAAAAAGACAGAGTAGTAAAATAATTAAAATAAATGTGTATTTTGGATGCTTTCATTCCATGTGTCTGAAAGATGTAATGGAAGCAACATTTACAAGATTTTTATTTTTTTTACCAGAACATGAAAACACAATATTTGTGGCTGTAGTGTTACTTAACAAACATACAACTCATCGTATAGACTGTGTGTGTTTGCATCAGGATCGGTTGAGTGTACTGGTGTAGTAAATACACCAGACGTCCCAGTCTGTATTTAGTTTGAGCACACTGGGACTCATTCGTTCAGGTGGTGAAACACACTGATAACTGCTTTGGAAACAAACACACACACACACACACACACACACACACACACACACACACACACACACACACACACACACACACACACACACACACACACACACACACACACACACACACACACATTCAATTCAGCACAAAGACGTGCTCGTTAAATTTGTCGACATACACCATGTTTAAGAACAAAGGTGCAGCACATGTGTTGGCCACACACACACACACACACACACGATTTAATTATGTAGCGGAAAGAAAATTACTTTTCATGAAAAAAAGAGTAAATTATTGTCACATTGCCAAAGATGTTGAATGAAAAATAAATCTAATTGCATATTCAAACATAAACCTCATAATATCTTTTCACTTCTGCTCCTTTTTTAAATTCGTTAATTTCATTGAATTTGTTGTGGGGAAGCCCGAGTGTATGCAACAATAATACACTATTGATTTCCCCAAATCTTTCCATCTGGTATTGCTGTCTGTTCCCTAATGGGGCAGAGCCTGAGCAGACGAACAGGGACTCTAAAGTGTCACATCCTCCAGATCTTTTGTCAAAAAGAGGCACAAGAGATTTATACAAGTGTGTTAGATATGTGAGGTATTGTATAGAAGTTTTATTTATTTCCCATTTCAACCAATAATTTTATTTAAAACGCAAAGGTGGATTAATATCACAATAAGACTTAAACAACTAATCCATGTGTTATATATATATATATATATATATATATATATATATATATATATATATATATATATATATATCCAGTTCACATCAGCTTCTTCTTGGTTTATTCTATTAGATTCTAGTTTAAATACAAATCAAATGTCTGTGATTCGCTGCGTTAAAAACCCTTGAGTCCAGGGAAGTGTTCTACAGTTAAATTAGCGATCGTCAGGTCAGACAACGTTACAAACACGTCATCTTTTTTTTTAACAAAATGTGGAACGCACGCAAGTTTTGTGCATAAAGATGAGACACATTACTGAAATGCATGGGGGGGAAATCAATGTACAGTATGGGATTTCATTATCTGTCTGAATGCACAATAGAGAGAGGCCAGATAACTTTGTTGAACTTTATTGATTCTTCGGGGAGATTATTAACATCTGCAAACAGGGGGATTGAGTTTGAAACCTTGTTATGTTATTGTGGGGCCCGTTGAATTTGAATGTTTCTTTAACATCAAATGGTCTGTTTCTAGATGCATCGCGGTATAAAAAACCTCATTCAGCTTGACATTTTTGTTTTCTTTGGACACTTTGGGATCTCTTGTGGGTTTGAACAATGAGTTGGGGAAAGATGGACTCGCTGCTCCGTGTGTTGGGGAGTAATTACAATGTAATGAAGGGAAATGTGTCCCTCTGGTGAAATATCAGGACGATAAACAATCAATCACGCGTTCTTAATATGTATTTTCTTTTGCTTTCAGGCGTCATGGAGGGCATGGAGAGAGAGGAGAGCGATGGACGCCGCCACAGCAGCGAGGACACATACATCTGTGACAAATGCTGTGCTGAGTTCTTCACGTGGACTGAACTGAGTGAACATCAGAGAGTCTGCACCGAGGATCCCTTGGTGCTGATAGTGAAGGGCGACGACGGGATGCCAGCTCCCGAGGAATCTCCTGTCGGACCCTCTCCGGTTCCCAGCGTGGCGTTTAGTGACTCGTCAGTGGCCGAGTCCACGGAGGCCGGCTTTGAGCCGCGGGAGACGCTGGCGAACGACAACGTCGGTCTGGATAATTCAGAGGACGGCGTGGAGCGTGAGGAGGCCATGGAGCTCGAGCGGGACAAATACGCGGCGACCTCCAGCCCTCGGCCTCCGGATGCAGCCGAGTCCGGCTTCAGCGTGCCGAGCACAAACGTGACGCTGGAGATCCTCCACAGCACCAGGGTGGCCGTCGCTCAGTTCTCCCAGGGGATCGGCGCCGGTGGCGCCGGGGGGAAGGCGGCGACAACGGCGATCCCGGTGATCCTGGAGCACCTGCTGGCTCTGCAGCAGCAACAGGTCCACCAGCTGCAGCTCATCGAGCAGATCTGCAGCCAGGTCGCCATCATGAACCGACAACCGACACAGGCGGCGCTGAACCCGGTCTCCAGATCTCTGTCTCTGGCACCGAACCCTTTCCCTTCTCAAGGCATCGCCCCTCCTCCCATCCTGCCGCTGTCGGGAACGATGCCCTCCGCCGTCAATGGGCAGGCCGCGGTTTCTCTGTCCTCCGTGCTCGAGAAATCATTGTACGGTCTTCCCTCACAAACTGTATGCGGCCAGTCCACCTTTAGAGATGTGACATGTACCTCGGCCCCGTCGGAACATTCAACCCCGCCTCTCTCCAGCTGCAGCAGCGGCACGTTACTGCCTCCGTACGCAGGCTCGCACGCCGGCAGTCTGAGCTGTCCTCAGACACTGAGCTCCTCCAGCCCACTCCCCCTGGGGCAGAGCCGCCTCCTCAGCTCGTCCTCCAGCCTCCCATTTCTACCTCAGAGCCCTCCCAACGGCGTCATTTTCCCCAATCCCTTGGCGAGCATCGCCGCCACAGCCAACGCACTTGACCCCCTCGCTGCCCTGATGAAGCACAGGAAGGGCAAGATGCCCAGCGTTCCCTTGTTCGAAACCAAGCCCAGCCCAGAGGAGCCCTTCTTCAAGCATAAATGCAGGTTCTGTGCCAAAGTGTTTGGCAGCGACAGCGCTCTGCAGATCCACCTGCGCTCCCATACAGGAGAGCGGCCCTTCAAGTGCAACATCTGCGGCAATCGCTTCTCCACAAAAGGGAACTTAAAGGTCCACTTCCAGAGGCATAAAGAGAAGTATCCTCACGTTCAGATGAACCCTTACCCGGTGCCAGAGTATCTGGACAATGTGCCAACAAGTTCTGGGATTCCCTACGGAATGTCCTTCCCTCCAGAAAAACCCGCCTCTTCATGGCTGGAGAACAAACCTGTTGTAGCAACTCTGCCAGCCACCATGGGCCTTCCGCTTTCCTCCACTATTACCAGCATCGGAGGCTCAAATGACCCTGTAAGCGTAACACCATCCGTTAAATCTCCCTACCAGCCAGCTCCTGGTGAATGTGTATCTTTGTCACCCAACCACAGGGGCAGCGAGGCTCATCTCTCTCCTGTTTCACCGTCTCCACAGTCCCACCGTGAGACAGAAGCGTCCAATATACTGCAAACAGAGGGGGTGCACCTGCCCCAGAACTGCTCCCTGAGACAGAGAGCCAACCCAGTAACAGAGGCAACCAGCACTACGATCCCGTCCTTGGCCACCACGCCTGAACCCGCCCCCTCGGCGTCCCCCGTCTCTCACTCCCCGGCCCTCTCGTTCAGCTCTGACGAAGCTAAATTCTCAACCGGTGGCTTCCTGGACTTTATGCAAACCTCCGAAACCTCAAAGCTCCAGCAGCTGGTGGAGAACATCGACAAAAAGATCAGTGACCCCAACCAGTGTGTCCTCTGTCACCGCGTCCTCAGCTGTCAGAGTGCGCTGAAGATGCACTACCGCATCCACACCGGCGAGAGGCCCTACAAATGCAAAGTGTGCGGCAGGGCTTTCACCACCAAGGGCAACCTGAAGACGCACGTCAGTGTCCACCGAGAAGACGCCCCCGTTCAGGTGCAACACTCGTGTCCCATTTGCCAGAAGAAGTTCACCAACGCAGTTGTCCTCCAGCAGCATATCCGTATGCACATGGTGGGGCAGATTCCGGACTCGACCCTGGTGGACGGGCTCCAAGAGATGGACGGCTCCCTCAACGAGAGGAGCTTCGACAGCCTCAGCAGCAACGACAATGACCTCATTGATGACATCTCAATGGAGGACGATGATGAGGAAGAGGAGGTAGAAAACATGGAGGAGGTTGTAAATCCGTCCAAACCCTTGATCTTTGAATGTAATTCTCCTCCTAAGTCCTCAAGCATTGTCTCCAGTTTAGCCGCACTGGAGAACCAAATGAGGATGATTGACTCCACTTTAAGCCTCAACCACTCCTTCGGCATAAAACCCCTGACAAATGGTTTCAATGACAGCGGCCAGCACACCGTTAAATGCTTGCTATCGGAGAAAAGGCCGGAGAATTGCAGCCCGAACGCGTCGGAGTCCTCCTGTTCCCCTCGTGTATCAGAGTCCCCAGTTCAAAGCAGCTCAGAGGGCGTGACCATGAAATCCCCAGCAGTGAGCAGCAACAGGCCAGAGCCCCAAGAGCCTTTGGCTCTTGGGGCCAAAGGCTCTTGCCCGGTGAAGAGAGAGCAATCTGAGTCTCCTACCTCTGCATCGGCCCAAGAGCTGAGAGGAATACAGGCCAGCAAGCTCTGTGTGAAAGAGGAGACTCCGTATAGTATGTCGTTCCAGCTGAGCAGAGAAAGAGGTACTTTACCATGGTTGTGCTACTTAAGTCAAAATTGCCACGGCCTACTGAAGTTCAATGTGTTGTTTTGAGGATGTCAATGATGTTACATTCTAAGGGAGGAAAACTTTCATTTTCAGCTGCAGGTCACAGCATTCCCAGCCTGGTTACCAGCACGTCGTCGGGCCCGATCAAAGCCGAGGTGAACGGTCACGGGCCCCAACAGCACAACCCGTCCGGAGGGCAGCACCCACCATTCGGCGTGCACGTCCCCACGGCTTACGCGTCGGTCGGCAGCCCGGGGATGGGCTCCCTGCTCGGCCCCACGCCGCCCCGCCGAACGCCGAAGCAGCACAATTGCAACGCCTGCGGGAAGAACTTCTCGTCAGCCAGCGCCCTGCAGATCCACGAGCGCACGCACACCGGGGAGAAACCGTTCGTGTGCTCCATCTGCGGCAGAGCATTCACCACGAAAGGCAATCTGAAGGTAGATAAAGGAGGTTTTTGTGCTGTCTGGATTCAAGCTGATGGATATATTTAGTGGTATAGTGGTAAATAATAAATGAATTAATCAATTTTAAATGGACAATTCCACCATAGGTTTAGTGGGTCTAGCTCTGCGTTGTATTGTGGATTAGACCACACCTCCTGAAAATGTCTTCTAGCATTCACATCTCGCATAAAAGTGTTCTGTGTCTTCCCAGGGAAAAGTCCAGAATATGACGTTGTAGTAAAGCACGTTTGTGATTTTAAACTGCCGTTAAAGTTCCTTTTGAAACACAGAAGAATCCCCTTTTATCAGAAAATTTACAAATTCTACATGTTGCAATATATATTCGCACAATTCATATACATTTAAGCAAACTTGGAAACTCCGAAATGTTAGCTTTCGCCTTTCAAAATAGAAGTCTGGGCTGAATCCACATAAGACACAATAAGGATTTATAATGCCCTGTTCATAATCTAGTGCCACATCTGTCCGATGATGTGTGTTTCCAGGTATTTTCCTCTCCACTAAAAAGACCCAAAACAGATATTAGATATATCTAAAGCAAACCCCAATATTTCTTTCCAAATCAATATTTTTCCCCCACATCTTTAGTTTGTCAGATATTCACCACAATTGTCTAGTAAGTACGGGGCTGCTATTTACAATGATTTTCTCTCATTGATTAGTCTGCTGGTTATTTTCTCTATTAAACAATAAAAAATAAAAAGTCATCAAATTCCAGAAAATAATAAAACATTGTTTGTTTTGTCAAACCATCAGGCCAAAACCCAACAACATTTCAGCTTACTGTCATATAATAAGACAAAGAATAGCAGAAAATCTTTACTTTTGAAAAGATGAAACCTACATATATTTGGCATTTTTGCTTGGAAACCACGATTAGCAAAGATCTTGCTAAATAATTTTTCTTTTTAATGAATCAACTCGCCATTAAAAAAATCAATTCCAGTGGAGCTGTGGCTTTGTCATATATTGTAAACACAGATGCCGATGAAATATCTGTCCAAATACAAATACATCTGAAATTCTTTCAAATTCTCTTTGAATTCTTTTAATATTTGTTTTAATATTTCCTGGCACCACCCGTGCTTAAACATTTTGCATTTTGAAACAAAAGCATCCACAAACTCTAACGTCTATGCGTGTCGTTTCCAGGTCCATATGGGAACTCACATGTGGAACAACGCTCCGGCCCGGCGAGGCCGGCGGCTGTCGGTTGAGAACCCCATGGCCCTGCTGAGCGGGGAGGCAGCGAAGTTTGGAGAGATGTTTCAGAAGGACCTGGCAGCTCGAGCGATGAACGTAGACCCTGGATTTTGGAACCGCTACGCCACGGCCATCGCCAACAGCCTGGCCACCAAGAACAACGAGATCTCAGTGATCCAGAACAGAGGCATCTCTCAGCTGCACCCTCTGACTGCAGGCATGAACAGAATGAGCACCGCAGGAAGTCCGATAACCAGTCTAACCAAGACAGGCATGGACCTGGGAAATAATAGGCATTTTTCTATGCTCATCGATGACAGCAAAGAAATTGGAATCAATTGAAAAGATGAATGGAGACTTGATACTTATGCAATCTATTATGGACATTAAAATATTTGTAAATCATCTTGTTTGTTCTTATGTATTATATATAGAGTTAAAAACAAAAACACTTTTTATGAATTGACAGAGAATTGTAGGGTATTTACATTTTACTATTTTACTTTGCTGTCATTTGTGAAGTTTTTTGTTGTTCTCATTAAATAAGTTGGTTAACTTGTACCTGAAAATTCCTACGGTGCTGAGACGTATGGTTGCTCTGAAGAAGGGGACATATGTTCAAATCAATAATGCAAAGAGTCTGTTATCTCCTCCGGACAGCTGCCCAATGCTGCTAGCGGGTGCAAAGCACAAAACATGCTCATACCACAATTACCAGTTGTGAATGTTACGGTGAGAACGGTTGGACCCGAATAAAAACTAGAACAAACAGTCTGTATGTTCAATTCCCTTCATCACCCTGTTTAAACACTGAAAAGAGCTGACGTGTCTTGATGTTATTTCACACAATTAATATTGCATACAAAGTTATTTGGAGTAGAAAGTTAAACTGAGCTCTTTCATTTCATTTACCTTCAACTGATTTGGCCAACTTGACCTCTCTTGGCTTTATGCTTCATGAAAGCAATTTATTCAACTTCTGCATAAAGTTCAACAGGAGCGGTCAGACGTGTACAGACATGCACTCATAGACTAAATGCATTTGTTAATATGTTGTTTTGTATGTATTTGTTATATTGTATGTTCTTGTTGTAGGCCAGCAGCAATGGTAATACTACTTTTAATTATAATAATACGTTTGGGTGCAAACGTTTTTCAGTTTGCAAAAGTATGAATCAATTTTGCATCATTTTTTTTTTTTTCTTAAAATATTTTTCCCACATTTTTACGATATAAACACATACACATCCTGCTGTTCATCTCCACTAGAGAGAATGAATATCATCCTCACCGTTTATCGGAAACACATCAGAAAGTGGACGTTTTTCAAGTTTATAAGGAAATTGCAGTTTCTGTTGCTGTTTTTGGGAGACACACCGATGAAAAACTCAATAAACCGATTTATTTTGAATATCATCTGGTACTAAATGAAAAATAAACAAAGTAAGACAACAAT
Organism: Myoxocephalus aenaeus; assembly: GCA_038501785.1. Taxonomy (NCBI): domain Eukaryota; kingdom Metazoa; phylum Chordata; class Actinopteri; order Perciformes; family Cottidae; genus Myoxocephalus; species Myoxocephalus aenaeus. The sequence goes on along the minus strand of JBAMJR010000419.1, from coordinate 4,496,034 downwards.
GATCAGCTTTAGACTTCTTGGTAAGAATAGAGGTGGGTTTAGGGAAGGCCTATAACTGTTGTTTTTTCCACTGTTTCTCGCTCAAAGGTTCACTTCTTAGCTTTTGTGGAGCTCTAAAGTCGTTTTCAACGGATACTTTATGCTGCATTCGTCGGCTATCGGAAAGTGTATACTCTCTAGCGTTACATTACATTAAGCCAATACTGGTAAGAAGCAACATTTGCGGTTTATTTGGCTTGTTTCAGAAATTCATTGTACAAGCTCTATGTTATGCTACGGTGACAGAATAATGGCGAGAACATGTAAAATACGCCCGTTGTGCTATTTAATCTTAATCTTCGCGTCACAGTACTTCTCATAGCGACATTCATAGTTACAATATTAGGCACAGTAAGCGAACGCATCATAAACCCGGAACGATTTTTTTTTTTTACGTGACGTCATGATGTGTACTGCCCAGCCAAGATGGCTGACAGCATCCCGTTAAATCTGGTACGGATGAACTCGAAGCGACTACCGTATTACAACTCAGCCAGAATTTCAAGGTATGGAGGGGGATATCTGGGCTGTTTTCTTCGGTTGCGGACTAACGACTCAGCCGTTAAACTAAAATGTTCACATTTCGCTGCCTCGCTCGCTCGCGGGAGGGGCGGAGGGGGTCGCGTGTTTGTATTCGGGTCGCGGCTGTTAGCTTGTGTTGCTAGCACCGCTGCTGACAGCTCTTTCCTGTTTGACAGCCGCCCGGCTCGCTCACACCATCACCCGCAGACGTTCGTCTGTTATTGAGTCTGCCTCTGCCAGTGAACACCACACACTCCGCGTTAGTTAGAGCCGGATATCTGTTGAGCTCTGCCCTGGTCCCCCTCCTGGCATTTAACTCGCAGTCACATGACTGCTCGTCCGCGTTCATAAGTTCGTCACATGCTACACGAAGTGTTTGTTGCATACTGTAGTCGTCATTCACCGGCTTGTTCATTCTTTCAGACTGGACGAGGATGAGCTAATAAAGCCCTCAGGGCCAGGACTGGACAGTAAGTGGACTAGTTGCATGAACAGGTACTTTTAGACCAAGTTGCAGCTGTGTTACCAAATGACTGCTAGCTTAAGTGTACATGTTTGATTGGCAGCCCACCGCAAATGTGTCGACTGCACCGGAGTTGGCTTTGAATATGAGCAGGTCCTGTTTATTTACCATGCCACGTTTAAACTTGGATAATGAGACTCACATGGCACCTGTGCCTCGCTGTATCCCTTTCTCTTGCTCTCAGTAATAAGATTCATGTGACAGTTAATTGGGCCCAGGAGGGGGACTTGTCTGACCCCACCACCGTGGAGGTCCTTACTGCAGACTGCTGGGTCAGCTACAGGGCAGGGAGTGGTGCTGATGCTGGTAAAGCCACACTGATAACGCTTTTCTGACCGACACAGGAAACAATTGTTGGCAACGACTCTTGTGCTGCACAGGAGAGCCAGCAAACCTTCCTATTTATGTATTTATATTACAAACCGGCCCACGTTTCCACTGGATTTAGAGTTGTCTTATGTAACCAGACGTGGGAGTCCTATAGTGAGACTCGCTCGTATGACTGTTTAACGTTTATTGTTGGCAAGTCCCAACAGTGCGTCAACAAAACGGTGATGGGAAGTTGGTGGTTGCCTCAAACACAGTGGTTGATTTTATAGGTTTTGAATCAAATCCAGTAATGTTTTGCTTAAATTGTTTTGTCATCCCTTTGACAGTTTCTGGCTTAACACAAAAAAAATCTTCCACTTGTTGTGTAAACTCTTTCTTCACACATTTAGGTATAGGTCTTTGTTTTTCTTTGCAAACTTTCTAACCGGTTTGCCCAGTATTCAGCAGCACTGTTTTGTTTGAGAAAAGACCGTCTCACTATCTTTCTGATTGCAATGGAACACGTTCTAGGTTGATGAGGTGACAACATTAACAACCCACTCTCGACATCGCATACCTTTTTTAGACCAGCAGAAGTCGGGGTTAGCATTGACTCAGGTTCAGTTATAGAGCCGTCCTATTCTTGTCTGTTAGAACTCGGCGGTTCTATAAGTTTAATCTGTAAAGTTGGACCTGCAAATATTTTGTCCACAATTAAACCTTAATTACCGGCTCCCCAGGTTTTCTCTGTTAACATCACAGAGCGTTTGTTTGGTTCCCTCTTGCTCTCCCCGTAATGACTTGAGTATGGTACTCTTTCTGGTTCTCAAGCTAACGTTACAAGAGCACAAGCTTCTGCATGGTTTGCTTCGAACAGCTCTGAAGGGACGTATCGGGTCGATCTTAAGCTCACATCCCTGCTGATGCTGATTATTTTTTTTTTAGGTACATGACACTCTTTCATGTACGGTGGAGTGACCTTTCAGCCCGCATATATTCCATTTAGATTAGATTTTTGAGCAGCCCACCTAAATAGATCTACCTCCACACAAAATTGTTTTCCTTTTTAGAAGTCTGGAAATTAAATTAAGTGAAAACTGATTTATAGAACTTCCCAGAATAGTGCATTTATGTGCTGTTGGATGTGGAGTTGTTCAGATATTGGTACGGGTATCGGATCAAGTATGCCTCTGGAATGTGGGTCCAATGTGGCGAGTATGAGAGTCAATGCACCGATCAGATGTCACGTTATCATATCAGTTATCGGCTCATTGGGGCTACTCTGATACAACAACAATACACGTCACTTGATATGCGTTCGGTACGTGTCTCCCGATCTGTACTGCACATGTGCAACTCTGGACCGAAATGAGAAAGAAGCGACATGGCTTCCTACTTCCATCTCATCAGACGGGAGTGTGACGTCATAGCTAGCAAAATACCACCAATGTGGCAATATTTGACACTGGAAAACCTGTCAAACTAGATAATAAAAGACAGTTCTATGGCATTCATTCTCTATGTATTTGTTGATGTTTTTACCTGAGCCAGTGGTATCGGCAAATCCCAAGTTGAATTTAATGAAAAATGTTATTTAAAATGACTGTTTAGCTGGTGAGTGCAGAGATTAAAAAATGTTTGCAGTCAGCTTTTAGGCGTTGGCCGTTAAAGCTCCGTCCCACAAATAAGTAACCTGTGAGCAACACTGCGTTCACACAGCAGTCATGTGAATTCACTTCAGTGCAAACTCCACGACGCGTGTACACCCTTTGTTGTTCAATCAATTATTCTTGTTTTCTTGTGTTGTGAATCGTCCCTCACAGAAGTCTTTGTACGCTTTAAAACCGGGCTGTTATTTTTATCATCGGTCCTCTGCTTTTTTTTTCTTCTTCAATTTCACAAAAAAAAAAAAATCATCAGCAAATGTTCAGCGGGTCTCAACACCTGCAGTTACCACCTTCTCAGCCTCTCACCGCAGGCTTTACACAAAGCAAGAGAGGTGATATCATTTAGAAAATATATGTTCCCCCAGTAGCCTGTGATTTGTTTCCCTGAGAGTAGGTTTTCCATCAAACAAATGGCCCTGACACACTTGGGTAACATGCACTATAAACGTGGCCGGATCTATCTAATGGTCTGTATGGAGACCAGCTTGCCATTTGTGCATCTTGAGTGGGAAGTGTTTTGCATGGAGAAACATTTCCGGATGTGGATATGGCCTTGACTTTTCTTCTGACGTCCACTTACTTGATACTCATTGCAGTCTACGATAGGCCTCCTGTCGCATTGATCAGTGTTTCAATAAATGGATTCACTTTTATTACAAAAATTACTTTAACTTTTTTGGTGCGTCTTTGCTTTTCAATAAAAGTTGGCTGTGATTTGATGAATGTGGACCGTTTGTGTGTAATTTGCACATTCTCGTTGAGTTCTTTTTGAGAGTTTTGCAGCGTTTTTTTTATGTGTGTGTGTGTGTGTGTGTGTGTGTGTCACTAGCATTTGGTTTAGGGTGGCTTGGCCAGGTGTTGTGAGCCCATGTAGGTTTTTCTTGTTGCGCTACAGACTGCCTTGATTTATTTAATTATTTTCCGAGGGGCCTCATGAATAAGATATCAGGTGCTTCTCGAGTGTTTCCACCGTGTCCTTTACGATGTGAATAGGAGACTCTAGGCCAACTACACTAACTAGCTTTCAGCTTTGCTTTTGAGCACATCTTGTGCCATATGTAGTAGCCTTCTCTCTTTCCTAAAGCTTGACTACAAAATGTCCATAGTTTGGCCACACGGCCGGTCTGTAGATCACATGTAAATTCAGCATCCATGGGGATTCAAAGAGGAGCTCATCGTAATGAGAGGAGTGCAGGTTGTATCTCAAAGCGCGTGGTCCAATAAAAAAATGAATCAGAAAATTGTCACGATTCAACGTATCTTTTATGTGTCGTCGTCATTCAAAGTCTCGAGTCCTTCTGAACACAATCTCTCAATACTGCGTTCCGTGTCTTTATGTCTGACTGCGTTCTGTCCTCGCAGATACTCCCTAGAAGATGAGCCCTCTAACCTGGACGAGATGCCTCTGATGATGTCGGAGGAAGGCTTCGAGAACGACGAGAGCGACTACCAGACGCTGCCCCGGGCCAGAGTCAACCAGAGACGGAGAGGCCTCGGCTGGTTCCTCCTCGGAGGGTGGAAAGTCCTCTGTGGCAGGTATTTCTGCCGCTTGTGTGGTTTTTCTCAGCGCGAGTGACAACGCAAAGGAATGACTCGCGACTCGCGCTCCGGCCGCATGTAGCGAGACCCTCGTTCCCTTGCTTCAGTCCAGTCCTGCTTCTGTTGCTGAAACAAAGTCTAAAAACAAAACAGAAACTGTATAATATTCTCAAGACAATTTCTGCTGCTACTAACTACAGGCTGGGTGTCCTTGGGTGTTTTGAATATAAAGTTTGATATAATAGTCTTACTATTAATACACTGCTTGTATGAGAATTGTATTTCGCAGCCTGTCTTTTAAAGATCTCTAAACATAGATGCCAAAGAGTATTGGTTCGAGTTTTACTGCAAGAATGATATTAATCTTACTCCATGAATGGTTGCTAGGTCAGGTAGTTACACACTCACTCACTCACTCACACACACTCACTCACTCACTCACTCACTCACTCACTCACTCTCATAAAAATATATTAAATAAATCCCTCTGCTGTGCTGCAAAGTCACCAGTTATTATACTTCCGTTTGGACCGTCCACCACTCTGAAAGTTGTCTGTGTTTTTGTCATTCTGTAAATGTATGCGCAGCGTATAATGTCAGTCAGCGCGCTCTCTGACGATCAGTTTGGATTACAAATGCACCGGTAGCTGTGCGTGAAGCGCAGAGCGGATAAGGCCGTGTTTTTTTTTGGTCGAGTTCCTCGATGCGCACCATCAGTCCAAAAAGATTTTCAGCTCAAACAGAACGGTGCAGGTTTTATCCAGCTAATGATTCATTTGACAGGTTTTGCCCTCTAAAGATGCTCCTTTCCGAGGGGGGGGGGTGTTTGTTCACGGCAGAACAATAATGTGTGACATTTATAAACAAATGTTTGCGCAGCATCAAACCCAAAACGGAAACATTTACCAATGGAGGAATTTCATAGAATATTCTGTTTTCTGTGGCGCCCTGTCGTTAGTGGTGCGTCTCCGGTTGAAGCTGCATATTGATTTCTCCCCTCTCCCCCCCCCCCGACAACCCAACCCACTAATGAACAAATCGGATTTTTCACAGCTGACCAGTTTGATGCTTTCCAGTAATTTTATGTGTGCTTAGTGTGGGATTATAAAACACAAATAATTCACGCTGAATAAGCCCCGACTGTTCAAATGTCATATTATTTGAATAGCATTCATTTGCTCAAATAAATCGCTCTTATGAAACTGGACCGGGAGTGCACAGAGGCAGAGAATATCCAGGCCAACGCAAACAAGACTTTATTTTTTTCTACCAAAGTTGATTTATTTAGCTTTATGTTTTGCCAACTTGCTTAAAAAGTGGAAAAGCCAAGTCGATCAGCATGACGGTATACACTGACAGTCTCTCACCCCTCAGGTGCCAGTTCAGGTCATGCTCACAGCTGCTCTCATTGTAATTTACACCCACACTACACCTCTGTTTGCGTTTGATATCAGATATGCTAGATAAGCCCCAATGCAGTCATTAGCAGGTTGATAGAAAGTCAAATACTTTTTTCAAAAAAGTGAAGGTCAACCCACAATCCATCTCTTTTCTCCATTCTCTTCTTAGGACTTTGATAATCTCACAATAATAACGCCGGTGTTCTTTGCATGTTGGAGTCAACATGAGGAGAAATCAACAACTCCCACAGCATTAGCAAAGGGATTCCCTCCTGGAGAGACACGCACCTCTTCAGATCATTGAAAGCTCTGGAAGCAAATAACTTCTTTGTGAAAAGAATCCTTGAAGATCTAATCAAGAATGTCACGATTATCTGGTTATGAAAATATAATCGTATCAAATAAAAGGCTCTATTGAAAACAAAAAAAACTTTTTAATGTGTGGCCATAAAATTGTGAAATTCATTTTCAAGCTATCTACTTTTTTTATTTCAACTAAACACGTATTGTATTTATTTAGGTCCCCTAAGTTGTTGACTTAATTATTTCATCGGGTGAGAAAATCAGCCACACAAAGGACTGTTTTGTATTTACTAGATCACTACAAGTTACGGTGCGATACGTTGATGGGTCCGAAGCAAAGAAATGCCAAACTATTTCTCAGCTTCTTGATCGTTACGATTTCCTGCATGTCTTTGTCTTGTGTGATGATGCTGTGAAGCCTATTATTTCACCTTGGGTACTCAAAGCAAGTTTGACTGCTGGATCATTTGCGCTTATTTGCGTCACTCGCGCAAGTTTCCCCAGATACAGAGAGGGCTCCCCTCCATGAAGATATCCCCGATGTTTCTTTTTAACATTTCTTTCTGTCATCAAGCATGGTCCAAATAACCAATACGTCGAAAAAAACAAATGGCCTCCTGAATACATCAAGTTCACTACAGCGGTATGTACTCAAAATAAACAGATTTTGCTGTGATTTAATTGCAATAAAATAACCACCTCGTGACGATCACAGCCATGCTACTTTATAGCTGCTCCACCAAAACTGAAAATGGCTTCATCTCGGATTAATATGGCAGCGACGTCATCGTTCATAAGCATAGTTTTGTATGATCTCTGTACAAACATGACGTGTTGGTGCCCACAGACAATGACAAAAACGCTTTGACCTTTTCTGATTTGACATCGTCAGTTCGTCGGTGGCTTTTGCGATGCAGTTCTAAAAGTAAAAAATTCAATAAAAAGTTAACTAATTCACGTCGCCCGGCACAGGTCGGCATCTATTCACATCTTGACTTTGTATGTGATGGCGCCACGCGAAAAATTCACCTGGTGTTTTGGGTGAACTGTCGATTGCACAAAACGAGCCACTTTAAGATGTGTTATCTTTTCTTTCTTTTTCTTTTTACATATCTGGACTTTTTCAGATGAACCCATTAATCAAGAAAGTAACTGGCGGATTAATTGATGATTTTAAATTGATTGTTAGCTTTGTGCCTGATCCATTTAGTAGCATGTGGTCGGTTTGAGGTTTCCACTGATGCGCATCGTCTTCCTCCCTCAGCTGCTGTGACTGCCTTGCCCGTGTCTGTCGGAGGAAGAAGGAGCTGAAGGCCAGGACGGTGTGGCTCGGCTGCCCAGAGAAATGTGAGGAGAAATACCCCAAAAATGCCATCAAAAACCAGAAGTACAACATCTTCACCTTTGTGCCTGGGGTGAGTCGGATTATGTAACTGAAGTCACTTTTAATGCTCTGAAACGCAGAGGTTATGGCTTCTTCTTTTAAGTCAATGTTCCCGCTGTTATTACCTTTTACAGTCCCCACAGTGGCACTCTGTCCCTTCCAGTTGAAATATGTCACACATTAACAGTATGTAAAGCCCAGTAGCATGCGCTGGTTCTAATTGTTAACTGTTCTGTCATTAGGTTCAGGGTTTACACTGTAGGGGACATTAGAGATCCATCAGACTTACTTATTAGAAAACCAAATGGTTTCATGATTAAGAGGAGCCGCCGCCTTTGGCCCGGCCCATAAAATGTCAACTGTCTGTTAGAGACGCAGATTTTCTCATCGACGGTGAACACACCGGCTCTGTTTTTCTCCCACCGCGATGAATTATTAAATACACACAAATTGAGTTCAGCAGTGTGCATTTTTCCCCCCAAAGGTCACGGGGTTCATTAACGGCAGAGCGCCGTCAATTGATCGGCGTCGCCTCAGATATTCTGTGACGAGATGCGAGGCTCTCATTATTGCAAACATTATTCAAAATTTGACCTTAGATGAATGGAATAGGAAGGGATCCGTGTTGATGGATAGCCCATTAGCAAAGAGCCCTCGGTACGTCGCAGGTAGCACTTTGGTGTGTGCGACTCAAGGAAGTTGGCCAGTTTTCCTCCTTCATTCATCATCGTGGTTATCTGTTTATTCTGCAAAGCGTACAGTACCAAGTTAGCAGGCTGTACCCTGAAAGCCATTTGGAACACAAGTTCCCTGAGTTCCCATTAGGTTAATGTAAAGTTAACAGCATTAACACGCATCTCATTCCACCGTGGAACATTGTACAGTAAACCCATCCCGCCCTCGTTGCTCCTCTTTTGTCTTCCTCTGCGGCTGTCGTCGTCATCCTCAGCTCCCCGACGTGTCGCTCGCCTCGCTGAACCGCTGTCTTCTGCTCCCCATCTCAGGTTCTCTACCAGCAGTTCAAGTTCTTCCTCAATCTCTACTTCCTGGTGGTGGCCTGCTCCCAGTTTGTGCCGTCTCTGAAAATCGGCTACTTGTACACGTACTGGGCACCTCTGGTAAATGCACTTTTTTACTCTGTAATGGATGTTGATGAATGATTTGGTCTCAAATTATTAACAACAAGCAACAAAAGCCAGTTAGAGCTGAAATGATTAGTTGATTCATTGATTGGGGAATTGCCAATTTTGCTAATCTGTTACTCGTTTCAGTCACTTTTTCAAGTAAAAGATGTACATTATTTCTAGTTCCAGATGTTCTTTTGTAATGTAGCTTTGTGAATTTAATACCTTTTGGGTTTATTTTGAGGACGTCTCCTTGGGCTCAGTCAGACAAATTGTGATGGGCCTTTTTTCACTATTTTTGACACTTTGTTGGCAAAAAAAATTAATCAATTTAAAATGATCTTGCAGACCTACAGCCAAATGGATGACCTACACACTAGCTCACGTTGGACTTTATAGTCATCTTTACGACGGCGTACTAGGGCCATTGTAGAGAACAAAACATTTTAACTGTAAATTTACAAGAGGAAAAAGCGTATTCTCTGAGATTATAAGGTCAAGACCTTTTTTTTTTATGTTACGGCAGTGTTTAAGGTGGCGTGTGTGGTGTGATGACCTCGATCCAACATTGCAAAGTGATTCCAAGCGATTCCTTGACCAAAACAATAAAATAAAAAGTAAATTAAATGTCTGACAAAATGTCTGACTTTATAAAGTCAGAGAATATTCATGTTTTTCTCTTGTAATTTACTTGTAAATTAAATAAAACATTTTCTCTCCTGGTTCCATAATCCTTTTTATTTTTTTATTTTAACCAACAATACTCCGGCTCTGTATTTTATTAATGATCAAGCTGTCGAAAATTACTCTCAGAAGAAGATGTGTGTTGTTTACTCTTTCTCTTTTTTTTTTTTTTGAAGTTCTGGTAACCTTTTTATTAAAAGTGAATAAAGTGACACGTAAACCTCGCGTCTGTCAAAGTAAGCGTCATATGTTGATAGTTCTGGTCTTATTGAAGCTTTCTAAGCGACCGTGGCGTGTTTGTGTCCCTCAGGGCTTCGTGTTGGCCGTTACGATGGTGCGAGAGGCCGTGGACGAAGTGCGTCGGTACCAACGCGACAAAGAGATGAACTCTCAACTCTACAGCAAGCTCACAGTGCGAGGTGAGTGGGATGAATCCGTGCACACGCCTCCTCATGACGGCTGACGACGGATATTCCGGCGTCTGGTCGAGCCCCCGCCGTGCAATCAAGAGCCGGCACTACACTGGATCCACACTTGTAACAGAAGTCAGAACTCTCGCTGTGACGGCATCGATTTTTTTTTCTCTCTCTCCGTTTCTCAACACCGTATGATCTAAGCTCTGTCCCTTTTTGTTGAACGTGTGGTGAAATCCCCCTGTGTGGTATCTGTGACCGTGGCTGAGGATGTAGCATCGCACTCTCTCCATGTGCTCCCGTGCATGTACATAGATAGTTGTGTGTGTGCTTGTGAGCACTGGAGAAGGAGAAGGAGGGTCGTGGTGGATATTGAGGCAATATAATTGAGAGTGACCCTGTGTGCCATTGTTTTTGCCCAGAGATGAAAACAGAGGGGTATTACATTATCATGCTGGGGGTAATCAATCTGTCAGACGGGGGAGAGAGAAATGTGGTTTTGAGAGTCGGCGTCATTTTCAAGTGCCAGAAATCAATATCAATATTTTATTTCATAGCTGTTTAAAAATTCATAGCATATCTTAAAAAACGAACGGTGCAATTCTGATTTGTTGCTGTCATTCAACCGGGCTCTTCTTTCCTTCAGGTAAAACTCAAGTGAAGAGTTCAGACATACAAGTTGGGGACCTCATCATCGTCGATAAGGTAAATCCTTGTGTCCTGTCGACATCTTTGCATGCACAGATTTGCACAGTTTCCTGAGACGACGAATGATACTCTCCCAAATACTTGATTATGTGTGAATAGCTGTTTATTTGCCTAAAGTTTATGTTTCAACTTATTCAATTAGGAAGTAAGCAATTTAGAATGCATTACGCACATGTGAGTTGAGCCTTGTTATAATCCAGTTCTATTGAAAGAGATGCACATGTGAGCAGTCTGCTTAAGAAAAAGCTGTTGCAAAGAATGAAGTTCTGTTTTCAAGTTAAAAATCCGTTTGCATCACTGGTGTAAAAGTACGACGCGACTACACTGTCCCGTTCTATCTATCAGATATTTGGCCCAAAAAAAGCTAATGAGGGAATTACTTTGCCAGCTTCTCAGGTTTCAGTACATTTAAAGGGACAGTATTTGTTTTGTTTTTTCTTTTACCTGTTGTGCTATTGCTCTAGATATCATAAATGGCACTATAGGTACGAGTAAATAAATATATATTTTATTTTGGGGGTGGGAACTGATTTTCTATTTTTGTAAAAGTTTTCAACATTGTTTTCTTCTGGTATTGTTTCAAATCAGAGACTTTTACGCATCACTAAACATTCTCACCACCTTCACAAGAGGAAAACAGGGATTTTAAGGGGATTTTGAAAAGCTTTAAAATAGTGGCTGGTCACAGGCTGTGAAACCGATAATGCACCTTTGATACTCCACATGTTAAGCATGCGATTCTTTGGTTTCAGCTCAGCCAACATGAAATGTAGCTCTTGCTAAATGTCCATTACTGTGTGTTAGGCAGACTTTAAAAAACGGTTTCCCCTTCACCCTCTGGTCAAGGTAGTGACCTTGTTTAATTATTCAGGAAGATTCATCTGGCTTCTGTCACGGTGCTCAGTAACACAGCGCCATTTGCACTCTTGTTGTTTTGTTTTTCTTTCTTTTTTGTAGAACCAAAGGATTCCTGCAGACATGATATTCCTGAGAACATCAGAGAAAAATGGTGAGCAGGCAAACTGATCAATGTGAAACAGCACAGTGCTGAAAAGACATATTAATGATTCAACTTTCTTTTACCACACAGTCTTGTGTGTCTGGTCTTTTGCTTTCCCAATCGGTCAGGTAGTTGGTGAGACTTTAGTGAATCAAACGAAGCATTTAAAACACCAAAGTCACACAATGACACCAACAAACTAACCAACCGAGGCAGCGGTACACCATAATATCCACGTTCTGTCACTTAAAATGGCTGTTTTTTTATCAATGGAGTCTGCTGACTTTGAAGAGAGCCTAGATAACGGCTTCAGGTTCCTGTAGAAAAAGACTGTCTGGCGGCAAGTCAAAGCAGTGACAACATTCTAAATATAGCGTACATTTAAACTGATACTGAATATTTCTTTAGGTGGGCCTTTCTATTCGGGGGCTTAAACAGGTTTTCTGCAGTACTGGGGCCGTGTCGACCGCCATTCACTATGGCTTATGTAATATACATTGAGTATGGGGAAAAAGTACCTCAGACTACAATTCAAAAAAATCTAAACTATCCCTTTTTATTTAAGAAACATTGATAAACCATTGCAATAAATAGTAATGCAGAAATAAAATGCATTAAACAGACAGATTGGCTTCCATCTGAACTTGTTATGCCTCGTGGCGCTTTAACCGACTGTCTCAAGATCATTCCGATGAGAAATGTGACTTTCCCCCCGCCCCCACACTTCCAGTCCTTCGACATCATCTCCACGGCGGCCCGTGATTCATATGATTTATGTCCCATTCTTTAGTGACCGATGATGCAAATTCCAATTAATCAATGAGGTGCGTCAGATCCCAGCTCTTTTCTAAGGGGCTTCGGGAGGCAATGTTCTGAGGACATCATTTCCATCAATCTTTGATGTGTCAATATGCTTGGCAGGGAGTTGTTGATGTCTTAATGCCTCTCTCACACACACACACACACACACACACACACACACACACACACACACACACACACACACACACACACACACCTTTATCTTGCATCGACTTTGTCTTTCAAATCTTCGTGCACACGCACACATCTCAGTGATGCTATGCGAGTGCCATTGCCGCAGAAGGAAGGCATGAATCATCCTCCTTGTGTTAATGTTTTCCATCATAGTTAACCCTCCAGGGATGGTTTATAGCTGCCCTTTACCCTCTCTGTCAAATAGCTGTTCTCATCCATCAGTTTCATATGTAATAATACCTCGGATCAATACAGGTCACGGCTGCTCAACGTTTATCGGACCTTGCGGTGTCCACAGGAGCCACAGATGCTCTGCGTTGCGCTACGGGCTCTAATGCACTGTGCTGCCGGCGTTTGACTGTGCTAGTTTATTAGAGTAACATCATTTTTACAAGCTCAATGTGTTTTGAATTTGTTACAGATGTGTGCCATTATGTGCTCTATTTAACACAAACTCCCAAACAAATTTCTCAAAACGGTCTAGGGTCTGTTGGCTGAACATTGATTAAACCTTCAGAACCTTCCAGGGTTCTCAAAAATAAGTATTTTTAACACTGAATTTGATAAAGAAAAGATATGTGTAAAGCGATTGAAAGTAATGTGGAATTGTGATACAGCCATAAAAAACATGTTGTCTTTGATTTAAAGCAAGTGTGGAAATTGTAAAAGATGTAAACATCTTCTGAAGCTATAAACTCTCATTTAACACTCCATCAATTTATTGCATTTTGGGTTTTTGCCTCTCCAGCCTGACTCCATGTGGTATGACCTCTGTCTTATTGTGACTCATGTTGGCAAACTTCAGCTAGATATTAGAGTCAATTTACAGACTTTTCTTCTTGTGCTTCTACTAGCCTGCGTGTTTAGGGTTTACCCCTCCGCTGCATTCACGCCAAACAAGGCGTTGCGTGGATGATTTCATGTTGGCTGTGCGGCGGTGTGGGAGCGGCCCTTTTGAGTGACGCTCATTTAATTGACCATTTGATCCGAATGGCCCATTGATCGCCCTAAACCTTTTCATTTTGTTCTGACGATAAACCCACATTTAAATGAGTGGGACGACTGACGTTTTGACTGACGCCTTTTTTTTTTTTTTTTTTTGGCGACCTGTAATTGCAGCTTGTGGCCAACAGACTCAAACACATCATCCCACGTCTTGATAGCATTTCTGACCTTGTTTGTTTATTTTCCCAGGTTCATGTTTCATCAGAACAGACCAGCTGGACGGAGAAACGGACTGGAAGCTGAAGGTGGCTGTCGGCTGCACGCAGCGGCTTCCTGCAGTGGGGGTACGGACGCATGGCGACGTAGTAACAGACAAACCGATTGCGAATGAGTGAACGAGTGTTCCCTTATCGCCATAAGCATCATCAAATGAAGTTGCCTGGCCGTGATGGAAACCTAATCACCGATGACGGGCCGCAGGAACAGTATGGATTTACTCGCCTTCTGTGAGGAGTCAAGACCGATCAGTTTGGTGCTCGTGTGTGATTGTTCTCGGGCAGAAAAGGATGCTTGATATCCTTGATGGTAAAAAGTGAGCAGACGCATTTTATTAAACTAGAGCAGTACTGAGTGAAAGCGCTGCAGACTGCAAACAAGCCACTCCTCACCGTCGGTGTCCATCCACTAAAAGTGCTTGTTTTTTCCGCTGACTGACTCAGATTGTTGTTATAACTGCCTGACAACAATATGGAATGAAAGTCTCACGGAAGGACACGTCTCGTTCGGAGAAATCTCTTCCGCGTTCTCTAAATCATCTAAATATTCAACCGTAAATCTTGAAAGTCTTTTTAGATAACACTGAGCTACGCTTGCTTTACGCCAACACAGCAAACGCTCCAACTCTCACTCACGTTTCCACCGTTGGCTTCCAGCCACAAAACACATCTCGCGATATTTCAAAATGAGACTTCTTGAGCGAGACTGGACACGCTAACAAACAGGCTGGATCAAGGAAAGCTGTCCGCAGCATTTAACAATACCAAAGTCACCCTTTTAAGTTCCCAAACCAGCAACAACTTGAGAGCGCTGATGCGTTCAGACTTGAATGTGATCGTTCCTCTGCTCTAAATCACTAAATAATTCCAATTTGTTCTGCAGCCACACTGATCTCTCTGCATGCATCGAGTCTCTGAGCTTTCCTCTGAGCAACACTACTCTCCATTGGGGGGTTCAGTAAAATAATCTTCCCAGCTCCTCTCTTAACCGCTCTGCCCATGTTCTCACCAGGAGAACACTATCTGAGCATGACTGAGGGCCGCCTGGCCGCTGCAGCGCCGGCCTGCCTGAATAATTTAATATTTACAATCAATTTTGTTCCACTCGGGGACACAAAAAAAAAAAAAAAGAAGCTGGTGTTGGGTGCTTGACGGGCCAAAGGCTGCACGCTTACATGTGGGGATGACTGAGAGAAGCAGATGATTGAAGACGTATGGTTCAGTCTTTATTTTTGAGTCTTCTTTTTTTTAATTAATATTTAAACTGCTTCCACGTGTAATTTCTGTTCAGTTACAGCCAATAATAAATATCCTATATTTATTCTAAAATAAGAGAGTGCAGCTCCATTTTGCACCAGCATGGAGAAAATAAGTTATATATTTATATCTGAACTGAAGGTCCACTTGTCTTTTTGTTGAAGACCATGAAATGTTCCGATAGTGAGTTGAGATTATTGAGCTCAATTCTATCGTTGTAGGAGTTTAGTTGCCACTCAACTGAAGTGAGTTTTTAAGGATCGCAGCATTAATGAATAATAATAATAAAGATCAGACGCAGCATTACAGCTGCAAACGATTAATCGGCTATTAAATTAATCTGCAACTATATTGATATTTGATTACGTAATCAGTTTGAGTCATTTGAAAGAAAACAAATAGTCCAATAGTCTGATTCCAGCTTCTTAAATATTAATGTTCTCTAGCTTCTTTGCTCCTCTCCGTTACAGTAAACTTAATATATTTTGAGTTGTGGACAAAACGGGACATTTGATGATGCCATCTTTGTCTTTGAAACACTGATAGATACGTTTCACCTTTTTTAATCTGACGTTTGATGGACCAAACAACACATTGATTAACGGAGAAAATATTGTCAGATTAAACAACAATCAGAATAATCGTTAGTTGTGTTAGAAAATGTTTTCACTACAATAAGAAGAGAACGTGTACGGTACAGAATCACCAACTAATGAATGAAATAACCCCTAGTTTGATATAAATGTATTCATACTGCCTCCCTCTCTCTGCCGTGTGTCTCAGGATCTCTTCTCCATCAGCGCCTATGTCTACGCCCAGAGGCCTCAGCTGGACATCCACAGCTTCGAGGGGAACTTCACACGGGTACAGTAGCTCGCTGACGTTTTTACAACTTGTTAAACACGCGCAGAGTATTTCTGTAGAAACTGGATTGCCACAGAAGACGTGTATCACCGCCGCGTGTTGACAAGCGGCCGACAATGAGAGCCTGTGTGTGCAGCCGGGCCCGTTGTTATCTGAGGCAGCCGCACCTCTTGCATCACAGGCCGGTTCTCTCGCAGCTCCATCCATCCCGTCCTGCCTGTTGCTTGGTGAATTTTTTTTCTTCTTTTTTTTTTATTTTTATTAATAGCAGATTAGCTTAGCCCCCACAGAGAGGAGAGCTCCAGTACAAAGGGAGGCTTTGTGGCCCGTCTTCACTCTTGGCCACACACCAGGCTTAGTGAGCGAGCACTTCCTCCGCTCATTCATCCTCCGCGGCCTTCCTTTGCATAGCGTGTGCTTTTAGTCCGAGCAGGATGGGGGGGAGAGAAGAAGAAGAAGAAAAAAAAAAAAGGGTTCCCACAGATCCGCAGCAAATGAACTTACCTATTTATGAGGGTTTCTCTTTTCTTTTTTCCCCCCTTGAGACGGATATGGTGGCTTTGTTTCCGCGGTCTTTCTCGAGACCCCTCTGCAGTTATGAACACCGCAGTGCGATGCCAATGTCAGAGCGGTCGAGCGCTCTGCGACCTGCCATTTATTTTTCATGCACCTCTTCCCACGTCCGAGTGGATTTGACAGGATGTGGCTGCTTAGGTATCATAATTATCATATCGGGCAGGCAATTTGAGCCGAAACTGGAGCCTCGACTCTGCACTCCTGACTCCGGCCATTTCCAGCTTTCGTCTTTATTTAAAAGAGAAGGGTAAAACAGAGGGGGGGGCGTGTGAAACAAGAGGCTCTCCAGGGGCTTTTTATCACTGAAATCTCATCTACGTGTACTTTCTATACTGTGTTTTTTTTTTTTTAAAGGAGCCTCTAACGCCATGCCAGTTCTAGTGAAAGTATTGATAAAGGGACCACTGTATTGCTACAGGCTGCACAACTGTGTCAGGCGCTTGTGAAAATTGATGGCACAGAGGAGCATGTGTGGGCTCTCAGCTGAGCTGAAATGTTCGTTTTCAAGCAGAATTTGGTTTGCCTCGGCAAAACAGAGACTAAAATTGGCAAAAATATTTTCTTGGACAATGCAATTTTAGCGCTTTTGTGTGAAATTTGGTTTTCAAATGGGGTTTAAAACGATCAAAACCCCCCACTAATGTATAATCACAGCTGACTATATCGGTGTATTTAAAACCAGCTGGTCGCACTGCAAATGTCCACAATAAGTCATTGC
Organism: Myoxocephalus aenaeus; assembly: GCA_038501785.1. NCBI lineage: Eukaryota > Metazoa > Chordata > Actinopteri > Perciformes > Cottidae > Myoxocephalus > Myoxocephalus aenaeus. The sequence goes on along the minus strand of JBAMJR010000419.1, from coordinate 4,478,788 downwards.
CATAGTATTTTTTTTATCACTACATAGACTGTAAGACTTTTCTGTCTTCTTTTTCTGAATGTGAGCCGAGGTTGGAAACATCCTCTTTGTATAATAATAAAATAAAATATTGTAAAAGCCTTCAGAATTACATTCTGTCAAAACGTCTAAATCTGTTTCATATTCAGTTTTTCTTTCATTTTTGAAAGATTATAATTTTTTATTCACATTAAGGCCCTTTTACTGTCTTAAAGCAAAATTCATGGCTAATTCCAGAAATACATTCACGACGTTGAAGTATTTCTTTTAAGCAGGTATCCTTCCTCTGCCTCTCAGTAGTTAAATGTTTTCAATGTTTTGTTAATTAGTCGCCTTTTTAAGACTAATACGAACTCTGAAATTGAACATATTTACAAGCGTAATTCATGGGTTGAGGTAAAACATGGCTTCCAGTACTTTGCACTATACTGCCACACCGTATTCATACAAGCATCTTTTTCCTTTTTTTTTTATTTCCCCTGCAGGAAGACACGGATCCACAGGTCCGTGAGAGTCTGAATATTGAGAACACGCTTTGGGCCAGCACAGTCGTTGCATCTGGTAAGTGAATGAAGTCTGTTTTTTTTTTTTTTATCTTGAAATGAGATTTTGACCAGATAATTCTTTGCAGCTCCCCATAACACTGTTTTATTTATGATCTGATGCCCATTGAATCTCCGAACATACCATGTTTGTCAGGAAGTAATTTGAAAACCTTTCAACCAGCATTAAAGCCATTTTGGTTGATGTTGGCGCTCCATGTGGAAAAAAGCGGTACTGTATCCGAGCACCAGAGTCTTGGCTGCTACGTGCGGTTCTGGTTCTCCTGTGCCTGCGTTCCCTTCAGCTCGTCAAAAATTACGGCCTGGGTCTCCAGCAGCGTGGCGTCGGCTCCCAGCGGAGCAGCGAGGCTCTGCTCCCGGCCCGGTGCAGGACACGCCGCTGCAGAGCACCGAGCTCCCAACGCAGTTTGAAGGCGACTGCAAAGCTGATGTGCAATTATAATTTACGCTTTAAAAAAAAAAAAAAAAAAAGACCATAAAAATCATAAAAACATTGTATGTATTTTGGTGAACACATCAAACTTGCCGCCCCGTCCTGCCTCTTCAGTTGCACACGGAGCGTTCATGTCATTCTGGGACTCACCATTACTGGAAACCACTCAACCACCAAGAAAAAGTACTAGTAAAAAGAGTAGGGGTGCTGGGAGTAACCTCCCCGACTCTGGTTCAAGTCTAGACAGGGGCCCTTGTTGAATCCACCCCCCCTTCCCACCGCCCCCCCATAGCAGCACACAGCGGGGTAAACGTGGATCACAGGAGACACATTTATATTCACATAAACGTCGCTGACGGCTTGAAATCCTGAAACAAAACCGATTCCGATCCCTTCTCGTCATTGTGCTCGACGAGTTAAGTGATTCCTCTTGTCACAAAGAGTCGTAGCAGTAAACCTCTCCGGCCATGTGCTCGTTTTAAAGAATACCCGGCGTTGAGGTAATCCTCCCTCGCTCCGACTTAGCGATTCCCCACAGAAGCGCCTGTGTCAGTTGAGAGTGTTTGTGACGCTCTCAGCGACGGCCGCACCATTGATTTGCGGTGTCGCTCTCCCCTCTGGCCTGACCTTGACCAGAAGAACACACACACACACACACACACACACTAAAAAGCCTGACTTAGACCCCTTACATCATCTCTGCTCGGGAATGTCATTGTCCCTCACAAGCCTCTCCTTGACAGACTCTTCACCGGCATTCTGGGCACATATTCTCTCTCTTCCAGGCCGCAGTCCAGCTGTGACGAGAGAATTGGTTGTTCGCGTATTCAAATTGAAGCCCCGCTACATGCTGAGCCACAGACCATTTGTCACATGGCCCGATATTTCTGAATGTAGAAGTCGACGAGAGCAATTCATCACCTTTCTCCTCACCACTGGTCTCTTTCCATCTTCCTCTTCCTCTCTATCTCTCTCTCTCTGCCTGCTCTTCACTTTCCTTGTTTTTGTTTTCTGCCCATTTTTAACTTTCTTGCCTTTTTCTTCTTTTTTTTTTTATCGTTTGGGGATTTCAGGAGGTGTATTTCGTTTTTATTATTGCCTCTGCTCTCCCATTAAGCTCATTTAATATTAATGACTCATTAATCCTGTGTAATAAGGCCACCGTAATGAATTGGCAAATAAAGATGGCAGTGTATTGATCAGGTTTTATGAGCTTCCATTGGGTGTCTGAAGGCCCCGAGACTCTAAGCGTATTAAACTCCTGTCTGTTGGCTTGAGTGGCAATGAGACAAAACGGCCTCAGCTCAGCCTTATTGTGTTTCCTCTCATGCAGTTCATCTTGCTTGACCAAGATGAGTGTGTGCACATACGTGTGTGTGTGTGTGTGTGTGAGATGGTGGGGGTGGGGTGCAGTTAATGAGCAGCATTACTTTCCTTGTCTCTCTCCTTGGCAGGCACGGTGATCGGGGTGGTGATCTACACCGGCAAGGAGACCAGAAGCGTACTGAACACGTCCAATGCCAAGAACAAGGTGAATACCTTTTTCTCTTTTTTTTTATGTTTAGTTTTTGTAAGTTTGTGATTTGTTCGATTGTTTTTGGTCACAGATACTTTAAATATTTTAAATGACAAATGACGTCCAAGATGACCTCTTCAAACGTCTTGTTTTCTCCAAACAGTCCAAAAGATATTATGTTTACTATCACATAAGACAAAGACCGGCAGCAAATCCTCAGTTTAGAAGGTGGTACCGCGTCATTCTTTTAGTTTATATACTTTAAATATATGAATTTCCTCTCCAATAACTAATGGTTTTGGCGAAATCACACTATAAATTAACATTTTCTTTCTGCACAAAGTGACAGATTTGCACAGATTTTGGGGGGGAAATATTCAACATTTGTTGTATTTTCCAAAGCAAAGGCTTGTCAGGTGACCCCAGCATGAATACAGATGTTTTGTCCAAGCTTCATAGGGTGAGACACCTCTCACAAAGTAACATCTGTTCCAAGTTCCCCTCACCATCGCTTCCCCCCCCCTGGCCTCTAATCACTAATCAATCACTGTGGCGAGGTGGTTTTTTAACCTTGACTTTCTAGATAAAGTTGGACCTGTCAATGCAAAAGGTCAACGCCGGCTGCTAATTAACCAAAAGGGAAATTAACTAACCGAGGATTTAAATGACATTTTCAGCAGAAAGTTAATCCCACGGAATCCCCATCGAGTGTTTTGTCCCCAGATTGGGGAGATTAATGAAAATCTGATGCTAAATATAAGATTTCACCTGGAAGATAGTGGAGCTAGATAGACGCGGGTCGACTGATGGCCGCGCGGTGACTTTCCCCCTCCAGCGGTCTGCAGCGCTGCAGCTCTCCGTGGCGCAACACGCCCCTTCACCTACTGCAGCACAGTTTTGACACCGTTGTCTTTTATTAAGAACGCTGATGTGGCCGGTCGAACAGCGGCGGGGGTTGGAGGGGTGTGTGTGCGCTGTTTTGTGTAAGCCCGACAGCTGAGAGGAATTCAATATTTCAAGGAGATGATGTCAGAAGTGTCAATATGGCGACTGGAGATTGGGGATGGAAAGTCGATACAGTGTGGCGAAAGTCGCGGGAACGTTTTGGCCTCATATAATCTGTTGTGACACCGGCCGGCACAATGCCTGCACTTGATCAATCTGACAGAAACAGGCGGCCATGGATCGGCTCTTTGTGTCGGCATTGTGAGACGGAGCTCCGTCCGAGTGAAGAGGCAGAACGATGTCATTTGACGAGAGGCCGCTCGTCAATAAGGAGCGTTTGTTTTGAAGTACATATCCAAGTACCCGATATCGGGCTCTCTTCACACGTCTCTCAAACTGTGGTTTAAAAAAAAAGTCAATTTCCGTTTATTTTCTTGACTTCCTTGATTTGCCGAGGCACTAAACAACACACTGCTGACCGACTGAAGTCCGGATATTCTTCGGTTTTAACTCGATGAATATTCATGTGGCGGCAGTTCTTCATCAGAAATACAAGCCACACAGGCAGATCGAATCACTCCTTTCACTTTTAATGGCTTGGAGATGAATGGAGTAAAAAAAAGCACTTTTTTTCTATTTTTTTTAATTCATTGATAGCATCTTTAGGTTGAGGTAATTGAGTCCTTTTCCCCCTCCCCTTGACTGAATGAATAATGACTTCATCTGATCCCCGGCAAGGCGTGGAACATTTCGACTAGCCATTGTTCAAGCAGAAGGGGATCCTTTGCTTCTCAGGCATGCACTGTGCTCTCCGTCTTAATTTTTACTCATTTTAATCCACCCAAACCCCCTATTTTTCTCAATAGCTCAACCATGAACCATGTAGCGAGGCAGCGGTGAGGAGGGGGAGATGCCCACCCGCTCGCTCCCCTTACTCTTCTCTTCTGCGCACCCTGCTACTGGGACTTTAACAGCAACTGATAAATCAGTCACACTGGTCTCCCAGCTCTCCCAGTCCTCAGGGGAATGGGCCTGGTGGGGGTTTGGGGCGGTTGAGGAATTCCTCTGCTTTTTATACGCGCTTGCCCCCCACCCTCCTCCCCTCCTTTTCAGAGCCAGTTCCTTTTATTTGAGGGAGGAGAGATGTTATGTTCTGCTGTTTTTGTAAGCGTGGTGCGTCAGAAGAAAGCCCTCTGTGTACAGGGCTTCGCTGTGAGCGCTGCCAGAAAAGGGGAAGGGCACTTCTTTATTTGACATCTTTTTCCCACATGCTCCATTGGCTGGGAGATGCACTCGAAAAATAAAGGACAACTCTGACCCCTTTTTTTCTTTTTTTTTTTGAAAGCCATTTGAAAGCCATTTCAATATGGGAACTTTATCTATTTATCTGAGACCCTTTGACCCTCTGTTGCATTCAAGGACAATACTTCAGCACGACAATAATGCAGCTTGTGGTTTACCACACAACGGTGCCACCAATAAACTTATTTATGTCGTACACATGGTTTGCATGATAAAAGCCCGCGGCTAAGAATGTCTTTCATTGGCTTTCTGTGTAGCATATTGTAAGGCTTTGGGAGCAGATGGGAACGTTACAAAAAGTCTTCTCTAGCTGTCGGAAAAGGGAGAAGATGTTTACACAAAATCTCCATTCAAATTATTTGATTCCGATTGAAGGAAAACATCCCTGTCAAGAGGAGGAGTGTCGGATGGACCAAACCTAACTCGCACATGATTGTCTTTATAGCTGATTTCATGCTAACCTGCTGAGAGGAAATTAGCAGGGCGTGATGTTGTAATGTCTGCTGTTTTGACCTGTGACCTCTTACCCACAGGTTGGCTTACTGGACCTCGAGCTGAACCGCCTCACCAAGGCCTTGTTCCTGGCCCAGGTGGTCCTGTCTGTTGTCATGGTAGCGGTGCAGGGGTTTGTGGGTCCTTGGTTCCGCAACCTCTTCCGATTCGTCGTGCTTTTCTCTTACATCATCCCCATCAGGTACTTTTGTGATTCTTTGAAGATTGTTTGTATAAATAATAATAAATATGGCTGTACAGTGATGTTTTTTTTTTTTTGGGGGGGTCTGAAAGTAGAAAGAAATGAATGCATAAATTAGAAAATATTCCACCCATGCTTTGAAACTTTTTTTTTAACATACAAGATCTTTAATTCAGTTTTTGTTGCATTTTTTTTGTTCTAGTCTGTTATTAGTTCTGAGATGCATTACAGCTGTGTTTTTCCCACGTGTAGTTTGCGTGTAAACCTGGACATGGGGAAGTCGGCCTACGGCTGGATGATCATGAAAGACGAAAACATCCCCGGGACTGTTGTGAGGACCAGCACCATCCCAGAAGAACTGGGCCGGCTCGTCTATCTGCTGACCGACAAGACCGGTAGGTGTCCGGACATAATGAAGAAATATTACGTCTACAGTATATTTTAAATTGGTGCTTGAATTAAAGAAACATCTTAATTTTTTTTATTTGCCCTGTGTCCCATCCACTAACGTATGGAGGGAATGGGTTTTATTACCTATACGGCAGCCAGCCACCAGGAGGCGGTCAATGTTTTGGCTTTACTCTTTTGGAAATGTAATATTGTCCATCTTTGTTTACCGTCTTTGGTTGCGCAATTCAATCCCTGATCACGGCTGTTATCAAGCATACGCAACATGTTACCCTGCGACAGACATATATGCGTATCAGGTGTTTACGTGGAATTCATTTTCTTAGTACTATTAGAGCACCATAACACTCAAAAGAGCTGGAAATTTGATAATAGTGGAACCTAATGTTCCACTGATATAGTGCATTAAAAAGAAGTATGATTTAAAAATATATCTCATGTAATAATCCCAATAAATGTACATCAAATTACTGCAAGTTGGACTAACATCTCCTGTAAAATAGCCCTTTGTTCATCTAAATTCAAAGACCTCATTGATCTATCATTAATTCACCTCAAAATTATGCCAAACTCTTAATTTCAGTTGAACAATAAACTCGGAACATAATCTGATCTAAAATTGTGAGTTAAAGAAAAGACCCGAGTACCAAAGTTTCACTGAATGTTGTGAATTGATGTTGTTTATCCTCCGTCCACTTCATTCCACAATCATGGCCTGATTTTCTCAATACAAATAGCTGCTCTTTGCTAATGCTAGCCAGTGTGCCAGAGTGATAAATTCCTGCGGTGGCCCTGACATGCTTCTTTGTCTTACCCCACTGATCTAGGTAGGAATAGATTAGCTGTAGAGCCTATTTATCCAGGTTGATAGTTAAAGCACATGGAAAGAAGAACAAACAATCAATCCAATAGAATTGGTTAACCCCGTGGCCCTAATGTTTTTGGGAGGTAGATGCCCTCTAATCAGCTTTACGCTCTATCGGCACACATTCTGGCAACAGACATCCATTAAACGAGGCCATTGCCCTGGTTTTCAAAGTTTGTTTTTCATTCGCTTAGTCTTTTTGTATGCAGTGGTGTGTCTTGTCTGTTGGTCAGAGAGGACATGCAGTCCATATTGGTAATGAGATTAGGTCAATGAGAAGGCAGTCACACCAGCATCAGGTCCCATGATGCATTGTAGGCCGTCCTCTGGGGACAAATGGTGTGTCTGTCTGCACGCGTACTAGATGTTGAGTAGCTTTGAATATATTCTACTTTAGCGATGAAGTAGTGGCTGTGTGATTTAAACACCTGATGTGTTTTTACACCTGACGGTCTTTGTGCCCAGTTTCATAAAACCATTTCCCATCACAGGTTGCCCTTACATTTTCATCTCAAATAATGCATAAATTCATCATTAGGATTGTCCTTTTTCTTTAGTTTTTGCCCTTAACTGCTTAAGTATTAAGAAGATCCTTAGTTACTATTTCCCTCAAACCTTTAAGGGACCACTCTCTTTGATAGACTGTGTATACGAAGGGGACTTCCCCCATTGGTTGGTGATGGTTTTGAAGAGTTTGGCATTTTCACCGTCATCTTGTTTTTTTGCAACCAGAAGTGACACGAGAGGGCGGAGCTAAGTGCATCCGAACACTGAATAAGACATTTCTAAACGATCAAAGTGTTATAATTGACTTTCATGAACTGAAAGGGTTAAAGTTGAAAGGTGATCGCATAACCCATGGTTGCGACCTGTCAATCCCAAGGTAGCCCCGCCCTAAAGCATCCTTTATGGTCTGTTTGACTCTAAATGGACCATAATTTAGTAAATGAACATCATGCTGTATTGAAGAAGACTTGAAATTAGAGCTTGAGACATAAACTCATGTTTACAATGTTTACTGAGGGAATAAATCCAAAGAGAAGTAGAGTCATTTTCCTCATAGACTTCTATACAACCAGAGTCGCCACCCCCTGATGGGCATTAGAAGGAATGCATGTTTACTTCAGCATTGGCTTCACTTTTCAGACCTGGAGATTGCTGCATGGTCTCTAAAAAATGTTAAATAATTTATGAGACAATGGATGAATTTAACGGTTGTTAAAGTTATTGGCTACATAGTGACCAGCAACTGTGTAGCTAGCTGTAAATTAAGCCCCTGGGAGGCAAGAGGCTGTATTTCTGGGGTTCAGCGGATATCCGTGTGCTGTGCATTGTTTACGCTCCCATTAGCAGCTTGATGTGCAAGACTGGAGTTGGAGTTGAGAGGTGACATGTAGGACTGAATTGTTTCACAAGTAGCCAGTTTCACAAGCTAATTGCAAACCAACAAAAAGCTAAATCATCCTCAGATGATGGACGGAGGGTTGCCAGATCGTAATTCAGCCAATGTGTTAAGCAACGTGATTGATCAATACCTCTTGGACTACAAATGGAAACCAGACCATTTCTGATACCCAAATCTTGTTTCAATAACAGCAATGAGAGCAGTCGTCATGTGAAAGTCAGTAACGGAGGAGTGTCTTTTATTTATGATCTGTCGGTTTGTCTAAACTGGTCTTCTGAACTTGCAGGCACTCTGACACAGAACGAAATGGTCTTCAAGCGGCTGCACCTGGGAACGGTGTCCTACGGCACTGACACCATGGACGAGATACAGAACCACATAGTGCAGTCGTATGCACAGGTAAGGTCCATTATCTCCATTCAATCAAGTAATCTGTTGATTTATTTCATGAGGAAATGTTCATCCATTTTATTTCCATTGCCTCATATTTAGTTTCCTTTTGAATTTTTCAGTTAATCATAAACACAACGAACTTCCAGGACATTGTAGAGTATGAAGTAATTCTCAATAAACATAAAAGAATTCACATGATCCAGTGTTTCTAAGTGACAAGTTGGACAGGGTACATTGAAATACATAGTTTTTGTCCTGCTTATTCACGCCTGTCCTTGTGGATCAGTTAAATCCATTTTTATATTTAGCTAAAGACACGTTTTCCAGGAAAGAAGCCTGTGTTGCTCATTCATCACGCGGCGTCCCCGAGCGACTGCACACACTGTAAGCGAGTGTTTTCCTCGCCGTGCGGCTCAGATCTGGCCGCAGCCTCGACAGAATGATATTGTTCGTTCTCAGCCAGCTCCGAACAGCTGGTGGACTCTGAAACCATCTGCCCCACACCCTTATGTGTAATCTCAGCTAATGAAAAATGACTCGTCTTTTCAGAGCGGCGCAGCTGAGGCAATGCCTCGGCTCAGCTGATTTTTTTTTTTTTTTTTATTCTTATAATTTTTACCATGTTGCTGTTTCTTTAGAGTCACAGCTACTTGATTACAGGACGCTGTTCTTCTTTTAAACGGTATTCCATCCAGATGCGGGCAGCTACTAACAGTTAATGCCACGTTATGTCCTTTTTAAGCGAGAAATCGATTTACTCTTTGTTTAATACATCTTTAAAAAATTGTAAGAAATACCCATTTTTTTTATAAATTGACTCACATATGACAAAGAAAAGCCGCAACTCTGGAACTGGAACGAAGTGAATACTGCATTTTTTTACTCCAAGTGATGGAAACAAGTAGTTAATAGTTGCAGAGTCATTTTCAGTGAATTCATGTTTTCACCTCTGGGATAAATTGTAATTATGATGATAATTGGATGCATTTTGGTACATTGTAATGATGATGGTACAACCAAAGATCAATTGTAACTCCATTTATACATGTATTTCATACATATTCTTTGTATATAATGATGCATACACATTAAGGTATTTAAAACATTGAGAAAATGTTCTCCTCCTTGATAACAAAACATTAGTTATGTACCCTTTTTTAGAATGTTGTTTACACGGACCTGCTGTCTAATAACCTCGCTATGCGTTCACGAACATCCCGAACATGGAGCTCAGACGCTAAATGCGTCCGACAACGCAACCCAATGATCTCTCCATTGATCTTTCAGTCACTCTTGATGAAGGTTGTCATCTTTACTGTACTCCCCGTCGCCCCTCCCCTCCCTTCCCTTCCTGGCAGAATCGAAGGTCAATAATAAGCCAAAATCAAACGCTTCAGTAGAGCGAGCCGCAGCTGGGCTGTCTGCCCGCTCGCTAGTCATCGCCCACTTAAACTGATGGCTGATGTCAAAACAGCGGAACACATAAAAGGTCCTCAAATCAGTTATGACACGATGGAGTCGGTGATACACCACTTATCCTCGCCCCGTCACGGGGCGACAGTGTGAACTGGCTGCGAGTGAAGGATTAGATCTAGTTCACTACAATACGCAGCTTCTTGGTCTGAAAAGATCAAGTAATGTATTTCAAAAACTGCTTTTCAACTTGTATGAATACTTATAGGATGTAAGGATCATTTATTGTAATTGTGCAACACAGTTGCAGCCCATTTGCTACACAAGAAAAACATCACCAACAACAAAACAAAAACACCATTTAATCAGTAGGCATTCAGTTTAGTTTGTAGTCATTTTTCTGGATACATTTTGTATGTAAAGACCATGAAAATGAGCCGCTAGCCAACAATGAAATGTTAAATATTTTGGCTCCGATGGCATGCTAAAGCTGAGGCCGAATATCTTCAGCTCGGACCGTAGTCCCGAATGGATGTGACCGAAATGGCATCACTTCGCTCCACGGCTCACGCTGTTTTATTGTGCTGTCAGGTGACCTCCCAGGCCTCCAACGGCAGCGCCAGCGGCTCCACGCCGTCGCGGAAGACCCAGACGCCGGGCCCGAAAGTCCGCAAGAGCGTCAGCAGTCGCATCCACGAGGCGGTGAAGGCCATCGCCTTGTGCCACAATGTCACGCCCGTCTACGAGTCGCACGCCGCCGTGAATGGAGAGACGGAGTCCGCCGAAGCCGACCAGGACTTCAGTGATGACAACCGCACCTACCAGGCCTCCAGCCCCGACGAGGTGAATATGAGATGCACGTCCAGCCTGACTCAAACAGAATTAAAAAGAAAAATGGACCGACGCAAAATCAATTCATCAAATGTAATTGGTGATGTTGGTTTCGACATAAATATACAGTTTGTGTTCCAGAGGTTGCTCCCAAATATTATTCCCATATTCTACACATGCAACTCATGATCAGCAGGTTGAAAGGTGTCCAATGGGTCCAGTATCTTTGTACTGCACTCTGTGTTTGTAACACATCTGATGGAATAATTGCACGGCAGCCGTGTTTCTATCAACATATGTGCCTCATTAGAAAAAGCTGAATGGAAACGGCAAAATTCTATAAAAATTCCTGAACTGCGCAAAACGGGTTTTCCGCTCGCTTGAGGTGTTTTTTAGTCTTTTGTGGCGAAAAAAAAAAAAGGATTATGGAAACGCCTTTTGCCGAATACGTTCTGACGTGGTGAGCATTTAGTTAACGTGACTGATCGGCTGTTTCCATTATTGTCTTGGTCTCAGGACAGCATGAAACTGACAGCTGACACTTGAAGCAAATTCCTGAAGGACCTCCATTTATTTCTCGTGGATGTTTTGTTTCCTGTTCACAACTTGGCTGTAATCTGCCAGTAAACAGAGTAGAAAAACTCCATGTGTAGCTTTTATTGCCAACTTCTGACCAAAATACGCTCTAGCAGAGTTTATTTGCTCAAGTTGATGTACAGTATATGCGCCCAACACTCATTTCGTTGTTGCAACATTTCAAAGGTTTGCTTAAAATTCGCTTGACAATTCAATGGAAACACGACTGTCTGTACATCTATTAATATGCTGAATGCTCACATTTTAAGCCACTTTGAAAGCACACGGATCCGTTCCTTAGACTCGCGTCCAGCTACGATTTCATACTCTCTTTCCCTTCTGGAGAGAATAAACACGGGAGATTCTCTCTGTCCCTCTCCACGATTTCCTGTCTTGTCCTTATGTTTTATTGGCGATCCTGAATGACCCTGGTTTGTCATGATAGTCATTTCATGAACGGAAAGTCGGCGGTCACAAACTCCTCTCGGAGGTTAAGCTATTTAATCGTCTGTATTTGCTTCCTGAGAGTTTACCGCTTCAGCTGAAGGAAGAATGCAGCGCAGAAACGATCCCCAAAGGCATCCCCATGGCTTCCTTTCCTCCGGTCGTTTCTCCGTGTAACCCAAGAGCTTTTATGGCTGAAGGTGCTACTTAGCTTTTTATATAAAGCCCCCCCTAATCATTTATTTATCAATATAGAAATTGAGCGCTGATGATAATTGAAATACCGGGAAGATTTTTGATCAGGAAAAGTTAGTCAGTGTTTGTTTTAAAGAGATGTTTAATGTGTATTGATGGGCAGTTAATCTTCCCGTACACACCCATTTCAGGACAGTTGGCATGTTTATCGCCGTGACACGCGAGGCTCCGTAAAGCCTTTGTGAGACTTGCATACTTCGCATCGAACCCCCGGTCTATAAGTCTAGCGATCAAAATGAAGATTAAAAAAAAAGGTGGTGAAAGATAAATCTCAGTTTCCCGTCTGCCCTCCCCATCACAAGTTGATGTATTTATTTATTTATTTATTTATATCCCTGCCCACTCTGCTCAATCTTCCCTCTCCATTGTCCCACACTGCTTGGATTGATCAATATTACATTTTCTCCCAGAGACGATGAGAGGTGGAGGTCTGTGATTGTCGGCGTAGCTCTCCCTACTCCATTCTTTGTTCTTCCTCCTGTCCTTTCTTTAACTTCCAGCCCTCTGTTCCTCCTCGTCTCCTCGCTCTGGTCGACCACAGCATCAGATCTTTTGGCCGCCGCTCCTCTGTCAGCGGTGGCTTGTTAGGCCCCCGGCTCTCCGCTCGGCCTCTCTAATGTAATGAGCCGTCATTAAGGAGATGAAGTGGGCCGGCGGCCGAGGTCAGAAGGGGGGGGGTGCGGGGGTCATGTGACCTGCTGGTGTGAGCGGTCCCCCTGTGACCTTTTGACCCTTGTAATATCAGACAAGAGCGTTGGACTGTTGTGTTTAATGGCCGCCATGTGCGGGAAGCCGGGTGCTTTATCATCCAATTGGATGTAACTGGCGGTTCCAGTGAGTAGCGTGAGGGAGGAAGACGGGACCTTTAAATATGCAGATAAAGTATCACGTCCTCACGCGTGGGCTCTTACTTTTAAAAGTGGTTGCCAGGCATCGGCAAATGATGAGTGCCATGTTTTTAAATAAAGTAAAACCATAGGCAGAAATAATATAGTGTATACTGTACCCTTAATAAGTCATTATTGAATATACTGCATATTGTACACAGTTTCAGAGTTTGACTGTTTCACCCTTGAGCCTCACTTCAGGAAAACATTGTCTACATCGAAACATTTTAAATGTTGTATTCATATTTTGTATTAATAGTTAAATCTTAACCAACACCAGTACTGATCATAATTGCAAAAATATTTTGGCATTTAAATGGTTGGAATTCTGAAAAAGGGACGTGTGTTTACATGATGTCTTAGTTTTAAAATGTTTTATCATAGTCTGAGATATGTTAATGTTTGGTAACAGCATTGATGTAGTCACATGCAGGAAACCAGGAAAATGGCATGTATTTGGGTAAACATCAGGAAATAGCTCAGTCTGGTTTAAAATGGTAATGACTACAGACTACAGGGCTCTAGATTAAGAAGCCTGATGAATAGACTGCATGCTTTATGCTGTAATGGCTGTGGGTTTCATTGGGGACATTTCTGTCCTTACGGGTCAGTGTCTGTATTTTGGCTATACAGTTTATTATAGGAGCTGAAATAAATAAATACAATTTTTAAACCACACCTTTTCCAAAATGTATGACACTGCTCGAACAATACAAAAATACAAAGCCCAAAAGGTCCCTAGTGAGGCACAGGACTTAAGTATCTAGGTTATTTGTGACGCTGAACCCTGAACTTTCAACAAAGTAGAAAAAACTGCATGGAGATTCTGCACCATATATTCTATACGTTTATATATCCAAAGCTGAACTCGGCTCAAGTGTGCACCTTTTTTGTGTTGCCTCTGACATTGCAGGAAGAGAATTAAACCATTAATGGCCCATTTTCAGTGCGACATGCTTGAGCTGCTGCGGAGTCTAAAGGCAGTGTTGTCACTAAGATTTGCATGATCACTGGAGCACAGTTGGAGCGATTGATCGGGTTGTTTAAGCCGGCCGGCCGTTGTCATAAAGTAGTCCTTTCTGTTGCCGTTGTAACACACGACTCGCGCTTTAAATAGTTCCTGTAGAGCTGAAAGAGTAGATTAAAGAGCCAGGTTTAGGGTCCTCCACACATGGTGTGTGTGTGTGTGTGTGTGTGTGTGCGTGTTTGTGTAGCTACACACACACACACACCAGGATAATGACACACAGATGTGTGTTCAGTAAATATAGGCAGCTCCTTTTTTTTACGGAGCTCAAAGGGGGGAGCGGGAAGAAATGACGGGGTATTAACAGGAAGTCCCAATTTGTAGGTCAGAGTATAATAACAACCTTTGAGTGAGCAAATTGAAAATGAACCCATTGAGGATTGAGTCGTGTGCAGCTGATCGCTCACTCGGGGGGGGCCGCAGTTCCTGCTGAGGAGGAAAAGAGGAAAGAGAAACAGAAAAACACTTATCTGGAGCTGAATGAGGGGAGCTCTGCGGCTCTGGAGGATGCCGTAACTCTCTCATGCCTTGTCTCACAACCGGAGTGGAATTAGATTCATCAGCTTTACGGCCTGGACGGTTTTGGATTTTCTTTTCCACATAAAGTCACAAAAAGGAATTTCCCTGTAATTTGACAAACGGTGATCATTCTGAAAATGTGAAAATGCACGTTTTCATTCATTATTTATAAAGGGTTCTTTCCACAAAACAATCCTCTCGTATTTGCTGCTTAATCATTTCCCATTATTATGTAATTAAGAAAACGGCAGACTGCTGTGCAAACTGTGGGCTAACTGCATGACGCCTCCATCCTATATACTGGTGTCGTTGGAGTCGGGGCTTTAAGGTTTCACTGGGTCCTTAATTTACATGTGCATCTTCAAGCCAGCCAGTTAAAGTCGGAGCATGAATCGGAGTCAAAATGTGAAAATTGACGGTCTTGTTTTCTTTTCTTCAGGTGGAGCTGGTGCGGTGGACGCAGAGCGTCGGCCTGACCCTGGTGAACAGAGACCTGACCTCCCTGCAGCTGAGGACTCCCTCTGGACAGATGCTCTCCTTCCACATCCTGCAGATCTTCCCCTTCACCTCCGAGAGCAAAAGGATGGGCATCATCCTCAGGGTGTGGAAGCTGGTCTTGTGTGGTGTTTCTGTGTCTCTTCATACATTTAATGTGCAGGACTTTAGTTCAGATTTGAGTTTTCACCTAAAATACATGCTTCAAGATGATTGGTGTAGAACAACAATGTCCCGCTGATTACGTTCCTCTGCACTCGCACGTGGGGAAAACGTGGTAATTGTCGTTTTTTGCTGTTGTTCAGGAGGAGTCGACAGGAGACATCGCTTTCTACATGAAGGGCGCTGATGTTGCCATGGCGAGCATCGTCCAGTACAACGACTGGTTGGAGGAAGAGGTAAATCAATACCACACACTGAGGGTGCGTTTGCACAACATGGACGAAATGGAAACGTCTGTGTTCACATATATTTACACTATTGTCGCACAAAGACAATTCTTCTAGCAAACTCAAATCTCTTTTAGTTTTTTAATTGTCAAGTTGGACCCAGCAGCCAAGTGCCATCTTAAAGTGTCTTTTCGTAAAATTCGTCTTCATCTACTCACTTGGAATGAGCTCCTCCGGATGAGAACATTAGGGCTGTCAGTAGAGTGCAGATCTCCCAAACAAAGAAGAGTTAAATCTCACCTCCCTTACAATAAAGGTGGCGGTGAAGATAACAAAACAGGGATTCCTTCATCTCGTATTGTCGGGTGTGGAGTTAATCTGCAGACGCTCCGGTTCAAAATGAGTCCAAACTTCTCTGTCGATGTCAGTTTGTTGAGCCGTGACAAAAGCCCAAATGTGGACGGCAACAGGCAAGGTGAGGCACAGCTGATTGTCAGAAATGTCTTTTGCTACTGAAACGGTTGTTGAAAGGTTCAGTGGAGCAAAGAGTCAGCAGCCAATGACGTAGAAAACTAAAAAAATTGAATCGGCGCAACCGCGAGCAATCCTTGTACATACAGTCAAAAATATGCAAAAATGTGTTTTGCCATAGAGACACACACACACCTTTCCACAAGCTTCATGACAAACATGTGCGTTGTTATGAAATGTGAAAGTATAATCGACAGATGAACACAGTGACGTTTCTTTGCATCCGGTAGCCTCCTGTAATCAGGACATCCATGGAGAGACGCGTCTACACCAGTCTGGTGGTCGAAGGTCTTGTGTGCATATGTTCATAATTATATTGGCATTATTGAGTCATTTAGCACTCGGGGGCAGCGTTTGATTTAATTAGTGACCTACATAAAGTTGAAGTAATTACCGTGTGTCATATTCTTGAACAATGTAATATCCCCCTCGTCTGCCTGTCAATAACCAATCAACATATTAAAAATAAACCGCCATCCGTCCCGTTGTTTTACTGTGCCCTCTGAATCTCACCAGAGGCTATTATATTCACTATTGATTCCTTTGGTGTTGGTAACAATATGCCGCTATTGACAGTACTGTACGTGGTGTACTTATGCAGCAGCCGCTCTAAAAGAGCAGTTCATTTTCATCTTGAGAGTGAAGACATAACCTTTTATTTTAGATGCCTCCAAATCTTCAAATAAAGCTTAAGAAATAAAGCTTTAGAAAAAAACTACCTGAAATGAAAAATAAAATAAAATTTAAAAAGCGTGTGTGCACTTTCTCACATGACGTCCTCCTCTCCTTTGCGTCAGTGTGGGAACATGGCCAGAGAAGGCCTGAGGACGCTGGTGGTGGCCAAGAAGTCTCTGTCTGAGGAGCAGTACCAGGACTTTGAGGTATGAATGGGCTATTGGTGTTTTACAGTATCAATGTGAGACCTCATGGATTTAGGTTTATCATCATAGCTTAGTGTCTTCTGTCTTGTAAAGGTTGAACAACTCGGTTCAGCGCTTTTTTTTATGTCTTGTTGGTTTATTTCCCAGTTGCCTGCTCTGTTCCAGACCCTTTTTACCCCACAATTCCTCATTCCGTCTCCTTTCCACCTCCCTCTATGCGCAGAACCGCTACAACCAGGCGAAGCTGAGCGTCCACGACCGAGGCCTGAAGGTCGCGGCCGTGGTGGAGAGCCTAGAGAGGGAGATGGAGCTCCTGTGTCTGACCGGCGTGGAGGACCAGCTGCAGGCAGACGTCAGGCCGACACTGGAGCTGCTGAGGAACGCTGGCATCAAGGTTAGCGCGGGAAATGAACACTTCTACCTGTAGATTATTATGGGGATAACAAATATAAACCCCAGACATGTCAACAGGGAGTCAGGGTTGTAATCAGACGCACAACATGGAGGAAAATGCTCATCTTTATATTTCTATGCGTCCATAAAACCTTGCGTCTCGTTTGCTCTTCAGATCTGGATGCTGACCGGGGACAAGCTGGAGACGGCTACGTGCATCGCCAAGAGCTCCCACTTGGTGTCCAGAACCCAGGACATCCACGTCTTCAAACCGGTACGCTCGCTCTGCTTTCGCTCTTTGTTGTGATCATAACGCGCCTACGTGAGGGGAGATGGGAAATAAAAAGCCTAAACGTCCTCACGGTTGATTTGTCTCGTGTGGCTCTCGAGCAGATCTTGAGCAGAGGAGAGGCCCATCTGGAGCTCAACGCCTTCAGAAGGAAACATGACTGTGCTCTGGTCATCTCTGGAGACTCCTTAGAGGTACTACAGCGCAGCACACAGTGACATTTCCTTGCAGATGATGCCGAGGGTGCAGCCAAACGAGAGAGAGAGAGCCAAACATAATACTTTGGAGTCCATCCAAGGACTTGAGCATTTGAAGAGCAAAACAAATCACTAGAAGATGTTAGTTTTTTTTTTTTTTTTTTTTTTTTTACGAGGCAAAACAATTGAAACTTTTGATACGAATTTGTAACAATTAAGCAGAAGTTTATATAAAGAAGACCTGAAGGGCAAGTGAGAAAAATGAAATCCTGATGAACCATTTTCTAAGTCTGGTCTAAGTTGTTCTCTCTCCGTTCTTTATAAATGAAGGTAAAAGTAACTTAAACCTGTGAAAATAGTTTGGGTCGGAAAAGTTTTGGCACGTGATTCTTTTATTTTTTGATTATAATTTTTTGTCAGGATCATTTTTCTTTATTTATTGTTGTGATACTCAAGTATTCATGTTTTCTTCCAGGTTAGTTTCAATGTTTCCATGCACTCTAAACAAAAAGGTACACATATTGTGTGTTGAGCTATAGGCATGTAAGTTATGAAAATTAGAACTCATCCTGACAAATGCATGCCAAAACCTATTTTTGCAGTTGAAAAAAACCAAATGTAATCAACTTAGGAAGAGGAGAAAACAATGTTTTGCCCAGATAATCTTTCTAAGTCATAAACACAAGAGAGGAAACCATAAAGACCAGACTTCTCACTTGCCTCCCAGGGCTTCCGTTCTTTTACATTTGGTTTGGAAAGAAGCAGATCAGTGTTTTCAGTTATATTAATACACTGAAATAAATAATAATGTAAACGCATCCGGAACCTTCGGCGTCCGGTAACCTGAGCTTTGCATCTCCGTCTCTGTCGCGTTGCAGGTGTGCCTGCGGTATTACGAGCACGAGTTCGTGGAGCTGGCGTGTCAGTGTCCGGCGGTGGTCTGCTGCCGCTGCTCCCCGACTCAGAAGGCCCAGATCGTCACGCTCCTCAAGCAGCACACGGACAACAGGACCTGCGCCATAGGCGAGTGTTGACAGACGAGCCGGGACGGTTGTTGGCACCGGTCCACGGAGCAGCCTGGGAAAATTCTGCCGGGGAGGGGGATACAAATGTCTGTGTAGATTAAGCTCAGTCCCTGAGGGAGGAAAGTGCAGGACGGATTAATTAAACACAAAGTCCTGTTTTATACTGCGTTTGAAGATCGGGAGGCGAGTCAGTTTGTGCCCCAAGACTTTGTCTGTTTACTTGAGCTGCCGTATCCCAGTTGTGACTACATAACTGCACTAATGTTGATTTAAGGTGCTGACGATGCATTCAAGCTCAGAATGGATGTATTTCACTGTAACACACACAAACACACCAGAGACAATATTACTCTGTTTATCCACAAGATGGCAGTCAAAGCTCACCAAGAGAAGCAAAGCAAAGGCTGCTGCTTTTAGGACCTCGCGCATACGTTGTTAAATAAATGTGTGTTTTTTTTTTTTATTTTATGGTAGGAGATGGAGGAAATGACGTCAGTATGATCCAGGCTGCAGACTGTGGTATCGGAATTGAAGGAAAGGTAAAAGTCTCCATAAACTACTTAAACGGTTAATCCAGAGCTTTTCGTTAAGACCTCAAGGGTTATTTTGAGTTACGGTCTGTAACTAAATTCATTCAGGCACTCAAATACTTGAACGTTTTACATCCCAGCAGCAGCATTTGCATCTTTGTACTTGTGTGTGTGTGTGTGTGTGTGTGTGTGTGTGTGTGGACAGGAAGGGAAGCAGGCGTCTCTGGCCGCAGACTTCTCCATCACTCAGTTCAAGCACATCGGCCGCCTGCTCATGGTCCACGGCAGGAACAGCTATAAGCGCTCGGCGGCGTTGGGTCAGTTCGTCATGCACAGAGGCATGATCATCTCCACCATGCAGGTACAGCGACCCCTCAAAACAATGAACGCTTGTTCCTGATGTCTGCTTTCAATTAATGCTCTTGTTTTTCATTTGAGCTTGGCGCTGAAGCCAAAGACGATTTTCCACTGTGTGGACTATAAAGTTCCTAAATAACTGACTTTATGACACCATTTCTGTGTTGTGTCCTCAGGCGGTCTTCTCCTCCGTGTTTTACTTTGCCTCTGTGCCCTTGTACCAGGGCTTCCTCATGGTTGGGTATGTACCGTCTCTAAGTGAGTAGCTGTATCCCCCCTCAGACTCATCCAGTGAGCAGTGTAGCTGCTGGTTATGCCGTCATTCTCTACGCCGCCTGTTTAGCATCGTAAAGACATTACTTAAAGGTATAATGCCACTTTCCCGCAGTGAAAGGTCTAATAACGACCAGAACTGTTATATATTTTGTTGAGCTGTTTACTTACAATATCCCAAAACCAAATCTGTTTAATTTGGTCCCCAGTGCTGTGGTTGTTCCCCAGAAGCTGTCATACATGTACTTTTCATCCAGGTTTAAGCCACAAATCTTTACGATACACTTTTTAGATCTTAACTATAATATTTCAAATGGATTTAATCAGCGGGTGTGTTTTTGTTTTGGAGGGGAGGAGATCTCTGAAGATTATGAAACCCTCACAACATGATATCACGCTACTTAACGACGTCACCAAACCCTGTCTTTTGTTGTTTGGATTGAGAGACCCCGTGCTTTTTTAAATACTCCAGCCCATTTCTGATGATGTCAGCATGTAAACACTGCTTTGTTCTGTGCAGGTATGCCACCATGTACACCATGTTCCCTGTGTTCTCCTTGGTTCTGGACCAGGATGTGAAGCCAGAGATGGCTCTTCTCTACCCAGAGCTTTATAAAGACCTCACCAAGGTGCAATGCCCATGTTTAAAATACATGTTTGACAAAACAAAAGACCATTTATCTGCATTTCCTTCCCCTAACGTTCAGCAGGTCACGTCATATGAACTCACGGTGTGATTCTCTCTTTCAGGGGCGTTCGTTATCTTTCAAGACTTTCCTCATTTGGGTTCTGATCAGTGTGTATCAAGGTAAGGCACACAGACAATATTCTAAATTATTTATGTATATATTTATATATAAACTCGTTCAAAAGTTAAGGATCACCTGCCACAAAAGCTGGTTTGTTCGTTGGCTGAGAGGAATTTTCTTTCACGCTTGTAGTTTGTAGAAGGTCTTTCTACTATTAGATGTAATTTTGTATGATGGGTTTGCACAAAAACCAACACGTTTTTATGGAGAGTAAAACGTTGTAATGGTTCAACAAGACTGACAAAGGGCAGAAAGACAAAGACCCTCTGAGCAACAGTTGAATAATAATAGAAGAAATCACATTTCATTGGTAAAAAAAAAATAAACCTGGAAGCATCAAACATTTAAACAAGTCTCTGTTTGAGTGTCAATTGCACAATAATGCCGCCTCTAAAGAGCTGGAATATTAACAGGCGTGTTGCTTAAGCACCGTTGTGGTTCAACTAAATCACAATCGAACGCTATTCGGGAGGAGAAATGGTTCGGCCCGTGTTCTCCGCTGGCATTCCCACTGTGGGACATCTGTACAGACGGACCAGCCGGGTACTGTAGACTGTCAAAGCAACTCCTCAACCACCATTTCATCACGTCTGCTGTGCTTTAATACCACGGTGCCCGGGCCCCTTCAACCCCTCGCACAGTCAGTTTCTCAGTATCTTAGGTTTCCAACCGCCATCCGCCTCTACATGCGGGCTTTTGTCCGTCCAGTAAATCGATATTTCTGTAATCGCTAAGCCATGCAGTGTGTGAGAAAGATCCATGTTCCTGCTGGAGCGTGACTTCCTGACAGCTCGATGCTTTTTAATTAAAGGCCAATTCCAGGTCTGTTTGAGGGGGGGCATGCGGGGCGGAGGAGAAGGGAGGGGGGGGGGGACCTGAAGACGATATGAGAGGAGCGACAGCAGAGGGGGGAAATATTAGGCGCCATTCTAGCTTTTAATTTATTACAGACTTTGACTTGCTGGAATGCGCCGCATGAAGACTGTTAAAGAGCAATTATGTGATCGGTTATCGGCCGTTAGGCTCAATTTGTGTTGTGTTATGATGATATGAAGGGCTATCGGGATACAGGAGGCGCCCCAAAGATGAGTGAGTGGCTGCAGTCGAATAGTCAAAATATGACCTAACGTCAAACCCGAAGCACTTTTCCTTAACCTCTGTAAAAATGTCACGGGGTCAAGGAAAGATGGGAAGGAGAATTCACGAGGAGTTAGTGAAAGTGGAGTCGGATCCTCTAAACTCCGCGGTTGTCTTTTCCTAACTATGTAGTTATGACGCAACAGCTGGCGGGTGTTAGTGACGTCAGTCTGCAGCGGCGAAACTACAATGTTGTAGTCCATCTCGGACTACAACATTGTAGTTTCCGTCTTCTTACAGTGTTGCGTCATAACGACATAAACAACCCGGTTCAGAGTATTACTTTATTAACGAGGTTGCAATAGAAACGAAAGAAGGAATATGAAAGTGAAACAAGGTATTTTTCACAGAGTACAAAGCTACTAAACTGTCTCTTCAGTTTCAAACATGCTGAATTAAATACGTTATCACACTAACAATGTCTCGTATATATGTTGTTATGGTTTACATGCAGATTATAATCTGATCATAAGAATATGCAGACAACAGTTTATGAAACACAACTCGTGTTGACTTGATATGTTTTATTGTAATGTGACAAAATAGTTGATTAAAAAGATGCTAAACAGAAACATGACTCAGACTCAAGAGCTCGTCCAGTTTAACTCTTTCATTAAAGCTTCTGTAGCTGAAGTCAAATAAAATAAAAGAATGAGGGCTGAAGCTGCAGTACAACACCAGAGAGAATATCAAATACGTCAGTTTGATCACTTTACAGCACTTTGATCACTTTACAGCAGTTTGATCACTTTACAGCAGTTTGATCACTTTACAGCAGTTTTCAGCAACGTAACGTTTTAACTATGAAGTTTTCCAGCCGGTTTAACAGATTATTGAAAGTATTTCCAAGTTATAGCAACGGTTATTTACATGATCTGCGTTTGTCGGTCATGATCGTTTGTTCTCGTGGCCGAATGCTACGTCACTTTAAATGTTGCCGCCGCAAGGGATTGTGGGTCGGCATTATCTCCTTTCCTTTCGTAAAGGCAGTTCCAGTGGTTCCTTTGCTAAAGGAGCTAAGTTAGGAAGCATGAAGCTCCTTTCCTTTGCGTTTAGAGAATTCGACCGCCACTTATCATGGCGGTCACTGAGGTACTTCCGGGTCATTTCACTCCGTTAGGAAGGTTCCTAACCAAAAAGGACTATTCGACTGCAGCCTGTGTCTGGACACTTCAAGGTGTTAATCAGACCGAGAGCACATTTTACGCTCTCAAATAATGTTATTGAATCATTCCTCGTCTCCACACATTAATTAATCCTCAACTCGACGTCCCAGTCAGCTGGTTGTGGCTCAGACATGAGAGAAGCATCTTAGGAGGGAAACACTGCATGAAAAACAATCAACCTTAACCCTTGACCTGATCCTGGTTTCACTCCCCTCCCCTCCCCCACCTCTTCAAAAACTAAATTCCCTCCGGCGCCACCAGGCGGCATCCTCATGTACGGCGCTCTGGTGCTGTTTGAGGCTGAGTTCGTGCACGTGGTCGCCATCTCCTTCACCGCGCTCATCCTCACCGAGCTGCTGATGGTGGCGCTCACCATCCGCACCTGGCACTGGCTCATGGTGGTGGCCGAGTTCTTCAGCCTGGGCTGCTACCTGGCCTCGCTCGCCTTCCTCAACGAGTACTTTGGTAAGTCAAGTTTATTTATTTTAGGACTATATCCATGCAAAGTTACACAAACGACAGTTAATTACATTTTTGACAAAAAAAAAATTACAAAACAGAAAATTGTTTTGTGCAAATTCCCCAGAACACAAGATGAAGTATTCAAATTTCTTATTTTGTCCAACCATCCATCCAAAACCCAAGGAGGTTCAGTGTAACATTTGTGATGAATACAAATCTGTAGTTTCTCACATTTGAGAAGCTGGAATGATTAAATGGTTATTAAGATAGTTGCTAATTTAGAAAGAAAGTTTTGGATTTTGTGAAGTGGGGTTGAATGAGGTACTTGTTACCTCCAGTAGACGTTTGGAGTAACAGCATGAGAGCAAAGCAAAGTACTGCTGTGGACGTGTATTTTAGACACCTGAAGAAATAATTATAATTGTAAGTGTACGTGATATTTATATTTCTTATACTGCTTTACTTTGCTGTCAGACAGCCTTTCTGACGGGGGAACTGAAGTCGTTGTCTTTGCTCTCTTCCAAACCACAAGACTGCTTTGACAATGTAACCCCAGAGAACACAGGAGTCACCGCTCCCTCGGTCAGTTAGTTAGTGTTGTTGTGTTTTCACACAATAACACGAACTAACTAGACGAGCGAGTCGTAGTCCAGGACCTCCCGTGTTCTGCAGTTTCTCTCAAAGGAGTCGGGTGGCTTTTGAAGAGAGCACGGCTGCCTGACATCAAGGTAAAGCTTTATATATCAAACACTTAAATTATGTTTTCTTTTTTCTGTGCACAGCCGCACATCACTTTGCTCTTGTACCTCCATACAAACCCACTTCCAAAAAAGTCGAAACATTTTAATTTCCCAGTTGGATTAGTTTCAGATCTTCTTCCATGAAGCACACAACGTTCTCCTCGCCTTCGCCGCACCTTTTGTGTTGGTTTTGATGCGACGCTCCTCGACACCCGAGTGATTGTGCAGCAGTTCGGCCCTCTGCTCTTTTATTGCTTCTCTCTCTCTCTTTGTTTCTCTGTCCACTGCTGACCTTTGTGCCGCCCCCCCTCACTCTTTCTGTTTTCTGCTGCGTTTCTTTTGCTTTCTGTGTGTCGGCGGCAGGCATAGGCCGGGTGTCCTTTGGATCTTTCCTCGGTAGGTGTGCAACCCTTAAATGTGTCCCCTCGTTCCCCGTCTGCATTCGTCATGCCCCGCCGCGTGTTCCGGTGATGTTTTGCCGTGTCGTCATTTTGTCTATTTCACTTGTGCAGGGTTCTTACGGTCATGGAAAACCTGGGAAAGTCATGGAATTTTAAAATGGTTATTTCCAGGCCTGGAAAATTCCTTGAAAAAAAAAATATATATATATATATCCCAAAAGTTTTGGAAAAGTCATGGATATTTGGTTATATTCATGTGTTCATGACTTTCATTTACGCTGAGTTTGAAATAATGAATATGCTTTTAAAAGAAAGACGCTCAAAATATAAGCAGGCATCTATATAAATGTTTATTCTTTTAATCAAACTATTGTCTCATGCATTTGTGTCATTTAAGGTTTACTGTATGCTTTGTATTCTCATTGTTAGTTTAAATACTACATTTACTCACTTTTTCATGTTTACACCCAGATTATACAACATGTTTGGTCATGGAAGTTTGGTTTAAAGTCATGGAAATCCATTGGTCAACATGTGTATGAAACCTGCTTGTGTCATTCCGCTGTTTTAGTTTTCACGTGTAAAGCTGTTTCATCTAAACATCTCATTTCTGACTTTCCGAGCAACCCGTTCGTGTTTCTTTTCCCCGCATGCGTTTCAAGCGGCGTCGACTCTTCCGTCGCTCTTGAACCCCCGGTCCTCCCGTGCCGTCGTTGACCCGATGCTAAGACTTGTGTACCCGAGCGGTTTGCTCTTCTGTTTTGTTCCCCCAGACTTGTCGTTCATCACCACCTGGCCTTTCCTGTGGAAGGTGTCCGCCATCACGCTGGTCAGCTGTCTTCCTCTCTACATCATCAAATACCTGAAGCGCAAGTTCTCCCCACCGAGCTACTCCAAACTATCCTCGTGAGCCCGACGTGGACCACCGGGATTACGTTTGTTTTGTAGTTTCGTGACGCTGCTTTGAGCTTTCGGGCACTTTTTACTGTTTGGTCCTCGGTGACGGACGGGTAAGGAACCACTGGAACGATCGCACATGGAGGGAAATGAATTGTTCTTTGGATTATGTCACTGAGATTTGGGATTACTTGAAAACTAAAGCGGAGCACATAAAGAAAATGGACTATCAAAGGATGGATTTAACCACACAACAGAAGGGCGACTGCACTTCCAACTTGACCCAGTCTGTCGGACAAAAGGGTCAATCTGCCTTCTTTTTGTTTTAAAGCATTTTAAACAAATCGGCTTCAAATGTCATTTTATACGGTTCTGATGCATTTCTTTCATTGTTTCCATTTTTATATGTGGAGGTTTGAATTTTTTTCAAGTGTTATTTTTTTATTCCAGGTATTATAATAATTACAGTTTCTGGCCTGCGTCTTTGAGCGGAGTTAAGTTGCTGTAAGGGGTTTGAAGAAAAAAAAAAAAAAATCATTTATTTGAATGTTATAAAATAAATGATGTAAATACATAAAGCCTTTACATGCAAGCCGCGGTCACTCCTGCTGTCAAGTTAAAGCCTCGCTGCGCCTAACTTCTTAAAATAAGAACATTTACCATGACCTTCGCAACAGAAAATGCAGATGGGACTCTCTTTTACACGCACATTTCTGAGACGGTCAGCGAATGACATCATCAATCGTCATCCCCGTAGTATACAACCAGGACTCCACAGTTGTATGTCGACATATTCGGCCTTGATGACACCGCTACATCTGCCGCGTCCGCCGGTGGCCACCGCTCCTCCTGTCGGGACCCGGCAGCTCGCTTTGTGCCTCATGATGATGTCTGCTAATGTACTGACGCTGTTGTTCTGGCCACATCTGATCTTCCGGGAGCATGAAAACATTTTAGAGAAGGTTAAAAGTATTTTAAAAACTGACAACGAAGGAGCCTGAATCACAGATGGCTGTTTATTTCTTTCGGCCTTTATCGACAATAAGACTCCCTTTGGGTTTCTGTAGCAGACGTTGACATTCCGCTCTTTTTTTCTTTTCTTTTTTGAGGAATGAGTTTTATCATTTACTCCACATACTGTAGGTGTTGCTGGACGAAGGTTAAACTGATCTGTTGACTGTACAGTCCAGGAGACGGGATGTCAGGAATCATAATGGAGTTGATCGTTCCTAAACACCGCTGTATTGTTTAGTCTGAATCGGGGCAACCGTACTGTACAATGTAGTAGCTACACTATGAGGAAACATACCAGATGTGGTTATTTGGGTGGAGAGCGACTGCGACACTTTAATGCAAATTGCATTTTGTTTTTTAAATTTCTGATCTTAAGAGGAGCAATTCCAAATGCTGATTCCTGTGTTTTCTGTTGAGATCTTCGTTCTGTGTATGTGATGTTGTATCAACTTGCTTTCCGTGCCCTACTTGGATTTATAATACTGTCTGTTATTTATAATATTGTTATTGATTGATGAATAATAAAAAGAGATGACAGATGCCGAGAAGTTCCCCTTTTTTCTATTCATAAGGATCTATTTCAGCGTGGAGTTCATCATGTGGCCACTAGATGGAGATAGAGACTGAGGAGGATGTGAAGGACAGTTACTATTGACCTTTAGAGATATTGATCCAACTAATGCTCTGCTGAGATTATTAACTTCTCAGATGATTTCATTTCAACAATTGTTTGAGACTCAAAGAGGGAAAATGATTTAATGACACACACACACACGCACGCACAGCACTTGTTTGTCAAACTTTCATTTAAAGAAAAGCACATCTCAAAGTTGATATTATAATTCACTAGTGGGGAGGGCGTAGAGGCGTAGAGGACTTTCCAGGCGGTAGAAGAGGTCAGCAGTTCAACTCTCACCGTACCCAACTAAACGGTCAGTGTTTGGTTCAAGTGATGAGCTCCAGAATGTGAGCAGAACACACAACAATACCTCAATAATAATGATACTGCATTGTAAAGCATGCTTCATGTACTTCCCCGCCTGTGCAGGTTTGGTCACAAGCCACTGAAGCAGAACCCCAGCAGCCCTCATATCCACAGCAGCTTCCCCGGGGTGACGGGGAAGTACATCTACTGCCCTCCAGAGGGTTCTCCCTTACATCTACTGCCCTCCAGAGGGTTCTCCCTTACATCTACTGCCCTCCAGAGGGTTCTCCCTTACATCTACTGCCCTCCAGAGGGTTCTCCCTTACATCTACTGCCCTCCAGAGGGTTCTCCCTTACATCTACTGCCCCTCCAGAGGGTTCTCCCTTACATCTACTGCCCTCCAGAGGGTTCTCCCTTACATCTACTGCCCCTCCAGAGGGTTCTCCCTTACATCTACTGCCCCTCCAGAGGGTTCTCCCTTACATCTACTGCCCCTCCAGAGGGTTCTCCCTTACATCTACTGCCCCTCCAGAGGGTTCTCCCTTACATCTACTGCCCTCCAGAGGGTTCTCCCTTACATCTACTGCCCTCCAGAGGGTTCTTCCTTACATCTACTGCCCTCCAGAGGGTTCTCCCTTACATCTACTGCCCTCCAGAGGGTTCTCCCTTATGATAATATAAATCGTTATATTCTGTAGATATTCTTCATTTCATTATTCTTCTGTCTATTAGAGTTCAGGTTGTGCGAGGTCAGTTTAACAAATACTTTCTGTGAGAAGTTTCTGTGAGAACAGTCCGGTTGTCTGTTTCTCAAGGTTCCACGCTCTGCACCACAACACTCACACCTGTTTATCAGTATGTTGACATTATGGAAGCAGACTGGTCGTTGCACGTTCCAGTCTTGTGAGAATAGATGAGAACACAGGATTCTCCTCCTCTTGACAGGATAAAGCGAATCAGATGTTAGGACGAGGCGAGACGAACCTGTGACGATAAACTGTGTATGAAAGGCCCCACTTCCGTGGTGGGGCAGTTGTTCTTTGACCAACCTGCGTGTTGCTGTACCACTCACTGCTTTTGCAATTGCAGCGCTTGCTACTTTACGTGTGATCATTTAATAAATAAATATAGAGAACGAGAGAAGTTGTCGAACTGAGTTCTTCCAGGCATCCAATAATTGACACACGCTATCACTTACTACTACTGCCCCTCCAGAGGGTTCTCCCTTACATCTACTGAATCAGAGAGAAGAAGTGACCATCATTATTGCACTACAATAATACAATTATCGCATTAGAATACATATTTTTACTCTACTAGAATATATATAATTATTGCAGGAAATATAATTGCACGAGAATGTACACTACCGTTCAAAAGTTTGGGGTCACTTAGAAATGTCCTTATTTTTCAAAGAAAAGCACTGTTTTTTTTCAATGAAGATAACATTAAATTAATCAGAAATACACTATACATTGTTAATGTGGTAAATGACTATTCTAGGTGGAAACGTCTGGTTTTTAATGAAACATCTACATAGGTGTATAGAGGCCCATTTCCAGCAGCGATAGAACCAGTGTTCTAATGGTACACTGTGTTTGCTCATTGCATAGAAGACTAATGGATGATTAGAAAACCCTTGTGTATTATGTTAGCACAGCTTAAAACAGTGATGCTGGTGAGAGAAGCTATAAAACTGGCCTTCCTTTGAGCTAGTTGAGTATCTGGAGCATCACATGTGTGGGTTCCATTATTCTCTCAAAATGGCCAGAAAAAGAGAACTTTCATGTGAAACTCTCCAGTCTGTTCTTGTTCTTAGAAATAAAGGCTATTCCATGCAGGAAATTGCGAAGAAATTGAAAATGTCCTACAACGGTGTGTACTACTCCCTCCAGAGAACAGCACAACGGGCTCTAACAGAAAAGAAAGAGAAGTGGGAGGCCCCGCTCAGCAAGAAGACAAGTATATTAGAGTCTCTAGTTTGAGAAATAGACGCCTCACAGGTCCTCAACTGGCAGCTTCTTTAAACAGTACCCGCAAAACGGCAGCGTCAACGTCTACAGTGAAGAGGCGACTCCGGGATGCTGGCCTTCTAGGCAGAGTGGCAAAGAAAAAGCCATATCTGAGACTGGCCAAATCAAAAGAAAAGATTGATATGGGCGAAAGAACACAGACATTGGACAGAGGAAGATTGGAACAAAGTGTTATGGACAGACGAATCAAAGTGTGAGGTGTTTGGATCACACAGAAGAACATTTGTGAGACCTGACGCCATCTGTCAAGCATGGTGGAGGTCATGTGATGGTCTGGGGCTGCTCTGTGCTGGTAAAGTGGGAGATTTGTACAAGGTAAAAGGGATTTTAAATAAGGAAGGCTATCACTCCATTTTGCAATGCCATGCCATACCTTGTGGACAGCGCTCGATTGGAGCCAACGTCCTCCTACAACAGGACAATGACCCAAAGCACACCTCCAAATGATGAACTCTTTAGGGAAGAAGCAGGCAGCTGCTGTGCTGTCTGTAATGGAGTGGCCAGTGCAGTCACCATACCTTGACCGTATGGTGCGCCAGAAGTGCCCATCAAGCCAATCCAACCTGTGGGAGGAGCTTCAGGAAGCGTGGGGTGAAGTTTCTACATTTCCATGAGTTTTCATGGAAAACACAAAATTGTCTGGGTGACCCCACACGTTTGAACGGTAGTGTATATATTATCAGAAATATCTTTAGCAGTCATGACATTTGAGAAGCTGAAACCAGATCATGTTGATGATTATTGCACTTGTATTTTAAACATGTTTTATAAATACACTATATCGTGTGTGTGTGTGCGCGCGCACACTGTTCATTGTGCATTTCGATTTTGTGCATTTTAGAATTCTGCTTTGTTTTTCAGTAAAATATCTTGAAATCATCACTTTGACTGTCTTCACTTTAGGTGCATTAATACACAGAACATTAACTAATCAAACATTTAGATATGATCAGCTGTATGCGTGCACAGAGGTGTCAAATAAACATCTGTTGTGCCTTATAAGTACAACTGTAGCATGATATTTGGAGATTAATATCTTATTTGCATAATTACATCACAATGAATTATTCAATCTTGAATAAGTTGGGTGCCATCTCCACGAGAGATCTCTCTGTCGCCTCGGGCTCAGGTGTGTGTCCTCCTGTACGGCCCTTCCTCGCGCTCAGCTCGCGCTCAGGTGAACCCCAGGTGTTCAAACCCGGACCTCTCGTGTAACATGTGGCTGGTGCAACCACTATCCCGCTCTCTTTCTTTTCTCTCTCTCTTTATGCACGCACGCACACATAAATCTGAAAAAATAATACCTTGGTTAAACCTTAAAATGAGCCGTTAATATATACATACGGACAGGGCCGGCCGCCATGTTTCTACAGTGGCCCAGAACTATGGGGTTATTTCAGTCTCTTTAATGGCAAATGCACACAGAAAGATTCACAAATGCGCACAGAAGGGTTTACAAATACATTCCAATGATTTATATCAATGTATGTAAACCCTTCTGTGTGCATTTGTAAATCGAATATATTTGTGAATTGTTCTGTGCGCATTTGTGAATCTTTCTGTGTGCATTTGCCATTAAAGAGACTGAAATAACCCCATACGGAACGGACAAACTAAACACTGACTCTAGATGGCGCCATTTGCTTTTTTTGCGTTTGGTTCTCAAAGTTTCAATTGGTTTCAATCCGCAAACTCACTGCCAGATGCCACCAAATCCTACAAGCCTAATGATCTGAGTACTTTTAACACCACTGAGTATTACCTTTTAAAAGTGCTTGTCCACATACATCTGGGTATCTAGAGTATCTGCCAAGTCAGTTTTTTTTCTGCCAATAGAGGGCAACGGGGCTTGAGCCACCAAAAAAAATAATAATAATATTATTAATTATAAAAAATATAATAATATTAATAAATTATACACATTGTCAATATTTGTGTTTTTGAGCTATGGAATATACCCAGTAATATTTGTAAAAAAGGATATCTGCGCCAAATATCAGCTTTTCCTGCTTGTCCTTTCTGCTAGTGCACGTCTCTGCTGCTAGTGCACGTCTCTGCTGCTAGTGCACGTCTCTGCTGCTAGTGCACGTCCTCTCTGCTAGTGCACGTCTCTGCTGCTAGTGCACGTCCTCTCTGCTAGTGCACGTCTCTGCTGCTAGTGCACGTCCTCTCTGCTAGTGCACGTCTCTGCTGCTAGTGCACGTCTCTGCTGCTAGTGCACGTCCTCTCTGCTAGTGCACGTCTCTGCTGCTAGTGCACGTCCTCTCTGCTAGTGCACGTCTCTGCTGCTAGTGCACGTCCTCTCTGCTAGTGCACGTCTCTGCTGCTAGTGCACGTCCTCTCTGCTAGTGCACGTCCTCTCTGCTAGTGCACGTGCTGGGGCTCGATCGATTCTGCCCAAGGAAGACGGGTCTAATACGCAGTTTAGCCAATCACTGATTAAAGAAATAAATGAATGACATACAATTTATCCAATCAGCGCCCTAAAAACGACTTCCTGGAGGGCTACTCTCATCTTGCCCCAGGGCTGCGTGTTCCTGTGTCTCTGTCTCCTCGGGCAGACGAGGCGCCACCCATGATAACAACATGACAGCAGCGAGCAGGAGCCACTGCTCTTCACAGAAAACCAGACGCTAACTCTGTATAATCTCTCCTCCAACACCCGTTTGAGAGAAGACCTTTGGCTGAGAAACTACAGGTAAAACACCTGGTCCCAGATACACCGGTCCGAAAAGCAATGCAGATTTCGTTGCTTGGTTGCTTGGTTGCTTGCCTGAGCCGATTTAAATACTTCTTTTACACTACTGTGTAATGTTGCACAATACTAAAAAGGTAGCGCGGTACCCGTACGTTAAAAACCATATGATTTTGCATATTTTTTGTATGGATACTTTATTAAAATAACGCGGATCAGAGTCACTCCCTGGCTTAAGGGGGCGGGGCTTAAGGGGGCGGGGCTGCAGCGCGCGCCTCACAGAGTGATCGCTGGGGAGACATGCACGAGCTTTGTTCCTCGGCTTGTTGGAACAAAGCTCTCCCAGTTGATATTAATGATGATATGATGATATGATGACGTGTAGTCCAGTAAAGCAGCAGTTTGTAGAATCCAACAGTTTCTGAGTGGAGTTCTGTTGCACACGGTCCCAATCAGGCCACCTGATGCTTGTGTCTGTTCTTTTATTTATATATTGTTTATAGTTTGAAGTCAAATAGTTTGAAGGTGTAGTTTGAAGTCAAGTGTTTTGTATTTATTTATTTATATGTATAATATACTTTAAATAGTTAATATATTGTTCAATTTGAAGAAAAAAAGTTGCCTTGGCAATAAAAAAGTATGGGTTCAGGCACCGTTTAGGCAGCGGTATCGTAAAAAAAAAAAAACGATACCCATCCCTAATTATAATATACTGAATTGTATTAATAAGATGTCCTTATTATGTCAAAGTGTTGGAGTAAATGTTAACTATTTAACTGCAAAGTAGTAATGTGTGATACCTTTTTTTTGTTGCATTGAATCATACTGGGATTAGATGGCCCCACCAAAAGAAATTGCCACCAGCCGCCACTGAACACAACTATGAACATGAACATGAACATGTCCCCTTTAAAGTCCCCCTCCACTCAAACAGTAGTTTCACTTATTGTCTGAGCTTCTCTGTCCAGAACGATGGATGTGCAGAGTTTCACGTTCACCTGCTGAGGGAGGGAAGTCTTCCTGTGGTCGCCTTGAAGCCCTGTTAGCACCTGGCTGTATCAGTAGGAATTTGTGACATCACAAGTTTGGGAAGCCAATCGTGGGGCCACTATCTCATTTACACAAGTATGACAACTTGAACCCTGCCGTGCTCAAACACAGAATGGACTTTTCAGAGATATCTTGTGTCCAGCTATACTTTTGGAATGGAAAATATTTGGTTTGAACTTTCTATGACGCTAATGTCTATAATGAATTGTAATCGTATTTATAATTTCTTATCTGCTAATAGCGCAGTGTTCTTATTTATAAGCACTCTTAAACAGCCATAATGCTTTATTACAATAATCAGAAAACATAAGGGGATACACTTTTGAAATATATAAAGGAGATGTCTTCTTTTTTTTGTATAGCGGTAGGTATTTTTATGTTTTAAAACATGTCTGGAGGAGATGTATTTTGTATTATCCTTCAAAAAAAATTACAAAATATGTAATTACAGTTCAAAGCATTCATAAAGCACAGCTGCAGGGATCTCTGAATCATACAGCCTCTGTATGTAAAGAGAGCATCACATTAGGAAGGTTTTTAAACATGCCAGCATAGGAACTACAGAGTGTTTAAATGTGAGCGCTGTAGAGGAAGCTTCAATGTATACAGTAAAAGAGAAGATGTGTTTTTCTATGTAATCTCAGGCGGTCGTGGAGCAAACGGACAATGTGTTATCAATTTCTCCCCGCAGAGGAGGAAGCACTTTGTGGGATGGAGGATGTGATGGTCCGCTGGCTTTCACATGTTGAGAAATGTTCCCTTTCATCCCCTCGTTCTCACTTTGTAGCGGCGCTACAAGAAGTGCTGCGCTACAGGTAGCATCTCACCATATTTAACCGTATTAAACCGTATTAAACCGTATTTAATCGTATTAAACCGTAGTAAACCGCTCCTACAGCGGTTCTGGGAGGTCAGCGCGGTGCGTTTTCCAAAGCAGCTGTGGTTAATGTGCTGCATGAGGAGCTCTGATGGGCCGTATAATGTCCATGTGACTAATGATTTATTGGACTAACAGAGAACAGTTTGTTCAAACGGTTGTTTCAATCTTTTCATACGTATTCATTTATGTTTTTTTGTTGAAACAATATAACATTTAGCTCATTCTGAGGCTTCTTTCCAAATATCTAATATTCAATTGTAAGGGGAAAACATGAGATAATTAGAAACAGTGGTTCCAAAAAATTTAATAACTAGAAAAAACAAACTGACAATACCAAGAAGTTAACACATACAACTCTCATTCAAATTACTTTTGAAGTATCAGACAAGACTTAAGATATAATACAGATTTAACACATTTGAGAGAACTTCACCCATCAGAGCTCCAGATCTTGGAGTCCGTCTGATGGCACAACATTAGTTCCCGAGCAGAAGAGCAGAGAGCTGATGTTTTCCGAGTCGTCCGTAAATATCTTTAAATAGAAGAAGGACGAGGCTAAGTGCTCCGGTAGTTTCACATGTCCAGGCAACTTTAAGGTGCTCTTTAAGATGAAGAGAAAAAAATAATAAAACTGGTCACGGAAAGGAAAACGTTTTTCAGATACAGAGAAAACAACTTGAAAATAAGGGATACCGAACATCCAACACATCGTCACTCATGATGCAGTTCTGATTGGCTCAATTAAGAAGGTTGTTTATCAACATTATTTGAGTTATTCATTTCTGACCACAACATTTCTGGACTGTAATAACTGACAGGAATTGAGTAAAGTCCGTTATATTGGACATTGCGTTATATCAGAAAATATAAGGAGTCACGGGCCAAACACTAGTGAATGTGTAAAATCTGTGTTTCTACACCAGAAAACCCCCTGAAGCTGTAAACCTAGGGGAAACACTGATGTATATGTGTATACAGTATATGTATACATATGTATGTGTATATGTATGTGTCTATATATATACACATATATATACATATATTATATGTGTATATGTGTATGTATGTATATGTGTATGTATATATACATTCAGTCCATACTTTATGTAAAACCTACACCGATGAGAGTCCACACCGAGCTGCATGCTCGGTTTTAAAGGAGGACGTGCAGAAACACAGCCGTGGAGCTTCTACATTGTCAAAGTGGACGTTTATAATCTTGTGTTTCATCTCTTGTACAAGAATTTGTCGACCGTAACTTAATTTGAAACCCTCCAGGAAGAGGCGTTTGTTGGAAAACACTTCAGATCTCATCCAACCCATAAGTGGGATACCAAAGAAACGTACGCAGCAAGAACTTGAAATTCATGGAACATTTGTAAAATTAGTATATTTTTCACATTTCTGCTGCTTTTTATTTATACGCTGCAGGGAGACCTGCCATTATGCTATCTTGTTACTAAGCGGCTAAGTGCCGGCTCTCGCCATATTCCATCTGACTGAGGTTGAGAGAGCATTCCACAGCGCCGTGTTTGAGTTAAGAAACAACAACCAGCAGAGATAAAGTTACTGGAAATGATATTCCTCAACTGGCGCGATTGGGGAAGAAGAGTTAAGATGTCCCGAGCAAGACTGGTCCTCATTCCAGGGAAAACAATCAATTATTTATACGTGTACAAAATAGGTTACAGTTGCAATATCAGCTACTGTGATTTTCAAAATTGCAAACAGTGTCTGCATCATTACCAAAAGAAGTACTTTTCAAACATTGTATTCTTTTTTTGAAGATGAATTCCATGCGCAAGTTTGTTCAATTTTGTTAGTGCAGTGAAACTTTCCAGGAGAAATAAAGCTTTCATTTGTTACTCCTCAACTGACACTTCACCTGACACTTCAACTGCTAACGGTGCACACACTTCAACTCTCTCTGACACTTCAACACTTCAATTCAACTGAACTTTTATTTTCTTTCGTTGTTTACTGTTCAACTCACATTTCACATGCTTTCCTTCACAGGTCAACTGCTTTCAGTGCATAACTTTAGTGCATTCATCTCTCACTCTTTAAATTACACTTCATTTGCTCTCAGTGGCATTTCAACTGCTTAGAATTCGACTGACAATTTCGTTCAATTAATTTACCCCTTCAATCTACTTTTTTGAACAGTTTTTGTCATGAATATTTTCATACGGATAGTGAACATCGTTTATTTTGCTTTAGCGCCGCAAATACAGGCATCAACCAATCATCTTGTGCAGAACGGGTTGAGTTGGACCTATTTTTATGAAACAACACAGAGGCGCCGTAGTCCGAACCAAGATGCCAAACTTTATTACAGTGCTTAAAAACTGACATTTCTTCTGGTCTTTACACTTCATTTTCAAATGCTTTCAGTACACATTTAACTGCTTTTGGCTCTCTCACTTTACCAGACACTAAACCCTTCAGTGCTTCAGCTGACACTTTAACTGCTTAAGTACTTAAACATCTCATATGCAAACAATTAACATTTTAGCATGTTCTAATCTATTTCAGCTATTTCTGGCACTTCGAATGAAATTTCAGTTGCTTTAATTGTTTACTGTTCAACTGAAACTCTTAAGTTCTTTCATCGCTTACTCCTTAAAGCACAGTTCAGTTGCTTTCATTGCTAACTCATCAAGTTGCATTTCAACTGCTGTCATGCCTTAGAATTCTACGAACATTTCAGCTGCTTTCCTTTCTTACTCTTCAGCTATTTTCACCGCTTACATTAAAACTAGCACTTCAACTGTGTGCAGTGCTTGTACTTTCAAATGCTTTAAATAGTCACACTTCAACTGCTTTTGTTTTGGTTCTGCTTTGGTTCTTAGCTAAACTGCATTGAGTGTTCAAACTTTAACTCCAACTTCCGCACTACATCTCACTTATGAACATTTAACCTTTTAAAAAAAAAAATATGGCATACTCAAACTAAAAAGGGTGTATCTCTGCAACCACTAGGGTTATTTTAATAATGTTGGTGTTATAATAAAAGGTACACATGTGAGATTTTGTTCAGGTGTGTAAATATCAGTCTATATGTTACTGGTTAAGAGTAAATGAAGATGACACAGGAAAAAATTAAAAGGTTTCAGGTCCGCCTAGAAAAGA
This sequence comes from Myoxocephalus aenaeus, assembly GCA_038501785.1. Lineage (NCBI taxonomy): Eukaryota > Metazoa > Chordata > Actinopteri > Perciformes > Cottidae > Myoxocephalus > Myoxocephalus aenaeus. The sequence continues at coordinate 4,441,592 of JBAMJR010000419.1, read as the reverse complement.
AGCACTTTCAGGATGATTTTTTATTTGAAATGGTGCAGCTGTAAGGTCTAACTCTAACCCAAATCATAGCACAATATGTGAACATTCTCTAACCCAAATCATAAACAATATGTGAACATTCTCTCTGCAAAGGTTGACTTTGATAAAGTGAAGCAGAACAAAGTTAGAGAGGGTTTAGAACAGAGAACATTCAGGCGAGGTCTCCAAAATTTGCGTTGGGGCACATTTGCACACATCTGTGACATTTGAATTTTTTCATGTACCAAACCATATATTTCACTTGTATATTACTTATGGTGTTCAATACATCCAAATACAGCAGTTTGGGGCTCTTTTTTTTCATAAAACAAGCTATGATTTACAGTTTTAGATAACAATCGCTCAGCCTGCCCCCAGGGGGGGATGGGTTTTAAGATATTTTAAATTGTTCACTTCGTCACTTACATTTTCTTGTTAGTGTTTAATGTCCTAACAATGTTATAATAATGTTATTTATCAGTGAATTCTTGTTAATACTAATCAGCGTCACCCCCTCTGGTCTAATTATAGCATTTTTCCGGTCCCCTTCCTCCTACGGGACGATCGTCTGTTGACCCATGGACTCTCTTTCTGTGATTATTATCAAGTTATGACTTAACCAAAACATATTCTGTTTGTGCACAATTTTTGATTTTCTGCACCCTTTTATTGGTTCCACTTAGAATAATGTAAATTAGTTTCTCCATCCAGCGTGAAGCTAAATCCTATCAGTAAAATGCTTGTCAGGGTGATTTCAAAAAAGAAAGATTGTGACCGGGATCGTTGCGGTTCACACTTCCTCATGTGGACAGACGGCTTCACAGACCGGCCTCAGTGTGCCACAGCAGCTAACTGGTCTATCGCCACACTATGGCCACCAAACTGAAGTTACACTAGTTCCATTCTCGGTTCATGTAAGCGGCCGTGGGCACGTGGACCAACAGCTGAGAGATAGTAAAGTGATCTGTTGCTCAGTGTTGTTCCTGAGTTGACGCCGGCTTTGGGACGTTGGGGAGAGAAAACGAACCTCCCGGCCTGCTGCGAACGCTCCCTCGGCTATAAAAACTCCTCCCTCGGCCGTAGCCGAGCAACGATGCCTTCACAACAGGAAACAGAGCAGGGGATTCCGTCACAGCGGCGGAGAGAAAAAAGGAGAACATTGATGGGAGACAGGAAGTCTGACTGTAAGAAAAGAGCGGGGACGGTGGTGGGGTGTGGTGCGGTGAGAGGGTCACCGCTGCTCTGACGGGTCAAATAACCCGAACGGGAATAAACAGGCATTTTTTTTAAAGTGCAGAAAGAAAGCTATTTACTCCCGAATAGCTCCTACTGACTACTACACATACAAGGTTGATTAATACCAGTGACTCAATGATTACTTCACCAGGTGGTCAGACGTCTGTCCTCCAAAACTCAACATTTCATTTTCAAGTAGTCACATGATTCCTAAAGTGTGTGTAACACCTCACACTTCTGTTTGATGGCAGCTCTAGCTACCTCCTCTTTCTTCTTCATCTCCCGTGTCTTTTCAGGTTACCGGACGCCGTTCCAAAAGACCCCTTTGAAGTTTTCCGCAATTTTTTTTTCAGTCACAAATTGCTTAATGTCCCCTGAAAGCACTTAACTCCGCACAGCCTGTACAGTATTTATGATGTTGTATTTTTCTACATCAAGAAACACTTTATTAAACAGCGGTTATGAGTGCACATATGGTGAGAGGGGTGTGTGTGAGCGGGGCTCCAAAACACAAAGGCGTACAGTAATACTTTTTTGTTTTTTCTCAGTTTCCCTCCAATTCGTTTTTCCAAAACAAACAGGTGATTCAGCAGTGGGAAAGCCAGCATTTTTGGGTTGTTTCTGAGTTTCTGAATAACTTACAACACGGTCCAATGTTCCGTCGTGTTTTTTGGTTCGGACACAAATAAAGCCAGGCGCTGGATTCTGAGGGTTAGAACTGTGGAAAGAAAAGGCGAGTTGAGGTCTTTTCCACCGCGCCGTGGCCAAACCACGTCATACCGGGCAGAGTGTTCATAAGTTTGGCAGTACGGGATGGCAGACGACCCAAAAGTGCGGGCTCGCGACAGTGAGACCAAGGCCCCAAACCCCCCGATGCTCCCACACCCCGAAAGTGATGATACGCACCAGGCAAACACTTCTCCTGGCAGCCGCGATCACAGCGAGAAGTGGGGATTCAAAACTGGACACAAGATGATCTACAGTCTGATTTAAATTCACAATGTGATTGTGTCAAAAGGGATTGCACCACAAAGGATGCAGTGTAAAGTATGTTATTGTGTTGTCCTCTCCAAACGGCCCTGTTGGCTCACAGCGAAAGGTCTCACTGTCAACACAGCTTGAATTTAGGGATTGAAACCTGAGGCAAAAAAAACAACTATTTTCACACGGTAAACCGTCATAAATCTTTTAGTTACATTGATGCAATGATGACGAGCTAAAAGCGTTCACTTGTTTCATGGTCACGAGATGTTCCTGTGGGATTAAAGTGACATCTGAGGCAGTTCACCGCTGCCCATCCAAGTTGCCAAAGAATTGCTCTTTGTGTCACTGCCTTAAAACCTCATTTTTGGGTCCTAACGTCAGTCTTTGTATTGAAGAGTTTTCACTTTCCTCCAAATGGTATGAACATCTGCCTTTTGCTCCAGCAGCGTAGACATGTACTCCGGGGGTGTGTCGGTACGCCGTGACATCACTGTTGGGCGTGGCTACGCTAGCAAGGTCGTTGGGGACGACGCGGAGTAGTTTGTCCGCGTGATGGTGTGATGTGTTCGCAGCTGTGCGTTATTCTACAGCGGCTTCGGTCGCAATCAAAGACCTGAACTAAACGTTTTATTTTACCGCACAAGTTTGCACAGTTGCGTATTTACACATCCAACAGACACAGAGCAGCGTTAGCATTCATTTTGTTTTTTTTGTTTTTGAGACACACGGTGAATGTGAGGCCAATATTCACTTTGGTTTAGCTCTGATTTTGGTCTCCACCCAGCTCTACGCGAAATGTCTGTTTTATTAGTCTGGTGCTGGGCAGGTAGTCTTGCCTCAACCTACCAGAGACTTGATTTCTACGAGACTAAAACGCAGCTCCAGCGCCTCTTGACTCCCGATCGTATCAGTAGTTGAAGCAGCTTGTTGATATCAAGGGGCGTTGCTGTCATTATCTACCGTGCTCTTCTCACAGTTGTGGCTCCGGATCCGTCCGGTCCGTGGCGGCCTGTTACGAAGGTGTCCACTAACCAGCACCAGGCCCGGCTGCTACGAGCCCCTGTGCCGCCATGACGTAGAAGGAACCACGAGTCAATCAGCGGCGGAGCTATTTATTAACTGCAGCCGGAGGGGAAGTGTTTACTGCCTCAGTTACACACAGCGGTGGAGTGGCAATCCCCCTTTGTGCCCCCTGTTTACCCCACTACTCCCCCTAGCCCCATGAGAGATTTCCATGAGGTCAAAGAAACGTGTGGGGTTCTTCAAATGACCGGGAAGCCAGCCGAGTCCCCATGATGAAACAGAGGGCTAGGGTTTCACAAGGGCCGTCACTGCCTCAGCTGCTCCGCTGGAGAGAGAGAGGGAGGGAGAGAGAGAGAGAGGGGGGGGGAGGCCAAAATGACATCCCAGTGGGTGAGGAGGAAATATTGCTTTGGATGTTGGGGCATGCGTGCCTTATGGTTGCACAATGGAGACGAATGTGGATTAAGAGCTGGTGTCCAGAAGCGTTTCTCTACGAGCACAGAGGGAGGAGGGACCATTATCTGATTGAGACACTTCAATGTAGACTCGTATAGTCTTGCCAATCTTTTTCTTTGTTTTCATTCCGATCGCCAGTGTGTTGGATGCAAGAGCAGTGTGCGACCAGGTTTAGTATCTCCAGATGCCCCTGCATAAGAAATACTGGATGTAATGAGGCGCGGCACGAAGCGACCTCACCGGAGGTCAAACACACTGCTGCGAATATGAAGCCCCCTCCTCCCAGGGGCCACCACCTCTAAGGGTCACACCAACCAGGGCAAGCTGATAAGAAGCTGCAGTGCAGCAGTGTGTCGCGTCCCACCTCCAAAAAGGGTGGACAGACTCTCTCTGCGAGCCACCTCGTGACCGTTGTCATCCCAGAAACCAGGCGCCCGGCTGCCAGCTGCTGAGAGGGCCAGACCTGACAAAGATAGCAGCGGCCCTGCCTGCAACGCGGAGAGGCCGAATGAGTACACTCCGAAACCGCAGAGAGCGGCATATGGAAAACTTTATGAAGATTCTCAGTTCGGCGTGTCAAATGACTGGGTATACGGCTTGATTTTTATATAGCACTTCCATGAAAGTATGGATAATTATGTGTTCTGTGGACAGACTGTGCAGGAAGTGGAGAGCCTTTGCAACAGCTTAAGAAGACGCCCATATAGAACATCTGAAGGAAGCGTTATGTTTTATATACGTCTCATGGTGCAGCGTTTAGAGCTGTGTGTTCTGGCATGTTTTCACCTGTCCTTGCAATCTGCTGCAGTCTGAAGAAGGCCTTCAGCCTAGCATCCATCTGCTGACGCATGGCTCTATAAGGGTGAACACTGCAGTAGTTTAAAGTATAAATGCTCGTGAGGACTAACTAGTCTGCACATAAATCTTGATGTAGGAGATTCCAGCAGCAGCATGTTGACGGCGCCATTGTAAATGAAGCCAAGGGGAACAGATACTGCAGATAAAGTGGGTGGAAAATTCAAATTAACACTCATTAAGTTACATGAGGGTTCATAGAGTTCATAGAGTCTCTTTTTAAGCATCCACCCAACAAATCATGGCGTTGTATGCATACTAGTCGTTTTAACCCACTGTTTCTATGCCCCCCTTCTGGCTCAGACTGTGTAGGATGTTTGTTCCAACCGCTGGAGGTTGGCCTCCGTCTCTCCCGCGGCGAGCCTTACTTGACTCCTCTCGGAGAGCCTCGGGTCTCCACTGCCAGCTCCGCTTAATTGGTCTCCTCCGCCTCTGTGTGAGAGAGGATCCCTCCGCTGGACGCATCTGGTGGTCGGGCGCGCAGAGTGCGTCAGAGCGCGGAGGGAGGGAGGCGGCGCGCCAGCAGCCAGCAGCCGAGGTGATCCCCGAGTTTAAAAAGCGCAGAAGTCCTCCGTGCGCCGGAGCAGTGCGTCACGGAGAGCCAGCAGAGCCAGGGTCCCCCCGACGCGCAGATACAGCGACGAGAATAGCCTTTTCCTAAGAGAACGCGTCCGCTTCAGCCATGGTCTAATTTGAATTTTAATCATTAGACGCATCTCTTTTGGATTTTTCCATTTTTCTATGCGACTTTTTTTTTTTTATCCCTCTTTTTGAAGTAGTACAAGCTTCTTTTCTTTTTGTTTTGCTACTGTCATTTCTGTCATTCTTGTTGTCTGTTCGCGGCGAGAGGATCCCGAGCAACAGCTGGACTACATCTAAACTCCGCTACATGGATACGGACTCGCTCCCAGCTGAACTCTCAGTCTGATCCCCGACGTTTCTCTCTGCGCAAACACGAAGATGAAATCCGCTGAGGAGGGTGAGTTTGACTTTTATATATTACAGCAGCCTTTTCCTTTTCTTTTTATTATTAGCACAGTGCTGCAACGCTGTTAATGTGTCATTTATTCAACTTCTCGTCATTGTTCGACACTTTACGGCCGGTCGCGATACTTTGGAGTTGTGATGATGATGATGTGTTGAGTGAAGGTGTTCCAGCTGTGTGGAGCCTCGCGCTCTGCGTTACTAACGGTATTAAAACAGTGGCGCACAGATCCAATGTGCGCCGCTCCCTGTGGTTTGGGTCATGGTGGGCGTGGCTCCACTCATGACTAATAGGTGCTCCCAAAAATAGTCCGAATTAAAAAACCTGGGCTAATGACTGGCATTGTCGGTAGAGTTGCCAGCGCCCCTCTCTATGCTACCTGTTATGTTAATTCCCACAATCACAGTAAATCTCAGTGCTACTGTGTCACACGCCGCAAGCGGCATTAAAACGCAAGGAGTCGCACGGGGCCGCCGCTGATGTCATCGTCTTCACCGCGGGGGCCCCTAATTCTCCTTAATTCACTGCAGACAGGAGCTGCGGTGACTGCAGGCTGTCTGTCTGCAGCAGACGTCTCCATCCGCTTCAGTGCGCTCCCACTGTGGTCACACTCACCCGGCCTCGTGCGCCGTACAACCACAGCTCCCAGTTCCCATGTCCCCCTCCTCTTCCCGGGCCCCTGGTTATGACCTCAGCCTTCGCCACAGACAGGCAGAGTTTCATGTGACCCAGTTTCAAGCTCCCCCCGCCCCGCTGGGTGCACCTTTACAGCAATCACGCCCCTCCCGGGTTTATTTTTGATGGCTGTAGGAACACGAAACTGGCCAACAAACACCTTAAGTGTGTGTTTTTCGTACGGTTACGCTTTATGGGCTGCAGCATTATGGTATAAATCTGGCAATGTGGAGTGGGGGAAGAAAAAACACACCTGGTTTGTCCTTTGGTTATTTTTAGACAGGATTATTTTTGGCACCTTTATTGTGGCTCCCACCCTTTTCATAATCTGAGCCACTCAGAGTTGTTTTTGTGTCACGGGCCTTCGTGCGTTTGCGGATCCCCGTGAGAGTTTTAACTCGCATGCATCTGGGAAATAATTCGGGCAAAATCTGGTTAGGGAGCCGCTACTTTGCCATCATGGCAGACACCTCTGCTCCTCAGCAGCTCTCATGAGACTCAACTTGGCAGCTGCCCCCACCACTCAGGAAAGGGAATGTGTGTTTGATTCTCATGGTGACAAAGTGTGTTTGCTTTCCAGAGGCATACGGCTACACGCCAAACGTCAGTCTGTCCCTCCCACTGGGCAACCCGTGTCTTCCCTCCCAGTACCACAGCCTCCAGTCCAGCCCCACCGTCTCCGTCACCGAGCCTCACGGTTACGACGGCCAGGACGACATGAGAGCGGCCGGCTACTATTCATCCCCCCGCCTGAACGGGGCCCCGGCCCTGGAGAGCCCTCGCATCGAGATCACCGCTTACGGTCAGTTCCCCGAGGACGAGGTGGAGGAGAGCAACCTCCCCGTCGCCAAGCGGGTCAACTCCATAGTGACGCTGACCCTCCCCTGCGCCGACAGCTACCGCGACCCCAGCTGCCTGAGCCCGGCCAGCAGCGTCTCGTCTCGCAGCTGCCACTCCGACGCCTCCTCCTACGAATCCAGCTTCTCCTACAACAACTACGACAACTCGCCCCAGAACTCCCCATGGCAGTCGCCCTCCGTGTCGCCCAAGGGCTCCACCCTCACCCTGCCGGGCGACGGCTGCACCTCCGGCGGCTCCCCCCGCCACTCCCCCTCCACCTCCCCGCGCACGAGCGTGACAGACGACAGCTGGATGGGTCAGCGCGGCTCCAGGCCCAACTCCCCGTGCGGCGCCAAGAGGAAGTACAGCTTTAACGGCAGCGGGGCGTCGCACAAGCACTACCCGTACTCGCCCAACATCTCCCCCGGACTGTCCCCGCAAACCTCCCCCCGCCTCAGTATCACAGAGGAGACCTGGCTGCCGAACACCAACCAGTACACCAACTCGGCCATCCTGGCGGCCATCAACGCCCTGACCACAGAGGTTGACCTCGGGGAGGGAATCCCCATCAAAGCCCGTAAAACCAGCCAGGAGCACAGCGCCACGGTCAGCCTGAAGCTGGAGCCGGGAGGCGAGGAGCTGAGTTCAGGGGAGCTCTGTCAGGACGAGCACTCCTCCAACCGCCTGCCGCTGAAGAAGGAGATCTACTGTGGCGGGTTTCTGGATGTGCCACAGCACCCTTACTCCTGGTCCAAGCCAAAGCAGTATATAAGGTAGGCAAGGAATAACAGTTTGAGTTACAGATGAGGAAAGAAACTGTTTTGCATGCTTAAGATTCAATAAAGTATCAAATTAAAACTGGTTCACAAAATGTTTTGCCCACTGAGAAAGTGATATGGAAAGTTCTTCAGACTAAAAGTTTAAACATAAACCGGTTTATCACGAGCTCTGGCATATCGCAGTGTTCACCTTCTGCACATTCTACCTTGATAAGCTCATCCAAAATAAGCCCCCCTCACTAAGTTGTCATGTTGGACATGTTTTGTCCCCCGACAGCCCGTCCCTGCCCGCTCTGGACTGGCAGCTGCCGTCCAGCTCGGGGCCGTACAGCCTGCAGATCGACGTGCAGCCCAAGTCCCACCACCGAGCGCACTACGAGACGGAGGGCAGCCGGGGAGCGGTGAAGGCCATGGCGGGAGGACACCCGGTCGTTCAGGTCTGCCAAACCAGTGCTTCTTAAATTCTATGTTTTGTGATGTCTTCAAACACAGCAGCGTCTCCCTCCTGGCGCCTTCTCGCAGGTTGCATACTTCTCGTCTTTTGAGAGTTGAAATGATCCAGTATTTCACGAATAAAAAGAAGCTATACTCGTAAAAGAAAAAGAAAAACATAATTTTCACATTCATCATCTTGCAGTTCTTCAGAGTTATATCATGACCCCCTCAGGGGCCCAAACCCCATGTTGAGAACCAGTGAACTAGACTGTTTGGTTTCCTGTGATTAGAGCAACACACGGTGCAGCCATTAGACCTATTTTCTCTCCTCCTTACCTCATCACTTTTCAACACTCTCCCACCCCCTGTTTTTTACATATCTTCTTTTTTTGTATACCTCTTCCATTAAAATAGATTGGGACAACATGTGTTGTGTTATTCAAAGATGTCACATTTCTGAATGAAATACCATAGGTATGCTATTAGGAAGACCAGTCCACTCAGTCAGTTCCTGTCCAGACGAGGGTGACTCAGACTTTTCCATTGCGTTTGTGGAGTGCAGCGCAGACAGATACAAAGTGATGTAGCATGGCCAGTAAGAGCTTAGTCATGTGCTTTAACCGCAGTAGCTCTGGTGGTCGAATCTGAAGGAAAAAAGAATGTGGACAACTGCAGATATGTTTTGGTTTTAAACCCATCTGATCCCCCGACCATTACTCCACACGGCTGACCTCAGTCTCTGGATAAATAAAGGGTCGGACAAAGTGAGCGGTGAGCCCGGCTGTCGGTTTAATGAATACCTTTTGACATTTTATTAAAACATTACAATATGTCTACATGTTAACCAGACGTTTGTCACATATGGGCCAGAGGTTCCTGCGTTTGCCCTTCACTTTTAATAAAAAATATATTTTTAGCTTGCGTTAGCTAACCATGCCCCTTCAGTTTGAATGACGGATGCTAACACTGCTCAGCAGCCATTTTAAGGGCAAACAGCTGTCCCAATTCTATACAAGCACAATTATACAATTGCATACTAACTAGGAGCAGATTTTGAGAAAGTAAAGAAAGTGAGAAATGTAACTAAACTCACAAGAGTATACTAGAACTCACGGCTAGTGAACTAGCATCGAGCAGCTAAAGAGACAGATTTCCTTCAGGAGTTAGTGGAAACCAAAACAGAGTTTAAAGGAGTTAATATTCGACTTCTCTTCATCATGTGGTAACACCAAAGTATGCTAATGTTGCTCTACATTTGCTCAATGTATGAATAAGCCACTGTTTCCTGAAATATGTGTGTTTAGACATTTTCAGGGACACGTATTTTCTCTTTACGGTTGCATTTTTAAACTTGTTTAAAATGTCACGCTTAACGTTGTGAATTGAAACAATACTACTTGGCAAGGTTTCTTGAAGAAAAAAATCATGGTTTGTAATGTATTGTACGTTACTTCAGTAAAGTATGCTATGTAATAACTATTTAAAATAAGTCGACGTTGACTTTTCATTTCACAAGTTCTGTGTTTGTTACACAAGTTATGATTAGTAAACGTGTCTGTGACATGTCCAAAACAAACGTTTCCCTCCAAAAGTAATTGAAAATACGGATTTGTTGTGTTGGAAAGCATTTTTTAGGAGACCAGGTTACCTCCAAGTGGCCAGAGAAATAGTTAAAAGTTTATATATTTGATTTATAATTAGATTATTGAGTAAATAAATCTGTAGGCTGATGCTCGTTCTTTTAACATAAGACGCATAACATAAACAAACATTTTTGAAAAGGATCCCTTAAATCTGTTATTGAAGACTTGGGAAAAAGTCAAACACAATATACAGTGTCGGTGTGATGAGATGGTATTCGCTCGGCTTCAGGAAGATCTGAGAAAAACCATATAAGTGTAATAATCTCCTTCTGTATGCAGATGTGGAATATGACAGTTAGAAAGCAACACATGCTGCACCGTCAAGCGCGTCGCAACTCCGGCCAAACATCTGTACAAGAAGCGGCCGTGTTTGTCCATGAGAAGGTGCTAATGATATAATGACAGGGGTCTGGGTTCACCCCGGCTGAAAAACAAAGTGTGTGTTCTCTTCTAAACCCGAACCCAAACCTCCCCCCTTTACTTCTCCTGCCAGCTACCAAGCCCAACCACACAGACTTCCCTTTGTTTAGGAAAGTTCCCCGTGTGTGCGGCTGACATCATCGCGCTCTGCGTCCCGCGGAGGCGGCAGCATACTCAAAACCACACACGTTTCTGGCGGGGCTCCGATGGAGACGTTGGAGGCCCCATCTCTGTGACTTCCTGATTACACGGTGCACACGGCGCTGTGCTGGACGCTGGCTGACGAAAGCCGCTCCTCTGACTCAAAACCCTGCTGTTTATTCTGGAAGCTCCTGTTTCAGTGCGGTACAGCATCCAGCGCGGCTATTTTCTGTTCTTTCTCAACGCCATCGCCGCTGCTTCCCTCAACCACACCCGCCCTTACGCCAGCGGCAGGCTGAAGTATGCCCCTCTGAAGTGCCGTGTGCAGTCTCCACCGCAGTTAAGGCTCCGACTTTCATGCTGCACTTTGGTGGAAAGGAAGTACCCCTGTTCTAGTCGTTTCCCTCCAGCTTTTACGATCAGCCCAAAAAGGAGCTGTTTTCTCGTCTGTCTATGCAGATTAATACTCAGGAGTCATGTGCTTTTTCTTGGCCTCGATCAGATTTAGATTGCCAAGTGTCATTCATGAAACTCATGTGGAGCAAAAGGCGTTACAGGATGAATTGCCCGTCACACTGAGCTCTCTCAAACACCATATATATAATATTTGAGTGTGTGTGTTATCATCCTGCTGAAGCTGGGAGGGTCCATGATAGCAGCGGAGAGGGAGCCCCGGTCGCCCTCACCCCGCTCTCCTCCTCTCTGGTGCCTTGAGCGGCCGCGGTCTCGGCATTCCTCTTGTGGGTGATAATGTGAATGAGGGAGTGAAGGCTGCTTTGGCCAAAGTCAAACTGCCAGGAGGCTTCACATGAAGTGGTATCGGGCGGATTTAATTACATCGACAAATCACAACCGCTGTCTGCTGCAGCTGCTTCGTGAAAAACAGGGTTCAGAGCAGAGAGGTTTCCTGATCTCAGGGTTCCCACTGAGATGATGTCTTACAGGGATAGACGGTGATGTCGAAGAGGACACAGACGCCGCCACAGAAGTTTCGGAAACGATCGAGAAAGCAGCCAAAATCATTCAGAGGACATTTATCGACTGCGATTATTTCTATTTGCTTAGAAATGTCGTGCTGATAATAATTCAAAGCAGATAATCAGCAATCTGTTTGTAATCACTGTTCTGAGAGTAACCGCGTGAGCTGGCTTCCTCGCTTCATCACTCTACTTCCTGCTGCCTAAATAAACAGCATTGCTGGGCAGCAACCCATTTCCTTACACAAATACACGGGGCCGTTGCTCTTAACCCCGACAGGGATCCTCCTCCCAGTCACGTGTCGAGCCTCCCACCCGTCTGGGCCTTCCTCTCTCGCTGTGGCCGCTCCTCTCCTCCAGTGCTTCAGCTGACAGTCTCATCCTGCATCTGCCTCCATGACACTCTGGTACATGGATGGTGGCGTGCACATGTCTTTGCCCACAGATTATTTCTACTGCTACAGTTTAAGCTACAGTACTGTTCCCTATTTATTGTAATTAAGTCGAATTCAAAGTTATTATTGCATGATTTTGAACATTAACTTCTCATCGATGGAACAATAATATTACTTTACGTGGACTGGCCAACAATAGCAGTTTCTCCAATTCGGACTCATGGACTGACTGAAAAATTAATTACAGTCTTTATTATGTATTGTGCTACAACTACGTACAGTATTTATTGTGCTGGAAGCTGAAAAAGTGGTTTATTGGTGTGTTGGGTCACACCATTTTAACAATGACCTACATCTTTATTGATTTTAATGATTTAATTTCAATATGAACAATGTCAAACGGATTGACAGATGCAACACAATAAGCTCCTCCTCCTTAATATGAAATATATGAACTGCAGCTTTAACCTCTCAAATACTGTTGTCCATATAATCTGTACATTTAATGCATTATGTTAGTTAGTACATCCTTTTAATTTCTCATGACACACTGTGTGTTCCTTTTAATCGTTTTGATGTCAAAATGTCAAGTACTCTGCTCTCATTCCTGTCCGCACTGTATGGATCACACACACACACACACACACACACACACACACGCACACACACACACACACACACACACACACACCGCTCTCACACAGCGGGTCAGTGGTCGCTGCTCTGCTCAGGTTTCGGCTGTGGGTCTGGGCTTCATGCCGGCGCCCTGCAGTTTGCGAGGTTGAGGTCATCGTGGCAGGAGGCCTCCTGTCAAGCAACACCTATGGAGGTCTGGGAGTGCTTAGGAAGCTCCGGGTCGAGCCCGCCAGCCACGGCGAGCAGCACTTCTGCGCCGTCTCCGACTCCATCGTGGCGGGGATTATTTTACTGATAAAAATCAGAGCAGCAGAGATTTCCTTGACCCCGATTGGCCCGGGGCTCCGTGGGACTGACACGAAGTAGACTTCTCTGAAACACTAGCTTAGTCTTGTCACAAATCACAACACTGCTCGCCGTGGGTGGATGTGACAGCCCCTGAGGTTCAGCTACTGTCAGACCAACATCTTGGCAAGCCTGACGTTAACTGATGGAGGAAGTGTACACAGGCCATTGATGAAATGGGTGATTACGAGATCCTAAATGGGCGCTTTGTTTGAAAACCGTCACACTGAGGTTCTGACCTCTGAAAGACCTACGTCTTCCTTAACAGCATGCAAGTTTTTTTGTGTTATTTTTGGAGCGGTGACGCGAGGGCTTAACCGCGACTGTGTCTTTCCTTTCCTTTCTCCGCTCTCAGCTCCACGGCTACATGGAGAGCGAGCCTCTGACCCTGCAGCTGTTCATCGGCACGGCTGACGACCGGCTGCTGAGGCCCCACGCCTTCTACCAGGTCCACCGCATCACCGGGAAGACGGTGTCCACCCCGAGCCACGAGGCCCTGCACAACAACAACACCAAGATCCTGGAGATCCCACTGCTGCCAGAGAACAACATGCGGGCCATGTGAGTACCCAGACAGGCGTCTACATGCGGTTCAGACTGGCACAGATGGGGGTTGAACGGTTTTGCAGCTGGAGTTATTTCTAATTATTTTGGGGAGAGTCCAAGTCACGTCTCACGAAATGTAATACTTGTTTTGGACTTCCTGTCTCGATTTATGAAACTTTTGCCGTGGACTTTTCTTGAATAACTTGAAAGTCTTAAATGACTTCAAGTCTCGAGTCATTTGAGACCAGTCCAAGTCGGGTCTGGAGTCAGTCGAGACCCGCCGGTTCTGAAGTGTGAAGTGTCTTAAACCTGCATTCTCTCTAATGGCCATCAGGGGGCGACTCCTCTGGTTGTATAGAAGTCTATGAGAAAATGACTCTACTGCTCTCTCTATTTTCAAAAAGTCTTCTTCAATACAGCATGATGTCACGAGTCCTCAAGTCCTCAAGTCCCAATCAAGTCAAAAGTCTTTAAGTAAATTACATGTCTGAACTCTGACCGTTATCACGATACAGCATATGCTGTTTCAAAGCTGTTTTTTACATACCGAGTCATAACTTTGTTGACATAGACTTGAGGCTTGACTCAAAGGGACAGGGTGTAGGATTTGGGTGGCATCTAGCTGTGTGGCTGTAGATTCCACGCCTCCACTCACTCCTCCTTTCTCCAGGAATAAGGGTAACGCGAGAGGTCGAGTAACGCAGTCCGCCTCCCTCGGACAGCGTCCTCACCACGATGACCCCATTCAGGAGCGACGTTACTCAGGCGGCCTCCAGGGGTCTCTCTAGAGCCAGTGTTCGGTTTGTCCCTTCTGGGCTCCTGTAGAAACAGGGCGATGCAACATGGGCGAACTCTGTGAAGAGAATCCGCTTTCTGAGCGAAACAAAACGCGACAATTTAGAGTTTCACGTCATTTCAAACTGACATTTCTGCCAACAGATCCCCGAGAAATCCAACACATTTTCTATTTTTTTAAAGTGAACAGTCTGAAGATATGAAGTGTTCTCCTGGTGTTCAGTATTCTGTGCGCCTGGTTGTGTGGAGAAAGTGTTGCGTGTGGCGTTCTCATTTTATAAGCCTCAGAGATCAGACTGCTGGAGAAGCTCTGGGCTGCTAACAGGGGTTTCTGTCTGAGCGGCAGCAGCCTGCTAGCATCAGCACTTTCTCTGCGTTTTAATGGATGTAACACATAAGCTCCCCTTACACGACGCCTTCACCTCGGGATACGGTTTCTCTCTTCTCACGGGGGACACGCCTCGGAGTGCTCGCAGTGCAGGCGAGGGATTTGTGGGAGATTTATTCCTTCTGACATGTGTGACTTATAGATGTTTTATTATGTGGTACGGAGACAGGCGTTATTATATTTCTGAAATAGTTACTCATGATGATTCAAGGGGAATCATTAATCAACATCAGTCTTTCTAGCATGAAGCCACATGCTTGGTCAACTTGGTATGCCTCCAATTAACTTAGCATTTCTGTCTCAAACTCTGTCTCAAGCGCTGAAAGGTGCTTTTGCACTCGTCTGCGTGGGCGGAGAGATGAACAGCTGTGGTCCTCAGCATCAACACCTGATTACTTCGCCAGTGCAGCGGACCCCGGCCTCTGGCGGGAAGAATGTTAGGGAGTGTTCAAATGTGTGTAAAAGTTGACATTTACTAGGCTTTGAGGAATGCGGCATCGAGTAGCACGGCGATGGAAACGCCAGAAAGCGTTTTTTTTGGAAGAGGCTCGAGGTATTTCAGTGTGAAACAGTTAGATGGGTGCAGTGCAGACAGAAAGAGAGGGAGGGGGGCTTTTGTTAAGTGTCTGATGAAGACTTTGACACTGTAAAAAGTCAAAGAAATCATTTCAGCCATTTCAGTTGTAAGATTTGTGGAAGGGGAGCAGTATTTCAGCAACCATCTCTTGGGGGCCGCAACAAAGATATTCCTCCTGTGATGAATATTGTTTCTGTTGGATTTGAATTTCACCCAAGAGTGGATGCACTGAGGTGAAAAGGCTCTGCCGGAGGCGTTAATCTTCTGTCAGGGCCGATGGAGTCCAGAGCGTAAAATCCCTTTTGTTTTGGCTGCAGTGCATTAATCTCGGCCTGATTAACTGTGAGCGTGTGCACGTCATTAATGTACGTGAGGATTTGCCTGGTGGACTGACAGACTTTGGCAAACTCTCCTTGTTCGCTCTCTTCACAAACACAGAATCGACTGCGCGGGGATCTTGAAGCTGCGCAACTCGGACATCGAGCTGAGGAAGGGGGAGACTGACATCGGGCGCAAGAACACGCGTGTGAGGATGGTCTTCAGAGTCCACATCAACCAGAACACGGGGAGGACGGCGTCCCTGCAGGTCTCATCCAACCCCATCGAGTGCTGTGAGTTCCTCTCATATTGGGTCTTTCTTGAAAACGTCAGTCCTCTAATGCCTCTTATATATTTAACCAGTATCATTTATATATATTTTCTAACACCTTTTAGATATATATTTTATATATTTATCTAAAACATTTTATATATTTATCTAATATCTATTTAATGCATTTTATATATTTATATTTTTTTATATTAATATAACACCTTTTACATATTTATCTAAGGTCTTTTATCTATTTAACGCCTTTCATATATGTATCAAATGTTCCATTCATATATTTATCTAATATCTTTTATCTTTTATATATTTATTTAACACCTTTTATCTAATTATCTAACGCCTTTTATGTATTTATCGAACATCTTTTGTATATTTATCTTTTATATATTTATTAATGCCTTTCATATATTTAATAACGCCTTTTATGGTGGCAGTGATGTTGCTAGTTGCCCGCTCATAATTCAAAGGGTGCAGTAAACACATCCAGGGGATGCAGCCTATTTCTTCCCTGTCGTGCGACATCGTGAACAACAAACCCGTCTTGCCATCAGAGTAATAAACAAAATAAACCTTGCTGCCCATGTACTAAATAAAAAGTCACCGTACGGGTCATTGTCTCAATCATCAACCCGAAAGACTAAATACCTTTTGCTGCAGCCAGAGCGGTCCTCGCTGCACAGAGTTCACTGGAAGTTAACCCCGCGTGGCCACTGATCGATGCTGTGTCCGTGATGATGACCCGGTGACGCTTTACCAATCACGTGTTGAAAAAGAGTTCTGAGAACAAAAACTATTGAGAGAAAGATATGTATTTAAAAATGCCATACATTTTGAAGACCCTACATGTGAACAGATTCATAACATTAACTCATAGAAACTTCCTCAGATGATTACCTACGTTAAGACAATTATCTTTATTGTATTACAAGTTTTCTGAGATGGTATACAATATGCAAATGAGCCATTATCTAATGATACATGTTGGTGAATTTAGGAGAAACATGAATATGCAAATAGACAAAGTAGTAAAACAAACACCTGAATGTGTATTTTTGGATGTTTTCTTTCAACTCGTCAGAAAGAAGACATGTTATGGAGGCAAAATAGTTTAAAATTGATTAGTGCACGAAAAAACTATCTGTTTTTCTTGAAGGATAAACACTAGAATAACGCTGAGAAGTGGTCATCATGCGATGCCGCCCTGTAACTCCTGGTGCATGTGGGAGGAGGCTACATCCACAGTGTTGGTCCGGGTAAAGTCAATGTAGGCTAGGCCCTGCTCGATAAACTCCATCGACTCTCTGCCCTGCACCGGAGTTGACCTTTTTCACTGGACCGGGATAAACTCGGGCAGATCAACCACTTCATGTGGTTCTGGCAGTGGGAGCCGCCATAGAGATTAAGTCTTATGAGGTAAATGAAAGACGGTAGTTAAACCATGATCTCAGCCCCTTGAAATAGACCATTGTTAGTTTCTGAACGACTGCCACAGAGCAATTGTTTCTGACCAAAATTCACTCTTGTGTGTGAGTGAGGCAGAACGGAACGGAGAGATGTGGGAACGTTGATGGTTTCCAAAAACAGAGAATTAGAGTTTTATCAAAATCAGAGCGTGGGCAGAGTCAAATTACTCAAAGATGATCCTTATGTGAGGAAAACATTCAGGTTTCACTGAACCGCTGTTTATGTATCCCAGTCCATCACGATGAAATTACGGCTATATATCACGAGGAGAAGCGGCCCGCAGACATCCGTGTTACATTTAGACGGGGGGGAAAAAAGGTTTGCAGGTATTTCGTGGCAAGCGATGGATCATTTCAGAAAAACTGGAAGTAAGCGAGGAATGAGAAGCCAAAAGGTACGAGAGAGAAGTGAAAAAAAACAACATCTCTTAAAACCAAATATGTGAGGCAAAAACATCCACCATAATTTGAGGAAAAACACAAATAAACACAACATGGAGCCTCTCTTTACTTCCTGGCAAACAGGCAGCTCGACTCCAACAGAAAGAGGTGGAGGCTTTTGCAGGCTGCGGTTCAGCCTCGGCCTGGATGCTCAGGTCTGCGTGGGGAGTGGGTGTGTGTGAGCTGAACGATGAGGCCGGTCTCTCTTCTCTCCCCCGCAGCCCAGAGGTCGGCCCAGGAGCTGCCGCTGGTGGACAAGCGGAGCTTGGAGACGTGTCCCGCCCACGGGGGGGAGAGGATGCTCATCGACGGACACAACTTCCAGCACGACTCCAAGGTGGTGTTTGTGGAAAAGGCTCAAGGTAAAAGACTCTGAGCGCAGCTGTGTGTGTGTGTGTGTGTGTGTGTGTGTGTGTGTGTGTGTGTGTGTGTCTCCCTCTCCGTTGTTGGAGAAACCCCAGGACTGCCTCCTCCCCTCCCCTCCCCTCCCTCCCCTCCCCTCCCCTCCCTCCCCCCGCCGTCAAAATATCCACCATCCTGCCAGATTGCCACATGTGGTGCACATTAATGCGCTGTATTTTTAACCCAGCAGATTTACATTTGCAGAAGTTTCCATTGCCTGTTCAGCAGAGGAATGGATCACAAATGCAGCGTGCGTTTGTGTGTATGCGTGTGTGCGTGTGTGTGGATGCATGCACTTTTGTGTGTTTGCGCGTGTGCCATGCCTCAGTATTTGTTTCTTACTTTAAGCCGTTTTGGGGTTTGGAGGCAGAGGGGACTGTTCCCAGATGTTGACACGAGGAGGTTTACAAACAGCAATTTCCTTGATTAGCTTCAGCAAAGCAACGTGAGCTACACGGTTTGGGCCGAGTGATGTAAACACGTGTGATCCTATCGGCCCGGTGACTCATTCACAAAAAAATAAACAAAAAAATATAGAGGGAAGCCTTTTCATTGTTCCACCTGTGAAAGGAATAATTCAAGGCTGCCCCCACCACTACACCCACCTCCAGCACCGGACAATGCAGTGGTGAGATTGTTTATCAAAACAGGAAGTGATTGAATGAGCGGAGGCCTTGTTGCCCTTCTTCACAGCCCTGATCTCTTCCTGAGTGTTTGAGTCGTGCAACAATAATGTCACTGGTTGGATTGAACTTCTGTTAACGGAAAAAAAAAGCCACACGTTGCAGAGCAGCAGTAGCACAGATGTGTTTATTCAGATGTGTAGGCTAGCTCAAGAGCAACCCATTGTATCGTTAGCATCACAATAGATATAAACAGTATTTCCCTTTCGAAGACATTTCTATCCTCCGTCCATCCCAATGGTAAAGCTATAAGTCATCTCCTTTTTATTTTTAACAATTTAATCAAAGCAGATATTTAATGAGAAATACAGTGATTTATTTCCTAATAATTTGGCTTGTAGACAGCCAATCATTTACATTTGTCAGAGCTCTCGACATCCTAACGAAGTTATGTCCGATGGTCAGGGGCTCTAAAAAAAAAGGTTAGCTAGCTCTTGTTCGATTGGCATTTCTTAGAATAATGTAAAGATGGTTATTATTTGTTAGCTTTACATTGAAAAAAACTTCAAGCAAAGTATAAAGTTAATACATTACATCGTGCTGCTACAGGATACAGCAAAATGAAATAGTTCCACAAATCTGTACAAAGGAGTTGAGTCTTTTTAGAATATTCAAAATGTAGAATTGAAGATCTTTCTGTTTCATTAAACTTTGTATGCCTGTCAGGAATGATTAAAATGTTTGGTTGGAAACAATCCTACTAATATCCCGCTAATATAATCTAATTTTGCAAATTGTATAATACTAATAACATTACTGTAGCCTGAACTTGATCTGCAACACGAGTGAAAAGGGCTACTGTAATAATAATTGAAATCTTCTAATAATAATAAAAAATACGGAAAAAGCTAATAAATGGAAGTTAAGATTCACAGTCCCAGTCAAGAATAAACTTTTTGTAATCTTCTTTTTTTGCTTGACTCGGTCACGATGACGCTCGTTCTCCAGCTCGGCCCCTTCAAGTGTAACCCGACCAATGAGTCTGCTTCTGCCTCTTTGAAGCCATTTTCTCGCAGCTAAAGACAAAGAAGTGACCACATGCACAAGCCAAGTTGACTGGTCTGAATCCGGCTGTCTTTGGGGCCATGCGGGCTCTGGACTGGTGTTGATGGGTGTGCTCCCTTGTTTTTGATGAGGGTTTCCCCGCGTCTGGCAACCGCTTCAGATTCCTGGGCAATCCTACCATGGAAACACCCTTAAGCTTCCACGACGCTGCCCCCGCCTTCTGCTTCCCTCCATCCTTCCACCTCTTAATTCAAGCTGCCTCTGTGCCACCAGTTCATCAACTCCCCGTGGATCATACTGGGTCTTCCTTACAGCTGCTCTCCGTATAAATAGACACGACAAGTCGAGGCGTCCTTAATCACTGAAGTGAAATGACATCGTTGACATGAGATACAAAAATAGCCAGAAGCAAAACAACTCATTTCCATATTTGTGACAACAGAATTTGGAAATTCAATATGTTTTTATGGTTATTTTAGTCGTGCCAATGCAGCGCTCGGAGAAACAGTTTAACGATCGAGCTCGTAAATCCAGAGTGGTGGATGTTGTTGCCACTAAGAGTTTAAGCGTTTAATTTCACCGGTTTTCCAATAAAGCACTCCTGCAAAATAACATTCGCAAAGCTGCGGTAACAGAACGTGTGGGCATCGACATATTGGGTTGTGTGTGTGTGTGTGTGTGTGTGTGTGTGTGTGTGTGTGTGTGTCATAGTTCCCCCCCATCATTATAAGCAGGACGGGTCACCCAGCTTTAAGAGCCTGCCGACAAACACAATTTCATTTGTTTTGTTTTCCGTTTTAGTGTCTGATGGTCGAAATGCAGTTTCCACTTATAGGGGGAAACAACGTGTGTGTGTGTGTGAGAGAGAGAAGAGAGAGAGAAAAGAAAGAGAGAGCGGGATAGTGGTTGCACCAGCCACATGTTACACGAGAGGTCCGGGTTTGAACACCTGGGGTTCACCTGAGCGCGAGCTAAGCGCGAGGAAGGGCCGTACAGGAGGACACACACCTGAGCCCGAGGCGACAGAGATCTCTCGTGGAGATGGCACCCGACTTAGCACCGTGTTGTTGTTTTTTTATTTTTTTATTTAACGATATCAAATATGCTCAGTTGATATTTTTTTTTTTTTATTTAGATATAAAGCCTATCCACTACACCACCATGTTGATGGTGTTTCAAATGGCTGTGGAAAACGGCGGGTGGAAATTTTCCACCACGGACGAATCAGCTGACAGCAGCGGATCAATTAGTGTGTGTGTGTGTGTGTGTGTGTGTGTGTGTGTGTGTGTGTGTGTGTGTGTGTGTGTGTGTGTCAAATTCATGCTTTTGAGTGTGTTGTTCTTGCTATCTGTGACTCATACAAAAGGAAATCCCCCCTCAGAGACACACTCTGTCACCTGTTACTCAGCAGCAACATATGAAAGCAGTAACTGCATGTCAGCTTCGCTCCGTCGCTCGCCCCCGAGCCTCCTGTCTCCCGAGCCTCCTGTTTCCCGCCTCAACGCCGCCCCGGTAGAAATAGCCCCAGATAGCATCAGTTCAGTTGTCACCCCTGGTTACAGCCAATCAGTCATAAGAGATTACTGTATGGCCTCGGCGCTGCAGACATCAACCTGTAATCTAAACCCGACTCAATCTCTCACCTTGCTTTCATTTGCCCACGGAGATGCCCAGAAGATGCTGTCTCTGATAAGTCACACTCGCTCCATTTGGGGGAAATCAGGCCCTCCTGTCCTTTATTCACCTCAGCTTCTTTTGTGGTTTTAGTGTTCTGGGCTCTGCTGGCTGGAGGAGACCTCAGAGGTAATTTACCGTCTGAAAGAAAAAGGCTGAAGGTGCCAAAAAGCAAAAAAGAAATGAAAGTGCAAAATATTGTGTGTGTGTGTGTGTGTGTGTGTGTGTGTGTGTGTGTGTGTGTGTGTGTGTGTGTGTGTGTGTGTGTGTGTGTGTGTGTGTGTGTCCAAAACCACCCAAATCGAAATTTACGAAAATTAAAAACTCACATGTAGATCATGATAAGAGCAGTGTGTCACACATGCACATGTCCCTAAAATTGTAACTTTCCATTAGCTGAGCAAAACAGCCCGATGCATTAATCTAATAATCTAATCTAATATTCTGTTCATCTGAAAATGTCAAAATCACCAAATTTGGACAATGCTACTATTTTATGATACTTTGTAAAGATGTATTACATAATAAATTAAGCGTAGGCTTAGAATAGTTTTCCACTAAAGTTAATGTAATTAAACACATCCATACAATTCCACTAAATAAAAGTAGACAAAACTAGAAGTACAATTAGCATAGCCTTAGCTTTCACATGTCGCAGTCTTCATTCAACTAATATTCTACATTCAACTAATATTCTACAGTTCTACATTTTAAAAGATTTCAAATCAATGCTTGGTTGAAACCAATTTGATGCAGATTACTTTACTATTCAAATATGTGATGGGATTTTTATCCCGATAACCGTTGAAACTAGCAGCTATCGAGATAGAAGTGTAATAATGTTTTGTACAACTCACCCGTTTAAAATGATATTAAGGCTTAAAGTTATGCCTAATTAAGTGTGTGACCGCTCCGAGTGGCATGTGGGTGCCATCACAGGTAGCTAGCCGCTAGCTCTCCGCTATTTTTTTCATGCAAATAACTGACACATAATGAGCCTTGCTGTGACAGACCCTCCAAGAACTCTGTTCTCCAGTTTTATTTGTCTAGCCGTATGTAGGTAGGTAGGTGGGTAGGTGGGTAGGTAAGGTAGCCGCCTAAAGGTGCCTTTTGGCTAGCCAAAGGCACAAAAAGGAATCACTGTGTACTTTTGTCTCGATAAGTAGGCTACATTACAAACAAGCCTCCCAAAATGTGCATTCCAAATATTTTCACAGTTAATGTGAATTACAGATGCACCTTGCCAACCAAGCTAGCTAGCAAGCGCTAGTGTTAGCTGGTTACTTTGTGTTTGTTTTGCTAACGGTACCTGCCGTAATGCACACCCTCCAGCCAATCAGAATCCAGTTCTGGCTAATACTTAAAAATATGGCCATTGCAGGAAGTGTATGGATACGCCTTGAGTACTTTTGTGTATTACCTCTTTGTTATTGATTGATAATTTCAGAGGGACATCCGATAGGAAATCTTTGCAGAGGAGAAACCCTCTCGGGAAAAGAGCACTTTCACATCTGGTCGTTGCGCAGGACAGCTGGCTGCTCTTCTGCAGCATTCAGTATCACTGTGAATAACCAGGTTTTTTTGTGTGTTGACGCATCCTCCTCACCTGTCCATCTTTTTGTGAGCGGATGAGTTCAAGCATCAAACATTTAATTGTGTCTAATTGTTGTTGGCCGAAGAAGGCCGCACAAGTAACAGGAACCTGAAAATTGAACTGTGAGAGGATTACAGGGCTGCAGGGCTGCCAGATGGCGTCTGGGATTACCTGTAGAAAATTGCAGATAACCATCTTCCTTTAAGCCCCACGAGATCTGTGGTGAGCTCGGTTAGCTCCGCTAGCGGTCAACAAAACATCGGTCGCATTGCACTCGTAGAACAATGACTTCCACTCGAAGGCGTTCAGTGGTTTGGCTGCCTCTGACACTTCTGGGAACAATGGCCGTTTTCATCAACAAATCAATTACAGCCACATAAACAGCGGGGATTATGTTTTCATAAATTACAGTGCATGATTCATAAAAGTCCCAGGCCCGTTTTGAAAAGAAGAAAAAAAACACAGGCTTTTTTTCGACGAAAGCCCCGCTCTGCGTCCAGATGACGCCGTGAGAGTAGCAGGCGCCACCGTAGCTGCGAGCGTGCGCCGCTGCAGAGCCGATGACGGTATCTCGTCCTTGACCGCCGCCATTTATTTAGCCGCTGCACCGCAGCAGCTTGCATGCAACTTCCAACGTCCACGTGTTTTCAGGGCGGGAAGAAGGAAGAAGTCTCAGTCATCAGTCAGAGGACAAGGGAACTCTTTCAGCTTGCCACATGGGCCCGGCCTGGGTAGAGCATGTGTTTATATTTACTGTACGTTATGAGGTCTTGGGCACACGCCACCCCCGCTGTTTCACTCTGGGCACACAAGTTTCACTCCTCCCAGCCCCAATTAAGGAGCACAAGGAGCTGTTTGATTCCCTTTATACAGCCAACATGACAAATAACTGTATTGTATATTGTTTGATCCCCCTCGGCTGCCATGACTCTGTACAACACACCGCCGCTGTGCTATTGACTGCTCTGTGTTATGTCTGTTCTGAGGCAGTAATGATTTGTATAGACCATCGCTAACGAAATGTGAATTGCGAGACTTCTGCGAGGCTGGGACCGCAGCCAAGGCGAGTGGAGCTTGGGCGTTGGGAAAGCTGGAGAGGGGTACCGGGTTTATATGGCCGGGGTGGTTTTGGGGGAGAGGTTTGAGGCTGAGTTGTTTAACTTAGATAATATTGGATGTCGTCCAGCACAGTGGGCCAGGGAGTCTGAGACCGTATTGAGCTGAAAGTGGGTGGGAGGGGAGCCTCTTTCATTGGGATCGGTGCAGGCGCTGTGCAGATGTTGCCCTATAACTCTGGAACATTCTGTGGTTATCAATTACATTCTGTGGTTATCAATTATCCGTTTTCGCTCTTTTCAAACAAAGGCATCCCACGCATTTTCAGCTCTCGAGAAGTTTCCTGGCAATAGGTAGCCGGGCGCAGAAAACAAAGTGCTAAATTAGATTTTTCTATCTCTGTACTGATGTGAAAATAGTGTGAGCGTGAGAGAAAAAGAGATGGGGAGAAGCAGAGAGAGACATAGAGGGAGATCTGAAAAACATGTTTACCTCCTGTGGATTGACATCGACTGCAAAGGCTTCCCTTCTGGAGAGGTTCCCAACGTGAGGAGAGGCAGCGAGAGACAGAGTGGGAGAGCAGAAAGAAGAAACACACTTAGTCAAACCAACATTTTTCAGGGACAGAACGGCTTTTCATAAGGAAGAAATGTGTTGAGTTTAGTGGGTTAAGTTAAAGTGTTAGATGTTTGAGTCAGAATATAATATAAAAAATGATTTCAATGTTTTGAAGAAGTGAGAAGGGCCATTTTCTGCCTTGTTGAAATGTGTTATATATATATATATATATATATATATATATATATATATAGAGATAAATAAAATGCAACAAAAAGCAACAATACCCACTGGACACTGCATGCAGGATCTTGTACAACTTCCTGCATGACAACCTTTTTTTGGTTTTCCTTTTCCTTTCTATTGTTTACACAGATAGGCCTCCTTGTTTACCTTCCTTGCACCAGTACCGCACACTGGTGCGCCAGATGTTGAGCACCAGTCACCGTTGTTCCTGTGGTGCCCGGGAAATGCAGTCGTTTTGTTTTTTTTGCAAAAGTGTCCCACATGTTTTCAGTATTTTGGGGGAATCTTCTGAAGGTTAGGTTTAGGGCTGCAGAGCTTGCATTATGCAGTATGCGTTTATAAAAAGTGGTGGAGACACACTCTTGATCGTCTGCCGTCTGGCTGCAAAGCAGATTGTTTTGTTGTTTGTTTTGTCCTTTTGGGGATAGAGGATGAGGGCCACATGTGAAACATTTATTGTTGAGTTGAAAGTCAGACTTTTATTAAAGGGGACATCATGAAAAACTCTGTCTGTGTATCTGGAACCCACAAACTGTGAAATAAGACAACCGAAATCTGCTTAGATCAGAAACACGTGATTCAATGAGCCAATCAGATGTTGCACCCCTTCCTCCGTCCCACGCAGGCTCATTACAATGCATTGCTCTCCATCGGAGTATCCTCACTTGAGAAATGACGTTGCAAAGGTGCGTCGTATTTTTCTCGCAAGCCAATCAGTGCCCTCTGGGAGGTCTTAAAGAGACGGGCGCTAAAACAGAGCACTTCTGACAGAGGGCGAATAAAGGTATATTCAGATAGATGGTACGAGAAAAAATAATGTTCTTTGAACATTGAAGTATGTAAACATGTTCCAGGAGAAACCAAAAATACAATGTATGAACCTGAAAATGAGCATGACTCCTTTAAAGTCAGAATCTCAGAATTCTGACTTTAAAGACCTCAGAGGTCGAATAAACTTTTCACATGTGGCACAGCCCTCTTCCACAGGGTTCGTTCTCTTTAAGGTGATACAAATGATATCGCTTCTTCCTGGAGAGCAGCAGCCAAAACTCCAATCCACAGCTGACAGACGCTTGTGGGGAGAGAAAAGAAAAGAAAGGGGAACAGGTTTCCAGTGTCTTCTCAGGCATAATAGAAGCTGTCGGTGCCAAGCTGCACCTCCTCCGTCTCTGCCACCTCACAGCTCCTCTCCATCTGCACCTCGCTGTCGGCTCAATTCGAACGCTCCACTTATCAAACTGCAGACAGCCTGTTGAGCAACGCGGCACATATCTCAGTTCATTTTCTTCAAGGAAATTAGGCCGCAGCTGACCTTTTTTTTCTTCTTTAAGCTGCTGTTTCCTTGCCACGAAAACGTCATTTTCACAGTCTTTTTATGGGGCCTTTTAATGAGCCGGGAGTCTAAAGAAATTGCAATGGTTTCCTTCTGTGTCTAGTAAATTTGTAAAAAATATAGCTTTACTGACACCTCACTGGGCAGAATGACAAATTAACCTTTATTTTTATTTATTTTTAGCAGGCCAGTGTTTTCCGACAGCTCAAATGATGCCACGTTTTTTCACTGCCTTTATTGTGACAACGATATGGGAGAAATAACACATCACCAGAAGAAGAGCAAATACCATTTAACAATCATTATATGGGGATAAAGGAGAGATTCCTATGAGAACAGGAGAAGTAAGAGGTTTGAACGTCGAGTCGTCAGTTTCCAGTCGTCGTGCATTAACGAGCCCACCAGCTGTTGCAGTGGTGGGATTCCACGAGGCGATGAAGTCAAGGTTTCTCTCATCCACCAAAGAGGTCGCTCATCTCTTTGGTATGACTCTGTTTTTCTTAATTTTTTTTAGGATTGCATCAGATTTCTTTCTCTGTCTGTAGACTGAGGATTGGAGCCCACGAGCGGCGGCTCAGACAGTATGACGGGTCTCTGTTTTTTATATCACTGATGTAACGGATAATAATACCAACCCTCATACCATTTCTTCATTTCTGTTGTGAGCCAAGTAGGTGGATTATTTTCTGATTAGTCATTACCTAACTCTTTTTATTCTCTCTCTCTCTTCAGATGGTCACCACCTCTGGGAGACTGAGGCCAAGGTCGACAGAGACGCCTCAAAGCCTGTAAGTGATACGTGCGCCGCTGTTATCGTGACGAATCTGCTCTCATTTCAGGATTAAAGCGCTGACAACGACGCAGCTGCTCTCAAACATTTAACTGAACAAACTGGCAAAGCGCATTAGATCTTCACAAAACAGAACTAGTCGTAGGGTTAAAACACCCTGCGAGGGAAAAACTATTCTGGTGATCTATTTCCTCTATCTATAGTTTTCTCTCCTGACCTTTTAAGTTACTTTTTGTCAGGTGAAAGAAAAAAGATTTTTGTCAGGATCATGTTTGTGTTGTTATACTCATTTTGGCCACAAGAGGCATGTTCTAAATATGACTCAAAGCTTTCACTCACCTGGAAGAAAGCATGTCCTATTTAGACATCTTAGGGGTAGCGGTGCACTTCAGCCTCTTGTGTCTGAAAAGAGTATTACAACAACAATGTCAGGAACTTAGATAATCCTGGGGAAACCTTTTTTACACCTGTTCTCAAGTCACAGGAGAGAAAACCACTTAGATCCGACTTGTTTTGTCTCACTTGCTCAAATCAAGTGAGCTGAGCGTGAATTTATGTTAATTTCTGAATCATGGATCTAGATTTAGACAGTGGCTACGCCTTCTCTGCTGGCCCGCAGTGTTGTTTTTGAAACGCGTGGAAAAGGTTTTCAAAAGTTCAACCTCCACCCGGAGAGAGTTTGAGCTCGGCAGTGTGTCCCGTCTTGGCCTGGGACACACGGGAGAGGGAGAGAGGGAGAGAGGGAGAGGGAGAGGGAGAGAGGGAGAAAGAGAGAGGGAGAGAGGGAGAGAGGGATGTCGTGGTGGGAGTCTGGGAGACAGACGAGGGGATTAGAGAGTGTCTATATGTGAGGCGGTGCACCTGCTCTCAGTGTCTTCGCATTGCGAAACACTCTCCCTCTCTCCCTCTCTCTCTCTCTCTCTCTCTCTCTCTCTCTCTCTCTCTCTCTCTCTCTCTCTCTCAGTGCCTGATGGGACCCATCTGTCTGCTTGAATAGACAGAGGGCCTCCCTCCTCCCTCCCTCCCTCTCAGCCCAGTCTGCTGGACCGGTCTCATTTTAAACTCTGGCGCTGCCTCGGCCAGGTTTAACCTCGGCTGCTGCTCAACCACAACTCATTCAGAATACCTCACCGCCTCCGTCACCTGCATAAACTCCCCCCCCCCCCCAAGAGGAAGGTATATTTGGGAGACGAGGGATGATTCAGTTTTAATACTCCGAATAATTTTCAATTAGATGCATCAGATGACTCATATAAACTCAGATGAATGGCCTTGAAGCGCTCACTTGAGGAGTCCAAGAATGCTCCTTCATGCTCAGTTTGTTATCTTCCTCCCTCCGCATGAGAGAAATTACTTTTGTCATGTTAGAAACGTCTCAGC
This sequence comes from Myoxocephalus aenaeus, assembly GCA_038501785.1. Taxonomy (NCBI): domain Eukaryota; kingdom Metazoa; phylum Chordata; class Actinopteri; order Perciformes; family Cottidae; genus Myoxocephalus; species Myoxocephalus aenaeus. Next base: position 4,413,208 of record JBAMJR010000419.1, on the reverse strand, counting down.
GCTACAGCTTTGTGGATCGTCCGTTTGTTTGCCTGAAGTGAAGGCGCAGTCTGTCCTCAGTGGGTTGAGACGGTTTCAGAAAACAACGCGCGTGTGCAGAAAGCTTTCCGAAGTGAGTGAATGACTTCACTCGTGCGTGTTTTGGATTTGAGACTTCGCCTGCGTTCGTTTAGTTTGTTTCCCCCGTCTGCAGAGATTGATCCTGGCAAACCTGGACGCACTTACGATTTACGCACTGCGAACGGCGAAACGGCTTCCAGAGGTTTTTTTATCAGCTAATTCTCTGAAGGACAGAACCGAGAGAAGTCAAAAAAGCCTCATCTGGTTTCAATTCGTTTTACGGCTGCAGTGATTTAATACGACGTGTGTCAGCTCTCACCTGTGCAGTCGAGGCCGGCCATCCTCCGAAGCCCAGTTCTGGAGACAGATGGCTTCCTCTCCTGCTACTGAGCAGCACCTCCAGCCTTCAACATGCACTCACGTACATGGGGCTGGTGAACGCGGTCGCTCCTGGCCTTGGCTCGCTCCTCGGGCAGCAGGAAGCTCTGCTGGGGAAATAAACTATCCAGACAATCCCGAGTTCAATTTAATCCCTGTGCAAACAACCGTGGCTCTTTATAACCTCACTTCAAGGTCTCCTTGTGGCTCCTGCGTTTGGGATTAGAACCAGATTTTCAGATTTTTATCCACCGCCTTTAACACACACAACTTCAGGCTATGGATTTGAAGTACAATCCAGACACATCCTCTTTGCTGACCTGCAAACTAAAACAATACTACGGAAGCCCTGAGAGGCAAATGAGACAAAACAGTTCGATCCATTTTCTAAGTCTGATCTGTTTTCTCTCCTGTGTTTATGCCTTAAGAACTGGTGGAAAGAAGGTTTTTCTATAAATAAATAAAAAAGTATTTTTTCATCTGTGTTTTTATCACTCGCCTCTCAGGCATTCTGTAAAATACTAATCATAAGCACTAATATTTTATAGCTCCAAGCAGTTAGGCTTAGCAGCAAATAGTCAACTGTGTGAAAGCAAAAATTGGAAAAAAGACAAAGCAATAACAACAAAAAACAATAAATACATAAGGTTTCTCCACCGTAAAACCACAAAAATCGTCTGCAATGCACCAATTTATGAATTTATTCAGCTTTAAAGGAATATAAATCATGAATAAGCTCAGTTTCTCCTTTTTAATGTAATATTCTTTTAGCTAGTGTGGTTTCTTTATGCCTTTTCCATTCCAGAGCAACCACTAGGAATTGCTTTGTCATCGACATTTGCAACCAGACCTTTTTCATATTTAAAATGAGACCAGATGAAGAAACAAAAAGGGTTTAATACAAAAATTGGAGAATTAGATTAATTAAAGCTAAATAGCAATGCAAATGAACACAGTAAATATAAAACCCGATACCATAAATAACATTTGAAAGCTTTATACAATACAATAATTAAGGAATTCTCTTTTTGTTGATACAAACTATAAGAATACATTTAATACATTTCTTCATTTAAATGTTCTGTGTTGCAGACTTCACTACTCGTTGAAATCCCTCCCTATCGGAGCCAAAGACTCTCCACTCCGGTTCACGTGAACTTCTACGTCTGCAATGGCAAGAGGAAAAGAAGCCAGTACCAGCGCTTCACCTACGTCCCCGCCAGTGGTAACGCTCTGCTCTCACACGCTCTCACTGCTCACGAGAAACACATTTACAGTCTTCTGATTTAGCATTTAGTGACGTTACAGAGTTTAGCTGCTAAAAATAAAATGGAAATCCTTCAATTTACAAGGCCGACATCACCACACCAAATTGCAAAGGCGTATTAGACTTGAACCTCACAGTTTAAAGGGACGTTATCAATGCGTTATCAACAGGTGATCAATATGTGTCCAGAGACCGTATATGAAGTGCACTTATCCAGCGTGACGCACTGTGAAAGGGTTAAAGTTGTAAGACTAATCCACAGACAACTCCCAGACCGGACAACGCCGTGGTAGCGACCTGTCAATCACAAGGTAGCCCCGCCCCGAAGCATACTCTTCTTCACGATCTATTTGACTCTAAATGGTGCATAATTTAGTAAATGAACATCATGCTGTATTGAAGAAGACTTGCAACTAGAGATTGAGACATAAACTCATGTTTACAATGTTTACTGAGGGAATACATCAAGAGAGAAGTAGAGTCATTTTCTCATAGACTTCTATACAACCAGAGGAGTCGCCCCCTGCTGGACATTATGATGCAGGTTTAAGGCACTTCAGCATTGATTTCTCATTTGAGAAGCGGAGGTTGCCGCCGACCAGAGCGACCACCGACCAGAGGTCTAAGCCACAATGTACCAAACAGCCTCTTCCATTCGAGGGTTGTGCTGTGCTGACATTTTCTGTCACCATGGTGCTTCCTACACAATACATTGTCATACAAATTTGCCACCAAAGGCGTAGAATAGTTAATACCCCATTATTACCTCTAATGCTGCGTTCACACCAAAAGAGTTGCGAAATATTTGCGCGAGTAGATTACATGTTAAGTCAATGCACAGACGCGAATGGTTGCGAAAAAGCAAACTTTTCGCCGGGCGGAGCGAATGAGACGAAAAAGCGTTGCGAAAATTCGTTTTGCGTTGCGAAAGCCAATCAGCGTTGAGAAGCTCCGCCCGTCGTCACCGCCGTTCTGCCGTCACTGAATCAAACTGCGGGTCCGCTGAAGGAGCGCTGGAAGCGGCTTCATTCAGACACTCGTCCCGGAGGAGTCGGAGCTGTGTGCGACTACGGATAATATTATGAACCCAGACACGATGTTCCCACGTGTGTGGGACTTCCTCAACAAGTATAAAGCAGAACTAGTGGTTATTTCAATGGTGAATGGCGGAAATGGTAACTGTTTTCACGGAGTAAAGCCACGGAGATAAGCCGCGCCCCCTTTCCGCAGCGAAAAGCAAATTAACCACATAAACCACTCTTTTGGTGTGAACGCAGCATCAGGCCTCAGCACATCGTCGCATGTTCTGCCTTTCTTTTACTTCCCTGTCATCCCCGCAGCGCTCCGGCACTCACCAGGCTGCTCTTTGCCGTTCATACAGCAGACTAATGAGAAACATTTTAGCCAGCGTTTCACATCTGAAGACGAGAACAAACAGTTTGTATTCCCCCCTCGTCTTGTGGTTTCCTAGGGAGGAACAAAGCAACGCTATTATTCCTTCATTGTTCAAATAAAATCCATAAAATCTGTTATTTTCCATACCTGTACACAGCGACTGGACGCACAGGGGCGGGGTGTGTGGAGGGAGCGGAGGGGCGTGTTATTTGAAGAGGGAACCCGCTGCCAAGCTAAATATAAACACTGACCCACCAACTGAAATGTTAAAAAACCTCTGCTAATTGCACTCCGGGCTTGGAGTGAAACATCCAGTGGGTGGTTCAAAGCGGTGATTCAAGCGAACCGGCCCAGCCCTGTACGTGGGCGACGGAGCGCCCCGATGTGAAAGTGGAGCATTGTCCTCAGGACGCAGTGTAAAGGAGGGGCGGGACGGAGAGGAGGGGGAGTCTGGCCTGGTCAGGGTCTCCTAAAGCCGGCTGAACAACGATAAGGAGGAAGTCAAGAAAAGTGTTGCTTTCTTCTATAATGTCTCGTCACTTCTTTGCAGCAGCAGGTGTTGCAGGTTCATTTTGGGACACGCGGCTGATTTTCACACTCTGGAAAAAAAAACCCGGGGGCACGCTCCCTTTTTTTTGCGGCAAGACAGCCTTCTTCCTGTGCATCTGCCTCTCTCTCTTCCACAGGCAGGCAGACGCTCTTCCTTCCAAACAGGCCCCAAATAGGGGTGCATGCACTATTTTAGTGCTGCGGTTTGTTGCAACCATCTCGTCGCAGTTCCTCTTTTACAGCTGTGCAGTAAAGCCCTGACACGTCTCCTTTTGGTCTCATTAGCCACTTCTTCACCTCGTAAGGTTAAAAATATCTGAATTAAGAGATTACAAAAACAAAGCTGTAGATAAACAACTACAAAATGAACAATGTGGATCAGTAAAATGCAGGATTGCTAACCGAATGGTTACAGTTCATGCCAAATAACTTCAGCGTTCTGGGTTCGATTCCGGCCTTGGGACCTTTGTTGAATTAAAGGCGGAGAAATGCCCAGAAATAAGAAGCAGAATCACAGAAGGAAGAATAAAGTACGAGTCATTTCCTACTTAAGCTTCCCACGCTTCATATTGTGATTTAAAACAGCTTTGCCACAAAAGCAAAGAGGAAATCGATCCAGTTGGGCGACGCAGTGCAGCAGCTCGGGGTCAGAGCCGCTTCCTCGTCACCGGACTGAGGCGCTTGTTTTACGTTCATGTAGTGTCAGGAGCAGCAGATTGACAGAGCACATTTTCTAAAGACTTGGTGTCCAACATGGCTAAGACTCTGGGCCTCACTTTGTACGCTAACCACCATCCTCAGCCTCCATTTTGTCTTTATCACCTACATTTTGTGTAAAAAAAAAATAAGAAAAAAAAGAAAGAAAGCAGCTTATACGTTCAGTTAAACTTCTCTTCTCTAATTTGTTTTAAATTGCCGAACCCTGCTGAGTATAAAGCCCCTGTTGCAGCAGCATATTTCATACCTCACATTTAGTGGGTATTAGCACCGGAGCCGGGTCCAAAGAAAACAGGCATTTTATTATAGAAGCAGCTGGATGTTTCTCGTGTTGATGAGTCATCCCTTTTACTTTTATTTTTTTTTCTACTTTTGTGAATATTTTCAGCCGGGTGGGAGAGCCTGGGCCCAGACACAGAGTCTCATTGATGAGAGTGTTTGTTTGGCAGCGGGTATCCTAGCCACAAACCCACTCACTCAGTCACACTTGCAGGAAGGCTGGGCTGCTTCTTTACTCATTTAGCTTCCCCTCTCTTCTCATTTCCCCTCCCAGCCCCGACGATAAAGACGGAGCCACGCGACGACTTCGACGCCCCTCTGGTGTGCAGCCAGCGCGGCCTGAAGCCATACTTCCCCCCTCAGGCCATGGCCCCGATTGTGACCTCTGACCTCCGGCCGTGCGTGGTGGGTGGGCCTTACTCCGTCAGTCTTGCAGCCAAGCCCTCCCCGCTGCCCGCCTCGTCCTCTCCGAGCACCAGCCCCAAACTGCACGACCAGTCGCCGCCGCCCTTCTCCAAGTGCCTCTCCGCCGGCCCGCAAGTCCAGCACCCGGGCCAGCAGTCCCCGATCTCTCACGTCTCCATCATCCAGGAGACGCCCGGGCGCTACCAGCCGCTCGGCTTCTACCCACCCAGCAGCTCCTCCTCCTCCTCCTCCCCCCCGACCTCGCAGCCCTCCACGCCGACGGACGGCCCTTTCTCTCCGGCCGTCTGCGTGACGCCGGCCCCGCCGGGCAGCGGCAGCGCCAGCCCAGGAGCCGAGCAGCACGCCAAGGGGCCACCGAGGGGGCGGGGCTCCCTTCAGGAGGACGGCAGTCCGCCGGCGCTGGCTGTCAGCATCAAACAAGAGCCGCAGGAGCTGGACCAGATGTACCTTGATGACGGTGAGTGAAAACGTCTTTATTATTATGCAAAATTAAGCGTAATTTATTTTGCGCACCGATACAAATAGAAATAGAAAAACACGTCCAACTTACAAGACAAGAAGGTTTTAATTGCGCCCCTTAACATCCATGTCATTCCCAGTTTGGAGCTTTTGTTTTGGAGAAAATCTCCTTATTTGATTTCTTGTTGAGAGATAAATGAGAATTTTGATACTGCAGCTGGTTAGCTTAGCTTAGCATAAATACTGTAAACAGGGGGAAAGGCTCGTGGCTCTATCTGAAGGAAACAACCTCTTCCTTCCAGCACCTGAAGCTCGCTCATTAATGTTAGTGTTTAGTCCCAATGAAATGGAAGTGCAAAAACTACTGTGTGCCAGAAAGAGAGCAAATATGTGTATTTAACCAAACTTTTAAAACCCTTTTTCACAATATAAACAAACAAAAAACGTAAAAAATCTACTGTTTATTGTAGTAGCACAGACATAGCTTCTCTTCAGGTGTTTTTCTTATTCTCAATGTTGTGAAACCCTGATATTACTGTCAGTCACAGGCCACGTAGGAGCAGCTTGGTGTGGTTAGTGATGGCGGTGCTGAAAGGTTCCTCACTGCTGCGGCGAGTCCTCTACTTTACGTGATTAGAGGCTGTCAAAAGTCCAACATTTTTATAATATCTCTTTACGAAATCTCTCACTTTTGTGGCTTTCCGTCTCTGTGAGCCGTCTCACTTCTGAGGTAATTCGATCAAAGCAACCCGGTGGGTCTCGCTTGATATATTCGTCTGTAAACCCCGAATGAGACGAGCCGGCCTAAAGCTCGCTGATATAATGAATACCGTCGTCTTCTTTTTGTATTCATCTCACAGAGAGCAGCTTTTTTTTTTTTTTTTGGAGCACAAACTCTTCATGATCTCACTGCTCAGGCCCTCTGCGCTCACCGCTGAGGTTTCGGAGGCCGCATGCTCCACGGTGATTTGAAATAAATTGGATAAACGATCTTTCTCCGGGCTGTGTGCGAGCCCCGTGGAGGAAGGGGAGCGCAGTAGATGAAGCAACACTAAGCAGCAGCTATCAGCAGGCTTTGATCCGTCACCAGCCCCCCCCCCCCCCCAGCTGAATCGTCTGGCCGAGCTTCCTGGCGATGGCGAGTGAGACGCTGTTGTCGGGCCGCAGACTGCGGGACAGACTGCTCCCATGCCACTTCCTCTAGGCAGTCTGGGTAAATGCATTAACACTTGTTCGCCCCGTCTGCGGGGATATTTGGCCCGGCTCGAGCTAAAGATTTGATTACACTCAAAACTGGTGCTCATGTCCCTCGAGGGTTTCTGCGGCTCAAACCAGGTGTAGTTAAAGTCTGAGTTCTAAAGTAGGCCACCGTCACCACCATCACGGACCTTTCTGAGGAGCCGGGCCCCGCCGATTACACTTGTTTTCTTTGGCAACTTGACGGAGAGTAGACGAAGCATTCCAAACTTAATGTGGCTTCTCACTTCATTAGCTCCTCTGGCAGCGTCTCAGACGAGTCCGCGCTCTACGGTCTCGCTCAGGCGTGGCGTCGCTGTGATTTCATGTCGGCCATGATCCTCTGACTGCTATTACAAACACGAGCGGGATCATGTTTGTGTTTATGGGCTGTGAATTAGGAAATCACTGTCCGCGCATTACTGCCAGAAGCCGAGATTAATCATTGGCATTTATTTATTTTAATGTTGTGCGATTTTCTTTTCTTTTTCAGAAGAATTTGACGCAAATGATTTCAATGGGTGAACCTTTATCCACTCATACTGTGCAGTAACTGCAGAAAACTTCACTTTTGAATGCAAGTGACGGTCAGGTGGTGTTGCCTTTTGGTCTGTAATCAGAGCTGATGTCCATCCTGCCCTCTCGTATTAACCAGTGTCACTCCTGGTTATGAACATGTCTGCTCATGGAAAGTCTGAACGTCTGGTTATGCTGAGGCCGAGGGAGATGGAGGCCGGCCACGCCGCCATAAAACTTGCTGACTGCAGGCTCGCATGCTTCCCTTTGGCTCAGAGGGCGGTCTGGGAGAGGTGGCCAAAGCCATACGTTATACTGCACGGTAGTGTGCCGCCGACCTTTTTGTCAGCGGTGAGGTAGCATGAGCAGAACATTATGAACCCAGATCTGAGCCAAATAGCATTACGGGATGCTTTGTGCCTTGTTGGATGTCAGGACGGTACAATTGATGGGCAGAGACTTTGGGGGATCATGGGAAAAGTATTTGTGAGAAGCATCTGACTGATTTTATACAGTAGAACTCACTTGCTTCCTTAAATAATGTGTAGCCACACAAAAAGAAGCACCAGTTTGTTTGATTTACAAGCATTTTTATTCCGACTTCACATATATGGTTGTTATTAATTATCAGACATTCTTTTCATGAATAGTTTGTGCTTCACACGGTATCATCGGAGGAAGTGTATCAGTGGATTATCGCATATTCCTCAACATCAGCCAATCAGAGCAGACGTCGCTTTTTCTGGAGGGGACAGGCGCTAAAACAGAGTGTTTCAGGCAGGAGGTTGAACAAAATAACGTGTTTTTTTAAACCATTAAAGCATGTAAACATGTTCTAGTAGAAACCCCAAATACAAGTATGAGCCTGAAAATGAGCGTGATATGTCCCCTTTTAAAAAGTTCAGTTTTCAAAAGACCCATTTTAAATGTTCTTAGTTTACTAGTTTTTCGAGTTGTGTTGACTCAATTTGTACATTTGGTGCTGAACGTTGTGATTGTGTTGAATTATAAGTTCTAAACTTTTTTTTTATTGTGGTAACATTTCGCTGACGTCCTCTCCTCTACTTTAAAGTTTACAAAAAGCTATTGTCTGCAGACATTTTTTTTTTTTTATATATATATAGAATACCTGGGTTAAAAAAAAAAAAGAGTTGGCCGAGCGTGCGGTGAACTACAGAACCGCTCTGTGGGACTGACTGCAGTAACCCAGTAGGAGCCTCATGATGTGGGCCAAGAACATCTCGTGGCTTGTGGCCTGGACTTGACGTGGCAGTAAAGAGGGTGAGGGGGGGGCCCATTATTCTCTCATTGTCTCAGCCCGGGTCCCTCAGCTGATTTATTCACAGCGATCAGAGAGCGGTTTATAAATCTGGTTTATAAATTCCTCCTGCAGTATTGTGTTGTTCCAGTGGCGGATCGTATTGATGCGTTTCAGCCCTTAATGAGGCAAACAGCGGTGGCCCGCTAATTGTTTGGGAGTTCCTCGTCTGTTGGGGGTTTCCTGGTTGAGGGAGCCGGGCTGTATCAGTCGGGTCCAGCTGCAGTGGACCTGCATGGGACAGGAAACCGGTTCCTGGATTACTTCATAGCAATCCCCAAATTGCCGTCAGGTTCTCGAAGACGTTTGTGGAGTTGTAGCACTTTATTGCTTGATTGAAGTATGAACAAAGAATGACCACAGATAATGAAAATACAGTATACTGTTTATTCATATTTTTGTTTCATAAGTAGTTTCCTATACCTTTGGTTCTCCGCTGTGCTTAAAGTCTGAACTTCATTCTTCACCGTGGAAACAGCAGTTGAGTGAACGACATCACCACAAGGTCGCAGACGTCTGGACTCGAGTCACATGACTAGGACTCCAGTCCCAAAAAGACTTGCTCGTGATTTCACTCAGACTTGAACCTTTTGACTTACTGACTTGCATACTTGAGACCTTCCTTCAAGCCCAGAGATGCAAAATTATGTTATTTTAAAAAGTGTCCCACAAATCAATACATTTCCTGAATCGACTAACGTTAACGCTATTCCTTGCAAAACATGGAGGGTGAAAACTCCAGGTGAGGAGCACATTAGGACTTGTTTAGGACTCGACACTCAAAGTGTTTGACCTGGGATTGTCCGTCTTGACTTAAGACTCAAGTGCAAAGACTTTAGACGTGCAGAACAATGACTTTGGTCCGACCTCTGCCATGTAGTAGCTGTTCCAGAGATTGTTGTATTCATAATGAACCTTGAACCTCAGGAACGAGATGTCCTCAAAGAAAGTTTGAGCAACCGGGCAAACTCTTTTCTCTGATGGAGAGTATGTGATATGATGGAAACCTTCAGAACATTTACTAAATAGACATTGAAGTGAGATTGTTTTTATGATATATTTTATAATGTATTTATAATATTTGATATCCTCATTTTAATCCTATTTCTGTACGGCAATAGTGAACACTGTCTCTTTGAAGATCAAGCATTCCTTATAACAATGTTGTAATGTTAAAAATAAAGTTGATTAGTTTTTCTCAAATTTTAATCAAAATTCACTTCTATATCTCTGAATGAACCCCCGTGTATTTGGGTATAGGAGCCCACTCAGTGGACGCTGGACTTTCTCTCGAGCAAATCAATGTGAGCGCAGAACACATGACACAGATGTCACACTGGTGCTGGGCCTATTTTTAGGACTTTGCTGTGAACACACTTAGAGATCAATACATTGCCTCTTTTTTTTTTTTTTTTTTTCAATTAGATCCTCCACGTCAAATGTGATGGCACAATGAAAAGTGGGCCATGGTAACGGACACATAAACAGCCCATGTTGTGTCCTCAGTGGGGCAAAGTGATAAAGAGTTGTACTGCCCTGCCTTCCTTTGTTTTATATCAGGAAAAAAAACACTGAATTCTGTTTTTTGACTTTTTATTATCATGCTGGAGCTGCTCCAGCACACGCGGCTCACGATTCCGCTACCGGACAGGCGTTTACATGTTTTGGAGGCCTGACAATGTCTCGATGTCCTAAATTTACTGCCGGGCTCGTTGTAATAACGTCCCCTTGAGGTTCTTGAACTCAACGATCGTATCCTTCCACCTCCAGATGCGCAGGAGGTCAAAGCCAGATCAAATAGAGGAGAGGAGGTCAGTCAGTTCAGTCTGGGCCGGGAAGAGCACACATGGCAGCGGAACGACACGCTGTAGGAGGGTGGAGATGAGGTTAGACTGTTTATTTCTTCTGGTTCACGTGTGTCTTGTTGGTGATGTAATGGTTCACATGGCTGGTGGCATGCTGTCCTGATGATGTGCTGCGTTACAGAGCATCCTGCATCACAATACACACGGCAACATTCACCATCTAATCCTGCTGCTACCTGACGGAGTTGCTACCGATCCCGATGGAGCTGCAGCTGATGTCTGGAGAGTTTCACTTTAAGTTCTCTCCGCTGTTCTCACAGTCACACATTCATCCTGACACAGAGGTCGGCACCAGTGGCTTTGCATGTTTTAATTCAGCGCATTGCCTGTGTAACACAAAGTCTTTAGGTTGATTTGATGATAATGAATATTAATTATTTGTTTTTGTTTTTGTTTTTAGAAGGGTTTTGATGGGCAGCCTACTCTTCGATGCATGCGCGTCCTTGAATGCACCATTATTGAGACGTTAATCCTTACTCACAACAGCGTTACCGCACAAAATATAACAACAACAAATGGCCGAAATCGGAGACACAGAGACTGAAATATTTAGAACTTAGAAGCACCAGATCCTACATTTCCCATAATGCAACCAATAGCACAATTGTGTTTGGTTGTAGTCTCCAAGGCCGACATAATCAATGTTGTTTTGCCCATAAAACCTTTATCCAGAACCACAGACGACATTAAATACAGAGAATAAACTTCTGAACATGAACGAAGAGTTGTTTCTTTGGCCCTCTGCTAACTCTAGACGAAGAGACTCAGAGCCCCTGCATATGAATGTCCCTGTCGTCTTGACGAGTGTCTTGACGTCCTTCACAAAGACACAGTGCTGTGAATCTCACCCCGTCTCCGTCGCCACGTCGTGGGTCCAGTGTGTTTGTGTGTTTGTGTGACACGCTCATGTGAGATCGCTCTGCGCTTATCAAGCCGCTGGAGAGCTTCCTGTTGCTGTATTTATAGCAGTGTCAGCGAGGCCGAACACGTGAACTCCATGTCTCGTCGAGTGTAACGTATCGCTGCCCGGGTGATACGTTTTACTACCTCGTGGTAATGACGCACATTGGTTTAACTTTTTGTTAGGCACGCTGGTTCACTGAGGGAAAAGGCTGCTCTGCTGCCTGCGACCAAAATAAACTTTTTCAAAAAAGAGAGAGAGAGAAGAAGAAGTAATTCCATTGTGTGGAGTTTAATCTCTGGTTTCCAAGGCTGCTTTTCCAAGCGTCCAGCAGTCAGAGGGAATTCCTCCCTCGGCCCCGCTGGCTCGGCTTCTCCGAGGCCCGAGCCGAGCAGGGGTGTTCCCCTTCCCCTCGCACATTTCTCATCCCTGTGAGATCTGAGAAAAGGGGGGCTGATTAGAAAAGTGGGAAGCTGATTAGAGAGGGAGGATCTGGATCTCTTCAAAGTGATAAATGAGGTCACAGACAGGAACAGGGAGAGAAGGAATGAACCCGCTGAATCCCCTTTAGTGAGGGGAAAGAATGATATGTGATAAGAGTGATATGTCTCTGTTGTCAGAACATTGATACCTATATATATATATATATATATATATATATATATATATATATATATATATATATATTAACTTTATATATATATATATATATATATATATATATATATATATATATATATCTATTCATATTTTCCTGGTTTAGCTTTAGTCCGCCCACTCAGTTGCTCTTGCCCCCCCCCCCCCCCCCCCCCCCCCCACCTCCATCAGCCAAAGGACTCAGCTGATAGAAACAGATAAACAAGTGCACCTGGATCCTTTCGAGACAGCAGGCGGTTGCATCATCTCTCTTGATAGACGGTCTGGGGATCTCTGATATACGTGATTCTATTAGTTGACTCAGAGGAAATAACGGGTCCCATAGAGCTCAGAGAATTGTATTCCCTGTAGCTGAAAACAGAACTTTATTTTTTTATATCATACCTGGCTCATTGTTTTGGGTTTTGCGGTCCATACCTTTTAATGTTTTTTTTTAAATTATTAGCAGTCAGCTGTTTTCGCCGCTGCACGCTACCTGCTCAGCACCACACAGGGAACCGACAGAGTTAGCAACCAGTCGGTTATCAAAGTGAAACATTTAGCAGCACAAGAGCCAGGTGTCTCCCCCAAATCAGAACAGAGAGGAGAGTCGATATTGAACGCTAATGTCGCTAACTGGTCTGCTAGATGTGTGAATTAGCAACTGTTTGCTTACTTTTTAGCCAAATCCACTGTATGGGGTCATAAAGCCACTGAAAACTAGTCGTAGATGTTTAGTAAAGGTTAATGTTCATGACAAGCAAAAATGAAATGACTACCACTACAAAGAAGCTGATTGAGAAAGTTGGTTTTCAGGAGCTTTAAAGGCATCACATGTGATATATACTGAACACTTACTTATTCATGACGTCATGAATACTGACCGCCCTTTCTCTCTTCCTTTGCAGTCAATGAGATCATCAGGAACGACCTGTCGAGCATCTCCGTCCACAGCCATGCGTAGTTTCCCGTCCTGACACGGGAACCCCCCAAAAGGGAAACGCCAAACAAAAGATTTCATCTCGTGCTTTTCATGCTTGAACTACAGCGTGCAGGAAGCAGCAAAAAAGGAAACACAAAGAGAACAAATGTAAATGTGTTGTCCAGATGACCCCGGGTCCAACGTGTGCCTTGTTTTTACACGATGCCTTTACACAGGAATACATCACGTGACTGACTTCAGCAACCAGACCTGCCGCCTCAACAACAACGTATGCTTTTAGAGGACCAAAACATGTTTTTATATGTCTTTTTTTGCTGCAGTTTGTAAATGATTCAGTGCCTTTTGAGTTATGTAATTTGTATATACAGTGCTTCAGTTTGCATATCTGGCTTTACAGAGACAAAAGAGAAGTGCCTTTTTGACTGGAAACAGAAAAACGTGTTCGACTCCATAAGATTTTCTACAGCGCGATAATGAACCGTTTGCTGAAAAGAGGCAATAAATGGTAATTGTGGGATAAAGTTAATGCTAAAAGAAGGTGTCACGGTAGCACAATTGAAAAATTGTCATTAGCAACCAAAAGCTGCTGGTCATAGCAGACCAAGTGAGGCTCTAGCAACAAAACCCAGAGTGTATTGGATTGAATTGATCAATGGTGTGTTTTATCTCAAGAGTTCAACTTTTCATTTGTAAAAGGAAGAATGTGTCATTTTGTCTCACTTTAAATCATATTTTGTCAGCCTTTGTTTTCGACAAATCAAGTTAAGGTTATTAAACAATGAATACATTTTCTGTATTTGCAACCAACAATAAGCACTTAACCACTAAACTCGTGGTATCACTTGTAGTTTGTTCCGTTTAGGGGCCATTTGCTGTCACCTGAAGTCAAAGCAACAATGGCAAAACTTTTCAGGTGATTCAAAGTTACCCAAACCTCATACAGAGTACTTATGTCGTTAAGCACTCGTACAGTACACAAGCTACGGAAGCCCAGAAAGGGAGGTGAGAAAATATTTTTTCTGTTGTTGTATTACTCAATTCAGCCACAAGAGGCTGAAGGGCACCACGACACCATGTTCTAAACGGGGATAAGAGCGTTCATGTTTTCTTCCAGTGGAGTTTTAATTCCTCCACGTGCTCTAAACACAAGGTACACATACATAGTGTGTTAGCAAGTTATGTAGATTAAAACTCCCGTGGAGGAAAACATGATTTCTTTGGGGGGCTATTTAGAGCATTGGGTAGTGGTGCTCTTTAGCCTCTTGTGGTCGTAATGAGTATTACAACAACAAACGCTTGCCATAAGCAGGACGATGATCCTCAAAAATAATTAAAAAATTAACCCTGGCACCAACAAAAAATCCCTCACTTGCCTCTCATGGCTTCTGTAAAAAAAAAAAAAAAAAAAAAATATTCACAGAATAATGAGACATTTTGAGTCATTGATTTATGCATACTGACTGAAAATACATGAACTTTGGAGTAAAGGGTTGGCTACAGTCGTACTGGTTTGACTTATCGAAGAAGAGAGCTAGCCTGGAAGCTATGCAACATGCCGGTGGTCTCAAGGAATGTAAGAGAGAAGGCCTCTAACCCGATGAATACTTAATAAGTGAACAGCAATACAAATATATAAAAGTATTTTTTTTTTGTGTTTTCATATTTATTCTCTTAGCATGTGCTCCGTTTATCCACGTTCATCATTCACCTGTTTCCCATGGTTCCCTACATACTGTGGTTATCTACTCCTTAGTTTGCTCTCTCATAGTAAACCTGAAGGGCCTCACACACTTTGGCTCCCAGGTTTTATTTGTATTTATGAGTCTTAATCCTTGTAACTGAAGCCATACTGGAATGTTTACCGCGGAGATGTGTTGTTGTTGTTGGTCAACAACTCATAATTCTGCTTTGTGATCTATTTTTGTGTATTTGTCAATAAATAAGTCTTCATCTCTTTCATGTGATTGATCGTTTTTGTACCTTTAATTCGATCAATATATACACACAGTCCTCGCATCTCAGCAGGGAGAGTATTGAGGAAGACGCCTTCAGATTCGACTTACATGTGGAATCATCTCCATAATGGTTACAGCTGCGCTGGGCCGGATCGTATGTTAAAGGCCACACCGACGGCTTTGCATGCAACGCAATCGCATACAAAGCAAGTTTGATGAGTCAGCATGATGATTTCCGTCCAGAAATGAATGGAAAACGAGTGCTGAATGGAGCAATGCGTTCGTGAGAAATGCATCCGCAAAAGTCTTCCAACGTTTAGCGGGCTTTTTGCAGTTTTAAGTCGACGGTCGTCAGTTATGCAAACTCCAGAGCGGATGACCAATAGAGCTTTGGATGTTGTGTACGAGAGCACCTTGTTCTGAAGTCTATTCTTCAGAAGCCAATGCTGCTGTTATGCAGCTAATGTCACGCAAACGGGACACAATAAACTCTTGGACTACAGGCTGCAGAGAGAGGAAAATAAAATAGAATAAAAATAGTTCCGTGCATGTTAGTGAGTCCCAGTGAGTGAGCCCACTAGCTAGCTTGCAGCGAGCCCACTAGCTTGCTTGCGGCGAGCACACTAGCTAGCTTGCAGCGAGCCCACTAACTAGCTTGCAGCGAGCCCACTAGCTAGCTTGCTTGCGGCGAGCCCACTAGCTAGCTTGCAGCGAGCCCACTAGCTAGCTTGCGGCAGTTACAGCTGATAACGGAGCATCCATGACGCTCTAAATTTGGAATTTAGCACTTTTAAAGCAGAAACCAACCTCACATCTATAAAAGTAAACCCACAACTATCACACAGTGACCTCCCGATACTCGAGTGCATCCACATTTACGCAGCGTTTTACTCTTCTCTGCCACCATGGTTGTCAGTGTTTTATAATAACTAAAGAATATCAGCGTTATATGAATCTTCATGATCGATAACTCCAGTGAGAATAATCCCTCTAGTGTGTTTATTTGTATCTGTAAGCTGTAAGTTGTAAGGCGCTACTACAACAACAAATTTCCCCTTGGGGATTAATAAAGTATATATCTATCTATCTACTGTTTCTCTTGCATGATGTAATATCCCTCAAGGCCCCTCCGGAGCGCTGGGTGTGTGCTACACTGCCACCGTGTGCTCTGCAGCATCTCCTGCGCGTGGAATGACTGACAAAGGCCGCCGAGGTTTTTGGTCGTGTGTGTTTTCTTTTCTTGACCTGACTGTCACAGCCGAACCTCCTACACCGAAACTCTGCTGTTAGGAAAATCAGGGCGTGATGTTTGTTGGTTTTGCTGGGCTGCCTCGCACCTGCCTCACACCTATTATGAAAATCAGGACTCATTTTGATCTAAACAGTTGATTTAAACAGCACTCTTTGGGAAGGTCCGAGCAGCAGCCGAATACACCTGGTGAGCTCTGACTTCGCGAGTGTTGAGTACTAAGTTATATATAATTATATGATTATAGGTATACAAGGGTTAGGGTTATGACTCGGTTTAATATTGAGTCTTCAATGTTTCATATATCGGCTTATACGTCTTCATATGAATGTAGCATCATGTATGAACGTGTATAATATATGGTTTCATTACCAAACTAAGAATTCAAATCAAAAGCACAGTGCTTTTTATTTTTTACAAACTCCAAACAAGTATTTTTGAGAATCAAGCGATTTGCTTTATTCTGGTTCAAGATATACTGGAATATTAAATAATTTCTATTGGAGAAAAGATTTAATTTATATTGGATCGGTGTATTTTATAGAATTTAAATTGTACAGAAAATACTGTTTGGATTTTCCTGAAAAGATTACAAGTTCAAACCCTTCCAACCGTGAAGGAATCAGAGGACGTTTGTGCGTTTTACAGCACAGTATATATCACTCTGTATTTATGTTCCTTTGCTTTCATACTCAAAGATAAAACTAAGAAAATATAGACTTTTAAATGCCCATCAGTCTCTCTGATGCCTTGTTTCTTTCAGCTCTGTCCAGCAGTCTGGTAGGATGTCGAATAACACCACCGTGTGTGTGTATCAGAAGAGCCAGATCGTGATCCTCTCAGTGGTCGACATCGTCACTCTCCTCATGGGAGAACCGGTGATCGCCAAACTGCTGTGGATCACCTGCACGTCCAAGAAGACGACAGATATCCTGAACATCAATTTAGCTCTCTTCCACAACGTGCAGTACTTGATCTCCATCTTCCATCTCATGTGTGTGGTATTGGAGAAAGGAATCCACACACAAATCTCCCGTTTTTTGTTAGTGTACATACAAGTCGGGGGGCCAATGGGTCTGTCCTTCATCTGCCTGGAGCGATACGTAGCAGTGAGCCACCCCACCTCCTATCCTCTGCTGAAGACCTACCGCTTCAGGGAGCTGTGTGCCGGGACGGTGTGGCTCCTCTCCGTGCCCCTCGCTGCGCTGACTGTCTTGGCTCCGGGTTCTTCCTTCTCCATCAAGGAACCCGTGGCGACAATTGTCCCGCTCTGCGTGATGATGACCATGGCGATGATGATGTTCTGGTGCAGCTTCAGGATTGCCAAGGTGCTGAAGAAGTGCGGCCCGGGCCGGGACGAGCTGCACCCTGTCAAGAGGAGAGCCCTGAAGACGGTCCGTGCCACCGCGATCATCACCATGTTCTGCTACTTCCCAGTTACTTCAATACAATGCGCGAATAGGTCAGGCGGCCTGGATGAATGTATGATCACGTCTACGTATATATTATTGCTGTCTATCGCGAGTGTTGTGCATCCAGTGCTGTACCTCTCCACCCAGGGAGAGCTGTTTGACTACTTAAAGGTTCTCTCCTGGCCATGCACAGCATTAACAGCGCAACAGCCATCTGCTAAGTAAGTATATATAATGCAGTAATAATAATAACAACTATTATCATACATATTATTATAATTATATGAAAATGCTAATAATCATAACAACAACATCAACAATAATAATTATAATAATTATATGATATAACAATATTAATATTATTAATAATAATAACTGTATTTGTATTCAATCCTTTAATACAAGAAATGCAGCACAAGTTTTTCAATAAAGGAAGCCAGACAGAATGAATATTTAAGAAAGTCAGAAGTAAAAGCCTTTACGCGTACGTCCCGGGGCGTCGTCACCCTGACGTCACCTCTTTGGCTCATACGGTGTTGAAGCATCGAGTCTCCATCTTGTTTCTTGAAACCCATAAGTAACATGAGAGGGTAAATAGCACCGGACGCTTGTGGCGTGTGGAGGCAAAAGATATGCTCTGAATTTTGACTTTGGCAGCTTTAAAGTGAGAAAAATGAAAGCTAGATAATTTTTCTTTTAATCTTCTACTAATATGAATAACAAATGGGACAAAGCTTAGCAACATATCCATCTCTTGAACTCTGAGGGAAGGTAAATTGGTCTGCATGCAAACCAAACATTATTATTTATTCATAAGAAACAACCATCATCTGACCATAGAAATCTGTTAATGTAGACTTTGGATTAAACTTTAGTTGCCTGAAGAAATGCAAGATGGACGTTTAGCCATAACAATAATGCTTTGAAGGAGAAATGATACCATTGGATTAATGAGAAGCCAAGGCAGGGTTAGACCAAATGATTCATCGGTTTCAGCCTCTAAAGCCAAAATGAAAAGCAAAGAATGAGTAATGGAGTATGGAAATGAGGATATCATATGAAAATCTTATTTAAATTAGGAGATTTTACAGATTTGTCTCTTGCAGGCTATTCTTTTAGAAAACTATATATTTTACAATGAGAAAAAAAAACATTGTTTGATGGTTTTAGGTTGAGCTGCATCGCCTGCATGAGTCCTGGCCGTGTCTTTGGTCTGGAGGTCGACATATAAAGAAGTGTGTTGTGTTCTTTCAGTAATGTTTTAATTATATCTTTATAGTGTAATATCATATCATAGAATATACAATATGAATATGGCACATGTAAATGAAAAAATGTGATTGCAGAATTATTATTTTACAAATAATTAGTTTCAGTACAACGTGTGTGGGTGTGTTTTTATACAAACAGTATAGTCAAATGTATGACAGATACTTTCAATACACAAATAAAGAGGCTCAGCCAACAACTTGACAAATAAGATAGGAAAGCATGTGAATGAGTAAAACAAAGAGCAAATATGCATCTGTATTTTTGTAGTAACGCCACTCTTTATACAAATGCATATTCTCATGTAATCTATTGGTGAATCTGTAAATGCTCACCCTGCTTATTTGTCAATTTGAGGACTTTTGCTCCTGGATGATAACATTTTTTTTTCTAACATCAAGCCAATGATTGTAATTATGGCTGTATAGCACACCCACACATAGCAGTCAGGGAAGCACTGTGCTTAAGTACAAATTCAACATACTTCTACTGTTTTTGAGTATTGATGTTATACAGCTCCTCCAAGAGGTGAACATGGTACTGTTTACTCCACTACATGTCTGTCAGCACGATAATAATAAAAGAAGATATCCATACATGGATTTTGAATGTTTGTGATAAACTGAAGGGTGAAGTGTTTCTTTGTGTGTTGAGAAAAGTCTCCAACTTCTTGAGCAAAATAAACTACTTCATGACGCTATAAATGGGCTGTTTACTTGCTTCCCACAGGACAGCAATGCTACAAACATATGCTGATTTTATAGAATAGGATGCATTGTTGTAGATTAAACTAGCCAGTCGGATAGGAGTTAGAATGCAACATATGCATTAATACAGTAATATGTATCGTACAGTAATATGAATCCAGATACATTATATATATATATATATATATATATATATATATATATATATATATATATATATATATATATACATACATACATACACACACACACATACACAAATAGTGTTCGCCCTGTCTGAAGCACCATATATTATAGGTTTTCATGTAACACACGGCATGCTCAGATTCAGACATTGCAAAAAAGAAGAGAGAAAATGTTCTCCTCCGTTGAATATCTAGGTTCAAACCTAGATATCCGGATGTCGAGTCTTTATTCACATCTGGTGTTGCACGGGTCTCCGGATGAGAAGAAGCTGTACACGCTGACCGCGGGAAACATGGTCACGGCTCCCAGCAGGGAGCCCAGCTGCACTACCGCTCCGCACCACACGAGGGCGCCGTGGCCCTGGTCGCGCAGGATCAGCCCGATGATCACCTTCACGTAGGACAGAGTGAGAACAAACAGGACCCAGGCCAGCACCTGGAGGAGGGAGGAGGGATGGAAGCTGATACATATCTTCATGTGTGGTGTTTCGGTAACGGAACATGGAGGTTACGTTGGGTAAATGAGGCCGAGCAGTGTCCTACTCACAATGACGACGCCGCCGGAAGTTTCATTCACCAGCAGCGGACACGGACTCAGCGCTGCCATGCTCATTATAAAGGCCCCGACCCCACTCCCGGTCACCGTGAGAGCTCCCATCAGCAGCAGAGATCTGCGGGGAAATGAACTGTCAAGTTTATATGGTCTTACAAAAGTGTTTATTCATTAATTATATAATTAAAGAAAATCAGGCAGGTTGATCTGTGTTTCAATTAGTTGCAGCTCCACTGGGCAGCTCAGAGAATGATGTTTGTGTTATTTTGATGAGCATATTCTCATCCAAACAACTGAATTAGTCCTTTAGGTTTATGTAGGTAAAGACTGACGACATAATATTATAATACATCACATATTCTACACAATATATTCCTACACATTAAATTGGACTTTATTCCTAAACAAGTGGGGGATCCAATTTGGTTTCCGATAGAAATCAACTGTGAACTTTTTTGTCAGTATCTTGAAACAAAATACTAATAATATGCATTCTGCACGGACGAGTCGCCCCCTGCTGGACATTAGATAGAAGGCAAGTATTAAGACACTTCTGCGATGACATTTTGGATAAACAACTTGACTGGGTGGCGGAGGCGTAATAATGATAGTTTCTGATGCAAACTGAGGATCTATGATAGAGGGTCTCGCAGGCTGCTCAGATTATTATTAATAATCTTTCATAGTTATTATTATCTTCAAGGCAAATTTGTCATTTTGAGCTATTGAAATCAAATTGAATAGTGTCATTAAAAAGGTGTATCAAACCACACACTGACCTTATGGGGAAGAACATGGCGATGAAGCAGGCGAGAGGGTTTGCCACAGCAGCCATGGTGGCTGATAAGTGGTAGGCGTTGTTCCCGTACGGCAGACACGAGTAGGACTGCACCGAGGGAAGCACCACGTTGGTCAGAGCGTTGACCCAGGCCAGGATCACAAATATGTAAAACACCTGCGTCCAGCTGTACAAGCCGGTACCAAAGCTGCTGCTGCGCTTCTGGCTCGCAGGTCTGTACGGATCCATCATGGGCTTCTGCTCCGCCCACTTCCTGTCCGCCCACTTCCTGTCCCGCTCAGACTCGTCCTTCCCCCTGCTGGTGTGTCGGCCACTGGGGCGCTCCCTGGCCACGGACGGGTGGTAGTTCAGCAGCAGGAACGCCGCCAGGCACACCAGCATCATGGCGCCGAGGAAGAAGAAGAACACCTCGGCGGAGAAGTTGGCCGGCTGATATTGAGCCTGCAGGTCAAAGGTCACCGAGCTGTCGGAGGAGTTCAGGGTGTGGTTCAAAGACCGGGTGCTGTTTATGCAGCGGACCACTCCGACTCCCTGGACCAGAGCCACCAGGGCGGGCAGCAGGCCGCTCAAGCCCTCCCCAATGTAGTACGTGGTCAGGTACTGAGTCTTGAGACGCATCATGAAGGGCAGGAAGGTGACGGAGGAGGTGCAGTCGACGGTGGCGAGGAAGAGAGTCAAGACGAGCAGAGCCACGCTGCGAGGAGCGCCCGCCACCACCGCGGTCTCCTTCCAGAAGAAAGCCAGCAGGAAGCTGGCGGCGGTGCCCAGGCCGATGATGGCGTATATGACGGCCGCTTCGTTCAGGGCCCCGGGCCGGAAGCGGTGCATCAGGGTGACGAAGAGGGGCCCGACGTTGGCCATCTGGATGAGGACGGACAGGTAGGAGGGCAGGTACCAACCCTCGGGGATCTGGGGGACGATGAGGGGCAGCTCCACCCACAGGCCGTTGATGGAGACCCAGGAGCCCATCCCGAACAGACACGCCAACAGGTGGGTGAGAAGGGACATGGTGGAGGTGTGCTTCTCGTGCTAGGAAACAAATTGATCAATTACAGTTAGTTTGATCCAAACTTTATCAAATTAACTCTGACCTCAAGTCTGAAACTGTTTTACTGAAATTATTGTTGCCGTCCGTGGCTCTGTGTTCAAGTGGTGGTAAATTGAAGCGGCAAAGTCCTCAGTGTGTGTGCTACATCGCCGAAATCTGATTTCTCCCGCTTGCTGAGCCGTGCCGGCAGTGCCTACATGTACCAGGATGCACTGCGCACAACCTTCTGCCCAACGTCCGCCTCGATGCCCCCTCTGTGACCCCCTGTTCCTACTGGGCAGCAAGGAAATAAGACACGGGAAACTTCTGCTGGTCTTGTAGCACGCACTGATTGATAATAACACTGATTGGACATTCACATAAAAGGTGCCAAATGTTCCCTTTACCTTTTAATTTAGCACTATAATTGGGTTATAAGTTTATCATAAATACTTTGCTAATCAATTTGTCCAATATTATTGGTATATCACCAAAGTCTTGCAAAATCCTTTAATTGCCTCATGCATTACTTGTGTGTTTAGTGCTTATTAGTATGGCTGTAGAGTAGGGCTGCTAATGATTATTGTCTTCGTCAATTAAGCTGTGGATTATTATTTCCTTAACTATTCAATTGTCATTTTGTTTATAACAATTCAGTAAAAGGTTAAAAAGGCAAATCTGTGTTTCTCAAAGCCCAAGATGGCGTCTTTAATTGTCTTGTTTTGTCCACAACTCAAAGACAGTCATAGAGGAGGAAAGAAAGAAGCTGGAATCAAACTTTGTCTTTTCTCCTGAAAAATGACTAAAACCGATCATCAAAATAGTCAGTACATTTATGTAATAGTTGAGAACCAATCGCTTGAAAGAAATGAAGGCGGCCTTTTATGCAAACCAGACAGTACTACTCTCTTAAAGGGACAGTTCACCTCATAGTCTTATTTATCTCTCCATGCATATTGTTTTTCAGTGAAATGTATTGAGGTCGAGCTATTGTTATTCCAGTACAATGAAGCTCACTGTACTAGTTTGTGGACCTCAAATTGCCAAATCTATAATCACACATTCACCTGAACGTCCACAGACGTCGCTCTCAGCAGTTCCACTGAAAAACGCTTTCTACTTAATATTCTTGGAAGAAGAATGGCTGAGAAAGCCTGAGGATTGTTTGTTGTCACTGCTGACGATTTATTTTACAGGTCGGTCATTTGCTAATGGGTTCGTATAAATGTATTTTCTAGAAGGAACTATGCAATTCCTTACGAATTATGATACAATAAAGATGTATTCAATGTATTCAGCTAGTGTAACTCCATTTAGTTCATACAAATGAATTGACTGTGCGACCTAGAGAATCGTGTAGTCGTCTCACAGCAGGTCAACTGAACACATCCACAGGTAATGAACGTCAACATTTATGAAGAATAAAGCTTTCAGAAATAAATCAATAATGTGAATTATTACGTTGGGTTCAAATAGAGCCATTCTCCCAATGAAAACAACAACGTATTTCCTTTTTTAATGAGCAGATTACACAGTTCTTTCAGGGAGACGTCCGGGGAAATGATTAGAAATGGATGGACCTGTAAAGTATTATAGAGTAACTATATTTGCAATAAAATGTTGTTTTGCTTTGGGTATTTTGAGCGCCTGACAAACTCAGAGCCCTATAGACTTCATTGTATTGGCGATATCTCCAAATCTCTGCAAATCACACCCAAGCAGTATTTATGGAAAGACGGCCTTCCTGGTAAATACTGGGGACAAAAGGCTGATCCACTCAAGGTTAACCATTAAGATGAAGAGTTACAACATGCTTTTAGGTCAAGGATGGGGGAATCGGGGTAAGGATGGTTATAGTCAAAGTACTGCAATGTGGAGATTATAAATGAAAGTCTGTTCATTTGTTTCTTTATTACCGACGGGAGAAAACTCAATTCACTG
Organism: Myoxocephalus aenaeus; assembly: GCA_038501785.1. Classification (NCBI taxonomy): domain Eukaryota; kingdom Metazoa; phylum Chordata; class Actinopteri; order Perciformes; family Cottidae; genus Myoxocephalus; species Myoxocephalus aenaeus. The sequence continues at coordinate 4,389,166 of JBAMJR010000419.1, read as the reverse complement.
TGTGGATGACGGCATCATCGCACCCATTACTGTGTCGAGGAAGCATCCCTCTGTCAGCACTTATTAAACGGATCCTGCATTTGGTTAATGTTTACTGTCCTCCTGTGTATCCGGTGCTGCCGGCTGCGAGATGAACGATTAATGATTTTTGTGCCGATTCTCTGTCGCCAACGTGAGCAGAAACGTGAGTTCTTCCACGGCCGCTTGTTTCCCTCTGATCACAGGCAGGGTGCGGGTTAAAGCCGCCTAAAACACCAAGCATGCAGCAAAGTAAAACATGACCACCTACTGCTGCGGCAACTGTTGCATAACCTGAGAAAACATTGCTTATTGGGAAAAGAGTCTTTGATCGGTGAAAAGAAAGACAAAGTCCTCAAAGCAGAGTGTTAAGCAAAAACGAAATAAGAAATAAAAAAAAAAAGAATTAAGCACAATCATGATTTTTAGTTAAGTCATATTCAGCGTATAGACAGAATATTAACCATCAAATACATCTGTTTCAAACATCCACACGTTGTGATTGATAGTCTGAACATATTAGATGGAGAAAAAAGAGTTTCCCTGTTGCACACACACACTTTTAAACCAGTTCAGTGAATGAAATGCATCCCTGCAGATACTCACATGCTGCTCCCTGGAGAGTTTGGAGTTTTCTGCAGAGAGAAGGAAGCCAAAGTCCTTTGCAGTAAACTTTCTGCGTGTGTGTGTGTGTGTGTGTGTGTGTGTGTGTGTGTGTGAGCGTACCAAGGGATTAAACCCTCCTCTGGGACGTGTGTGTGTGAGAGAGCATGTAACCATGACACATGTCTGACATAACCGCTCATTGTCTCAACCTCACGTACCCTCACCGTCACGACTTTGAGGATGAACCGTAAACATCACATGTTGTGTTTTGCAGTTTATTTTGGGGGGATTTCCTTAAAGGCATTTTCTTTTCTTTTTTTTATGAATGAGACGGATTCAAGAATTTGTTAATTCTGCTTAAGGGGATCATGGGAGCAAGAGGTGAAAATGGGTGTTGACACAGTTCAGCTACATAACTCCACATTTCAGAGGGTGATTGAAGGTGGACTAGTTATTATAAAACCCCCATGCACTTAACAAAAACAAGGATTCATATAATTGTATGAAAACAAAAAAATCATATCTATTTTTTATTTTTGTATTAAGTAAAAGTTCAACATTTTAGGGAAATGCACCTTTTCTCTTTGCCAAGACTTAGTGGAATATCAATATCACTCTCATAAAGGTTCAAAATGAGGCAACAACCAGTTATCTTAGCTTAGCATAAAGTCTGGAAACAGGGGGAGATGGCTTGAATAATTATTTTATTTACCTTAAGAAAAAGCCAGCCCTTTTCAGTCGTTATGATAAGCTAAGCTAACTGGCCACAGCTTCATAATTTGCATATGACATGAGTGATATTAATCTTCTCAGCAAACCTTTGGCAAGAAAATGAAGCGCATTTCCTAAAATGTCGTAAAATTCCTTTATTATCACATTTTCGAAAGTAACTAGCAATGTTCTTAAATATGTACTTTATTTAAATATATACATTTGTATACTTTACGCTCCAAATGAATGAATGGAAACTAGAAAAAACTATTTAGATCAGTAGCTTTATCGTTTACAAGTTATTTCACAGACTTTATAATACATGTCAACATCAGCAATTTGACAATCAATAAAAAAAAAAAAGAATCCACACAAAATGGCCACCGTGAAAGAAAGTAAAAGCACCTCAATCGCTGGACTGTTCAAACAATCACTTTATTTAAAGTCACAGAATTTAACAGCTTTTTTTACACCATAAAATGTTGGCGACGTTAACAGATATTCTTCCTCTGCGGAGTTTAATGAAGCTGTTAAATCCGATGTACAGCAGCAGCATGGTTAATAAAAGACCGTACAAAGTACAAAGGACACTGAAAGGCCGTGTTTTGTAAAGTTCAACATTTCTCAGGCACAGAAATTAGTTTGACATGAAATCACTGCATCTATGGACTGTAGTTTAACTTGAATACAAATCACCCTGAAGAAATAATTTAAAAAATTGTCATTTGCTTACAATGGAATTAAAGCAAAGAGGTAGACAAACATTTGAAAATAGGCACTGAAAAAAAAGAAAGCACTACTTTCCATTCTTGATGAGTAGTTAGGCCTGTCACAATAATTACATTTAAATTCCAATGTCTGAATTGCTTCTTGCACTATTAGGCTTTTATATTATCATTATATCAGTGGCATACAATTGACTTGACAATAACACCATTAATTGCAATTATATGTAGGACCATATATATATATATATATATATATATATATATATATATATATATATATATATATAGATAGTCCAAAGAAATGAGTTACTGTGACAGGCCTATCTGTAGGTTCCAACTAGTAGTGTGTGTATTTCACATTAATTAGATTGAGCAACCAGTGTGGATGTATAAGTTAATGATTGTGTCCCTGAGTACTTTTTTTTTTTTTGGCCTGTTGTATAAAAAAAAAAATCCCTCAGCTGCTGTTTTTGCCACAGAGATTCAAAATACCACACAAAGCACTTGTGGTATTACTACCTCATATGTATTTTAACTCCCCTTGGCCAATTTGCAGCATAACAATGCTTCCATTGTGGAGGAATGTTTTCTCCGGCTATCAGGAGACGGATCTGGTTCTTCTGGAGCCCCATAACTCGGTTAAAAAAGTCATTTCCCACGAATAGGAGCTGTCTCTAAAAAAAAAAACATCAGAAAAACATGACATATCTAAATTATGTGTGTGGAGAAGTGCAGTTATTCACACATTCCTGCGCCCGCTCGAACACGGGGTAGACGTTGACCAGAGGGAACATGGTGAGGGCTCCGATCAGGGAGCCGGCCTGGATGGAGATGCCGCACCACAGCAGGGCGGCGTGACCCGCCTCGTGCAGCAAAGTCCCAATCACCACCTTCAGGTAGGAGTAGAGTCCGGTGAAAATAATCCAAGAGATGACCTGTAGGGGGCACAAGCAGGTAGCTGAAATCAGTGGTGGACACGGTGGACGGGGAGAAGAAAACAAAACAGACGAGGCGTTAGCTTCTGCGTCTGAAGGATCTGATATGATGAATATCAACGGTGCGTTCCAACACTATTCAGTATGTAGTGTGTCCCAATATGTAGTAGAGTCAAGTGCAGTATGCCAAAAATACCAGGATGTTCCAGTACATCCTGGTATTTTGCAGTACGCAAGCCAGCGCGCTTTTCTGGCTCTTCTGACCCACAATCCTTTGCACAGCAGATGTACGAGCATGTACAAGGTGCCGTGTAGTCATGGCCCAGTTGAACGCATACTGTATGCAACTACACACTGTGAAAGCAGCACTGCAGTATGTACTAAAAGTTAAAACAAACAGTTTGCTGCCCGCGGCGACGTTGGCATTTGTTCTAAATGTTGCGCAGGCTGTGTTGTCAAATTGGTGAAGAGCAGTGGCGGTGCGTCAATAGAGGGCGCTAGGGCGCCGCCCCTCCTAAAATTTTGCGATGAAAAAAAAAAAAGAAGAAAAAAAAATATAATATATACTGTCAAAAAACATTATATATCAAATAATTTAAATAAGAAATATACCGTGTTGACGCGCTAAATGTGTGTGGGAGACCGTAAGCCCCTGTCAACAACCACTTAAGTTAAATATAATATATCGCCATTCATCATTACTGAGAAAAGCCCCTCCCCTCTCGGGGCGCCGGCCAAATGTGTGTCTATGGAAAGCTAACAAACATTTCACCCTCGTGACGGCAAGGACAGCTTCTCATTGGCGGATGAAACGTGAATCTTCGGGCGCACGAATCTGCGCCCTAGCCAATGACATCGTTTCTTATTGCAACGTGGTTGGACTATTCGTCCAATCAGAGACCTTTATCATTCCCTCACATCCCATGTAGCTACGCGAGCAACACAGCTAGCAGAGACTTTGATTATGTTAGTATGGCGACTGAAAACTCTGTGGTATCTCTACGCGAAACACCTTTCAATCCACGATCAGATGTTGACAAGAAGAGGCTGAAAGAGTTGGGACCCGAACGTCCGGATTTAAATATTCAGCAGCAAAGCAGTGAAGCTACATGCACCAAGCTACATGCTAACCGGAGCTGCTAGCTGGAGGCTCAGTGTGCAGTGGCTCTGAGCAGCCGAGGAAGCGCCGGCTGTGAAGGAAGATGAGCTTGAAGGATTGCTGCAGAAGTGAGTGTCAAAATAAGCAGATGCCTGTTAGAGTTTAATGTTTTATCTTTACCACAGCAGAACACATGTTGGACATTGTTAGATTTGGGTGGATATCATATCAGGCTATAACTTTATCTAAAATACCAATTCAACCCCCAACAAGTTAGTGTGTGTGTGTGTGTGTGTGTGTGTGTGTGTGTGTGTGTGTGTGTGTGTGTGTGTGTGTGTGTGTCATAGCTACAGCCATCAAGGTGGCTCCTGGCCTTTTGTCTATGTTGATGAGCCATCAAGACACACAAAACATAGTTTTTTGTCTGTAGTATGAAGCCTGTTTGTAGTAGATATTTCCCCACAACTTATCTTACTGTCTCTCTCTCTATATATTTATCTGTAGGTTTGTGACACCATACTTGGACACACCAGGGAACGCTTTGCCTTCAAAGACCACCTCATCAGTGCCACCTTACTGCAGGGCCCCCAGTTTGAATGCTACGTCAATGTATTCCCTGAAGTTGCTCTGGCCACCACATTGAATGTTTCTTAAACCATTCTGCTCTGAACCTCTCATGCCCAAAGTTACAGTTTGTTGATAGTTGTTATTGGACAGTGTTGAGCACTGTGTTTTCTTGAAATAAAGCTTTGTTTTTTAGAATATTCTACTCCAAACCTCTTTTCTTCTCATTGTGGAGTGCTATTTAAACCGCGCCGCCCAACTGCGCCCCCCCCAAAAAAAATGTCACCAGCCGCCACTGGTGAAGAGTGTTTCTGCATTTTTCTTGTGTGTCGTCTATACGTATGCGTTTGGTTAAATTGAGCTGTGTTGAGCTCTCAGGGCCACCGTAGATATCACCTTTCTCCATCTGAGCTCACACAGTACAAACACCGGAGAGAAGAAACCTCTCCGACTTTAGCAGAAGAGAATTGTGTTCATTCTTTTGACTCCACTGATTGAGAAATTAGGTTTTCTGATTTTTTTAATTTTTTTTTTTTCATACAGAGTAAAATGTGTCACAACGAGTAGGAATTAGCAAATGTCAGATTCGTAAGCTTTTTTTCTAATCAAATGGTTTTAAAATGTTGCCAAAAATAATCATCAAAGTAATGTATTGAGGAAAGTGATGTTTTGGTATTGGGACTGAAAACCAGGGATGGCATCGAAACATTTCAAATGATACCCAGCTTTGGAAATATGTATTTCCACTCACCACTAAGGCCACGCCAGCAGAGGTTCCCAAAAGTGGAGGGCAGGGACTGAGGACTGCTAACGCCATGAGATACGCAGCAAATACTCCTCCTGCTAGAAACAAGAGGCCCAGACCCGTGGAGGACCTGGAGGACAACAACGGGGCGAACCATCAAAACACTGTCGCTGAAATCATTTTAGGAACAAATGGTCACAGCAATTAAATGTTAAAATAACTGTCTTACAGATATCTTAAAATGAATGCATGTATATGTATCCTATAAGCTCTCACCTCAGGACAATAAACATAGCGAGGAAGCAGGCCAGTGGGTTCGCTATGTTGCCCAGGACCACGGAGAGGTGGTAGGTCATGGACCCGTAGGGCAAACAGGAGAAGCTCTGCACGGACGGCAGGACCCCGTTGGTGAGGGCGTTGGAGACGGCGAGCAGCGACAGCAGGAAAATGTTCCGCCGCGTCCAAAACGTCTGCGGCTGCCCCTCCACCTGCACCTGATCCTGATCCTCCGACACCGGCGTCCCCCCGTTGTGCAGCGGGTGCGTTTCCTCTCCGTTTTTTGCCGCTGCGTTGTCCGCCTCCTCTTGCGGCGCGTTTTCCTGCGACTTCGTCTGCCTCTGCATCAGAGCCTGGAAGCTCAGAGCCGAGACGACCAGCATGACGCACAAGAACCAGAAGAAGTTCTGCGCCGGAAAGTTCTCCTTCAAATACGTCGGCTTCACCGTGCCGTTCACAGTCGGGCACTCCAGCTTGCTGACGCCTTGCCCTAAAGCCACGATGCAGGGGAACAAGGCGCTGAAGCCCTGGCCGATGAAGAACGTACGGATGTACTGAGGGGGGTAACTGAACATGAAGGGCAGGAAGGTGACGTTGGAGGTGCAGCAGACCAGAGACAGCACGAAGGTGAAGAGCAGGAAGAGCAGTGACCTTTCCCCTCCGGCTATGGTGACGGTGTGGGACCAGAAGACGGCCAGCAGAGCGGACGCCACGACCGCCAGCGCCTGGAGGCAGTGGATGACCAGGCGTTCGTTCAGGCGCCCCGGAGCGCAGTGGTGCGTGACGGTCACTGCTATCGGACCCACGTTCCCAAACGCTATCAGCACTGAGAGGTAGGCGGGCAGGCTCCACCCTGAGACAAGGAAAGACCATTATCCGTTAGGGAAAAAATAACATCATATTCAATATAGTTGTTATATCTTAAATAAAACAATATGATAATGTTTTGGGATTGACAACTGGTGCTTTCAGAAATGTTAAACTTATTTGTACACATTCTACTTCTCTTGTTACAGTGATACCATCCCTTCATACCTCATATTTAAATACACTTGTCACTTTCACATTTCCCTTATATTTCACTTGTCTAAAGTACTGTTATCTGTTTGTCACTTTATTATTTTAATTGTATATTCTATTATAAATGTCATGCTCATATTTCTTGCACTGTTTATTGTTTAATGTTATGCACCACCTGCCAAGACAAATTCCTTGTACGTGAAAACATACGTGGCAATAAATGGTTCTGATTCAAGTTAGGATTTCCTGCAATTACAACAAAAAAAATGAAATTACGGAATCTGCTTTGAGAAAGCACCATCTGAACCCATTGTCTCTGGGTTTTTAAATGAATTACTGGATTAATTATTCTTACGAATGGATTGACCGTTTTTCAAGTTGCAGCTGGTGGAGTTGCTGTTGCTAGTTAATATAACGTTAATCTGACCATAACAATAATACTTCATGTTTTCAAATGCTTCCATATAAATGTAGTGAAATAATGATTTTAATATTCTCCTCTGAAATGTACTGAAGAAACAAGAAAGTGTCCAACTACACTGAGAGTACAGTAACTACATTAAGTTGAATTTAATTTCCTAAATAATACTTTCTGCACGTACATATCTTTCATCCCAGCTATTTTTATTTTTGTGTGTGTGTATATATATATATATATATATATATATATATATATATATATATATATATATCTCATCCCTGTTGTTGTTTTTAATATGTTGTTTTTAGTCTGTAAATTGCTGCTACTCCGACAACACATTTCCCCTTCAGGGTTCATAAACATGTTGACCAATGGATTTCATGACTTTTCCATGACTTTAAACCAAATTTCCATGACCAAGCATTTAGTGAAATCTGGGTGTAAACATGAAAAAGTGAGTAAATGTAGTATTTAAACTAACAATGAGAATACAAAGCATACAGTAAACCTTAAATGACACAAATGAATGAGACAATAGTTTGATTAAAAGAATAAACATTCATATAGATGCCTGTATGTATGCCTGCTTATATTTTGAGAGTCTTTCTTTTAAAAGCATATTCATTATTTCAAACTCAGCGTAAATGAACGACATGAAATATATGAATATAACACATTTACATGACTTTTACAAAACTTTGGGATTTAATTTTTCTAAAGGACTTTTCCAGGCCTGTAAATAACCATTTTAAAATTCCATGACTTTTCCAGGTTTCCCATGACCGTATGAACCCTGTCCTTGGGGATTAATAAAGTATATATGCATTCATTCATTCAACACCTGCACGAGCTGCCTTCCCCAAATGTTTTAATTCCATCGCTGGAGGAGGAAAAGACGCGTGTTATCCTGGTTATTATTTATATTGATAGATACTATATATTCACGTTATACCCGGAAATGCAATGCACTTCTGCACATTTACACGTAACAGCAGTCGGAACAGCACAACGTTACACCTGCAGTGCTCGAGGTAAATGTCCAGCTAACGTTAGCTGGATTAGCGTGCACGTTATTTGGTAACGTCACGAGCTCGCGCTCACGTCCCAACTATTTAACAATAAAGCAAAGGGTCCAAATGGAGTGACTGTGTTATGACAAAATATTTGTGTTATCTCTCGGCCACTGACCTTCGGGCAGCACATTGACAATCACCGGGAGCTCAACCCACAGACTGTTGACGGAAACCCACGAGCCCATGGCGAACAGGGCCACCAGCGCGTGGGTCACCGCGGCGCTGCTCCACCAGCTGCCGGACATTGTGGCGCTGACTCCGGCCAACAGAACACGACGCGGAGGACGAGTCCGGGTGAAACAGTGACTGCGTTATTCCCATTCAGTCTTCCTCAACTTGAAGAATGGTGGACGCTTACGCAAAGTTCCCGCCCCTTCTGTTGCCTTCGCTTACCCCTCGTAAATGCCTAAGTCATGGTTTACATTGTTTGCCTATTCACCCTTACAGACGTAAATTGTGCTGCAATTATATTATTTTCTCGCTTTTAATTCAAACATTTAGCTCTTTCTTGCCCGTCCATCGATCTATTTTGTGTACTGGTTGTTGTCCACAACATCGGTCCCTTAATTTAACTGTCACCGCTGTGTGCGCCTGTAACTTTTATGCTCGGTTTATTACTCCTTCAGTTTTCCGAGGAACTTGAAGGCACCATCGTTAGAAAAAGCCCTCATGAGCTGTGACAACTGATGGGGGGGGTCTCAGAGACAACTTATTAAAAAGCAACTCTTTTGTCTTTTCTTTCTTTAAAGGTTACACTTGCGACTTGTATTTGACAGTTCATTACCGGATAGGATGCATGCATCGAGTAGCCGTAAAAATAAAAAAAAAAATATATATATATATATATATATATAGTTTAAAAACAACTGCATAAGCAATTCCAATATTACAATCAAATGGCTGTGCATATTAAGACGTGGGGACTAAGACTCATAGTGGGTTTGGTTTCTTTCTTTGACAGTTTCTCAAATAAATACAAACCAAGGCCTTAACATTTAGCAGTGTCAATAAGCCCCCCTTTCTTCTAGAAGCATGAACTCATCGACATTGCGGTCATGTGATGCCACCGCAAATACCCTTTAAACACAAGCGTTATTATGTGACTTTACGCCAAACAAAACCCTGACAGATGCTGGAAAATTTACTTGAACTAGAGCAGATTTTATTTTGAAAGACTGAACCCTCGTCTCAATAACTAGATTAGTGAAGGAAACACCAACTAAATATGAACAAAGATGTTTATTCCGTCAGTGGTTCATACATCTTTTAAGTCAGCAGTGGTTATTGACTGACCTTGAATAAAAAAAAATATATACATTTTCTTCTCAACAACAAAAAAGTAAACTTTCATAAAAAGCCTTGTTACAATACAGCACCATGCCAATTAGTATGAAGGCAATATTTAAAGTATAATAATCCAACTTCATGATTTTCAACTATACACTTTTTTTTATTGAGATGCAATAAAAGCTCTCATGTTCCGCCATTTTCACTCTGACCATCTGCAGCATCCGGCAGCGGGGCATGGAGGAGCACAGACTTTAGTTTCGGCTTTCTGGGCGCCCAAACGAGAGAGTACCCAGGCTTGACTCTGGGAAGTGCGATCTTCAGCTTCATCACCATCTGTGTGGCGTTGCTGAAGACGGCGTACAAGTTCCGGTCCGTGTTGTTCAGAATCATCTTCTGGTACAAGATCTCACAACGGATTGCCTCCCGTTTCTCAGCGCGGGATTTCCCGTCAAAGCGCAGCATCATTTTGTCGACATCTGGCTGCGACTTGCACGGCCCGCCGTTTCTGCTCACCGTGGCTATTATGTAATCCCGATCGTTGTTCTCTTCCACCGGTACCTTTGGTACCTTTTCTTTTTTGACACCTTTCTTCAACTGCGGACTGTGCTCCTCCATCTCGACAATTTGGATATCCTTTTTCGCCCGCCAACCGGAAGATTCGCCGGAGCTGCCGTCAGACGAACCGGATCGGCCGCCATCTTCCTGAGAGATTTCCAAGCTCTTGCTCGAGGAGCGCTTGGAGAACTTTTTCTTCTTGTCAGGTAGCGGCTGGCTGGAGGGATACTCCGCCATCAAGACGGAGAACGTGCAACTCACCAGTCGTGAACTCAGCTCTGGTGAAGGGACGTTCGAAAATGTTCCTCCTGGCAGGAAATCCTTGAGGTGTTCCTCAGTGACGGCCGCAATCACCTTTACCGTCCTCTTCAGGCACGCTCTGATCAAGTCCCTGTTCGTGTGCCACTGGCCACAGAAATGAAACACTCCGTCAAAGGTTCTCTCCTGCAACGGGAACTGCATAAAAACATTTGTGTCGCCTTCGGGCTCCAGCAGTGTTGACGGGTTTTTGGACCAATCGAGGAACTTTTGGTAGAGACAGAGCATGTACTGGCTGAAGAGCGAGTACTCGGCTCCGCTTTTCAGGAGCTGCCAGTAAGGGCCGAGGATTTTGCAGTAAACGATGGCCAGAACACACACAAGGCTCTGTATCACAGGGTCGCCGGCGTCGGCAGCGACGCACTCCAGAATAATGTTCGGGCACTTGTCGTTGTTCATCGACAGCAAATCCGAGAAGAAGAGCGACATCTCTTTGTGATGGTGGGTGAGACCCGCCGCCGATTCAAAATAGTTGGTGAATCGATTCGACTGATTCACTGCAAGCCTGGAGGGGTTTCTCTTTTCCTCACAGAAGGCGACCCAGTGTTTCCTGTAGTTCTGCGTGCCGGGGACGCTGGGGCTCACGACGTCGCAAGCCATGTGGATGTAGCGCGACGTGGCACTTTCGGACAAATTCACAAAGTCCTTGAACTTCGGGAGCTTGTCGCGACCGAGTTTCTGTCCCGTCGACAGAACGATCTCCTTTTCAAAGCTCGTGATCTGCTGCTCCACGGCGTCGTGCATATCGACGAGGAAATTGGCGTTGTAGTTTAAAAACACCACCGGGTAAACGAGCGACACGTCCTGACAGAGCGAGTCGAGTTTTTTCTCAAACTCCGCCATGGCCGGATGCTCCTTGCACGTCAGAGCGTACTGATTTTTGAGGAGATCCAAGCACACCTGCTTGGACGCTTCGTTCTTCCCACCGTACATGCGCGACAGCTTTTGAACAGACAACATGGCAATGTCGAGCAGGTTCAGCGACTCTTGTTTTTCAGCCGAGGTTCCTTCTCCACTGTTGGATTCGTCCATATCCTCGTCGCTCTCAGCGACCTCGTCTCGCAGGATTCTTTTCCTCACACTCTCTCTGTTCATCTCGGACTCGTCGTCTTGCATGATTTCGTCGCTCTCGTATTCCTCCTTGATTGTAACCTTTTCGTAAAGTATGGCCTCCTCTCTTTTCATGCGCTTCTTCACAATAAATCTTGGGATCTTTTTCCGCACCAGTTCAAACGGACTCTGAAGCAGATTTTCCATCGCCGCATTCCTCCTGTGGCTCCTCGTCTCATAATTGCGGTAATGCAGTTTTAACTTTTTTATCTTGGCCCTGAGGACTTTATATTCCTTTTGAATATTCCCATTCTTACAGAACTCGGGGTTGAAGTTTCTAAGCCAAGTGACTAAAACAACCGGTGCAATTTTCTCCCTGGTGACAAAGTTGCTCAACTCGAGAATCAATCCATTTGTGACTTCGATTGACTGCGCTCGCTCCGAGAAATCCCTCATTTCCAGAAGATGTTGCCGTTCAACTCCTATGCTGTCGCATATGGGGCCGACAAAGTTAAAGTTGGCGTCTGATTCTAGGAAGGTCAGCCTCGCATCACGTCCGAGACTCAACGTCGTCGCGATGCCTCTTTCAATCAAACGACGAAAGTCAGCCGAATGATGTCTGGGGAAAGTTTTCGTGAGCCAATTTACAACGGCCAGCCAGGGGAAATTATTGTCCTCTCTCATCAGTCCTACTTGAATCAAAAGTCTGTTCTTGCACAGTCCCTTTTCCAGCTCGAGCCCTTCTCCCGATTGAGGACCAATGAAGTCTGCAACAAGCTTCCAAAAGTACCCGTCTCCTGAAAAAACAAAAAGTTGGAAAGTGAGCAGAAAAGTAGTGCACAGAGAAGGTTGCTAAAACATGGTGCGATTGAACCAGATTAAATATGTATTTGTGAGTTGGGACAAATGGCAATGTAACCACTGAAGATGCAAAGGTTTGAGTTAGTATTGGGGTTGTGCTATAAATATACAATAATGCAAAGAAAATACAAAATTAAGTTCAGTATTACATGTATTATTGTAGAGAATTAGGTCATAATAGCATCGTTAATACTTGGCTTTTTCACTTACTCAGGTTATCTTCAATTATAGCCGCTTTACCACAAAGCGAGAAATTTCGGCCCTCCTCCATTGTGTGCTGTTTTAAAAGAGAGGTACACAGAAATAAAAAAAGTTGCAATCATCAGCATCTAGAAGAAAAATTGAATAGTTCATTTGTGATTTTGATGTACATCCCTGTTAAAACTATGGCTGTTTTACAGAGGAAACAAACAAATCTGGACCACCACAGAAGTAAGACAATAATAATAATAATAATAATAATAAGTAACATTTCCTTATATTTTCATTTAGTTTCATAGAGGTGAAACAGGCACAAGTGTCATACTTTCAGTGTTGTCCTGGTGAATGCACCCCTGCAGATGAAAGGCTTCCCGTCGGCATCAGTGTGCACAATGACCCCACGGTGAAGAAACTCTTTTCCTTGCCTGAAAAAAAGAAAATAAGTTGTAAAAGTTTTCCATCATTTAACTGGTCGTTCCAGTTTACATTAATGTTGCTAAATAGATCTAAATATTCTACCAGTTTAGGTGGTGCTGTTGAATGGTATTCTGTTGTAAATTAAAAGGTGTCCTTTAAATTTGGTCCACCCTGGTTGATGGACAGAGTCCTCATGTAACACACCACAGGCTACAGCTGACCATCATGTCCAATCAGCACCTCTCCAAAACAGTTTCAACAGAGGGCTGTTTTACAGAGGGCTGGACATTTGTGTAGATCTGGTTATTTTGTGTAGATCTGAATTACTTAGTGTACATCTGGGTTACTTAGTGTACATCTGGGTTACTTAGTGTACATCTGGGTTGTTTTGAGCCCCCCACCGCCCCGGGATATTCCTTATTAGCTGTACTCATGCGATAATAATACTTATTTTCATAATGAATAACAACCCAAGACAATCTATCTGGATCACTGGCTCTAACGATGTCCAGGACGTTACGGAAGGTGCGCATTAAGGCGACATCGCTCACGTTGCTCTACCTCTGCATGCTAATGTTAGCCTGTTTCTGGAAGCAACTCGCTAGTGTTAGTACCAACTTTGCCTGCACGATATACAGCATACTAAGCTACACTACTCCGTGAATAAAAGCAGAGCAGAAGCGCAATGCTGCATGCAGTAGCCTTTTTAATTCACTTTAAATGTACGAGCAGTAAAAGTGGCATTTAAAAGCGTAAGTTCTTACCCGGAGACTACACCACCGTGAAACTCGTCTTGGTTCCTGATCTGCACAACACAGCGTGGTGAAGTCACAACAGAACAGTGAACTGGTCAGTGATTGGATAGTTTTATAGGAGGCGGGCTGTTGTCGAGGTTTACACCAATCACAGAGGGGATGTGAAATGCATTGTGGGTCTACTACTGAGACTGGAGCTGGAGACTGCGAGCCGCCTCGGTGAACTAGCAGCAGGTAATGCAAAATAGCAACATAGTAAAACAAAATGTATTTCAGAAAGCATTACTGCTATGCCATCGTTCTGCTAGGTTTCGTTAAGCTACATGGCGACTCGTTAATTGTACCAGTAACGTTAGCTTAGTTAACGTTAACAGCCTATTTTATTATTTTAGCTAACGGCTAGTTAACACATTAAGGTTGCTAGGCATTGGTGATGTGTATATGTTTAGTTTGTATAGAAAACGTTATATTACTATGATTTATTAATTAACGCTAAATCTTGAATGGACGTGACTGTTTGGGTTTCCGTTTACAAACAATCGAGGATGCGCGCGCATGTTTCAAAATAGAAAACACATCGGAAAACGACCAAGTTTCCAAGTAGTGTGTAAGACGTAAACTCTTCGTCCTCCATTATCAAGATTATTTTTAATACGCTCAACGTTGGTAGACGACTAAAACAGTACCCATGGAGTCCTACAGTGTCATTATATTTGCACTTTTTATAGTGTTTTACTAATAACGCAATAAGATCAGTACAAATAACATAAAATAGAAAAAAACGTAATTTACATAAATCTACATAAAACATGCAAACCGGAAATTCATGTTTTTTGCCAGAAAAATATGTAAATATGCTCTCACATTCTTATAAACACAGACTGATCTTATTCTATTTTCTAGATGCCGATATGTCACTTTGCCACGAGTTCTACTTAGTACGATGATTCTCAGTCTGACTTTCTTTGAATGAAGGTCGGGATAAAGAATCAATAGCGGCACACGATGGACGCCCCAGAAGCAGTGGCTTCAACCCACAGTGAAAGAAGAGAAGACACAGCGCCAAGCACATCAAATACGTCTGGTCAAGGAGAAGAGGGACCAACAAAACCCAGGAAGGCATCGTTGAAGAGGACCAATGGGAAGCCTACGAATGCAAAAACCAAGAAGGCCAGAGTCTCCAGGCCGGCCCAGCTTGGCTACACCGTCCATCAAGGGGAAGACATGCTTCTTGTCATATCGAGTTCTACTTCTCAGTACGATGGTTCGGCCTGGACTCCCCCAAAGAAGGGGAGCAAAAAGAAGAAGCTTACTAAAGGAAAAGGGAAAGCTAATAAGATTAAGAAAAAAAAGACAGTCCGTGCAGCGCCTAAACTGGCAAATAAGCCAGTTGCTAAGGAAAAAGAGGACGCTAAGTTGTTTGTGCCACAGAACGCTACAGACCACAGATGGGGTCAGAGTCTTCCTGAGGAGGTGCTCATCAGTATTTTTCAGATGGTGGTCGTCCAAGATGGAGCTGTGCCATTTCTCTGCAGGTAATATACATATTTGATCTGATGATTCCTGAATACTTAAAAATTAGAGCTTTATATTATGACCTCATTCATATATAGGGCATAAGAATGGCAGATCCTTCTTTATAATATTGTCTGTCGACTTTCAGTGGAAACACGTTTTGAGTATATGATCATAGCTTTTTTGTATATAGCTTAACAAAATGATGTCCAAAATAATGATTCCAATTATTGTATTTAAACTCTAGCAAAGTAAAGTTCTGTCTGGGTCAATGCATAACAGTTTTACAACATTGCAAACATTCAAATGCCATTACAGTATCATTATGTTGTCACTTTTCATGCCCGTGTGGCCAGAGGCATTATGTTTTTGGGTTGCTCAAGAAAGCACTGATTAGAATTTGGTGGTCAAAAACGTTTTTGGCCATAATTCATATGCTAATTATGACAATTTCACACGAATAGGATAAAGTGATGACAATTTGGACACTCATTGATGTGAACTGCAGCTAGACTGATTGGCAGAGGCATTCAACAGCGGGGTGGTCATTCTGGTTTCGTCTGTGTTTCCGGTGTAGGGTGGGCAGAGTTTGTCGTCTGTGGAACGCCGCGGCCTCCAGTCCGGTCCTGTGGCGTAAAGTGACTGTGGGTCACTGCTGGATTGCACCAGGGAAATCCCAGCTACCTAAAACCGAGAAGAAGATTAAGGATACTTTCAACTGGCTGGCACAGAACAGGTCTGTGTTATTAGTTTTATGTGAGCTGCGATGTCGTGTGTGCTGATCTACCTGTCTTTATATTTTGAATATCTTTTTTTTAAAGTATAAACTGCAGTCCTTGTTCTCTAGATTCTCTCAGCTACGAGACTTCTCTCTCTGTCACTGGTCAAAGAATGTTACCTATGCAGTAGAGGTAAGTCGTCAAGACTAGATATCTGTCCTTTTCAAGCTTCTGAACTGAAAAGATTGGCTATTTTGTCGTTGATCATGTTTCTGTTATGTTTTATCCAAAAATATTTGCTGGAGAATTTTATTTGTTATTTGTCATTCACGACAATGAAGCTGTGTGTATATGTGTGTGTATATATATATATATATACGTGTGTGTGTGTGTGTGTGTGTGTATATACATAGATATGTGTATGTATACTGTATATACATGTGTTTACAAAATATTGCCTGACAAATAATATGCTTATCTGCTTATGTTGTGATCAAATTTAGGTTGTGTCGCAGTTCTGCCCTCACCTCCGCTCCCTCAAGCTCTCCTACTGTACGGGCCTGACGGCGACAGCCTTCCACACACTTGCTCTACACAGCCGGTCTCTGCAAAGCATGAACCTCCAGTATTCAGAGGTACATCAAGAACCAGCTCAGTGGTTGTTCTAGTTTCAAGGTAAAACATGTTGTTGGTGTTGGTGGTGGATTTATCCTAAAAGGTATCTGCCGTCAGCATTAAACCTTCAGGTTAAGAATATTCATTAATTTATTCAGGGGTCATGTGGTCCAAATCTTAAGCAACACCACAAGTCACAGGTTAAGTCAAGTCAGTAGTTTAGACTAGTCAACTTAAGGGTGTGTGTGTGTGTGTGTGTGTGTGTGTGTGTGTGTGTGTGTGTGTGTGTGTGTGTGTGTGTGTGTGTGTGTGTGTGTGTGTGTGTGTGTTATATATATGTTTGTCTACTTACGGGAATGAATGAGGAATTCCCCAAAAATAGTTATTGTCCAATTTGAAACACCAGTCACAGGTGTTCATTTACCACCTGTTTAGGTACATACATTGATAATTTGTAGACATTTTTGTTTATTATTTTTGTTGTAGTTTCAGGTTGAGGGACTCCTGGAGTACCTTGAAAATCATGGCCGCCAGATCAAACAAATTTTGTTCACTCATGGACTAAAGAATGACAGACTTCTGACTGCCATCACCGTAAGATCCACATCCCCTTTCTCTCCTGACTGTATGTTTTTTATTGCATGTATTACACAAAGCCCAAGGACAGATGAACATTGTACAATCATGAAATGGTATTTGTCTCTTCAGAGGGGGAACTGTCCTGATTTGGAGTGGCTGGAGGTCAACGCAAAGCTCGACAGTAAAGATTGTGAACTTCCCGTTTGCATTCAGGCACTACAGATGGCATGCCCCAAACTCAAGGTAAACAAATAATCACCTTTTTCAGTTTCCTACATAATATGTGATCATTGTGACAATATGTCAAAGTTATTGAATTTCGATGGTAATTGTGTGATAATCTTTTATGTAACTGTATTGTTCTTTCTTTGGAGGTGGATCACTGCTAAATAAATAAACGGCAGATACATTGAAAAGAATAATCGTTAATTGCAGCTATAAGTTCTACCTAGTGATAATTTTTGCCCTTTCCGTGTCACATGGCAGTGTATAATGAATCAGTTCACTGTATGTGTGGACCATGGTTACCCATGAAACTTGTTCCATCTATTCTACCTCTGTTGTAATTCCCATCAGACCTTCCGGATGCTGAATGTCAGACCTCTGCATAAGACGATGCGTAATGGTGCAGACTCTACATCAGGCTTCCCGTTGCTGGAGGAGCTGTGTATCGCAACCACCTCCTACTCCTACATGACAGACAAAGACTTGTGGGATATCCTCTTTGGCTCCACCAGGCTGCGGGTGTTGGACCTGCGAGGCTGTTCTCGAATCACACCATCCGGTCTCACAACACTACCCTGTCTTGGTAGGACTAATGCTGCGTTCACACCAAACGCGGCGCAAATTTGACACGCGAGTAGATTACACGCAAAGTCAATGCAGAGGCGCGATCGGTTGCGGAAAAGCGTTTTTTCCGCGGGGGGGGGGGGGGCGAATGACGCGTTTGAGGCAGGGAGAATTCGCACAAGTTTAAATTTTCGCGTGATGCTGAGTTGCGTCAGCCAATCAGCGTTGAGAAGCTCCGCCCGTCATCACCGCCATCCTGCCGTTGCTGAATCAAACTGCTGCTGCTCCGCCTGAAGTAGCGCTGGTAGCGGCCGTCATTCAGACGCTGTTGTGGGACTACGGATAATATTATGAACCCAGACACCATGGAGTTTGATGTTCCCACGTATGTGGAGTTTACACAACAAGTATAAAGCAGAACTAGTGGTTATTTCCATGGTGGATGAAGGAATCTGTAACGTTTTACGGAGATAAGCCAGACGCAGTTCCTGGAGGAGTCGGTGAAATTCACGGAGCTGTGTGCGGCTACGGATGGTGTTATGAACCCAAACACGAGGGCGTTTGATGTTCCGACGTTTTTGGGACTTCCACAACAAGTATAACGCAGAAATAATGGTTATATCTTCCATGGTCGATAGCGGAAATGATGGCTCTTTTCACGGAGAGAAGCAACAGAGATAAGCCACGCCCCCTTTGGTGTGAACACACTTTTATTGTCGAGCGAGTAAACTGACGCAGCATAAGTCATGCAATCTATACTTTAACTTTGCTCAATTTAGAGATGTTAAGTTACTTAAGTATGGGACCTAATTTTGGGCTCGTACTCATATTTTATCCACAATGACTTGAACCTTAATTTGGGGCATCGAAATATGACTTTTGCTCTGCTCTTCTTTATTCTTGATACATTTCAGCTCTTGTACAAATATTTTTTTATATTTTATTTACTAATAAAATACTCAGCTATGTTCATAATATTAGTGATCTGAAGTTGTATCAAAAACCCATTTGTGAATCGATACTACCTACCTTTTTTTTTTTTGGCAGAGCTTGAGTGTCTGTTCTGGGGACAGTACTTCAGCAGCAATGTTGGGTTGCCATCACCGAAGAAGGGGCTTCACACGGTGACCCAGAAGTGGAGTCGCACTCTGCAACAGCTTGACATCGCAAACCAGCTCTTCGCCGAGGAGGACTTGGAGATAGCGATGAGTCACCTTGCTCACGGCACAGAGGCGGATACGCTGCGTTCACTAAACCTGAACGGGACCAGGATCACAGCGCCTGCCCTCAGGTACTCGATGCATAGTTTCCCCTTTCAACTCTCCAGGTCTAAATAAACTATGAACCAGACAATCTGCAGTATGAGTAGGAAACAAGTATTCCCTTTTGTAAAATATTGAAAACTGAAAGTTTAGCATTGTCATTATCTCATTAAAATGATTAATTAATTATGAATTATTGTCATTAAAAAATGCTATGTGTACTTTATTTTTGCAGGCCAGTCATCGGCCAAATGACTGCTCTTAGCTACCTCAACCTTTCATCCTGCCGTTATCTTCCAAGAGGACTGAAGAGAATTTATCGTGGCCAAGAGGACATTCGCCAGCTGCTGGACAAATTGGAGTAGTTGTCATATTCATTTGGTTCCAAAAATAGTTCCAGGCTTAGGTGAATGCCTTAAAACACGTCTCTTTGTGAATTGTGTGGTTCAAGTACGGTAATGATGGATTGTTGTTTAGATATTTTACCATTTTGTAAATGTTTTTTTTTACCTGGATACCACACACATAAAACAGTTATCGTTACTGTTCTTTAAAGCAAGTGTGTGGAATCTACTGAGAAAACCTGTTGCTGCTGTATTACTGTTAGTTAATACAAAGTAAGAGCACTGTCTACGCTACATGTAGCTTCAGGGGTGACATTTATATGAACTGTTAATCTACAGGGACATTCAGTTGTGTATACCCGGGTTTCTCTTTCTTTTCTTTTTAAATGCATTTTTATACCAGACACAAGTTTGTCAAGAAATATTTGACATTAAATAAATGTTCAACATGTTATTATGAAGTTTGTTGTATACTGTCTTTCCACTAGAGAGTGCTGTACACTGGAGGTAAAATGTACAGAATGACAGTGGGGTCATTCTTGCTGCATTCATGCTCTTGTTGAGGACACAATCAAATGTTTCTAAGTTAGAGACATATGTTACTCACAAATTATAAATGGTTGCATTTGATTTGCTTTATTGTTGTTGAACAGGAAGTTTTATGGGTGCTTTTGGGGCTCTACTAGTTGTCCAACCCACATGAAGACTCTTCAACCAGGAAATAAATTACAGCATGCATTGTTATGAACTAAAACACATATACTGTAAATCTCCAGAAATATAAAAATTATTGAAATAAAGACAAGACATAGTGGTCACATCTCACTTGTTTATTTGACCACACAATGAAACAGTTGAAGCAGGACAGCTTTTATAATAATGAAATGAGACCATTACGATTTTTTCACGAAAGACATTTTACATTTATAACATTAAAGGTCCCATATGTAGAATGTATAAGTGATATTAGAAATTAGTTGAGTTCTGCAGTCTTTGGGAAGTTTTTAGCCCATTCATTCTTAATTTATCTAGTTTGAATTAATTTTAGGGTGTTAAAGAATGGCTGAATTCCAATGGACTCAAAAGGTCTATATTGTACATGGTCATAAAATATTGTAACCAAAGGACATCTTCCTATAATAGCATAGAATATTTTTTTATAATCCATTTCTAGAAAATATTTAGCGCAGTACTGTATGTATGCATTTTTCTCTCAACTCTGTTAATCAACAACTTGAAAGGTATTGTGTAAAAAGGTAGTATCATTATTTTGTGACCAAGAAGGTCTAAATAAAAAAATATGTTAAAGCATAGTGCACAATCTGATAATGCAGGAAAAATACAAGAGTAAATAAATGATCATAGAAAGCTTTACTTTCCTTCACCTGTGCAAGGGGAGTAAACTGAGGCCAGTGATGGAATCTGTGATAAACCTTTTGACCAGCTGAAGATAGGTGAGATTCTCTTTTGTGTCGTCATCAAGGTCAGAAAAAATCTGGTTCATTTGTTCATAAAAGTAACCTCTTGTGTATGTCACCTGTACAGGCACTCTGTGGGTCAATTATGATGAAGATGAGGTTGACGTGGTTTGCTGCTGAATGATCGTCAGGATGATTTCCAAGAAGCGTTCAATTGTGATTGATCCAGACTTATACTTCTGCACGACCTCTCTCCTCTTCTCCTCGGTGATGTATTTGGAGTAGAGCAGATCCCACAGAGACACTGTTGTTCCTTGGTATCTCCCTTCTGCTCTGGTTGTTGTTGTAGATTTCAGAATGAGTTTAGTTGCCTCATCAACAAAGAAATACAATTCACCTTTCTTGGCAATCACCAGTAAGCTAAGGCCTGTGATGGGATCTGTGATACACCTCTCAACCAGCTGAAGATAGGTGAGATTCTCTTGTGTGTTGGGGTCAAAGAAGCCCTTTGTGTCGTCATCAGGGTCAGACAGAATCTGGTTCATCTCTTCGTCAAAGTATCCTCTTGTGTATGCCACCTGCACAGGTACCCTGTGACTGTACACTGGGTCAATTATGCCTCCAGTGGCAATTTGTGCTTCAAGGAGACGGATTCCATGATCTTTGACAATGAGATCTTTTTGCAAGGCCTGGAACAACGAAATTGTGTCTCCAGTGTAGGGATCTTTGTATCCTGTAACTGCTCTTTCTGCTGAAAGCAGCTTCTTTTTCCACTCACTGCCAACCACTCCTTGAGCTGCAGCTTCCTCTACAGAAAGTTTCCTGTTCTTCACTGGGTCGATGACAAAGCCAGTGGCAGCTTGGGCCTCCAGCAGAACCAGAGTGGTACCAGGAGTCAGCAGGCCTTTGCTTTTGGCCTCATAGATGCTGAGGGTCTCTTTGGTGGACTGCAGGTACACTCCTGCAATGCTGTTGGTCCCTTCAAGGTACTTACGCACTGATTCCATTTCACTTACTTCTGTCACTGTGACACTGCCAGTAGTAAGATTTTTGTAGAGGTCATCGTTGATGATTTTTGATTCAAGCAACTCCGCAGCAGTGACGTCCTTTCTGATTCCATGGAAGTTTTCAACTTCATTTGTCTCTGTGACTGTAGTGGTGATGGTAGTTTGAATTGTGCTGCTGTCCACCTTTGTTTCTGGTGGTTGGCACATGACCATTGATGAAGATGAGGTTGACGTGGTTTGCTGCTGAATGATTGTCAGGATGATTTCCAAGAAGCGTTCAATTGTGATTGATCCAGACTTATACTTCTGCACAAGCTCTCTCCTCTTCTCCTCGGTGATGTATTTGGAGTAGAGCAGATCCCACAGAGACACTGTTGTTCCTTGGTATCTCCCTTCTGCTCTGGTTGTTGTTGTAGATTTCAGAATGAGTTTAGTTGCCTCATCAACAAAGAAATACAATTCGCCTTTCTTGGCAATCACCAGTAAGCTAAGGCCTGTGATGGGATCTGTGATACACCTCTCAACCAGCTGAAGATAGGTGAGATTCTCTTGTGTGTTGGGGTCAAAGAAGCCCTTTGTGTCGTCATCAGGGTCAGACAGAATCTGGTTCATCTCTTCGTCAAAGTATCCTCTTGTGTATGCCACCTGCACAGGTACCCTGTGACTGTACACTGGGTCAATTATGCCTCCAGTGGCAATTTGTGCTTCAAGGAGACGGATTCCATGATCTTTGACAATGAGATCTTTTTGCAAGGCCTGGAACAACGAAATTGTGTCTCCAGTGTAGGGATCTTTGTATCCTGTAACTGCTCTTTCTGCTGAAAGCAGCTTCTTTTTCCACTCACTGCCAACCACTCCTTGAGCTGCAGCTTCCTCTACAGAAAGTTTCCTGTTCTTCACTGGGTCGATGACAAAGCCAGTGGCAGCTTGGGCCTCCAGCAGAACCAGAGTGGTACCAGGAGTCAGCAGGCCTTTGCTTTTGGCCTCATAGATGCTGAGGGTCTCTTTGGTGGACTGCAGGTACACTCCTGCAATGCTGTTGGTCCCTTCAAGGTACTTACGCACTGATTCCATTTCACTTACTTCTGTCACTGTGACACTGCCAGTAGTAAGATTTTTGTAGAGGTCTTCGTTGATGATTTTTGATTCAAGCAACTCCGCAGCAGTGACGTCCTTTCTGATTCCATGGAAGTTTTCAACTTCATTTGTCTCTGTGACTGTAGTGGTGATGGTAGTTTGAATTGTGCTGCTGTCCACCTTTGTTTCTGGTGGTTGGCACATGACCATTGATGAAGATGAGGTTGACGTGGTTTGCTGCTGAATGATCGTCAGGATGATTTCCAAGAAGCGTTCAATTGTGATTGATCCAGACTTATACTTCTGCACAAGCTCTCTCCTCTTCTCCTCGGTGATGTATTTGGAGTAGAGCAGATCCCACAGAGACACTGTTGTTCCTTGGTATCTCCCTTCTGCTCTGGTTGTTGTTGTAGATTTCAGAATGAGTTTGGTTGCCTCATCAACAAAGAAATACAATTCGCCTTTCTTGGCAATCACCAGTAAGCTAAGGCCTGTGATGGGATCTGTGATACACCTCTCAACCAGCTGAAGATAGGTGAGATTCTCTTGTGTGTTGGGGTCAAAGAAGCCCTTTGTGTCGTCATCAGGGTCAGACAGAATCTGGTTCATCTCTTCGTCAAAGTATCCTCTTGTGTATGCCACCTGCACAGGTACCCTGTGACTGTACACTGGGTCAATTATGCCTCCAGTGGCAATTTGTGCTTCAAGGAGACGGATTCCATGATCTTTGACAATGAGATCTTTTTGCAAGGCCTGGAACAACGAAATTGTGTCTCCAGTGTAGGGATCTTTGTATCCTGTAACTGCTCTTTCTGCTGAAAGCAGCTTCTTTTTCCACTCACTGCCAACCACTCCTTGAGCTGCAGCTTCCTCTACAGAAAGTTTCCTGTTCTTCACTGGGTCGATGACAAAGCCAGTGGCAGCTTGGGCCTCCAGCAGAACCAGAGTGGTACCAGGAGTCAGCAGGCCTTTGCTTTTGGCCTCATAGATGCTGAGGGTCTCTTTGGTGGACTGCAGGTACACTCCTGCAATGCTGTTGGTCCCTTCAAGGTACTTACGCACTGATTCCATTTCACTTACTTCTGTCACTGTGACACTGCCAGTAGTAAGATTTTTGTAGAGGTCTTCGTTGATGATTTTTGATTCAAGCAACTCCGCAGCAGTGACGTCCTTTCTGATTCCATGGAAGTTTTCAACTTCATTTGTCTCTGTGACTGTAGTGGTGATGGTAGTTTGAATTGTGCTGCTGTCCACCTTTGTTTCTGGTGGTTGGCACATGACCATTGATGAAGATGAGGTTGACGTGGTTTGCTGCTGAATGATCGTCAGGATGATTTCCAAGAAGCGTTCAATTGTGATTGATCCAGACTTATACTTCTGCACAAGCTCTCTCCTCTTCTCCTCGGTGATGTATTTGGAGTAGAGCAGATCCCACAGAGACACTGTTGTTCCTTGGTATCTCCCTTCTGCTCTGGTTGTTGTTGTAGATTTCAGAATGAGTTTAGTTGCCTCATCAACAAAGAAATACAATTCGCCTTTCTTGGCAATCACCAGTAAGCTAAGGCCTGTGATGGGATCTGTGATACACCTCTCAACCAGCTGAAGATAGGTGAGATTCTCTTGTGTGTTGGGGTCAAAGAAGCCCTTTGTGTCGTCATCAGGGTCAGACAGAATCTGGTTCATCTCTTCGTCAAAGTATCCTCTTGTGTATGCCACCTGCACAGGTACCCTGTGACTGTACACTGGGTCAATTATGCCTCCAGTGGCAATTTGTGCTTCAAGGAGACGGATTCCATGATCTTTGACAATGAGATCTTTTTGCAAGGCCTGGAACAACGAAATTGTGTCTCCAGTGTAGGGATCTTTGTATCCTGTAACTGCCCTTTCTGCTGAAAGCAGCTTCTTTTTCCACTCACTGCCAACCACTCCTTGAGCTGCAGCTTCCTCTACAGAAAGTTTCCTGTTCTTCACTGGGTCGATGACAAAGCCAGTGGCAGCTTGGGCCTCCAGCAGAACCAGAGTGGTACCAGGAGTCAGCAGGCCTTTGCTTTTGGCCTCATAGATGCTGAGGGTCTCTTTGGTGGACTGCAGGTACACTCCTGCAATGCTGTTGGTCCCTTCAAGGTACTTACGCACTGATTCCATTTCACTTACTTCTGTCACTGTGACACTCCCAGTAGTAAGATTTTTGTAGAGGTCTTCGTTGATGATTTTTGATTCAAGCAACTCCGCAGCAGTGACGTCCTTTCTGATTCCATGGAAGTTTTCAACTTCATTTGTCTCTGTGACTGTAGTGGTGATGGTAGTTTGAATTGTGCTGCTGTCCACCTTTGTTTCTGGTGGTTGGCACATGACCATTGATGAAGATGAGGTTGACGTGGTTTGCTGCTGAATGATTGTCAGGATGATTTCCAAGAAGCGTTCGATTGTGATTGATCCAGACTTATACTTCTGCACAAGCTCTCTCCTCTTCTCCTCGGTGATGTATTTGGAGTAGAGCAGATCCCACAGAGACACTGTTGTTCCTTGGTATCTCCCTTCTGCTCTGGTTGTTGTTGTAGATTTCAGAATGAGTTTAGTTGCCTCATCAACAAAGAAATACAATTCGCCTTTCTTGGCGATCACCAGTAAGCTAAGGCCTGTGATGGGATCTGTGATACACCTCTCAACCAGCTGAAGATAGGTGAGATTCTCTTGTGTGTTGGGGTCAAAGAAGCCCTTTGTGTCGTCATCAGGGTCAGACAGAATCTGGTTCATCTCTTCGTCAAAGTATCCTCTTGTGTATGCCACCTGCACAGGTACCCTGTGACTGTACACTGGGTCAATTATGCCTCCAGTGGCAATTTGTGCTTCAAGGAGACGGATTCCATGATCTTTGACAATGAGATCTTTTTGCAAGGCCTGGAACAACGAAATTGTGTCTCCAGTGTAGGGATCTTTGTATCCTGTAACTGCCCTTTCTGCTGAAAGCAGCTTCTTTTTCCACTCACTGCCAACCACTCCTTGAGCTGCAGCTTCCTCTACAGAAAGTTTCCTGTTCTTCACTGGGTCGATGACAAAGCCAGTGGCAGCTTGGGCCTCCAGCAGAACCAGAGTGGTACCAGGAGTCAGCAGGCCTTTGCTTTTGGCCTCATAGATGCTGAGGGTCTCTTTGGTGGACTGCAGGTACACTCCTGCAATGCTGTTGGTCCCTTCAAGGTACTTACGCACTGATTCCATTTCACTTACTTCTGTCACTGTGACACTCCCAGTAGTAAGATTTTTGTAGAGGTCTTCGTTGATGATTTTTGATTCAAGCAACTCCGCAGCAGTGACGTCCTTTCTGATTCCATGGAAGTTTTCAACTTCATTTGTCTCTGTGACTGTAGTGGTGATGGTAGTTTGAATTGTGCTGCTGTCCACCTTTGTTTCTGGTGGTTGGCACATGACCATTGATGAAGATGAGGTTGACGTGGTTTGCTGCTGAATGATTGTCAGGATGATTTCCAAGAAGCGTTCGATTGTGATTGATCCAGACTTATACTTCTGCACAAGCTCTCTCCTCTTCTCCTCGGTGATGTATTTGGAGTAGAGCAGATCCCACAGAGACACTGTTGTTCCTTGGTATCTCCCTTCTGCTCTGGTTGTTGTTGTAGATTTCAGAATGAGTTTAGTTGCCTCATCAACAAAGAAATACAATTCGCCTTTCTTGGCGATCACCAGTAAGCTAAGGCCTGTGATGGGATCTGTGATACACCTCTCAACCAGCTGAAGATAGGTGAGATTCTCTTGTGTGTTGGGGTCAAAGAAGCCCTTTGTGTCGTCATCAGGGTCAGACAGAATCTGGTTCATCTCTTCGTCAAAGTATCCTCTTGTGTATGCCACCTGCACAGGTACCCTGTGACTGTACACTGGGTCAATTATGCCTCCAGTGGCAATTTGTGCTTCAAGGAGACGGATTCCATGATCTTTGACAATGAGATCTTTTTGCAAGGCCTGGAACAACGAAATTGTGTCTCCAGTGTAGGGATCTTTGTATCCTGTAACTGCCCTTTCTGCTGAAAGCAGCTTCTTTTTCCACTCACTGCCAACCACTCCTTGAGCTGCAGCTTCCTCTACAGAAAGTTTCCTGTTCTTCACTGGGTCGATGACAAAGCCAGTGGCAGCTTGGGCCTCCAGCAGAACCAGAGTGGTACCAGGTGTCAGCAGGCCTTTGCTTTTGGCCTCATAGATGCTGAGGGTCTCTTTGGTGGACTGCAGGTACACTCCCGCAATGCTGTTGGTCCCTTCAAGGTACCTACGCACTGATTCCATTTCACTTACTTCTGTCACTGTGACACTCCCAGTAGTAAGATTTTTGTAGAGGTCTTCGTTGATGATTTTTGATTCAAGCAACTCCGCAGCAGTGACGTCCTTTCTGATTCCATGGAAGTTTTCAACTTCATTTGTCTCTGTGACTGTAGTGGTGATGGTAGTTTTAGTTGTGCTGCTGTCCACCTTTGTTTCTGGTGGTTGGCACATGACCATTGATGAAGATGAGGTTGACGTAGTTTGCTCCTGGATGATTGTCAGGATGATTTCCAAGAAGCGTTCGATTGTGATTGATCCAGATTTATACTTCTGCACAAGCTCTATCCTCTTCTCCTCTGTGATGTATTTGGAGTAGAGCAGATCCCACAGAGACACTGTGGTTCCTTGGTATTTCCCTTCTGCTCTGGTTGTTGTTGTAGATTTCAGAATGAGTTTTGTTGCCTCATCTACAAAGAAATAAAACTCGCCTTTTTTTACTATGGACAGTAAATTGAGGCCTGTATTTGGATCTACGATACACCTCTCAATCAGTTGAAGATAGGTGAGATTCTCTTGTGTGTTGGGGTCAAAGAAGCCCTTTGTGTCGTCATCAGAGTCAGACAGAATCTCGTTCATCTCTTCATCAAAGTATCCTCTTTGGTATGCCACCTGTACAGGCACTCGATGGCTATGTACTGGGTCAATTATGCCTCCAGTGGCAATTTGTGCTTCAAGGAGACGGATTCCATGATCTTTGACAATGAGATCCTTTTTTAAGGCCTGGAACAACGAAATTGTGTCTCCAGTGTAGGGATCTTTGTATCCTGTAACTGCTCGTTCTGCTGATAGCAATTTATTTTTCCACTCACTGCCAACCACTCTTTGAGCTACAGCTTCCTCTACGGAAAATTTCTTATCGTTCACTGGGTCGATGATAAAACCAGTGGCAGCTTGGGCCTCCAGCAGCACAAGAGATGTGCCAGGGGTCAGCAGCCGTTTGGTTTTGGCTTCGTAGATGCTCATAACTTTCTTTGTAGACTCAACTCTGACACCTGCTATACAGTTTGTAGCTCCAAGGTACTTCTGAATCGATTCCATCTTGTTAACATTCTCTTCAGTTACTTTACCTTGTATAATCTGCGTGAACAGCTCTTTTGAGATAATTTTTGACTCATACAACTCACTGGCTGAGACCTGCTTCCTTAGTCCTTTGAACTTTCTTTCTTTGGATGATACCTCTGTAATGATGACAGTGAGTATTTCAATGATCTCCTCCATTTTCATGGTTCCTGTCTTGTATTGTTCTATGAGCTGTTCCCTTTTTTGTTTTGATATGTATTCAGAGAGCAACACTTCCCATAATGTCACATCTTTGCCTTTGAATTTCCCTGCATTCATGGCGATAGTTTTGTTTTTGAATGCAAGCTCGATTTGCTCATCTGTGTGAAATACATGGGATTTCTCTTCATAGAGGGGTAGAAGAAGTAGCCCTGTTTCAGGGTCTTTCTCGCATCGCTTTATCAGCTGAAGGTAAGAAAGGTTTTCTTTTGTGTTTGGGTCAAAGAATCCCTTTGCATCACCAGTGGGGTTCAACAGAATTTTTCTGATTTCTTCATCCAGATGTCTCTTTTTAATAGCAACATGAATAGGAAGCCTGTGACTTTGATTTGGGTCAATGACTCCTCCAGTTGCTATCTGTGTCTCAAGAAGACGAATACCATCACTTCTTTGAATCAGCTCTTCATCCATCGCTTCAAACAGTGATATGGTTACACCTGTGTATGGATCTTTATAACCAGTGACCGCACGTTCTGCTGTGAGAAGTTGCTCATGTACATCTGGTCCAATTACTTTCTCTCTTGCTGCCTCATCAACACCATAGAACTTATTTTTGAGAGGATCAATGACCCATCCTGTTGCAGCCTGTGCTTCAAGAAGTACAAGTGCAAAGCCAGGTGTCAACAAATCTTCTTGTTTTGCTTGATATATGCTCATTACTTTCTGAGATGGATGAAGCTTAATTCCAGCAATGCTCCCAGTTCCCCTCAGGTATCCTCTCACAGGTTCACGTTGGATTAGTGCCTCGAGAGTGAGTTTTCCTTCTTTCACCAGTTTGAATGTATTTGCATCAATGATCTCAGAATCCAGCAGTTGTTGTGCAGAGACAGGTTTTCTCAGGCCCATTATCATTTTGGGAGTTTCATTCTCCAGTTTTTCAATGGTGGAAATCACTGTTGTGATTATGGTTTGTGTGGTTATCTTCCTTGTTCTGTATTTCTCAAAGAATTCAAGCTGCTGATCCTCAGTGAAGTACCCAGAATGAATCAAGTCCCACAGAGAAACTGATTTTCCTGCATAACGTCCTACTGATATGCTCACAGCTGTCTTTTCAAACTCTTGCTTTATCTCTGTGTTGGTGTACATACTCTGTGTCTGTGCCTTTGTTTCCATAGCTGTTGGTTTGTCATTCAGTGGCAGAAGAAACAGCCCTGTGTCCTTATCTTTTACACATCTACCTAACATCTCCATGTATGTCAGATTGGCTTGTGTCATTGGGTCAAAAAAGCCCTTTGTGTCTTCCGTTGGGTCTGATAGGATCTGATTAAGTTCTGCATCAAAATATCCTTTACTGTATGCAACCTCAAGGGGCAAGTGAAGACACTTCAAAGGATCAATGATACCACCTGTAGCAATCTGGGCCTCAAGTAAACGAATGCCATGCTGCTTCACAATTAGATCCTTTTGCAAGGCTTGGAAAAGTGAGATCTTTTGACCAGTGTATGGATCTCTGTAACCAGTGACAGCTCTCTCTGCAGCCAAAAGTTTTTCATGCATCTGTGGACCCACCACCTTCTCTCTGAGAGCTTGTTTCACTGTAAGTTTTTTGTTTTTCAGAGGATCAACAATGAACCCTGTAGCCGCTTGTGCTTCAAGGAGGCAGAGGGCAGTGCCAGGTGTGAGAATGCCAATTCTCTGTGCCTCGTAGATGCTTAACTTCTTATTGGAGGGTTGCAGTATCACCCCAGCCACGCAACCTGTCCCTTGTAGGAAGGTTCTCACATTCTCCATGTTCATCAAATCTGTGCTTGTCATCTTTCCATCGACCACACTGTTGTATGTTTTTTCATCAACAATTTTAAGCTGCAAAAGATCCACAACAGACACCTCTCCCCTGAGACCCGCAAAACTCAGCCCTGCTTGTCGTTTTATCTCCTTGTTTTCAATAATCTCTAAAATGGTGACAATGAGAAGCTCAATTGTGATTTTCCTTGACTTGAAGAGCTTAAAAAACTCCTGTCTTTTGTCTTCCGTCATATACTCCGAATTGATAAGATCCCACAGTGTTGTGTGCTTGCCCTTGAACCTGCCATACTTAACAGTAACTGTTGTTGTTTTGAACAGTTCCCTAATATTTTCATCTATGCTAATCTTGCTGCTTTTGCTTTTGAGTGGCAAGAGGCACATACCCGTACTGGGATCTCGAACACATCTGGCCATGAGCTGCAAGTATGTCAGGTTCTCAAGGGTGTTGGGATCAAAGAATCCTTTGGTGTCATCACTTGGATCACTCAGGATCTCATTCATTTCCTCATTAAAGTATCCCTTTTTATAGGCCACGTGGACAGGAATGCGATGGCTGTTCACTGGGTCAATGATTCCACCAGTGGCAATTTGTGCCTCCAGAAGTCGAATTCCATGGTCTTTTACGATGAGATCCTTTTGCATGGCTTGGAACAAAGACATTATTTGGCCATCATATGGGTTTTTGTACCCAGTGACCGCTTTCTCTGCTGAGCGCAACTTTTGACACATATCAGGCCCCACAATCTTTGCTTTGACAGCATCATCCACTGAAAACTTCCTGTTTCCGATAGGGTCAAGTATGAACCCTGTTGCTGCCTGTGCCTCCAGTAGAATCAGAGCAGTTCCTGGCATCAGCTTTCCTTTTTGTCTGGCCTGGTAGAGGGTCATGATGCGAGAATCAGGAAGCAGAATGCCTGCAATGCTGTCTTTACCCTGTAGGTACACATTTACATTTTCATCTTCTATCACTTCCTTCACTGACATTTTCCCCTTTTTGAGATCATCCATAACCTCCTGACTAATGATGTCTGCTTCCACAAGCTGTTTGGCTGTGACAGTTTCTCTGATGCCTTCAAAGACGACACTCGTTGTTTTCACTGACTTTTCTATGACCTCCAGAGTCGTTGTGATAATCGTCTTGATATTGAGCTTCCCCTCTCTGTACTTCTGAATGATGTCTCGCCTCTGGCGTTCATCAAAGTATTCGGACATCAGGAGTTCCCACAGGGATACCGTCATTCCCATGTACTTTCCACATGTCACGCTCACCTTCTCCTTTTTGAAGGCCATTTTAGTTTGGTAGTCAATGAAGTTGAAATTTAGCCTGTCTGATTTACCAAGGAGTGGAAGAAGGCACAGTCCAGTGATGGGATCAATGACACACCTTTCCATCAGCTGAAAATAAGTTAGATTATCTTGTGTGTTTGGGTCAAAGAAACCCTTTGTGTCGTCCCCTGAATCCTCTAGTATGGCGTTCATTTCTTGATCAAAATAACCTCTCTTGAACGCTACTTCTGTTGGTAGCCTGTGACTGTTGATGGGGTCTATTATTCCACCTGTGGCGATTTGCGCCTCAAGTAGGCGGATCCCATGTTCCTTAACTATGAGGTCTTTTGACAGTGCTTGAAACAGGGATATAGTTTCGCCTGAGTATGGGTCTTTGTATCCAGTTACTGCTCGCTCAGCAGAACGCAGCTTTGCATGATATTCAGGGCCAACAAGTTTGTTTTTGATGGCCTCATCCACCGTGAACTTTTTATTTTCTACAGGATCAACCATGAATCCAGTTGAGGCTTGTGCCTCCAGTAGAACTAGCGATGTCCCAGGCATCAGTACGCCTTTCTTCATGGCATCATAAATGCTCATTCTCTGATTGGATGAGAGTATAGCAATGCCTGCGATACAGCCTTTGCCTTGCAGATATTCTTTTACTGTTTCCATCAACATCACATCCTGTGTTGTGGTATTTCCCCTTTGCAGGTCATCAAATGTTTTTTTGTCAATGATCTTTGATTCAAGCAGTTCAGTGGAGGAAATACCTCTCCGCAGACCTTTGAATGTGATGCAAACAGGAAGGAGCAACAGGCCTGTGTCCGGCTCCAAAGTGCATTTCTCAAGGAGGTTTTGGTAGTTAAGATTTTCTTGTAAGCTTGGATTGTAGTACACTTTGAGCTCTGCCATCTGGTTATTGAGCAAACCTTTTTCATAGAAGCCCTTTTGAATCGCGGATTCAACTGAAATATTTGACTTCTCAATAGGATCAAACAGGCCGTGTGTCGCAATCTGTGCTTCCAGCAGCCTCAATCCATAGTCTCTTGGGACTAAATCCTTTTGCACAGCTTGGTATAAAGATATCATTTGGTTGGTGTAGGGGTCTACATAGCCATTGACGGCTTTCTCGGCTGTGAGGAGTTTCTCTTTCATCTCCGGTCCAACTATACCCTCCTTAACAGCATTAGCAACTGGAAGTATTCGATTGTTTATCGGGTCTACAATGCCCCCTGTGGCAGCTTGTGCTTCAAGCAGAGCTAATGCTGTTCCTGGCTTAAGCAAACGTTTCTTCATGGCTTGGTATATGGTTACCTTCTCCTTTGTTTTCTCCAGCAATATGCCAGCCACAGGTCCGTGGACCTCTGTGTGGCCATTTTTCTCCGAGTCCATCTTGTCCTATACAGCTACAAAGAAAAATGCATTGTCGGTTCGTAATATTAGAAATATGTTGTGACCTCTTCAATGTTTTATAGATGTATAAAAGTATTAGTGTATGTTAGTGTTAGATAGATAATATGTTTACAGTGTTGGAATTGTATGGCTATGCTGTATATTATGGGCATTTTAAAGGCTGCAATTTATGTTGCTGTTGAGCAGTGTTACACTGAGTGGTCAGAGGTGCTGTTGAATCCCATTGTTTTTTGGGAAATAGTCTACTTTTATTTATACAAAGTAGACTATTTCCCAAAAAACAATGGGATTCAACAGCACCTCTGACTACAGTCTCAAAATTGACCATCAAGTATAATATTTGTCATATCCATATTATTAAGACTTTCTACAAAAAAATATTTTCAATTTCTAGCTCTGTTCTTTTCATTTTTAGTTGACAGTAAGGTTGACCTGTATATCAAATCAAATGTTAGGATATTGGCAACTCTTAAGATTACTGTGAAATCCCACAAAAGCCACAGTGTTGTTGTTTTTTTATTACTTTTGCATTATGTTGTAGTTGGTTTTCCTCTTTTTATTCCTTCACACAGTGCTATGTTGCTAGCTTTAAATGGTTGACCCTGTTTATTTTTAATCATGCATTAATTGTAAACCCTGGTTTCATTGTGGTGCTAGTTACTGATCCCCTCCATGTCTGCATATATAGGTTAAGACAAAGCTTGTCTGAATCCAAGCTTGTATTGTTTAGCCAATAATTTGCATTTTGTACTGTCCATTATTTATAGTCTTTAGAAAAAGTAATAATTTAAGACCAATCAATGACTAAATTACCTAAAATATCTGTAAACCCTTCATTAATGACTGGAAACAGCAGCTCTCTATAACTTAAAAGCATTTGAAACATGCACACACAATGGTTACTTTGATTGTCTTATCATTATTATATATATAATTATTATAATTGAATTATTCAAAACTGCAGCTTACTTTTATAACAGATATGCAAACCCTTTTTCAGGGAATGCAAAAGTGCTTAAAACCAATCTGTCCACCTTAGCTATGTAAATATATGAAGTTAAAATTCAGTTTTTTCAGTTTGAGCTCATTAAGTTTCAAAAATAATGATGTAAGGCCTGTGCATGAAATTACAAAGGTAAAAATAATTTGATCACATCCAACTTTACTCTGATTTCCACAAATATTAAAAGAAGATGTTAATGATGATAGATGGTAATGATTTTTCAAGTGAACTTGAACGGTAGCCATAAGATATGTTTTCAATATGGGATCTGTCTTCCAAACCTGTCAGTTTCCTGATGAGTCTGTGGGCAGCCTCAGATCCTCGGGTGCTCCTCTTCTCTTCCAAAATCAGGATAAAGACCAAAAGTATTTGGGCTGTTATGTCATGAAACTCCCTTCCTGTAGAGAAGAAAAGAACACCACCTCCCATTAGCTGTAGCTACATTCCAATTGAGACCTTTATTCTACAAACCGTACACATATAAAGTACCTTACTACAATTCCTTTGAATACATACAAATATGTCATACATCATTCCTGCATTAGTAAATGGTGCACATAGATAAAAAAAATAATAATTGTAATCAAGGTTCGAATTTTCATTTCTGTTTGTGCACAGATTAGAAATGAACTCTGCCAGGTCATGAATTTGTTTCACAAGCATCATGTATTTGCTTTGGCATTAGGATACATGTTGCTTCTAAACTGGAACAGCCAGATTCCCTGTGTTGTAGCAACAGACACTGAACTAAGGTGAACTGAGCTAATTTTCACCAAGAGCACTTCCTTTCAAATGCAAGTAGCCATCCAATCCATTGGTTATAGCCACTTAAAGCTGAAGGGAACAAAGGGGAGAGAACTGTAACATTTAAATCACACTACGTGCAGCTGCGATGGCTAAATTCCCCATCAGTCCAGTCAGTAGATACGTCTGTGAGGTATAATCAAAATCCTACTCTTGAACGTAGGTTTATACAGCCCCAGTACTATTAAATGACCTCATACAAATAAGTTGTGAGGAAAATACCCAGCGGCTCCTTCCACACCTTCTGTTGAAGGGTTAGTAGTCGTGTTTTGAATGATGTCATGGCCTCCAGTAGGAGTGATTATTTCTCACTCTCATAAAACAGGGCGTGGAGGGGATTGCTGCCATGAGGTTTCCATGCACAACTGAAAGGGTAAAGTCAGACAAGGCTCTACTCTTTACATTATTAGTTCCATATGTGACTTACTGTGGGAATTCTGTCAGAAAATCACCATTAGCGTCACTGCATGAGATGTAAATCACGTAGCTGCCGCTCAGGCCTTTTTGCACACTAGCCTGTGAGGACCTTTGAGCTAAAAATGGGTCTCTCCTATGATTTCTAATCTCAGTGGACTAAAGGTGTGTACTGCTTTTTTACTGCATGTGATGCAACACCTGGACGGTCACGATCAGTGGCGGTGCGTCAATAGAGGGCGCTAGGGCGCCGCCCCTCTTAAAATTTTGCGATGAAAAAAAAAAAGAAGAAAAAAAATAAATAATATATATTGTCAAAAAACATTATATACCAAATCATTTAAATAAGAAATATACCGTGTTGACGAGCTAAATGTGTGTGGGAGACCGTAAGCCCCTGTCAACAACCACTTAAGATATACCAAATATAATATATCGCCATTCATCATCACTGAGAAAAGCCCCTCCCCCCTTTAGGGGCGCCGGCCCAATGTGAGTCTATGGCAGCGAACAAACATTTCACCCTCGTTTTGGCAAGGACAGCTTCTCATTGGCGGATGAAACGTGAATCTTCGGGCGCACAAATCTGCGCCCTAGCCAATGACATCGTTTCTTATTGCAACGTGGTTGGACTATTCGTCCAATCAGAGACCTTTATCATTCCCTCACATCCCATATAGCTCCCACGTAGCTACGCGAGCAACACAGCTAGCAGAGACTTTGATTATGTTAGTATGGCGACTGAAAACTCTGTGGTATCTCTACGCGAAACACCTTTCAATCCACGATCAGATGTTGACAAGAAGAGGCTGAAAGAGTTGGGACCCGAACGTCCGGATTTAAAAAGTCAGCAGCAAAGCAGTGAAGCTACATGCACCAAGCTACATGCTAACCGGAGCTGCTAGCTGGAGGCTCCGTGTGGAGCAAAGCAGTGGCTCTGAGCAGCCGAGGAAGCGCCGGCTATGAAGGAAGATGAGCTTGGAAGGATTGCTGCAGAGGTGAGTGTCAAAATCAGCAGATGCCTGTTAGAGTTTAATGTTTTATCTTTCCCACAGCAGAACACATGTTGGACATTGTTAGATTTGGGTGGATATCATATCAGACTATAACTTTATCTAAAATACCAATTCAACACCCAATGTGTGTGTGTGTGTGTGTGTGTGTGTGTGTGTGTGTGTGTGTGTGTGTGTGTGTGTGTGTGTGTGTGTGTGTGTGTGTGTGTGTGTGTGTGTGTCATAGCTACAGCCATCAAGGTGGCTCCTGGCCTTTTGTCTATGTTGCTGAGCCATCAAGACACACAAAACATAGTTTTTTGTCTGTAGTATGAAGCCTGTTTGTAGTAGATATTTCCCCACAACTTATCTTACTGTCTCTGTCTCTCTCTATATATTTATCTGTAGGTTTGTGACACCATACTTGGACACACCAGGGAACGCTTTGCCTTCAAAGACCACCTCACCAGTGCCACCTTACTGCAGGGCCCCCAGTTTGAATGCTACGTCAATGTATTCCCTGAAGTTGCTCTGGCCACCACATTGAATGTTTCTTAAACCATTCTGCTCTGAACCTCTCATCATGCCCAAAGTTACAGTTTGTTGATAGTTGTTATTGGACAGTGTTGAGCACTGTGTTTTCTTGAAATAAAGCTTTGTTTTTTAGAATATTCTACTCCAAACCCCTTTTCTTCTCATTGTGGAGTGCTATTTAAACCGCGCCGCCCAACTGCGCCCCCCCAAAAAAAAATTTCACCAGCCGCCACTGGTCACGATGCTGCAGTTACAACAAGTCAAGACTAACCGAGGCCAGTGTGTGTGTCGTCTGCATTAGCAGTCATGCAGGGCTGCAGTATCTCGGCCTGCAGCTGCTGAATGTGCTGTTTGAGACCGTCACCCACTTTGTAAATGTTTGAATGTTTTTAAAGATGCTTAACATTTACTTTGCATTTATTGAGCTTGCTCATCATATCGTAAAAGCAAATGGATCACCTGCATGAAGCTTAACAGTTATTTAAATACTGTGGCTTCACTGTTTACTGTTCGCTTTAAGTACTTACTCAAATTCACTTGACAATGAAGTCCACTCAGTGTGACACTTGACACTTCTGTTTGTCTTTTTGTCTTTTTGCTTGAGAAGAAGTGGCCACCTTGTATGATTTAATGCAGCACAGTACAACCGCTCTGCCATAACATCATAGTATACCTCGACTCAATGACATGTTTATTATAAAGGTCCTAGTTAAGGTTACGCTGGACCGCATTATGTTGTGACCTGTACATACATGAAGATAATATAATTAAAGTTATAAGCCCTCACAAATATTCATAATACTTAATAACAACAATTGTAATAAATCTATGCAAGCTTAATTAATTAGTTTAATGGGTCATTAAACTGTACGTTACCTGAAGCTGTACATAGCGGGCCATTATTTGAGTCAGCTGAGTCCTTATAATTAGATTTGTTTGGGGAAACATTACATTAGTGAATATTGTCATATTGGAGTACCTTACCAGTACTCAGTTTGTCTGTTATGACCTGTTGTATACAGATATGGGAAATAGAATGGTTTTCAGGTATTATCTATATTTTGACTCCTTCGATTGAGTTTTCATGGAGACAATGCATTTGTGAAATGTAAATGTGACGAAGATTTAATTCTATATTTACTCAATTTACTTAAAGCAAACAATGACCACTTACAGTGACTTATAACCAGCTTGTACTTTATTATATCTGCCGATACCTTGGAAATATCATTACTTCACTGAAAGCACCCACTTTCCACTTAGAGTAACTAATAATCACACTGCAATGCTTTTTAAGAACATTACGTTTGTGAATTATAATACACTGAGTCAGTGAGTGGCCAGAAATTATGAAGTATTATAATATTTGACCGTATAATAATCCATTATAAAAGGATTATTGTCATAAAGCATTATGCATATGTATGAGTGCCTGTCATAATCATACAACCCTATAACCAGATTGTAGTATTACATATTAAATATGAAAGTATTATAAATAAAACTGATTCCCAAGTGCATGATGCACAATAACTTTGACATGTCGAGCCTCTTTTTGTCTGAATGAGTTATAATGTTTCCAACTGTAGCTCCCGCTGAGCCAAGAATCTGTCGGAATGACAAGAAGGTTTTATTGTTTCAACCCAGCAGACCGACTACCTTGTGTATCTTGGAGAGAAAGACGTGCCTATTTGCCCGTGGCATCATGTCTGTGACACTCAGGTCTTCATATTTGCATTCTTGACATACATTCAGCCATTGTGTGTGTCAACCGCTCCGAGGGTGAGGTAAACAGTGTGTTTGTTCAGTCTTGTCAAAAGCCTTGAGCCATGTGTAATTTAACAAGTGTGGTCAAAGGTAATCAGTGAAGAATGTTTGCTTTCCCTTTTTATCAGAAGGGAGTTGGCTGACAGTGCAGGATACGCAATATCATGTTTCCCCTTTTGGCTATTTCAACACTATCTCGGTCAAAAAGAAACCTAAGCTGCAGCTTAAATGTGACTTTGACTTTCACTCAAAATAATGAGCTTTTCCTTAAAAAAACAAACAAAAGAAATGATTGAATTGAAATAGTATTCTTACCTGAGGTTGCAGAAAGTCCAGCTCTGGTTAGCAGTCGGGGTCGGGCGGTGTGAGAAGCGTTGGGACCTCTTTGTGCTCCCGAGGTCTCAGCTCTAGTCCTCTGCTCAGGTCAGATATACAGCCGATCCAGCTGTTAGTCCCGCCCCCCGACGAACAACCTCCTCTGCTCAGACTGTGAGGGAGTGCTTTTAACACTGAGCTCAGGATGCCAGAGATTCCTGCAGACTTCCTAAGAGCATGACCATTGTGCTGTTAGACAATAACAAGCAAGCACATTGATCCTTTCTCACTGTGTGCTACGGGTGTACAACCATGTCACCGAAGCTCAAAGAATGTATTGTGGAAAATGTAAGTCCGAAAGATTGTTCTGGGTCGAACCCAGGGCTCTAAACCCTCTTTGTCTTTTATTGATGGACAGTAAATTATTTCCTTTTACATACTAATAGTGGGAGGCAACATAGATGATTATCTTCTTTATCTTACTAGCAGAGCCGGATGTGTTGGTGATTACAGAGAGCTTTGTATACGTGCTTCCCTCAGGTTTGGCAGGTTTTCCGCTGTGACTAGCAGAGCCATTACAGGGGATGTGTGTGTTGGGGGGAGGAGGGGTTTCCTAACAAAACAGACACTCTTTACAGAAACCATCTGTTATTAGTTGCATAAACCAGTTGATGAGACATTAGTCACATTGTATTGACGACATCATACATCTGACTAATGTGCAGTTAGTCTAAACATGTTGCACAGGTGTACAACGACAACAGGTGACTACGACGTTCCACTCAATCAAGCGTGGGAACACTACAAATTCGTGTCTCAAAAAAACAGAAGTCACCCATTAAACAAAAAAGGGATCAAGTCACGACTAGACCTTGAAGACTAGGTGCTGGATCCTTCATGTAGGTGGAAAACAAGAAGAAGGAATAAGCGTCTCCTGAAAACATCCGTGTGGCAGTATTAAAACCTCAAAATAGAGTGCTGTTCTAGTCTTTCCATTAAAATATCGCATTAGCTTTTTTCGTGGCCCATGACTGTGGGTTTCTATAAAATAAGATGGACCATTTTGATTGTAAGTGACTCAACATCTCCCTAAAGATAAAACTCCTTCTGTCTCAATTCTACATAAAAATAGAGGCCGTATCAGAGAATATTCATTTTTTTTACTCATAAATGAACTCTTATGTCAAGAAAAGTAAAAGGTAACGTCAATAACCTTTTGGTTTCCTAAAAATTGCATCATGAAATACCTTTTCTCACCTGTCATCTCAAATCCGCCCCCCAGAAGCGTCAGACTCAGGGTGTGGCAGGAGCTCCTGGAGAAGGGAGGGTCTCGATCACGTGTAGAAACCTCTGAGCAACGTGGAACCAGGCGGATAACTCCTCCAGGGGTCGCTGGGCGAGGCCGTCTGACATTTGGTTTGTTTGCGCTGACGGAGACAAAATGCATTTTTCTTTTGTAGACCTTAAGTAGTTAAAAAGATCATCTTTGTCAGCTGACATTTAAAGGTTGCCGAGTGCTGGTAGATATGAGCTCCAACTTGCAATAATTAATTGGGATGGTTGTAATGATTGAACTACAGCCAACATCGTTCAGCATTCATTAACTTTATGGCCTATTTTACTTTGTTCCCACTTACTTCAAACACCGCCAGTTCACACTCGTCCGTATGTCGGCAGCTAGAATTACGATGACCTCGTTAATCTTACCGTGGCAACCTGTACATATATTAGACTTTATAAGGTAACAAACATACATATCAGTAGTGGATTAACTTGTCTTGTTAATCGAAGACATTTGATGATATCTCATCTTACAGTAGCAATACAACAAAGTGAAAAATGCAATTATGAGAAAAATGTCCTGCACTCACAGAAGTGAAATAGAGAAAAATATATACCTCAGGCAGTTATAATCGATACTTTTCTGATATAATTCTGAGGATTTGTGTGATTATCATATTCACTTAAAAAGTTGAAAATATGTTGGTGTTGTGTTTACAGTTTGTTTCTGCTGCCCCCAAGTGGTCAAAAACCAATAAGTTACTGCAGGTTAAAAGTATCAAAAGTTCTCAGAATGTTATTAATATATACAGTTTATTACATAATAATAATTTAAGCTTCATGTGTGCCTTTAGTAATGTCGTAGCTCTCTTAGGTCGAGCTAAATAACCACTTGTTGGGCAGTTTATTCTGTAACAACGCGTCTTGAATTAAAAACTTGTCATATGTTTGGTATGTCAAATATGTATATAATATGCAACTATAGCTTTCAGACAAGAAGTCAAATCAATATTTCTATCTGAAATGTGGTAAAGTACGAGCACCTCAAAACTGTGCTTTCTTCTTTCATCCTCACTCCTAACCCCACTGAACACAGGACTCACTGCGCGCTGTCTAAACAACTGTAAACCACACAGGCTGCTCACGCAAAGAGGAACATGCTGTTGTCTTGACTTAAGGAATTGCTTTAATGGATCCATGAATAGATTAAACACACGGCGGCTGTAGCTCAGGGGGATGAGTGGTCGTCCCGCAACCACAAGGTAGCCGGCTCGATCCCCAGTCCCCCCATAGCTCACATGCCGAAGTGTCCCTGAGCAAGACACCGAACCCTTAACTGCTCCCCGGGCGCCTCACAGGGCTGCCCACTGCTCCCTATCCAGGGATGGGCCAAATGCAGAGAAGAATTTCCCCAAGTGCATGTTTGTTTTTCTTTTTCTCTTTTCTTTATCTACAGCTTTTTACAACGAGCCTGCATAGACCTGTGCCAATGCAGCGGCCTGTGCCAGTAAACTTTTAATATATCTACTTGCCAAATAGCCTGAGTACAGCCACTGATCTCCAAAACACGTTGGCGGTTGGGCAGGTTTTGAAAAGGTTAGATGTTTCTCAAGATCATCAATACTCAATCCTCAGGCCAAAAGACGCAACCAATTGGAAAACAAATGAACATGTTGAATGTTCCAGTCAGCACTGATGTGACGTGTTATGTGCATTTTTATTTCTAATGTGTCAGCAGTAGGGTTGGGTACCGAGAACCGGTGCCATATTGGCACCAACCGGACCGAAAAGCAACGCAGATTTCGGTGCTTCCTTTCGGTGCCTGACCGGATTTACATACTTTTTTTTTGCTACTCTGTAATGTTGCACGGTATATAGATACTAAAAAGGTAGCGCGGTTAAAAACGATACGATTTTCATGTATCGATACTTTCCGCTCTCTGTCGTCCGTCTGCATGCAGAGCGGGGCTCAAGGGGGCGGGGCTCAAGGGGCGGGGCTCAAGGGGGCGGGGCTTCCAGCACTCACACACCACACGCAGCGCGTGCACACAGAGATCGCTGGAGACACGCGCACAAGCTTTTGAATAGTTAATATATTGTTCAATTTGAAGAAAAAAAATTGCCTTGGCAATAAAAAGGTATCGGTACAGGCACCGTTTAGGCACCGGTATCGTTTTAAAAGTATCGTTTTAGCACCGGTATCGAAAAAAAAAAAAAACGATACCCATCCCTAGTCAGCAGACAATTCCCTATTTACATATTCAGCCGACACGGAGCATCATGAGCAGTTATTGGGAGTTGATGAACCTCAGACCAATATTTACTTTAATTTGAGCTCTGGTTTGGTCTCCACCGTCCTCAGTGTATCCCTTTAGCGTGTTAACGTTGCGTTTTGATCACAGAGCTGAGCCTGCATTGCCCCTGAACATAAATACCTTTAAAGACATCTACTGTTCTGAAGACTCTTCTTCTGCATGAAAAAAGATTCTGTTCGCCCTGTTTCCCGAGTTGCGACACCTTTTCTCTATCCAGGTAGCCGGAAATTACATTTTTCATGAAAATATGAATTAATGGAATAGTAAAAGTATTACATTTTGATTTACATGTTATTGTAAATGACATGTTATTTACAGCTACCGGATTTGTATGGATTCATAATGAAAGGAGATACAACATAACATATTGTTTTTGGCGGGCAGCAAATTCAATATTTTTATTAATCCAGATGGTAAAAAGCGATTTTGAAGATTCTTCAACTGGTCGCTATCGTTGTGTGTCTGCTGCTTGGTGATGGGTAACGTATGGGGGTTGAGAGGAGAACATGCAGGCTGAAAACCCAAAACAATGAGCCTAAAGTGGCTAAAAACACTATAATGAGGACGAGAGCTGCAGGGCTGGATGGTGCTCCTCTGTGGGTTCATCACTAGGAGACACTGCATATATTCACTTGATCCAATGCTAATATAGAAAACATTGATTGGAGCTTTGTATTTAAGAACTCACCTCAGTGATTAGTATTGTTGGCAGTACTTCAGCAGGCAGAGGGCCCTGTGATTGTAAACTGTACTAACACTTTGTGCTGTGCTGTTTACACACACCGCAATATTACTAGAAACAAACTCCCTATTGTGCAACATCTGGGCACAATACCAACGAGGACAGATGAGTATTTTGACAGTCGCTCCTTTCATGTCTCTGCATAACCCTCAGACGTCTGTCATTGCCCACTTGTGAGCAGACGCTGTCTTCCTTCGCCTCTCCTCATCGCTGAACCTCCTGCAGGATATTGCTCCGTCTGTTCCCCTCGGCCTGATACTCAGGCACCGGGCCAGGAATGTTAAACCATTGGCCGTTCTTGCTGGCGCCACGCCCTGAACTCTCTCTGCTCTGAGAGCCCCTGACTGCCTCGCCTCTTACTATCTGTCCACCTTTCTTTAGCAGCATCTACAGGCCCACTGCCTAGATTATGTGCTTTTGTTCAGATTATTTAAAATGATAACGACTCTCTCTCACTCTGCTGCTACCCTTCATTTGTACTTTTGACTCCACTGTTCTTGCTTCTTATTCCTTATCTGTTGAACTGTTGAAACGCTTTAATCCGGGCA
The DNA here is from genome assembly GCA_038501785.1 of Myoxocephalus aenaeus. Lineage (NCBI taxonomy): Eukaryota > Metazoa > Chordata > Actinopteri > Perciformes > Cottidae > Myoxocephalus > Myoxocephalus aenaeus. Next base: position 4,345,448 of record JBAMJR010000419.1, on the reverse strand, counting down.
AAGCGTCTTGGACCGTTAGACCGCGGTCTGCATTCCAGGACCACACTGGACAGGTTTTAGCTGTGTTATCTCGGGCGCACCCATCCTTTCTCCTCGCATGCCTCCATAGTGAACAAAGGTCCTGACAGCTTCACCCGACAGGGAGCATGATCACACATGTCAGCGGTGCATGTGAAACCAATCGGTAACGTCTACTTTCCTCATCTGCAGTTTGTATTTTACCTTCATCAAGGTGACAGCACGCTGATAGCTGAAGTACTGCAGAGCAGGAGTGGGACATAGTTCACATACTGTTTGGAGTTATACACGAGAACCTGTGCCTGATGACAACATGCTTATTAATGCTTTGTATTGATGATTAAAAAAAAGTATGATCAAATAGTTCTGAGGCTGATGTGTAGATAAGAGATAAATAGATAGATAGATAGATAGATAGATAGATAGATAGATAGATAGATAGATAGATAGATAGATAGATAGATAGATAGATAGATACTTTATTCATCCCCAGGGGGAGATTTGTTTGTGGCAGCAGCAAGCACGTTACATAGTAAACATACAAATATTAAGTATGGGAAATACTCGATAATAACAGTACAGTAAAATAGCAGAGCAGAACATATTAATTTAAGAAAATTAAATAATAAAGAAAAAGCAAGTATACAGAGTGAATTAGAAGTATATACAGTGAAAGCGGTTATTGATGATTCAAGAGGTGTGACTGTGAAAGGAATAGTTCAACATTTTGGGGAAAGACGCTTATTTGCTTACTTGTTGAGGTAACGTACAATGTTGATAATGCTCATGAAAAACCTCACCGTGTTTGATACATCCCAATGAGAGTGCCACAGATATGGATGTGTGCTGCGCATCATAATTGGTTAACTCGTATAAATCGCAGATGGTAGAAAATCAATTTCACACGTATAATACTGTGTATCTAGCTATTCAAATCTGATCCTTTAATATATAGAAAGGGACTTTTTATTTTCATTATTCAGGATTTTTGCAAATGCAATAATAGTTTAAGTCTGCATGTTTTTTTTTATTGCATATTTAGTATTAAGTTGAATCATTAAACAATTGGGTATTCATATTTAATAGCCTTTTCACCTCTGTTAACCTCTGTTTATCTTAACACTCCCAGACTGGCAACATTAAAACGGCCAATAAAATCCAGAATTAAAAATGAAAGTGCTAGTGAAGCGTCGGTCATGTGGCGTCTTCCACAGAACCCGGCGAGATGTTTGGAATCTTTTTTGAACAATGATTGTCTTGTTTAAAGACACACCTCACACTGCCGGGTCACTTCTTGGCATCTAAGCGTAGAAGTCCTGAACAATTATGGCTTATAGACGCACAATACCTTTAGGATCCTGTGACTACTCTTAGATGCTTGATTATGGAGCAATCCAGATCAAGCCCAGCTTCTGTTTGGCAGAAGGGAAATCTAATTAGTACGAGGTGTGAATGAGGCGTGAGCCAATCAGACTTGCTAATTTCTGGAGGAAATGAACAAAAGGTTCTCAAATCACAGTCTCACTCCAGCAACAAGACACAATACTTGCACAGGTTGTTAACATTGTTGCACAGATTTAAAAAAAGCCGATTCTCCTCCTGTCATCGCATTGCAGGGAGTGGAGTTTACGAGGGAAACATTTATTTTTCTAATCTCTCACACGCATGCCTCTTCAAGGCGTGTATCTAAAAGGTCATTTCCGAGTGTTTTGCTAACATGTGATGATTTCTCTGGCACATTCCCATTGGGGCAAGCTGCAAACTGCAAACTGCATTGCCTTTATACAAAGGATCTGGCGAGGCCTCCTGTGGCAACCTCAGGCCTTTCACAGCTTGGCATACAAAGTTGATATAGGTGTTTTTGAGTTGCGTGTGAAAACAACAGCTTTTATACAAATCATATGGGATTTGAACGACTGGTTCAAACAAATTCCCTCTCTGATATTAACATACTTTCATATTAATGCATTCATTTTAAATACTCACTTCACTTTTACTTTTGATACCATAAGTATATTTTGCTGACGATACGAAGGACTTTATGGCTATGAAGGGGCTTGTGAGGACCAAAGCTGTGGCTCAGCTGGTGCAACCTTTGCAGAAATAAAGCAGTAAAATGTTTGAACATTTTGGGAGTATTACAGTAGTTTCAGCCATCCGTAAAATCCAAAGCATGCTGTTGCATAACCAGGTTAAGGTAGCACGTTATAATAACTACACACTATTTAGCATTAGCAAAGCATGATTAAACACTTAATTCATAATTTATAAGGCATTGTTCCAACATGAACACTCATTAGTAACTAATTAGTATGCAATTCATAAACACAGTTGATTAATAAGTTTCATGATTGGGTTTTCATACTTTATAAATGATGGATTCCCCATTTGTAAATTAAGTATAAAGGACTAGATAGATCATTTATAAAGTGTTAGTAAATGCTATTTTTTTTTAATTTAAATGTCATTTATTCATGCATTTATTTGTATATGTAATGATTGTAATGGTAAAATATGCTTAGGTTAGAAGTTACATAGGGAAATTGTTTGTATCTAATGAAAAAGTACTTCTGACGTAAGCAGAAAGTGATTTGAAGGCTCACAGACCAGAGAAGACAATGGGCCTCTGTCTTGAGATAGCCTGCCCAGCTAGAGGTAACGTATCGCAATGTGTCTGGGAAAGCCCGTTTTCTGATTCTTTTGCAAACCTAACATTGATAAGAGTTGATTGTGATGTGATGTGAGAAAAATGCTTACTGGGCAGAAACCATATCTGGGTTAGACTAGTTCAATTCTGCTAGTGTTCAACTAAAAAGGGGTGTTACTTCTGATATGCATAAATATACTGGTGACTTTTCATATGAAGAAGAAATCTTGCTGCAGACTGCCTGGATTGGTCTACTTACAACTGGGGTGACGGGGTGGTGCGTGCCTGTCTCAGGACCTCCTGTTAGTGACTAGATCAATAATCAATAATGTGTACGTTCGTTGATCTGGATTGCTCCATAATCAAGCATCTAAGAGTAGTCACAGGATCCTAAAAGTATTGTGCTTCTATAAGCCATAATTGTTCAGGACGTAGAGGTTACTTCTACGCTTAGATGCCAAGAAGTGACCCGGCAGTGTGAGGTGTGTCTTTAAACAAGACAACTATTGTTCAAAAAAGATTCCAAACATCTCGCCGGCTTCTGTGGAAGACGCCACATGACCGACGCTTCACTAGCACTTTCATTTTTAATTCTGGATTTTATTGGCCGTTTTAATGTTGCCAGTCTGGGAGTGTTAAGATAAACAGAGGTTAGCAGAGGTGAAAATACTCATAAAGGCTGTTAAATATTAATACCATTCAACATAATACTAAATATGCAATAAAAAAAACATGCAGACTTAAACTATTATTGTATTTGCAGTAAAACACTTTTAAAAAGCTAGTGGTAATATTAGTGGTAACTTCATCAGATGGTAAAAAAAGAATCCTGAATAATGAAAATAAAAAGTCCCTTTCTATATATTAAAGGATCAAATTTGAATAGCTAGATAGACAGTATTATACGTGTGAAATTGATTTTCTACCATCTGTGATTTATACGAGTTAACCAATTATGATGCGCAGCACACATCCATATCTGTGGCACTCTCATTGGGATGTATCAAACACGGTGAGGTTCTTCATGAGCATTATCAACATTGTACATTACCTCAACAAGTAAGCAAATAAGCGTCTTTCCAAATTTTTGTGAACTAATCCTTTCACAGTCACGCCTCTTGAATCATCAATAATCCTAGCACCGCTTTCACTGTATATACTTGCATTTTATTGATTATTTAATTTTCTTAAATTAATATGTTCTGCTCTGCTATTTTATGAATTAAGTGTTTATTCATGCTTTACTAATGCTAAATAGTGTGTAGTTATTATAAAGTGCTACCCAGGTGACATAGTAGCCTCTCTGGAGTTATGAACTTCCTCAGAACTGCTGGCACACGCCAGACAAGCGCCTTTATTCACACGCATTGTATTTCAATTGGCACTGCATCCAGTAAACACGCCTTTTGGCTTGTGTCGCCATGTCTTTACCAGTTCAATTACATTGAAATCTGGAAACGTTCTAAGCAATAATAATAATCTGATAATAGCCTGTATTGGGCCGTGACCTTGTTTTTCAAGATAGTGCAGTCTGCTCTTTAAAAAGTCACAATGTTGATATTCCAGTAGACTACCAAAGGGCCCCGGGCTCTTGGAGACTTTGAAGACCATTTCAGTAAACCAGCTCCCACTCAGAAACGCCTATCTTTGTCATCTTATCCCTCACATTCAAGTTTAAACAAGCAAAAACTGAAATGACAGGAATCATTTTAGCTGTGTCTGAAGGTTTGGGCCTGATAAGGATGGTGTTGATGCTTGTATCCCCTACTCCAACAAAGATCTAGTGTTTACCGTGTCGAACTCTGGAGCCTATGTACTAGATGTACATTCAACAGCCGTACGTAGTCTGTGCTGACTGATAGGAGTTATTTTCTTTGTCCTCCTGACCTCCTTTTTTCTTCTGCTCTAATCCCAAACGTGTTCACCTATCCAGTGACATCTCTACAACATTTCACAGCAGCAAACTCAAGTGGGAGCAGCAGGTTGCTTTCATTCAAAATGGCGATGAGCTCGCTGGTGTGACATTTACGAGATGGATATTCACAAATCTTTGAACAGACATTCGTGGTCCCCAGATGATGTAAACTACTGGCTTTTGGGATCCCCTGACTTTTCCTCTAGCGCCACCATGAGGTTGTCTCTTGTCTCAGCAACTGGCAGTTGCATTGCAATGACATTTGGTCTGGCCTTTCATCATCATCATCATCATCATCATCATCATCAACTTTCAGTTTGTAAATGATATAGATTTATGACTGAATACTTGCAAAGCTAACGGCATCCCATCAGCCTTAGTTCTACTTTGTGTTCAGTGCTACTGAGCAAATATGTGTATGCTAACATGCAAAAGTCAAACAGTAAACATGGATGAACGAGAGGTGAACCGCAACATGCTGCATGCTGTGTTGCCACACCTGACACACCTGTTTCTCGTGGCCTTTCAAAGAGTAAATGTACTTTTGCTCCACGCATCAGCATTTGGGTTCTTTCCTTAACCACCTCGTGACACATGAAGGTCAAGGAGAGACCACATCCGTTTTGTTTTTTTGCAGCCAATGAAAATGAAAATTCTCGGACGACTCTGCAGTTGTTGGGTGGATTCATGGAGGACAGGAATTAGAATCCAGGGCCCTGGAAACACCGACTCCCCAATGTGAAAAACAAGGACTGCTATTGCACACAGATGTTGCAGATATTTTTACCAGTCTTGTTGCTGCAATCACAACTTTCTTTGCTGCAATGTGCTGAGGCAGTGGCATCAGAGCCGGCAGCGAGACCAACTCGGCACAAAGGCCGGCTCTGTTGTGCAAACCACCGCGGTGCAACTAGAGGTGGTGGTGGTGGTGGAGGTGATGCTACAGAAACTGTTGTGCAGCGTGGAAAACACTTCACACCCTCTTTAACGACCTCCGAGGTCAAACAGCGGAGTCAGTAAGAGTCCAGCTCTTACTGACATTCTTCATTTATGAGTGAGGGTCTGAATACATTCCTTTTAAGAAATCTAATTTCATGATTTAACCCTGTTTGAATTGCTCGGTCACAAATGCAGTTACATACAGTCGTCATCCCAAACATAAACATACTCGTCAGCCCTCTTTTTTGCTAAGCTGCTGTAACAGTGACACTTCCTGTTTACTGATAAAGTTTATATCTAACCAGCAAAGATGTTGTAGCTAAAAGCCCACTGGGGATGGAGATGGAGGGAGAGAGCTAATGGGATTCATTTGATTGAAGTATTCTGAGGAATTCAGAAGCCCAGACACACACACACACACACACACACACACACGCACACACGCACACACGCACACACGCACACACACAATCCTCACCTCCTGGCAGCTGCACTTTAGTGAACTCCTGCAGTTGCTGATGCCAACAGTAATCACTGATGAAATCCCGCACCGAGCAGCCAGCGGGGTGCGGTGTCACGCTGGACGCCTCTCCCTGGAATCCAACACTTTAGTGAGAAATCTCAGAAATGACCCAGCAGTGTGTGATGTCGCCTCGTCTGGTGTTCTGAACCACCTGATCTACTCACAACCATTTACATATTTCACGCCACTAAAAGTACCAGTACACAAATGGAGGGGACTTTCCTTTAATCTCAGCTCTGTGTGTTATTTGAGTTTGACCCTTTAGAGAACATGGTCAAAAACCCCAAAGGTTAGGAACCTGTGTGTTATTGTACAAAACTTTATTGTGTTACAACTTATCATATATATTTATGTAAAATCTTAATCTGCAAGGTAGGTAATAACTAACGCTGTTAAATAAATGTTGTGGAGTATAAAGTAGCATAAAATTAATACAAGCATCCCAAAAAAAGTACTTCAGTGAATAAATGTACTCAGTTATATTCCACCACTGATGATTACAGGTTTGACCAGTTTTACCATCAGTGGTGCTGACCTCTCTTGACTCCGTATGACAGATCTTAAATGTTTAAAAGAAAGTACTGCATCACAGAATAAACTAAAAAGTAACACTAAGTTTGTGTTTCTCCTTTGAGTTCATGTTTCCTGTGCGGGTGGAGCGGGTGGAAGGAATGTGAGCTCAGATGGACAGATACTTGAAGGTATGAGGAGGGACAGTTTGGCACAGGACTCAACGTGTGTGAGCCCCCTGGTGGACATTATGACACAACGCAGGCTTCCTACTTAAAACAGGAGGGAAAGAACAGACTAGTTTATTTACTCTATAACTAAATACCCTTAAATTACACTGAGCTCCCACATTTGTAATAACTCATCATCTAACTACGGTATTTTAATGAGATTTCGAGAGGATATTTACTGGATATATGAAAGGATTGTAATTTACGAAGGTATTTTTAATGGAAGATATGCATGTTTTAAGGTGTTCTTCAGGAGTTTTTTTTAAGAATGACCCCAATGAAAACCACACCTTTTATTTATACTTTAAAAGAGCCTTACTTTTTCAATGTCCATGTGGAATAAAGTGACAAACTAGTGCTGATCTCCTAACCGGCCACCAGATGCTCTCCTCCCATCGGCTCACCTGTTTCCACTTTCCCCTCGTTAGCCCTGCAGTCGGCCCTTTCCACTCATTCCCTGCCAGGTCTGCGAAGTCGCTGTCTTGTCATTTTCTCTCACACTCACCCCGTCCCTGTTACCTACGAGTAACTTGACAGCTTGAACCCCGACTTGAGTCTCTGCCTCACCCCCTTTAGAGACGTCGGCCTCGTTTGGACGGCCCTTCCTGGTGTCGGACCATCGTTCGGTAAACTAGCTAGTTCACCTCCGTTCTGAGTTTAAATCCCTGAACTGTTCCCTGTCTGCTTTTCTCCGCGCTACCTTGCATGTATCCCCATGACGGAATAAAAAAAGAAGCAAAAAAAGATGTATGAAAAGTATATGAAAATAACTTTATTTTTCTTTGTAAACAAGTGTAATATAAATTCTAAAACGAGACTTACAAAATAATTAATAAACTATCATATACCTGGCTTCTTTTCATCAACAACGCCACAGCCTTCTCTTGTATCAATATCTTACAACCAAACAGTGTGAAACATTCATGGCAGCAATGTGAACAGGACTGTTGAATACTTGTCCGAGTGTGCTGTTTGGTACAAAACAGCGAGGGGGGGGAACAAACCAACAATAAAATAATGTCGTCCCCCTACGAACTTGCTCACTGTGCTTTAGTCCAGCTTCTCCACGTCTGGCTCGCTGTGTTTGGACGGAGGAGACGGTGGGTGCTGCCAGGACATCGGCTCCTCCTGGGGGGGCTCTGGCAGCGGGAGCGGTCGAAGGGTGAAGAAGACCGGTCTGCAATCCTGACATATTTAACAAATGCATTTGTTTTCTTTTCATTAGTTCATAACGGCAGTTTGTTTGTACACTTCAAGGCTGGCCTACGGTATTCAAAGAGGAGCGGCAGTCTCACAGCAACAGGTCCAGGCTCCGGCGGAGGCGGGTAATGCAGAGCAGCCGGCTGGAAGTGGGGGAGCATCAGGGGCCCGCGGAGGCCATTGTTGTAAAGCCCAGTGGGCACGGGGGCCAGCCACGGCATGTTGAGCAGGAGGTTGGGACACGGCCCGTAGCCGCTGGGGTAACCGGTCATCCACGGGACGTGAAAAACAGGCAGAGGTGCAGCCTGGCCGAGTTCAGCAAAGTAAGGGGCATCTGGAAGGACAGGTAAGACATTATAAGAGACACTTAATTTTAAATATCATATAAACTAGTATCTGCGGGTGAGAGGAGGTTTCTCCATATCCATTTACATTAGGGCCAAAATATGGCAACATGTTCATGCAACTGTTTAATTCATTGTTTATTTATTTTGAGATGAACAAAAGTGCGAAAATATCACGAATATTTCTGAGTTCACGGTGCAGTTTTCAAATTGCTCGTTTTGACGATCATATAGTTAAACGTGTTTTTTAATTAAATATGTGTGGTGGAGGAAGCATTTACCTCCTTGACTTAAGAGAAGCAATATTACATTGTGAAAATACTCAACTACAAAATGAAGTTCTGCATTCAAACTCTTAATTAAAAGTGGGCAAGTAGTATGATTTACTTGTAAAGTAAAAGCACTACTTGTTTGTATTGTTTTGTTATTACTGCTGCATTCATGTGCACGTTGCGTTTTACTGCTGTAGATGTGTGTTTTTTAACTCCTTTACACTTACTATTAATTATAATTTATAGAAATGCATCATATTCTGTAAAATCGTTTGTAGCGTTGCTGAGAAGTAAAGCTGTCAGACAAATGTAGTGTAGTAGAAATATGAAGGAGTATGACATGGAAATACTACAGTAGAGTTCACGAACTGCAATGTGTTGCCTTCCATCACTGTATATCTACACGACTAAGAAAAGCAGCACTTCCTCGCATTGAACAAGTGGTAACCAGAGAATGACTGAAACTATTAACTAATGTCATGGCTGCTTATTTCTTTTGGTTGATAACCTTATCGTTTATTGAACTAATTGTTCTAGCTATATAATTCCATTATTTTAACCTCCTGGTGCGTTTGTAACTCCGTAATAACATGGCGGACCTGTTGTTGTTGTTCTTCTAAATGAAGTCACGAACTGTATCCATGTGTAATAAAGAGAAAGGCCGTCGCTCTGAATAACCGAACGCAGTTTGCTCCACGCGCCGTTTTTTGTTTTTTTCGACTGAGCTGCAGGTGTTTAACCCTTGTATGGTGTTCGGGTCTGTGGGACCCGTTTTCATTTTTCATCAAAACAAAAATAATATGATTCATTATTTTTTCAAACTCATACTTATTGGCCTTGGCTCATTTTCTGCGAAGAACATATATCAGACAAAATTTTCATCGACCGCACACCGTAACCCCCCCTACACATTTATATTACATACAGGGTGTTCGGGTCCACTGGACCCGGGATAATAAAAGTGTGGAAATTGTAGGTCCTGTGTACCTTCAGTCTGTCCTCCTCATGTCTGGGCCTGCTGTAAGTGTGTGTGTGTGTGTGTGTGTGTGTGTGTGTGTGTGTGTGTGTGTGTGTGTGTGTGTCTGCTGTAAATCTGTGTGTGTGTGTGTGTGTGTGTGTGTGTGTGTGTGTGTCTGCTGTAAATCTGTGTGTGTGTGTGTGTGTGTGTGTGTCTGCTGTAAATCTGTGTGTGTGTGTGTGTGCGCGCGCGCCGTTCCCACACAAGTTTGCAACATTGATGCAAAATTCAAGCACTTACACCTGTCTGCTCTCACATTCCCACACTTTTTACCCTCTGTGTGTGTGTGTTCACGCGCCCGTGCGTGTGTGTGTGTGTGTGTGTGTGTGTGTGTGTTTGTGGGCCTGCTGTAAATCAGTGTGTGTGTATGCACGCGCGCGCGCCGTTCCCACACAAGTTTGCAACATTGATGCAAAATTCAAACACCTACACCTGCCTGCTCTCACCCCCCCCCCCCCCCCCCCCTGTCTCACGGGAACCAATCCTTATTTTCTAACCCAACTGAAAGTTTGGGGTGCGACACTATAAATATAGCTTTGCCAGTGTGGTTCCTTATCACAACTGATCAAGATGGCCAACAGATTCTCTGCTGAGAGGGCCTTGGAATTGATTTTTGAAGAGAGAGAAGATGGTGATGAGGTAGATGAAGAAGTGTCAGAATATGAAGATCATATTTCTGAAAATTCAGAATCTGAATGAGATTGAGCATCAGCCAAAAAGAAGACGAGCCACAGGACCAGCCCATCAGCAGCCAGCCACAGCCCTATGTTGTGCTGTGTAAAATTACCTCATTACTAATGAAATTCAATGAAATTCAAATACATAAAAGTCAATAGTTATGAACAACCTTGCTTAATTTGTAAATTTGTTGAATTTTGTCCACTCTTCTTGATTATAATTGATTTTCTTGATTTTATCAACAAAAAACAAAAAAAACGAGTAGCACTTTAATTCTTAAATGTGTTATAACAAAGGTAAACAGCAAATATTAACCATATTTGCTGTTTATATTGCTTCTAAATGGGATGAAGAAAACATCTGTTGAGTATTTTAACATAAAATTGTTTGATTGTGTTGAATTGAAACCCCCAAAATACAGCGGGTCCAACAGACCCACAACACCTGCTGAGTAACAAAAAAATGAACACCATACAAGGGTTAATTAATGGCCGTTGATGACGTCATCACACCGGACAATTAGCCGTTAGTGTTTTATATAAAATACATAGTAATAACGTTTTTACTCGCAAGTTACAACGTATTTGTGGCTGTTGAAGCTTGTCTAGAGTTACTGGCAGGCCTTTTTGGATGGACATAAAATAACGAGACATTTCCATTATGTCCCGTCGGCCATTTTCGTTGTTTAAAAGTATTATTTTGGTGCTTTAAATTAATTGTTGTTGTTATTTTAGCACGTTAGCTCTGTCATAGCAGCTGTCATGGGACCATCCGTCAATATTTATCTCACAGTATCTTAACAACTTTACCGGCGTAACGCTGAGTGAGTTGTTAGAAACATGTAATTAAGTTAATATCATTAAGGATAGCTGGCGAGGACACACTCATAATGAATGACGTACTGAACCGTGAGCCGGGCCCTTCCTTCCCGCCGTCCACACCGGCCGACGTCTGTTGACTCCGGGTGTCGTGGAGACTCAGCCCGGTAGCGGCGGCTCGCTCCGGGGCCCCTTCCGTCGGGGGCCCCTGCCCTCCAAATGCGGCCGACAGGCCGGCGTCGTCCTCGCGGGCCCCGGTGCTCCAAGTCCCCTCGGCCGCTGGGTTCACCGCGCTGCCGGCGGGTCGCTGCTCGATCCTTTGCGGGGGGTTTGGGGCTTTCTTCAGGCTTCGCTGGACGGCCGTGAGACGAGTCCTCTGTGTGATGAGGCAGCACTTCCAGCAGGAACATTGGAGGAAAGGACAGGACTTGATGTGGCCCTTCTGCGGGACGATGACCCCGTGGTGGCGGCACCGGGTGCATTTCGGCTTTCGCAGGTCCTCGGAGGCCGAGACCGTCATTTGTTCTTTGGATAAGGACATGTTGAAAAGTACGGTGCTCTTTATAGTCCTGGTTCAGAACGGTTAGCAAGCGCACCCCTTCTCACACATGTGGGGGCTTAAATACAGTCTGGCTGATGACCCAGTATGAACTTTGTATTAAATGTATCATTTTCATGCGTGGGGAAAGAGACATTGGCTCGCGGCCAGAGACCATTAAGACCAATGAGAGACCCCTCAAGAGCTGATTGGTTGTCTGGCCCTGGATATCCAAGGAGAACATCTGTTATAACCAACTATTAAATATCACGGTGACGTCCCACCGGCCTGTCCGAGGATAGAAGCAAAGATACGAAACTCTGGTGCTCTGACCGCCGCCACTAGATGGCGCTGTGGCGGCGCGCTGCCGCCATTTAGAATTCAAAACACCAAAGAATCTGTGGACATGAATGTTTAAATAGACGTCTGTAAATCAGAGGATCTTTTTTTTTTTTATATTATTTTTTAGCTAAGGCCACTTCTCAATGCAAACCCTCTTATTTAAATAATTATGTCGTAGTAGTGAAATCCACTGATGGAATCCACACTTATTTTCCTCGACATACTAACTAAGAGACTTTTAAATGTGAGTTCTTCCCACCGATGGTTCAAAACCAGTATGTCTCATTGGTTCAGAGACCACGTGACGTTATTAAAAGCGGTAATGTTAAACTCTGCTACGAGACAAAGCACACCTCTTTTGAGCAAACGTATACAACTCTCATCCGAAATGAAAGCACAGACAAATAAACCATATAAGAGCCCAATATAATCAGAATCCTAACACAGGCATTCACTGCCCAACATGGTGTCAATTGGGACTCGAGCTGTGGTTTCATTAACCAGAAATAACGTTACTCTGCACACATGTCAGAATACAACATCACACCTGAATGAACTGCATTTAAACCTGCAGGGCACAATCAAGTCAGTTCAACTTTTCTAAATGTACTTTATTTTAAGATGCAAAAAAAAAAAGCTTTATGTAATTTATTTTTTAAAGCATCTCTTATTTTACTTTAGAGGAGAATATGTATTTATTATTAGATTATGTATTTATAATGTATCCAGTTCCATTTAAAAATGGACAATAAATATTGATATTATTAAATTAAACTTTCCTTATTTATTTTGACACTCAGTTGACTATTGTCTGTTGGCTACTTCAATACATACCATATTGGATAATATTGTGATGTTCTGGACCTTTGCCTAAAGAAATTCTCTCTAAATCGACCTCGTTGAATTTTAATACAATACCCCTGATCTAAAACGTCACGTGAAGCACATGTGTTTCTGATGACTGCGGCCACTGTTCACATCTGGATCAGCTGTCAGTCGGCTTTAACAACTGGAGAGACTTTTGATCACTGTACTTCTAATAAAAACTGGTATCACTGCCACAGTAGAGATGTTTTCTCTCTGTAGTTTCCTGTTTAACACACTGCATTGTGTATTTATACTTTGTTCTGTTCTACTGCGAACTGTATTTGTCTTATTTATTGACTATTTGCGTCTGTTTTGAAATTCTGATTGTGACGTCATAATTAAATAATCAACAATGTGATTGTTGTTTCTCTTGAACACTGGATTAATTTATTAGGTTCACTGTTTCAGGTTAAATTATATCATGAAATGATACGTGTAAAAAAGTGGTTCCTCTCTTCAGCTGAATTAATAATTGTATTAATAATAAAAGTTATTGAGGGACATACCGATCACGAAAAGACACATGTTTTTATAAATGAAGAAAGTTGTTTGTGGTCCTTATGTTGTTCAGACCTACAATGAACATATTTAAACCAGATGAATCAGAAAACAAATCCAGTATAAAACTTGAGTGTAATCTTCTTTGGTAGAAACTCCAGTGATGTTGAGAGCAGTCAGGTCAGTCTGATCAGCTGAAGCGTCCAATCAAATAACCGAGGAACAATTAGGGGGCGTGTCGGCCGCTAATCACTTCCTGGAAGGCTGCTCTCGCGCATCCTCACTCATGGCTCCTTTGTGACGGCTCAGAACAACTTCCGGTTAAAGCGAGGATCGAGGAGTAAGGAAATGATGACCTCTTGCGTTTTTCTTGACTATTTTAGACATACTATACATTTGATTTTTTTTTTCTGTACTATTACTTGGTTTTCAAACTGTTTTTACATACTGACTTTTTCAACTTACTAAATATACTATCAATGTATTTTCTTGACACATTAATTACCATGACTTTTTGACATACTATAACTATGAATACCCCAAAACGTTCGACATACTATGATTTATTTTAGACATACTATACTAGGAATGCTTATAGACATACTATTCTATGACTTTTGTTTTACTTTTCAACATACTATATATGACTCTTTTCGATGTGCTAACTAGTAGTGCTTTATAAGTCTTTTAATGTTATACTATGCCAAAAATAGAAACAGGTTTAAATATGAAGTGTCACTATAATAATTCCATAACAATATATACATTAGATTTTGCAATGATAATCAAACAATGATGTGCTTCTCTACCTTAATGAGTATCATGGTTTTACTTTTGCCTCCAGTGAGCAGCTGATGTATAAAACCATCCTATTACCTTTAACATCACTAAAGTGGAGCTATTCATGTTGGCTTTTAGTGTGCTGCCATCTACACATTAAACAAAGATTTATCAGAAAAAGCCAACATGATCTGTCAAAATGTAACAATGACTAAACCAGAGAGAAAACTTTCATTTTCATGTTTATTTACATAGCGTACGGTGTTACAATAAAATTCCATGTCACCATTTTATTATAAATACACCCTTTTCGAAAAGGTTTGACAACCCTCATTAAAATACATCCTTCAAACCTTTTGAAACATAATAGTAAAACAAATGCTTTAATGGATTCCACTATTTTGTGTTTGCACCTTTTTAAATGTTAGTAAATCATGCAAAGCAGAAATAAAGAGTAAGAAAATAAAATGATATAGATCACATGTGTTGCTTTACAAAGGAGAATTAAAATAAGTATATGCTGTGGAAAATACAAATTCTGGGTCTGGTGGCAAAGCTTAAAGATCTTTCTCAATCGTCAATGTACAGTACATATATTACATTACTATCTGTTTACGGTGGGGGGATTTAATTGTAAAATTGTAGCTATTAAACACTTAAACATTACATTGTAGCCCTGTGTGAATATTACATTTCTGACACTGACATGAACGGTTATTCTAAAGTTAGACTGTGACATACTGTAAAAAAGGCTTTCCTGATAGCACAGTAATTATACCAGTACGGGTAGCGTTGCTCTTTCAGTCATGCATCAGCCAGTTTGCAGAGTAACCACTGCACCGTGTTATAATACTCAACATCCCATTGAAGGGGTTCAGAGTATTTTGCAGGCATTTACAAAGCATGGTATAGGCCTTTAAATAAGTTCAATATTAGAATGAAATGTCATATGAGCAATTGTGTTTTTGTAACTGTTAGATTAAAATCATGGACAAAGTCTGAGTTAATGCCATGGGTGACTGGAGGACATCGGAGCACAGAGCTGGAGATGAACTGTGGGGACAATATCTGAAACAGAATAATTCAACATTGAACAACAACATTAGACTTGGGAGTTTAGAACCTAAATTACTAAAAACGTACCGAGAAATTGCACTAAATTGAGGCATAGTTGAATATCAGTCTTCTGTAAACGTACCTTTTTAAAGTGTCCAGAAAGGCGGGGCCTTGTATAATGTCTTGGTCAGATGGTGTTAATGGTCATAATAGGCTACATAATCCTTGCACTTATGGGAGCTTGCTCTTTGAGGTTCATCACGAGGTTAGCATGTTGCTGTAACTCCAGGTTATATGACAGACAACTGGGAATGGAGTAGATAATGGAGAGTATATGCGGCAGTGGAGCCCAGGAGAGAAAAGATCTTGAAGCTTGGCATTCTTAAAGCAGACACTCTTAGTGTGTATTCATCTTTGGGAGAGACTCCTTATTCTGCTCTGCAGAGTGGCATTTATCTTTCTTTTGCTAACTTTTTTTCTCCCCAAATATTCAGAAATTTACACATGTACAGAAATGTTTGTTTGGTTCAATCAGGTAATGAGCAGTTCTAGTGTAACACGCACAATATTGTAAATATAATCCGGTTTCTGGAACAGTAAATCCTTAAATTTAAAAAAAATCCAAACAAAAAAAGATAACATATACACTTGAAACCTTTGTGATAGATATTGGAAATAATAAACAGCTCCTGCTTATGCTGCTTACAGTACGGTAAGTCTGATACAATAGCAAAGACATAACTAAAAGTAAATATGACACATAAAATAAACATAATTCTTAAACTTGTATTGAAGTCCGGTAATAACCACATGCAGAGCAGAATAAAAGTAGTCCATGTTCCACTGAGAAGTAGGCATCTGGTGAGCACTGTGGCTTTTTAGTGTGTCCTTCCCTTAGAAAATCATTGCTTTACTTTCAAACTCATTAGTATCGGCGGCCATAGCTTGGTGAACTATAGGAAGCGGAAGTGGAAGAGAAGGTTGTTGTGAAACCTGATCCTGTGGCATCAAAGCTGCCTCTTCTGGAGCCCGACCTGGAGCTGGACCGTGACCCAGAAGCGGAGCCTGACCCGCTGACGCTGTAGGGGCTGTACAGGCCTTTGCTTGATTGGGATGATGCTTCAAGTAGTCGCAGACCAGAGCCCTCCTCTATCATGCTCCTTTCCATAGCATCCTTGTAAGAGATCTTCAGCTTGGTTTTAGGGCACGTGAGGTATTTTGAGTAAGCGCTAACATCTCGTAACTTCTGAGCAGTGCGTGCATCTAAGGTGCCTTTCTTTAAGGCCTCGTCTATTGGGACTCTGCTGGTAGCATCTGGTTCAATCAATCCACCGGTGAGATACTGGACCTCAAGGAATCGCTGGCCAGCCTCATAGTATAGCCAGCCTTTCTTTAGAGCTTGGGCTGCTGACATTTTGGTTTTGGTTCTGGGATCCTCAAATCCATTGCACGCCTTCTGGGCGAGACTGATGCGGTCAACCATGATTTTATCCACAAGCCCCTTGTTCATTGCATCCGCAACAGCAAATTTCTCTCCCGTATTTGGGTCGATAATACCTCCTGTGCAGGCCTGAGCTTCCAGCAACCTTTGCCCTGTTATATTGTCCACAAGGTTTCTGTGTATGGCTTCTGTGATGGACACCTTCTCCAGTGTTTCTGTGTCTAAGATTCCAGCCACAGGGCCAGTTTCCTCAGTTGGGTCGTTCCATATGGTTGCTGGTGCGTTGATAGAAGGTATTGGAGTCATGGGGTAAGAGGAAGAGGAAGAGGAGCCAAAGGAGGACGTCCGTGATCGTACACCGCTCACATTTCCAGATAGCATGTCTGCAAACTCTGTGATGGACAGAGTTCCTGCACGGTACTGATCCAGAGCTGACTTGTCGATCAGGCCTCTTGAGATTGCATCATCAATGTCATACTGCCGACCAGACCGTCTGTCAATGATCATAGATTTCACAACTCCATCAGATGAGGTGATGGTAATCTCCTCCCACTCACACTCCTGCTCTGCCAGCTCAAGATAGGTCTGGTGGTCAATGAGCCCTTTCTGGTACGCCTCATACACAGACATCTCTTTGCCCGTCTCTGGATCGACGATGACGACCCTACGTTTGCGAACAGAGGACTTGGATGATGTCTTCCTCTCGCGCTTCTTCTCTTTCAGCAGCAGGAGGGCGAGGCCTGTTTCTGGGTCTATCATACAGCGCTCCATCAGTTGCAGGTATGTGAGATTTTCCTCAGTGTTGGGGTCAAAGAAGCCCTTTGTGTCATCGGATGGGTCAGTGAGGATTTCATTCATTTCCTCATCAAAGAGGCCACGTTCATAGGCTGTTTCAACGGGCAAGCGATGGCTCTGCTCTGGATCAATGATTCCACCAGTAGCGATTTGAGCCTCTAGCAGACGAATGCCATGATCTTTCAGAATTAGGCCCTTTTTCATAGCCTGGAATAGTGAGATGATCTTGCCAGAATAAGGATCCTTGTAGCCTGTGACTGCTCGTTCAGCTGAGTGGAGTTTCTCTCTAAACTCTGGGCCAACAACACCCATCTTAACAGCATCAGGGACATTTAGTTTCAGGTTCTTAATAGGATCAACTACATATCCTGTGGCGGCTTGAGCCTCGAGGAGCTCAAAGGCAGTCCCTGGTCTGATCATGTTCTTCTTCATTGCTTGGTAAATAGACAGGCGTTCTTTGCTAGATTCTACAAACACACCAGCAATACAGCTGGTACCCTCCAGGTATTTCTTCAACTCTCTGCTGACCTCCTCCACTGTAATGGTACCGTCTGTGAGTTCATTGTATGTCTTTTGGTTGATGATCTGTGAACGAAGCAGCTCGTCCACAGTGATTTGCTTTCTGATACCCTTGAAGAGAAGTCTTCTGTCTGCTAGTGAAAGCAGCCGCAAACCACTTGCTTTATCAACTCTGCATCTTTTCAGTAGCTGGGCATAGGATTGTTTTTCCTCGGTCGTTGGATCAGTGTAGCCTTGCACATCCTCAGTAGGTTCAGATATTCTGTCGAGCGTCTCCTTGTTGATGTATCCACGCTGCATGGCAGCATCTGTAGGGAGGCGGAAGTAGTATTCAGGATCAATTAATCCACCAGTGGCATTCTGGGCCTCCAAAAGCTTCAAGGCATAATCCTCAGGAACAAGGTCTTTTTTCATTGCCTGGAAGAGAGAAATCACTTTCCCGCTGTACGGATCCTTGTAACCTGTAACTGCCCTTTCAGCAGAGAGAAGTTTGTCATGAAGTTCAGGGCCCACAAGCCCCTTGCGTACAGCTTCATCTACTGTTAGAAGTTCATCTTTCACTGGATCGATCATGAATCCGGTCGCTGCTTGTGCCTCGAGGAGATTCAAAGCAACTTCAGGTTTAATCTTTCCGCTCTTCATTGCCTGGTAAATGCTGAGCTTTGGAGGATTGTCTGACATGATTCCAGCAATGCAGCCTGAACCAAAGAGGTACTGTTTGACGGATGGCATTTCCATTACCTCCCGAATAGTCATCTTTTCTTGTTTCAAAAGGTTGTATGTCTGCAAGTCAATAATTCGAGCACTGTATAACTCTTCAATAGTAATTCTTCTTCTGATTACATCACATGACATGCTCTGCTCCGACTTTAGAGTCTCTCTTTGTTCAATGAGTTCAATGATGATGATTAGCATTCTGTCCTTTGTGATTTGTCCCAAACGATACTGCTCCATGATGCGCAGTCTCTCCTCCACAGGAAGCATATTTGAGTTCATGACTTCCCAAATGCTCGTAGTCTTTCCTGCAAAACTCTTATGAGGGATCTCAATTTGAGTGTCAGCTAGATCTGTTTGGGCTTGCTCCTCTGTGTACTGATACAATTTCTCAACAGGAGTAGGAGCTTCAATCTTTGACAGAGGCAGGTAGCACAGACCAGAGTTGGCATCTCTTACACATTTCTCCACCAACTGCTTGTAAGTAACACTTTCATTGGTGTTGGGATTGGTGAAGCCTTTAACATCGCCTGAGGGTTCATTGAAGGACTCTGACATTTGTTTACTGCAAAAGCCACGCTGGATGGCCACATCATTGGGAACACGATGGCTGCTGGCTGGATCAATGATCCCTCCTGTAGTAAACTGTGCCTCCAGGATAGGAATAGCATGCTCCCTCAGAACAAGTTCTTTCTTCATGGCTTGGAATAGAGAAATTGTATTGCCTGTATACGGATCTTTGTATCCAGTCACTGCTTTTTCAGCTGAGAGAAGTTTCTCATGAAGCTCTGGGCCAACAACTCCATCCTTCACAGCATCATCCACAGAGTATTTCAGATTTCTGACCGGATCAGTTATGAAACCAGTTCCAGCTTGGGCCTCAAGTAGCGTAAGCCCAGTGTTTTGCTGCAAAACGTTCTTCTTCATGGCTTGATATATGCTTAACTTCTCATTTGCATCTCCCATAGTGATACCATCAATGCGGTCTGTGCCCTGCAAGTACTTCCGTACTTTTTCAGTTTCACTCACCTCTTTAGGTGTCTTTTTACCCTGTTGGATTTGGTCAAATGTAGCCTTATCAATGATGTTGGAATCAAGCAAGGAGCTGGCAGTGACTGGTGCTCTAAGGCCTTCAAAACAGGCCTCTTCCTTTGTTTGGTCTTTGTCTTTTTCGTCAACCATTGTTATCACAATATTTATCAACTTCTCAATTGTCACCTGCCCCATTCTATACCGGCGAATCAGCTCTATTCTTTGCACCTCAGTGATGTATTCGGAGTGTATGATCTCCCAAATAGTGATTTTTCTGCCTTTGAACGGGCCATAGTCCAGCTCCATGGTTGAATGGTTCAAAGCCTCTTTTGTCTTCGCCTCTGTAACCTGTTTGTCTTCTTTTGGCTTTTTTGCAGCCTTCTTTGAAAGAGGAAGCAATAGGAGTCCAGTTTCTTTGTCTGGGACACATTTCTCAATGAGCTGAGCATAGGTTGAATGCTCTTGTGAGTTAGGATCATAAAACACCTTTGTGTCATCAGTGTTTTTGTTCAAGGTTTTGCCGATTTCCTCATCAAAATATCCACGCTTACAGGCTACCTCATGTGGGATGCGATAGCTGTTAACCGGGTCAATAACTCCACCTGTTGAGAGTTGTGCCTCCAGCAGACGGATGCCATGGTCTTTCTTTATGAGGCCTTTGTTCATAGCTTCAAACAGAGACACCTTCTTTCCTGTATATGGATCTTTGTAGCCGCTGACGGCTCTCTCTGCTGACAGGAGTCGTTCATGGAGTTCTGGGCCCACAAGACCCGACTTAACAGCTTCATCAACAGAGACCTTCTCATTCTTTACAGGATCAATTACAAACCCAGTCGCTGCTTGAGCTTCAAGAAGGTTTGACACCGTTTCTGGTGACAGTAATTCCTTCTTCATAGCTTGATAGAAAGGCATTTTCTCCTTGGTTGGCTCATTCAGTAGTCCAGCGATGCTCGGTGTTCCTTGTAGCGCCGTCTTCACAGGCTCCATCTCAGAGATCTCTTTCACCGTTATCTGGCCATTACTCAGTTTGTTGAACAAGTCTTTGTTTATAATCTTAGACTCCAACAGTTCACTGGCAGAGACTGGAGCCCTCAAACCATTGAACACGTTTTCTTTATCCTTCTCCTTGTCTTCCACAACAGTGATGACAATTTTGATGATTTTCTCTACCGTGATCTTGCCGGTCCTGTACTGGCGAATCAATTCTCTTCTTTGGATTTCTGTAAAATATTCTGAATTGATGACTTCCCAAATGGTGACGGTTTTGCCTTTGAACCTTCCAAAAGGCACAACAACGTTCGACGTACTGAACACGTCTTTGGTCTCCAGATCTGTGTATGTTTTCTCACTCTGAGCAGCTTTCTCGGTTACTGGTAATATCAGCAGTCCTGTCTCTGTATCCTTGGAGCATTTCTCCAGCAACTGTTTGTAAGTGAGTTGCTCCTGAGTGCTGGGGTCAATGAATAACTTGCAATCCTCACTGGGATCAGTGAGTTTCTTGTTCATGTCTGCATCAAACTGACCTTGCTTGTAGGCGGTCTGAAGTGGCACTCTATGGCTATTGATAGGGTCAACGATGCCGCCAGTTGCAAGCTGTACATCTAGGAATTTGGTGGCCTGCTCCTTTTCAATGAGTCCCTTCTTCATGGCCTCAAAGAGAGAGATTTTGTCTCCGGTATAGGGATCT
Source organism: Myoxocephalus aenaeus (assembly GCA_038501785.1). NCBI lineage: Eukaryota > Metazoa > Chordata > Actinopteri > Perciformes > Cottidae > Myoxocephalus > Myoxocephalus aenaeus. The sequence goes on along the minus strand of JBAMJR010000419.1, from coordinate 4,324,067 downwards.
TTGAAGCCGGTGGACGCTCGCTCTGCAGATAGCATCCGGTCATGAAGCTCAGGGCCGATTAGCTCATCTTTAACAGCCTCATCTACAGTGAGGAGTTTATTTTTCACTGGATCTACGATGTAACCAGACGCTGCTTGAGCTTCCAGGAGCATTGTGGCAGTGGCAGGAGTGATCTTGTTCTCAGTCATAGCCTGATAGATGCTCATTTTCTTTTTGGATGGTGTCAAGACCCCTCCGACACAGCTCTGACCCTTCAGACATGACTTCACTTTATCAGTCTTCCCGAGGTCCTGCACCGAGACCTTGCCCTTTTTCAATTTGTCAAATTCCTTTTTGGTCAGGACACCAATTTCATGAAGCCTTTCAGCAGGAACTTTCTCTCTCATTCCATCAAACGCAAACGGTGATTCTGCATCTTTCTTCGCTCCGTCCACGTCGGCAGACCCATTGAAAACTGTCTTTGTCATGGGAACTAACTGCTCCTCAGGAACCTCATCAGTCTGGACTTTAATGTCCTTCATTTTGGAGGCGCCCTGTTTGGAGGCGACCTCCAGACTCTGAAGTTTCTCCCGGAGCTTTTTGTTTTCGTCTCCCAGGAGTTTTTCTTGTTCATGCCTTTTCTTTTCGAGCGCTTCCATTTCTTTCTGCTTGTTTTTCATCTCTTCTTCAGCCGCCTTTTGCTTGTTTACAGCATCCTCCAAAATGGCCTTCAGTTTCTTCTTCTCCTCTTCCATTAGCTTCTGCTGACGTTCTTGTTCATCTTTGAGAGCTTTAGCCTTGTTGACCTCATCCTCAAACTGTTTCTCAAGCTTCTTTTTCTCATCTTCAACCGCCTTTTCTCTTTTCAACAACAGTTGCTTCTCTGTGAGGAAAGACTGCTGAAGAACGACCTTCTGTTGCTCAATCTGTTCTTGTTGGGCATTTGCCATCTATTTGGGAAAAAGTAGAACACAATTAGTCAAATGCCATCGCATGTAACTTATTATTAAGACTAATAGTTAAACAATATTGGAAATGTGCTTTCATGCTGAGAGTTGGATGAGAAGACTATTCTCTGTACACTGTATGAAGCTTAGCAAACAGACTGAATATGGAAGGAAACATTTCACTCTATACCAGCAGCTCTAAAGCTAAAGCTCACTAATTAACATACGCGCAAAGACCAAAGTGAACTTGACGGCCAGGCTAGCAGTTTCAAGTCTTTATGCTAGGCTAACGTCTCCTCTTCAGCTTTAGCATAGCCATATCAGTCTTTTTAAAGTATTTCAGTCAGTATTAGTGACCATTTAAACTCTGCAGTATTGTGTTTGGAATGGCATTCATATAAATTGCTGATTGTTACTTTAAGTCTCTGCAATTTGCATGAAGTGCTACATGTGATTCCACAAATACTGTAGTTAGTAGTGTGAACTGACAGTGTTAATAATTCATGTCAAATACCTCTTTTGATTTTTTCTGAAGTTCCTCCGCCTCCTTTTTCAGTTTTTCCTTCTCATTTTCAAGGTTAGCGATGGCCTCCTTTAAGTCCCCTGCCTCTCTGGTGCTCTGCAGCCTCTGTGTCTCCAACTTCTGCACAACAGTTTCTGTAGTTTGTTTTTCTGTCTCCTGGAGACGCACTTTTGCTTCATCTGCTTGCTTTTTGAATTTCTTAGCCTCTTTTTCAGCTTTTGACTGAGCATCACTGAGCTCTTTCACCCTCAATTTCAGTTTCTCCGCTTCAGCTGAAACTTCAAGCTGCCTCTTCCGCTCAGCCTCTAATGATTTTTGGAAGTCCTCTGTCTCCTTATCAAGGCGCTGCTGGATCTGCTGTTTGTCCTCTAGTAGTTTCTTAGCTTTTTCCTGTGCCTGGTTCTTCTGTTTCTGGAGCTCCTCTGCCTGGGCTTTAAGTTTTGTAGCCTCTTGGATGGCCTGCATCTTCTCCTTCAGCATTTTCTCTGCAAGTGCCCTCTGTTCAGCCAAGTCGGACTCAGCGGTCTGTCTCTGTCTGGCTGCTTCCTCAGCTTCCACAGTCAGTCTGGCAGCGTCCTCCGCCAGGCTCTTCATTTTCCCTGCTTCCTCCGCAAGTAGTGTCTGTGTATTATCTTTGTCTTTCTGCATGAGGCGCCGGTTTTCTCCCTCAATCTTAAGTTTAAGTTTCAGGAGCTCGTCCATCTGGATCTTGACTTTGGACAGTTCATCCTCCACCTGTGCCTTTTGCTTGACGGCGTCATTTACTTCACCTTTAACTCGCTGAAGCTCCTCATCCAACACAGATTTCTGCTTATCAGTCTCGTCCAGCCGCAGTTTGACCATTGTAAGCTCCTTCTCAACCTGGGACTTCTGCTTGAGAGCTTGTTCTGCTTGTTTTTTGTGCTTGGCCATCTCTTCATCAGCCTGCTTCTTCTGCTTCAGTGCTGCCGCCTCAGCTGCCGCTCGCTTGGAGGCCTCCTCCTCTGCTTCTTTCCGCAGTCTCTCCGCGTCTTTTTGAGCTTTGGCTTGTTTGGCGGCTTCATCCTCTGCAGATTTCTTCTGCTTCTCAGCCTCTGTAGCTTTTTGTCGGAGCAGGGCAGCCTCTTTCTCCGCTTTCCCTTTGGCCTTCTCAGCCGCTTGTGCAAGCTTCTTAGCATTTTCAAACTCCTCTTTCAGCTTTGCCTGAGCGAGGCCGTCCTCTTTATTCTTGCTGAGAACATCTTGGGCTTTCTGCTCTGCCGAACTGCATTTCTGCGCTGCCTCTTTGGCCAGAAGAACCTGCTTCTCTGCCTCTTTCTCAGCCTTGTCTTTCTGTTTATTTGTTTCAGCAGCTTTCTTTTTGAGACGTTCAACTTCCTCCTGAGCGGCTTTGCATTGTCGAGCTGCCTCTTCTTCTGCTGCAGTAATCCTCTTCACCTTCTCCTCCGACTCCTTCCTTTTCTTCTCTTCCTCAGCAACAAGCTTTTTCAGTTTCTCAGCCTCTGCCTCAGCTTTGAGTTTGCTCTTCTGAGTTTCGTCTGCAATACCCTTCAACTTCTTTAATTCCACCTCTAAATCCGACTTGCCTTTTGAAGCTTTCTCAAAATTGATTTTAATTATGTAAATTTCCTCTTCAACCACCTTCTTTTGTCTCAGAGTTTCTTCCACGATGGTTTTTTGTCTCTCCAACTCAGAATCAGACGAGCTCTTCAGGTGTGTGATTTTCTCTTGTATGTCTTGTTTATGCTGAGCAGCTTGATCCTCCAGCAGCTTTCTCTGATAAGCTTCGTCCTCAGCTTTTCTTTTCAGTCTTTCGTTTTCTGCTTCTTTGGCTTTCAGTGCAATCTCGGCTTCGGTCTTCAGACGAGTTGCCTCGTTGATGGCGGCTAGTTTTTCTTTCAGTATTTTCTCTGCCTCAGCTCTCTGCCGAGCCGCCTCATCCTCCGCGGTCTGCCTCTGCTTCTTTGCCTCCTCTGCAACTGATCTCAGTCGAGTTGCTTCATCTGCAAGTTGTTTCATTTTCAACACTTCAGACTCAAGAAGCTGCTTGCCCTTTTCTGTGTTTGACATCGTCTGCTTCTCAGCTTGAATCTTCATCTGCAGAAGAGCATCCATTTCACTTCTGACTTTGGCCAACTCGGTTTCCAGTTGCTTCCTCTGGTTTTCGGCAGCATTCACCTCATTTTTAAGACGCTGGAGCTCATTATCCAACAGGCCTCTCTGTTGTTCAGCATGGTCAAAGTCGGCCTTTAGTCGTATGCATTCCTGTTCTGCAGACAGCTTTTGCTGGGCTACTTGTTCTGCAAATTTCCTCTGATTCTCCAGCTCTTTCTCTGCATTCTCCTTCTGTTTAAGAGCAGCATCTTCAGCTTTAGCCCTTTTCTTGGCATCCCGCTCAGCCTCTACTTTCTGCCTCTCCGCATCCTCTTGAGCCTGACTCTTCTTTTGAGCTTCCTCTTCAGCTTGCAGCCTCAAGCGGAGAGCCTCATTGGCCTTTTGTCTCCATGTTTCAAGCTCTTTCTCTGCTTGCTCCCTGGCTTTGTTCGCTTCCTCTTGTTGCTTCCTGAGTTTTTCGGCTTCCTCCTGCAACTGAAGAACAGTGCCCTGCTCTTTCTTAAGCGATAACTCCAGTTTTGTGGTCTTATCACTGAATGACATGGAATGGGTTTGCAGCTGTGTGGCAGCACTCTTTTGTGCCACCTCCTCTACGACCTTGATCTGCCTCAGCTTCTCCTCCTCAGCCTGCTTCATGCGCCTCTCTGCCTCCTCTGCTTGCATTTTGAATTTCTGCAGGTCATCCATTGCTTTCTGCTTTTGCTTGGCAGCCTCTTTTTCTGCTTCGGATTTCCGTTTCAGCTCATCTTCTGCATTCTTCTTCTTCTGAGTCTCTTCAGTCACTTGCTTGCGAAGCCTCTCTGCGTCTTCTTGAGCAGCTTTTCTGAGCTTTTCAGCTTCAACAGCCCTGTCTCTGAGCTGCTGCAACTCGGCCTCAGCGGTGCCTTTCTGTTTGATTGTTGTCTGTAACTGGAGTCTAATTATGTGGATCTCCTCCTCGATTTTGGTATGACTGACTAGCGCCTCCTCCAGCTGCTGACTCTTGGACTTGATCTCTTGCTCAGACAGACTCTTCAGATGATGCAGCTCATGCTGTATGTTTTGCTTCTGTTTCTCAGCATCTACCGCGACATCTTGCCTCTTGCTGGCTTCTTCCTTCATCTTCAGCTTCAGCTGCTGGGCCTCTTGTTCTGCTTTGGCTACTGACTTAGCATGAGCCTCTGCCAACTGTTTCTGTTTATCTAGCTCAGCTTGTATCTCTGCCATCTTTTTCCTCTCCTCTTCTTTCAGTTTCTCTGAAGCTTTCTGTATTAGTAGAAGCAAAGAGGGATCAAAGGTAATTGAGAAAATGTTAGCGGTGTTTGACGACAAAATAAAACATGTAGGTACATGAAAATGTAAATACATGAGAATATGTTACAGTTAATTGTCCACAACAGAGACCGTTCATTTAACAGTATAGGGAAATGCTTGTCAAGTTAATTAAATGTGTGGCACACAGAATGACGCTTTACTTCACAACATCACAGCACGTCACTACACTTTGCTCTCATGCTGTTGCGGTATTTTAATTGATCGTTGTGTTATTCAGTCACCATTCGATATTTAGGGTTTGACTCCATCTTTACATTCATAAATAGCAGCTTCCGTAAAATGTGTAGACTCATTGAGATGAAATAGGCAAGGAACAATAGATAATTAGCAGCATGCAAAAAGTAGAAAACAAAAGATACCCTCACTATGAAGAAGAGCAGAGTGATGCAGCAAACACAGCATGATTTGATGTAAACTTGGATAAAAATGGAAGTGACAAGACATAAATCCAAGATCAAGGCACAGTTAAACTCTGACGACAAACATCAAGAGACGACTTCTACTCTTTAGTAACATGGGCAACAGTAACAGGTGATTGACACTCTAAAAAGGAAGGTCCAACACTTAAGAAACCGGTCTTATTGATCTCTGATTAAGCTCTGGTTTAGAACAGTTATTTATGCTATATTTGCATCAGACTCCTATATTTATTTGCCAGTAAAAATGGAGGGAAAAAACTGTTTCACAGCTGAAACAAAGACAGAACTACTACAACTAATCAGAGGCAAATCATTTGAGGATTTGTTGACTTTCTTTGTTATATATTATTGCAAATCAAATATCTTAGTTTTTTTAAACTTTTAGTGAAACAAAAGGCATTTCAAGATCTTACTTTCGACTCAAAGCTGCAAAGTTGTGATGGGCACTTTTTCACTATTATTAAAAAAATCTAAAATAACTAGTTGCAGCCCTAAACAGTATTGATACAAATACCAATAAGTCCTTTAAAAAAGGGAAAGTGCTTTTGTGACGGTTATTATATTAAAAAAAGTAGTAGTGACTTTCATTAAAAGTTGACATTTACACAGAAACCGGATGCCAATTGTTTTTAAATTGAGACTTAATAACGAAAGGTCTCCAACAAATCCTGAACCTTCCCTTGACCACAGACACGGGTCTGACATAGAGACGAAAGACATGAACTGTGAGGTTTTTAGTTTTCTTTTAAATACCTGGTGCTTTGGGGTTAATTCATCTCTTAAGGGTGTGATTAATATTCATCATGACAAAAGACTGGCGAGCAGGTCAAAAGGATCAAACACAATAGAAAGTTAGAAAAGGACGGGGAGGTAAAAGGTAAAGTAGATAAAAAAATTAGATATCTGAGAAGGCAAGCAGCCAAATTGAAGTCTTCAAATCACAAGTGTAGGTGATTTCAAGAGGAAATAAAGAAGCAAATCCTAAATCAAGCAGTTGCAAAACGTAAGTGAGGTCAGGGCAGATGGCTGCAGCCAAATCTAGAGTCATATGTACTGACTATGTGACATGACTCAATACACAGTAGGGGAATGAGAGACAGATACTGTAGTGGGGATGTGATGTGCTGACACCAGGATGAAACCTTTTGCTTCACCACTGAACACTGTCTACACGGCGTAATCACACGGTTTGAGTGCCAACACTTTCAGTATTAATGACAAATGATTTCCCATACAACAAATCAGTCAACAGGAAACGGGTGGCATTGTTTGCGTTAGTGCACGTCTCCAGAGTCTGTGTGTATTTACCTCGTCCTCCTCCAGGCGGCGCTGCGTCTCCGTCATGAACTTAATGTACTGGCTGGTGAGCGTCATCAGCTCACTGTAGCGGGTTCTCAGAGTAACGTACTGAAAGGAATGCAGTGTATTTACTTATTCATTTCTTTATACTGTAACTTTAGTTCCCAGGATCATGTGTGTAAGAGTTAAGCAGGGTTGTTTGAGTTTCTTAATGTACGGCTGTGGACGGGGAAGCAACAAAACGTTTTTGGACAACTATGGGAAAAAAAAAAGTGTACACAATATATCTAGAATATTTTGACCACTTTACCTAGATGTCAGACAGCCAAAGACGTTATCTCTGCTCTCTTCAAAGCCACTAGACTTCATTGCTTTAAAACTTTAAATTGTATTATAATTGTCTGGGTACAGTGTCTTACTCAGTCAGACAGGCTTTGTGATTTAAGGACCAGTCGTTCTCCCCACTGAGCCACAGCCGCCCAAAACAATAATTTCACAGAGTAAAACATTTAAAACAGTTATTGGTCTACCTCTGCCTCGATTGGTTAGTTTGTGTTATTCTGTGACTTTCGGGTGAATTCGAACCAAACCTTTAAAAATACAAAACTATCGGATAGAGGCAGCGCTAGACCCGCAAATATTCTGCTGTGTTTGTTACAGGAGTCTTGTGGCTTTGAAGAGAGCAGAGATGGATAGAACAGCTTCAGTCTGACGGCAAGGTAACGCGGTGAACATTTTCTAAATAGTTTACACTTAAAACTGATATAGTTTTTTGTTTTTAGATGTCTAAAATACATTTGGCTGGTTCTCCCGTCTGTTTAATAAAACTGCTCTACTGTAAGTAGACCTCACTCAACCCCACTTCAAAACATCTGAACTATCCTTTTTAAAGACATTTTTATGGCAGAAAGGTGACGTGTGATAAACTTACCTCTTGAATGATATCATCAGATGGACACTCCATTTTGGGTTTCTTTAAAGGAGATGCAGTGGGATCCTGGAGGGCTTTGTAAGTCAAAATCTGGAGCTCGTAATCCTAAAAAAAGAAGAAAATAATCTTAAACCAAGCCATAAAAAAGATCGCTTGTTGTCAAGCTTAAAGTAGCTGTACATACCTTGACTGAATCAATGTAAGCCTTTGCATTTTTCTGGCAATTTTCAATCTTGTCTTTGTTCTTCTCAATCTCCTCCAGGAGTTTCTGCAAATATGAATTAAAACATCAAAAACAAACAATGTTTCCCTATTCCAAATTACTTTTTTACATTTTCATTGCATATTTCACAATTGTTGGTTGGGGGAAATCCACATCTACTACTCTTAATATGATCACTAAGAGCCAGTAAAGTGCACTCTAACTCACTATGACCACCAGAGGGTGTAATGACCAACGTACTTCCCTTTACCCCACACAACTCATTCCTTTCTTTTCCAATACCTTCTCCTCTGCCAGTTGCTCCTTGAGAGCCTTGCTGCCACTGATGGGCACAGCGTGAATTTTCTCCTGCCTCTGCCGCGCTTCTCCGAGCCAGTGGATGAGCCACTCGTAGCTTCCGTTGTAGGAGTTCATGTGGCGCCCGAGGAGGTCGAGCTCCCGCTTCCTCAGGTCCACCTGAGCAAACACGGCCTGCCAGCGATCCAGCAGGCCGTTGACCAGCTGGCGGTAATGCTCCAGCTCGGCGTCGCGCTCGCCGTGGATCCTCGTCATCTTGTCGTTGACGACCGTCGCCGCCTTCAACTCGTCCTGCAGGCGGTCGAATACCACCTGGTCGGCCTCTGCTTCAGCAAGCATCGCCTGTCAGATGGAAAAATAACTAATTAATCACCTTTAACGTGGAAGCAATGCAGTCCAGTTTGAGTTCAATCATGACACGGGTTAGGAGTTGGTATAAAACAAAATATGTTCAAAAAAGAGGAACAACCTTCAGCTGGCTGCGCTGGTCCTCCAGCTCCTTCTCTCCGGCCGGCACTTTGCTCACATCGCACAGACGAGTCTCATAATTCTTCAGTGTGTCTTCTGCGTCTTTAGTGTTTCTGATCACAACATCAATGGTCTTCAGCCTGAAATCAAAGAGGTTTCCACTTTTTTTTTAAAAGAAGCACAATACCAGCTGGAAATTCTTCGTGAAGCGCTCAGTCACAAAAGCCTCACTTGTCCAGGTAGACGGAGGAGAGGCCGTAGACGTGGTCCATCTTCCTCAGCGTGACATCCAGTTCGGAGCGCAGCATCGGGGCGGAGCTGGTCTGCTGAGGAGACACCAGCACCTCCTCCGTCTTCTCACTGATGGAGTTCAAGTCTTTCTTTAAGCCCTCCAACTCAGACTGGACTTTCTGTCATTGAAAAAAAGGGAGGTGGTTTGGAGAACTAATATTATAGCCAATAATATGAATGTGTTACCATTATTTTGGCAGTAAAATCAAATGGGATATGTAACAGGATACCTGATGAATATTTAAACAAAAAGTTTATGAAGCACTCTATACTGTTCAATTTTGGTAATTCTCTTTCCTTCCTGATTTTGAGTGTTTTGTTTTTACTAGTGTCCATTAGTACCATTTGCTCTGCCGTCTTCAGGGCGCAGGCTTTGAGCGGCTCTCTGTCCACAGGCTGGCGGAGACGAGTCATCGTTCGAGTCTCACAACCCTCCAGCCTCAGACGAAGGTCTTGGATCTTTGTCAGGTACGTCTTACACACAGACTCGTCTTGCTCTCCTGGTTGGATTGGAAAACAAGTATTGATTACGATTGATTAACACAAACTCTCGATAAGTGCGATTGTCTGTAATACGTTACAAAACAAACATAACTACAGAGGCTTGAGTACAATGATTTGATTTGAGAAAGTATTAATGTCACATTGTGCACAGCAAATTTACTTATTCATGCTTGATTTGCTCCATGTTGATTATTCGTCACAGTGGTTAATTTATCAGTTAATTAATTTATCATTCAGTGCTAAAGATTGAAAATCAGCTGCTGTTAAACCCATGCAGAGACAAGAATGCAACACTGAGTGAAGTTAGGAGGGATATCATACAGAATCAGTGAGGAACATGAAGCGGATTGAGTTATGGATGGAATGAAACATGACAACACAACAGCACTCGATACACACACACACACACACACACACACACACACACACACACACACACACACACACACACACACACACACGTGTTCCTGTTCAGCCAATCAAAAGCTCCTACTGCACATCTAGCACTGTAACTGAAGCACCTTACCTGCTCTGGGTGGCACATAGCCTGAAATGTGAATCCAACAGTCAACGCACACTCAAATGACCATGACTGAATGTCAACACAAATGTCTGAGAAATGATTTGATGTCCCACAAAAAATAAATAAAAAAGTGTCTCATAATCAATGTCGGAGCACGTTTGGGTAATAAAAGAACCCACAGTGGTTCATGAAATACTAAACAGCACACACCTTGCTCTGCAGAGCTGACCATTGTGTTGTAGTGCTGGTTGGCTCGGTTGTAGTTGGACTCGACCTGCATGCGGTCCTCCGCCCCGAACATCTCGGAGTCCTGACTGTCTCTCAGGAAGTCCTGGTAGTGCAGCTCCAGGTTCCTCAGTGCGAGACGGTACTCCTCCACCCTCAGGGTCTTAAACTACAAGGTGCAGATGAAGGATGGATATTAAATGCTGTTTGTTTATTTAAATAAATGATTGACAGTATAATAACAAATAGAATGTAAACTAAGTACAATAGTTTATCCTCAGCAGCTTTATCAGAGTTCATTTGAAGTCAGTTTATGTTTGCGTGGTAAACATGAAACAAGGTGTAAATAATACTTGGTTCAAATGAGGTGAAACAATAACCCTGAACCATCATCTGAATTGAAGTTTACTTTAGCCCGAAGAGGATGGTAATCCTGGTAATCCATTTTCTAAGTCTTGCATAAACTCTATTCTCTGCTGTGTTTAAGACTTGAAGGAGAGTTTAATTTCTCCATTCACTCTAAACACAAGGTATACTTATTGTGTGTTAGCAAGTTATGTACTTTAAAACTCACCTGGAAGAAAACACACATGCTTTTAGTACTATTTAACACATTTGTTAGTGTTGTACTTTTGGCCTCTTGTGGTCAACCAACAACAACAATTCACCAAACTTTTTTTCACCTGTTCTTAAGTCATGAACACAGGAGAGAAATAATTAAGATCAGAGACTGAGCTTCACAGTAACTGAGTGTAAACTTATGTTTCCACATACTGGTTAATTGCAGCAGATATTAATGCAGTAACTAAAAATGACCAGGTATACTGGCACAAATAATATCATTAACGTTAAAATACTCTTCTGCAATTCGCCAGGTTTAATGACAATGTAGATTTTGATGCTGAATATTTAAAAGTTTAAATACATTCCCCTCCTGTCCTTGTTATATGGATTCTTCAACAACCTAAAGGCCCTGTTGGTGCATTAGTTTTCTCTCGTACAGTATGCCCAGTGCTATTACCATGGTGACGTTCCAGGTCTTGATGATGGTGATGTCTCTCATCAGGTACTGCCAGGACTGCATGCTCTTCATGTCCACAAACATCGTCTGCCACATCGTCTGCAGCCTCTGGAGGTTTCCGTCCAGTCTGAGGAAGGGTAATGGAGATTAGCACTTAACGCCATACCGTGTGCACGTGAATTCAGATTTGAAGTCATTTAAGACGGCGACTCTCATCTCACCCGGCAACACTGTTCACAGCGTCCTTATTGGTGGGTGGAACCAGGAAGCAGATGGAGGGTACAGTCGCCTCGCTGCCTTGATCGTTCAGCACCCGCCACTTGAAAGGCTGCGAATTGTTCAACAGAGCGCACTCGTCTCCTCTGTGGACTGTGATCTGGAAGAAGGTCAATGGAGATGCTCATGTCTCGCTGACTTGATATTCCTGTAAATGTTCTGGTGTCTACCAAGAGAATGACTTCACTTCATAAAAATTAACTGAAAGTTGGACGCAGCTTTTGAACGGCATATCCATTAAGAATTCAGCAACTATAAGAATATTGAACAATATTAAAACATTTGATCAACTCTGGGGATATCCAAAAATATTGAACAGAATTAGTTAGTTAAATATAATAACTTAAGACGCCTACCTCCATCTGCTTGAAGTCGCAGACGGCCTGGACGGGCTGTTTGCCCTTTATCGCCGTAGCCGGGTTACGTGGCTTTAGCTGGATGATGGTCTTGGCCCTTCGCTTCAGGCCTTCCAGGTGAGTCTTGAATTCAGTCAGTTGCTCTTTTTCATCCTGTGAAGAAATAATTCATTGATGTGTTATGGTGATCTATGCACAATTACTCTGGTTAAGCATTCTCTTTTCACTACAGAGCTGAAGTATGATAACGTAACAGTGTCTTGACGTGTTTGGTACATAAACATAATGGTGAAAAAACCCACAGCTGCGTCCTGCAGGAGATCTTCCAGACGTGTGACTGTGATGGAGCGGTCGCAGGTGTACTTCCTCTTCATTGCGTCCTGCATCTTTTTGATCTTGTCCTCCGCCTCCTTCACGTCAGAGAAAAACTAGACGAGGAAGAAAGTGGAAGACGTTAAGCAGCAGCTTTGAACACTCGCCTAAATACACAGGCAGCAACAGCAGGTCAAATTAAAGGGCAGCATGTGTACTGATGGACAGGTGAGCAATGAGGATTTCTAAATGTGCTTTGATTAAGTTAAATATTTCTAGATGGGACAGTTGAGTTGACCCAACAATTAATGACATTTTTCCTCTTGCCAGAAGTGCCATTTATCAATCTAGATTTTAGTGTGAGTTGCAGAGTGTTGGTGTTAACAGCCGACGTCATCTCTCCAGTATAATGGGACTAGATGGCACTCAAAACAAACGCATTTAAAAAACTCAACAGCTATGTCTCTTTCCAGAAATTATGACCCGGTTACTCAAGCTCATCCAAAGACCTTGTTGTGAGCCGTAGGAACTATTTTCTTTCTACAGACATACACACTCCAACAGTATCAACGCGCAGCAATCATCTATACCTGATACTGCTAGCTCACCTAGCACCACTGAGCTAGCTAACGCTACAGCTCAACCAAGCCCTGCGCTTGCGTAGTAGTTATGTAGAAAAATAAAATATTTCCTACATGTTTGTGGATGTATCTCCACAGACTCAAGATAATCCACAAATTTGTGGATTATCTTGAGGAAGCCGTTCGGAATTACTGGAAAAAACATTGCTGTTGAGTTTTGTATGTTCTGGCAGACATCTCCACCACTCACACCAAAACTGTCTAGATTGATAAACAGCGCTACAGGTAAGAGGAAGAAGTAGTTTTGATGTTGGAGTGAACTGTCCAACATACCTGGTAGTAGGCGGTGTTTTCTTTCAGGTGGGTTTCGACGCAGCAGCACAGCTGGAGGAGCCAACTCCACTGAGTCTGCAGAGCTGCAGTGAAGGCCTGAGCAGGAGGGTAGTGGGGGAGAACAGGTGTTTTGATGAGGAGGGTAAACACTCTGATTTAAAACTAATACAGTCAAAGGCTTCAATTAAAATGTCTACAATTTGATACGGTGTTTAGTCGTCAAGTGAGTCCTTCTCTAATCATCGTACCTCTACAGTCTTCCTGGCAGGGTGTCCGTCCCTCAGCAGCTTGTCTCCTGTGGCCTGGACATTGTTCATCCTCTTCTCCCTGAGCTCCAGGTCTCTCATCAATCCCTGCTCAGAACCGACAACGATCAGAATCCCATCACACTCATCCTCAGTAGAAAGCACTGATGGTGAACGTCATTAGATCATTGTCACCCTACCGAGTAGTTGTCTTTCTTGGCTGTCATGTTGGTGTTTCGTTCACTCCAGTCGTAGTTGACCTCCTCCTCCTCTTTGTCGTTCAGCCACATCAGCTCTTTGGTGGCTGCGATGACGAAGGCGTGGAGCTGGTCCAGGTAGTGCAGACGGGCCTTAGAGGCGTTCTGCAAAGGAGACGACAAACCGTTATGTTGAGGGACTCATTCAGAAGAAACTGGATGGGAACAGAGCTCTAAAAAGTGACATTGTGCTGTCATGCTTCATGATGTTTTGACTATGCTTAGCTTAGCATTGTAACAGCTCCGTCTCTACAAGGAGCTTTAAATTGAACAACACATTTCTTGACCCAGGATATCTTTTCATGTATTTGTCGTAGCTTACCTGGAGCTTGCTGTACTGCAGCTCCAGCTTTACCAGATACTCGCGATAGGCAGCTTTACTGGCAGGTGAGATCTGACTCTGGAGGAGGAAGAGGCAAAAGAAACATACAAACATAGGTCAGTCAAGATATAATGGTAATAAATTAGAAAAAAAACACAGTTTTGTCTGTTCTGAAGAGATCACTTTATTCTAATATTGATATATATATTTAATTTCCTTTTAGACTTATCTGTTAAAATCTAAATCTCAGTTTGGAGAATCCTCATGATAATAGCAAAACAATTAACAATTAATTATCCAGGACACTGAAGGAGGGTGGTTAAAGAAAGTAGGACAGAGAAAAATGGGTTAAAGAAATTACCATACAATCCTAAAATAAACCAGAAAAGGAGGATGGTTACACTTGTAGATTTCATTGTCCTTAAAATATCCATAACGTTGTTTTTAAATAATTTACCATCATGCATGCTACTAGCTTCATAATCATATACAAATATTTCGTTTCACTTTACTTGTTTATCTGCGATGTTATTTCAGAGGTCTTGAACCGGGCTACTTTGCTGCTGCCTATACCACAATTTCCCTTCTCAGATAAAATATCGTTCTGCTTTATCAAAAATATTTCTTCACGTTTCACGCCAGCTGTCCGTACCTCATCCGCCTTCGCCCTCTCGATCTTGGAGCGGAACTCCTCCACAGACTGGTGCAGGCCGCGGTGGCTGCCCAGCTGGGACTCAACGGTGGGCAGGTCGGAGCCCCAGTCCCCGTCGTCCACCCGCCGTTGGTTCTCCTCCACCCAGCCCAGCAGATCTTGGATGTAACGCATGGTGACCTCATCCAGCTCAGGCCGCAGCCTCACGGGGGCCTGCTGCAGGGTGGTGACCTGGGCGGTGTGGATCTGAGTCATGGGGATCTGGGTGGTGGTCACACCGGACTTGAGGCGCAAGTTGTACTCACTGCGGAGGTTCACCAGCCTCTCATGGAGACGATACACTCTAGAGCCAGGATAAGAATACAGAATGTCAATTCATTCATTGATTAGTCAATCAACAGAGAAAACAGCTACAGTATTTTTTAATCGGTTCTTTGTGCAAGTCATCAAGAAAAAATACCAAATATTTACTGAACCCAGCTTCTCAATTTTGGGGGAGATATTTGTTAATTATCTTATCTTCGGGTTCTAGACTACTGGTTCGTCAAATGTAACTACAGTGACAGTTGATCAAATAAACAATTAATAAAGAGTTGGAGGGATGATGGATTTTTGTATCATCACACTGGTGCCCTCGACAAAAAGGAGATTTTTCCATTGGCGTTTGGATTATTGCCGAAAATAAGCTCACGATACTAACATGTTTTGTTCAGGTGAGTGAGAGCAAACACAACGAGGCCGTGAAGACGGACTAGTCGGCATGATGGTCTAATTTAGACACCTGTTAGCAACCAGATTTTTAAAAAAGACATAAAAAAGCTAATTCACTCGAGGGGTATTCACTGATGTGTTTTATATTGTAGAACAAAACGTTAAAATCTCTCAGACCTTATTTCAGGCATCTCACCAAAAGCTCATTCAAAAACAATCATTGACTTCGAGACGAGGGAACTGGAAGTGCAAACAACCTAACTCAATTCCGGATAGGACTAATTCCTGCAGTACTCTGTTGAGTAATTAAAAAAAGAGATCGGCAGATCAATTGATAATGAGAATAATGATTAGTTGCAGGCCTCATGTCATAGGTTGGTCATCTTAAATGTTGCAAAGTTTGATTTTTGCACCTGCGATACATCTGCTCGGCCTGAAGGTGGCGTCCATCTTTAAGCAGCTGCACATCATTGAAGAGGAAGCGGATCATTCCTTCTGCTTTGTCCAGGTCTGCATCCATCTCTGCCGTGTGCTGAGCAGGTCGCCCTGAGCTCAGCATCCTCACGTCCTGCAGCGCGCAGACAGACAGTTACCGCGCTGCACGTGGCTCTGATGACGCCTGGCAACACTAAAATCACTCAATGTTGGCGTCTCACCGTCTGCAGCAGAGTCTCCACCTGGTTGAGCTGCTCCTCACACACCCCCGACTCCATCTGGACCTTACTGACGACCCTCTGGAGTCGCTCCAGCCTGCAGAGGGAGAGGGGGAGGTCAAAGGTCAAGAAGCAATTTAATAAGGTAGACTAACTGACAGTCAAACTAGCCTCCACGGTACTTTCTAGCTTTCTAGGTAAAAACTACCTGTTGACAAATTAAGGTTAGACTAGTGAAAGAAAAAGAAGCACTCACTCCGTCTTCCGGCGGAATAAATACTTTAACTCGTATCCCTGATGCATGAAAGCCATTGTAGAGCCCTGTGTGTCCACTAAAGTAGAGGTGATCTACTCCACAGCACTCTCTCCAGCCGTGGCAGAAGCAAAAGCAACGCCCTGATAACCTTGTGATTAACGACAAGTTTACGACTATCAGATGACCATAATATTTTTGCAAGATGGTTGTCGTGGTGAAGGCATGCTTGTCATGTGTTTGCCCTCATACAACTTTTACTTCCCATCCCACAAAGCCAACCCAGTTTCATTTCATTGCCAAAGTGGACTGTATCATTAGGAAATGAGTCATCGTCATGGTCACACAGTAACCAGTAGTGAATCATTTCTGATCTTCATTTCTTAATATTTCGTGTTTATTTTTATTTTCACGTGTTTGCTTTGGCAACAGAGCATGTGTTGAGGTTCAGATCGTGGTCTACTCGCCTCTCAAATTCGGTCCTGAGGAGACGTTCTCTCTCTAGTATGGCGACGTGCAGACGACCCCATTCCTTCTCCACGTCAAAGGGATGGTAACCCGGCGGCACTTTGACGACACCTGCCTGAACGGCACCCTGCAAAAGAAGAAGTAGATTAGGGCTGCAACTGACCATTATCTCTTCAATGGCGTTTAAATGTCAGGAAAAAAATCCCCAACTGCCAAGTTAACATATTCAAATGTGTTGTTCTGCCCAACCGTTGTCACATTTTAGGAGCTGTAACTTGATGCTTGAACAATGACTGCAACCATGGATCAATTATCAAATCAGTTGCCGATTAATTTCAGCTCTAAAACAGATCAAGTAAACTGAAGCTACTTCATTTATTCTCTGAAGCGTTGCTGAGGAAACTCACCTCAAAAGACTTGAAGATGTGTTTGGAGCGGTTCTTGTCTGCCTCTTTAGCAGGAAGCTCGGTTTCCTTAAACTTCAGAAACTGACGCCAAAGAACCTGCAGACCACAAAAAGGGCATAACGAATGTCATCATTTGTTATTCTGCAGTTATGTTAGTCAAAACACTTCCTTTGAGACTTAAGGCCCAGACCGCTCACCTCGATCTCCTCGTAGCTGGTGGGGAACTTCCTCTCCTCAAAGACGAGGATGTGGTGTCTGATCCACTGCAGCAGCATGGTGACCAGCTCGTAATACTCCTGCCAACGAAGCTCCAGCTCCTGAAGCACGGATACAGAAAGAGGGTCAAGTTAACCAAAGACCTCTTAGTCATTGTTCATGTTTTAGGCCATTTCTGCTTTGATTTGAAATGGGTAGAAATGAGTAGAGATGGGGGTGAGACGGGCCGGTCCCACGGCCAGATTTGAACCCAGGACGTTGCAGTTATATGAGCTGTATCCACTCGTCTGCCAAGGCGCTTCTATTACACAGATTATTTAAAGTTGCTGATGTTGTGACACTGCTTTTACCAGACTCAACGGTATTATGAATCAAAAGCTTTAAATTTGATATTTTCCTGGTTATTAATGTCATTCTGTTAACACAGTGACACCTTCAGCCCGTCTCGCATGTGTAGAGTTGAGTGTTGGTTCATTAAAGTAAAAACAACTCATGAATCAATGATTGTGTGACAGTGCAAAACCTTTTGGTGGAATGCACGGAACATACAACACAATATTTGTGACGGCTTTGGTGTGAACGCGAAAAATCACCAGCTAATATTCTGCATGTTTAATTTGTTTTCATCCCCGGTGGGAAAAGGCCTTTGCTCGTAATTGCTTCGATGATCTCTCGTTCTTATTATCATTATCTCTGCCAGGAGATTATGTATTCAGTCATGTGTGTACGTGTACGACTATCGTTTAGCAAATGACAAACTGAACCGAGCCCTGACTACAAGGGAGCGTGTCTCCTCATGTCGGTAGGAGGAGAGCTAGTTAGCCGTTAGCAGCAGCGTCTGGAAGTGTGTTTGACTAACCGAGCTAACGGAACTAGAAGAAGGCAGAAGAAGTTCAGAAGAAGCGTGAAACAGTCAACATGAAGGTGTACACGGTGAACTGCAGTTAAACTGCGCGGAGCGGGTGCAGGCCGCTGCATAGACTTATTAGGTTTTTTTTGTTGCACTGTTTCAGTCATTGTGATCTGCTCTGAATAAGAGCGTCTCCTACGCTACATAAATCATTACGGTGGTCATTTAGGCCACGTGTATAATACTACTTCTAGTCTCTGCTACCAAAATATCTTTATAGAGATCTGTTGATGATCTGATGAGGCGGAAGAGGGAACTCACATTGGCTTTGACCCCGCTCTGAACGTCTGGTACCCTGGGCATGGCGTCGTACAGCGAGGAGACGTATGTGATGATGGATTTCTCATCTGGATGGGGCACATCCACATCTGTAGATGGGAGGTAAGGTTTTTTTTTGTTTATTATGAATATTAACTGTGAAGCTGAAAACCAGGAAATGCAAACAAGCTCAGATATTCCCTGAGCAAAGCGTTCAGGATCCTCTCACCCTCAGGGTCCAGCAGTCGGGTGACGCCCAGCTCTCTCTCTGCCACGCTGAAGGCCTGCTCCAGATTCTCCTGGTTGCTCTGTCGGTACACTTGGCTCATGTCGATCAGAGTGGGCCTGCAGACAGAAAGCAGCCAGAGAGGCGAGTGCAAATTAGTGGTTGCGTTATTATTACTACTGTCAATCAATGCTTAATAACTTTCATTAATGAGTGACGGTTAAAAATGGCAGCGAGAAAGATACTCATCAATCACCTTTTGACATTTCTCTTACTTCTGTGTTTTTGCAATTTCTTTAATTTTCCTCACCTGACAGCCATAATTCCATTTTGATGGCTGTCAGGCAAAAAAGAAAGATCCACATTTCATATTTAATGAAAGTGAGTAGTGGGATATCCTGATAGCAGGGAGGGCAAGCCGAAACAAGAGTCCTCACTGCCAGAGATGCTTGAAATTCCCCCATCACTTTATACACAAAGACAGACAGACACGTTGCCTTTGAGTGAACTTTGGCAGGAAGATAACGGCAGTCTGATAACATGCAGCCACAAGTTCAGAGCATAAAAGATAAAAATGCATCTCATGCCGACAAATATCAAAGACTTTTAGGACAAAGAACGCGGAGTAAATTCTGCACATTTAAGCTTCATTTGAAAAAGTATCACGCATACACTTGCACGACTCTCTGGATGTAGTATTCTTTGTGTGGCGCTCGCTCCACGTAGCAGGCCTGTCTGGAGGACAGTCTGTCCCCGCTCAGGTGGATGATGCGAGGCTCCGATCCCGATTCGGGCTCCTCGCTCCGGGAGACTCGACTGGAGCGAGCCCCGGGGCTGGTGGAGCCTCGGCCCGAGTCGAAAGAGTTCTCCGCCGGGATGTCGTCGCACAGCATGACCACCCGGTCCTCCAGGTCACTGATGGAGCCGGCGGTGCTGCTGGAGGCGCTGTTCAGACGCCTCTTTGAGTGGAACTTCCTCTTTAGTTTCATCATTGTAGCAACGGTCAAGTTTCGCGGCACTTCCAAGTGAGTGGGGTAAAAATTGTAGCTTTTATCTAGCCCCTCCAAAAAAAATACGAAGAAAATACGACTGATTTCATTCTAGCTCAAGTCCACTGGTGATTCCTAATTCAATCCAATTGTCGTCGCTGAGACTCCTCGCTGCAGCCGTTAAATCTCTGCACGTCCTGCTCTTCCTCCACCAACACAGCATCTCTGGTGGAGCAGTTAGTGTATCTGTGTTTTGCTACAACCTGTCGAGCCTCCAGTGAGCATTCCTTGAGGACAGCCTTTTCTCAAATGAAGAGGATACACCCACATCAAGAAACGAAAACGCGCCCTCTCTTCACACCGAAATAATGCCAACTCAGCATGTTGATGTTATTTTTTTATCCCTGCAGGGCTTGTTTGTCTGTGAGAGCACAAAGTGGTGCTCCACCCAAAATATATGGTTTGAGTCTAAAACAGACACCGCCTGTAGGCTTGAAAGGGTGCTGTTAAACTTTGACATTCCTTTAGTGAGATGGACAGCAGGATAAATTATTAAATCATCTGTAAAAGTTTTTCAAACTTCAAATGATGTATACACCCGAGTATGTTCAAAACAGTCACATTTCTAAATACGGAAGCAGTTTATTCAGAGTTACCAGAGAGACTTCTGGTCAGAAGACATCTGAATGAAAAGTGCATTGAACGAATGAGCTGTGATATTTGTCTCTGTGTTTGATTTACAACAGCCGAGCCGCATTTTGTCCCGACAAGTCAGGTGTGCAGCTGTAAAACTGCCTCTGTACAAGTGAAATATGAAAAAGGTCTCAGAGAAAATTCTTCAACGAAGTGAAAATGTCATGTCCTGCGGTGTTACAAGATCCAAGTCCAGGCAAGCTTTTCCCATCAGAAAATGTTTCTGCATGGTTTAAAAAGTTGCCATGGTATCCTTTCTTAGATAATCAAATGTGTCAATATTATTATAATACAGGTGGTTTTAATCACATTTTTAGCTCCTTCTTGCAATGTTATAGTGCTGTTTATTGCATCTATGTTTGATCCAAAGATGTGTCTTTCTTTCCCTCTTACCTCACCATTTTTATCCAAGACAAATGTTTCAATAGTGCAAAGTTTGACTGGAACCCCTAAACCTCCGTCTACTGAGGACCGGCGCCTCACCTGTGTTTGTGTATGACGGCGTTGAAGAGCTTGCCATCCCTCCAGCCGGTGGTGAAGTTGTCGCAGCGCAGGCCCTGGTACCCCTCCACCATCCTCTGGGACCAGAGCAGCAGCTTCTCCTTGGCCGTCATGTCGTCCGACTGGCCGTTCACCTGAATGTCTGAGATCTGAAGGAGGAGACGGTGCAACTAGTCAGAGATAGTAAACTTACGTTTCATTTCTTCTTTAAAAAAAAAAGCCCTAAACACTTAAACTGAAGCTCTGTGTAGCTGCTTTTTGGGGAGTGTTTAGATGATGTTTAGCTCTGGATCCTTTTGAGTATAAATGCACGTATTTTAAGTCACTTCCAGATGAGTTTTGAGAGTTTTTCCTAATTATTACATCTAATGCTTCAACCAATACTGTTATATTTATTCAATTCAGTTTATTTTATAAAGCCCAACATCACAAATACAAGTTTGCCTCGGAGGGCTTTACAATCTGTACACATAACATCCCTCACATCGGATCAGGAAGAACTCCCCTAATAAAGATAGTAAAAACCCTTTCACAGGGAAAAAGGGGAAGAAACCTGAGGGAGAGCAACAGAGGAGGATCCCTCTCCCCGGATGGACAGAAGCAATAAATGTCATGTGGCCAGAATGAATAGCGTAGCGGAGATACAGACATTATTTTATGAAAAGTAAAACTCAAAAGACTTTTATTCATCTTGGCATCGACCTTCCTTTTCTTTGATATTCTGATTTCTTCCAGACTTGAGATGAGTCACATTTGAAACCTCAAATAACAACCAGCACTTTTACTTTGAGGGCAAAAGAAACATTAAGCTCACTGTTTTGGAGAGAAACACAAACTAAACGCCAGCAAAACACAAATTAGAAGAAGTGAAAAGTCAATGATCTTACAAAGTAATACTGTTCCAAACAGAAATTATCAATAAATACTAAATGCTGTGTCCCAGAACGTCCACAGGCAGATCCCTCTTCTGTTAAGAGCTGCGAGGCTCAGCCATGAGTCACAAGAGCACACTACTGAAAAACATCCCTCAACAATGTGTCGTTTCTTTGCATGAAAGACGACGAGCCGAAAATAAACCGCAGGTTTAATCAATCCAGATGTCCTCTGAGGTTAATGCTGGCGCTGTGTCGACCCCGAGGGACTTGACGTTTTACTATTTAAATTTTGCAGCGGTCGACTTCGTGTTTATTTTGCATGAATCCATCATCCAGTAGTTGTGACAGCGATCATCAGATGTACAAACGGTACTTGTGAAAAGTCCATTGTGTTTGTTTTGGTGGGCTTGAAGTACCAGATGGGCGGAGCTCGCGACAAAAATATGCACAAGTCGGAAAAAGTCGAAACAATCGCAGGAAAACCTCTGAAGGTGAGCTGTGTGTGTTTGAGACTTAATTTGTTTTGATGCAGAACACTATGTGTCTCGTACTGGAACAAATTGCGGTTTTATTACCACAATATACTATTTCTAGTGTTTTTAGGTATGACGATGAGTCATAGCAGAACTACCAATTTCACTGACATGCTTCTTTTTATTTTAACGCAGGAAAGGGTGGAGGAGGGAAAAAAGAAGGCATCTCTTCCTTCTGCTATTTCCCTTCAGAAGGGAAACCCCGGTGCCACAGTGTGGCCGTGGCACAGAGTGACTCAGAAGCTCAAACGAGACCTCCGCCCTCGCAGCCTCGTTTTTTAAAAGTGTCGAGAGAATATCAGCTCCGGACCCATTATTCATTATTATAGTGTTAGTACGCTGGGATCTGGGGAGAAATACACCATTGTTTGTGATGACTTGCATGTTACAAAATAAAGAAGGTTATGGGTTTGTTATTGAAGAAATAATAGCTTCCTGGTGACTAAATGCATCTACAAGGACATTTCGTTTTGGGATCCTTTCTCTCGTTTCCACTGCAGCTTTTGAGTTTACGCCCACGTCTCCTTCCAGCTTTCTGAGTCACACAGGACGAGGAAAAGGATCCCACATCCCAACATAACCACCATACCCATCAAAGAATGTCCATGCACTCCCACTGTTTGTGTGCTAAATGAATCAGGAACACATCTGACGAATTATTTTCCCCAATGTGGCCTTTGCTGCTATAAGCAATTAGAGACGGTTAATGTTTGAATTAAATGTTTAGATTTAACAGTAACCTACAGATGTGCATAGAACCATAGATACGAGTATATATAAAAAGAAGAAAAAGGCTCTGAAATTCATCTGTGAACATTCTTCTTCAAAAATGAATGAATGTCTCTTTTCCAGTGTTTAGTCTGGGTGCACTCAAGGACAGGAGAAGCAGTGGTGGTTGTATAAAAGAGCCTAAGTGCTGCCAAATGTCCAATAAAGCCCATTTGGAAATGATTGGCTGTTGGACTCCGCCGTACTGTAACTGCTGTGTCAACATCAGGAGAAATCGAGGCTGATGATTGAACCCCGAAGAGGGAACGGCTTTTCCTCACCGAGCCGCGGAAGCAGACTATTCACAAAGTAATGAAAGTAAACTGAAACGCATGGTAATATGGAATAATTTGATCTCAAGCAATTAATGGGCAGTTTAAAAGATTAAAAAAAACACATGCAGTTCAGGAAATGTGAGTCCGTCAGTCTACTTTGAATACATGCAAAATTCAAGGAAAGGCAATTTAAATAACGACCGACTGGGTTTTAGTGTCCAAAGGTTTCTCTCAAATCTCCTAAATTAACTCCACTGTTGTAATGACAGTAAATTAGGACTGTACGGTTTTGTGTATTTGCACTGAACCGTCACGGTAAGCACTGCATTTAGATTGATGCAATTAGAATTATTGAAATAAATGAAAATAAATGGATCCTCATGCATTTACGGAACATACTGAACCATGACACCTAAACTGTGGATGAACCAAACTGTGACTTTGTGTACCGGTACACACCTAAAGTAAATTACAGCAAAGTTAAAAGGGCCCTACATACCTGGAAGTGAAGGATGATGGTCCATATCAGCCCCAGGGTCAGCTTGGGGTTTCCATCTGCAATGTCGTCGTTCCTGATGTTGACCAGTTTGACCTGAGAGGTTGCAGTTTTCAGGTTAGCGTGGAAAGTTGAAACAGAAACATTCAAATGCTCGTTTGAGGTAAATGTGCATCGTTGAAAGCGTCATGGTCGACCGACCTGTCTGCGTTTGAGAAAGTCCAGGGCGATCTGGACATTCTGCAGCTTGTGGAAGCGCATCCGGCCTTTCTCCCGTGGCTGCAAGAGACGAGAGAACACATTAAAGTGTGTTGAATGATCGACACACAGCGAGGCCCCGTGACTGAGGAACAGGTGTTTCGGTGGACCAGCGACACCTTTTGTGCTTAAAACAAAAGAGCTAACCTACTGGATAGAAAGACCATCACAGTCATGGTCTGCTTAAGATTCAAATACGGCAAATTTGAAGTGCGATTCAAATTCTGCGTGATTGTGATCAAAGCGTTTGGTCAGACCTTCGACCAGATCTGAGCCTACATGACACCAGAAATGCATTCGAACAAACCAGCCAGCATGTCTGCAGGTGGGAGCGTGTTGATGGATGAGACACTGAGTGATTCCCCCGATCATCCTTCACAATCCTCATTTTTCTGCCCCTTTGTTCTGAAACACCTTCTACATCTTATACTGTCCGGTAAGAAGCTTTGAATTAGTCAACATATCAGCTTGCATGTGATGAAATATTGAACCCAATACGGGACCATTGTAAAGGAGCATGCCAGCGGTGGTTTGGATGTTTAAGTTCAGAGGATAACTAAAGATTGATTTCATACATTCCACGCACTCATCTGCGTCTATTAAAAAAAAGTAGAGAGAAAAAGACTAATTACACTGATTCAGCTTTATTTTTAATTATTACATTTTTTAATCATTAATTCCTGGTGATTCAGGTGTACCTTTAAGTTATGCTCTTCACTTCTTAATGAAATTTGAGTGAACAATTATCCGATTACTGGACTCTACATATGAAAAATATCCACCATGAAAATACTTTTAAATAAGCAATGACTGTAGAAATGATTCCACTAAAACCTGTACTTCCCGGCTAGCTCGCTAAGACAATGGAGGCGGGACGATGTGGACACAGAAAGGGGACAATACAGGGAGTGCGACTGTCATCATGCACAACCCAGCAGCCACCTGGGGTGGTGACGCATGCCACGCCCGACGCCCGCAGTCCAGGCGCCACTCACCAACCGCACGTTCCTCACAACGTCGCGTTCCCTCGGCTACCGCAGCAAGAGCATCGCAAGAGAGGAAGGCGGAGGCATAGGGGAAGAGGTCAGGGCAAAGGTCAGCAGGAATTAGAAAAGGGAAAATAAACCAGGGGTCAAACAAGTCAATGCAGAAAGGTTACGAGATGGAAGCAAAGAATGAAAATTAGTGTCTTAAGGCTACATCACCAGAAGGTGTGTTCCCAAGAAAACAGCTACGGTAAGTAAAGTATAAAAAAAAGAGTGCGCATAACCTCAGCATGTTCTGAAATGTCCAAAAACCTCCACAGAATCAAAGTCAACGCATGCAAGAGTGGAGACAAGAAACCAGCACGATAACATTTTAACTCAGAAAAACACAGAAAGCGGTTCATAGCTGACTGGACAGTAGAACAAATACAGCAGCAAAACAAGTCGTAAGACAGGTTTGGACAGGACGGGGGGTTAAGGCAGAAGCAGATGTCCTAACAGCTAAAGGTTCAAAGGTCACCAAAGCTCACCAGTGTCTCTCCGGAGAGCACCTCCAGCAGGGAGATGAGGTTGTGTCCATCTCGGAGGTCCTCGTACAGGTCAGTGATGTGTCTCTGGGTCTGTGGAGAGAAGACAGGAGGCAAACGTTAGCGATAGAGTATTGATCCGTACATCGAGTCCCGTCACGTGAGCATCAGCGGTGAGCCACAGATTTGTCGTTCACACGTAATACAAACTGAAGCTGCTGAGCACCTCAACACAAACAGCGGCGTGGGATTAGAGTAGGCACAGACACGTGTGACTGAATCCCGTTATGTTAGGTCAAAACTACAAACGCAACTTAAAGGGGAAGTCTGGATTTTGTTTTAATGAGGTTGTATGAGGTTCTTATCCATAATCAGTGTATTGCTCACAGTGGATGGCGGTCGGCACGGGAGCAAAGCGATGTACTGCTGTCTGACGGACAATCTAAATACAGCGTCCACTTAGAACTGATGTTGATTACTTCAGGTAGCTGAATAGGTTTTGCTGCGGCCCGTCCACAGCAGTACATTACTTTACTGGTACTCCTGTCCGTTTCTCCAAACTGGGCGGCGTGCCGACCGCCATCGGATGTGGATGAGCACCTCATACAACCCCAATTAAAAACGATTCCTTTAAAAAGGCAAGGATGATGCACAACAACAACAACAACTGTCTGCCTTCTGCAGTGGCAACTGCGTCCACAGTTGGGGTTTAAAATAGTTTTTATTTTCATAGTTTTGGCTCATTCAGGTGACAACCACAGTGAGTACCAACATGTTGGTTAAATCCCTCATTGCATGGAAAAGGCGTGGAGACAATAGTAAATATAGTAAAGTATTGTGAGCTCGATAGGTCAAACTTCAAGTTCTGTAAAGCAAAATCTAATAAATCTTTTCAAATGTTTTTGGGGTAAATAATTATTTGTTTGCCTTGATTTTCTCATCTGAAAACTGTGGTGGAAATGTATCATAAGTGCTTTATTCTTAAATGTGTAGCTGAACTCTGAGAGGAGAGTTCAGTTCATCTTGACCCAGTCTCATCAGCGCCATCCGTGTGAAGCGATAACCGGTGGATCTCGGTATTGTTTTTGTTCTTTTCGTTTTGTTTTCTTTCTGTGCCTCTCACTCTTGCTCTCAGGGCCGCAGCCAAACAACACCCTCCAGACAGCATCAAGGCTTGTCTGGAGGGAAGGAGGACACTGAGGAGGAGCAGGGAGGGTGAGGGGGAAGGGGCAAACATTTCAATAATAATTGTTGATGTATAAAACTCATGTTGAACTATTTTTCCTGGTCAGACCTCCGAACCATCTGTGGTGACGAGCTCTGTCCATTCAATTGAATTATTCCAAGTTTCTGTCTAATAAATGCTTAAAGACATTTAAGTGTTTCACATCACATTTGTTTTCTCTAAAGGAGATTGATAAGGTTAATTAGATTTCCATTACAAAAACGTTAACTAAATCCTGGGGTTTTGTTTGGAACCTCTTTGATCACTTGCTCGCTAATTTCCCATCATCCTTTTGGATGTGGTGATGTTGCTGTGTTCGCCCAATCACAGCAATAAAGCTGATCATCAGAATATTACGTCATAACCAAAAAGAAGGATATCAGAGCTATTATTAGTAGAAACACCTCCAGTAGACTTTATGCACGACCCTTATTACTTCATAAACTTTCATGTGTAATTATTTATTTATTTTAGCTGTTGTAAACCGAGGGACAGAACATGAAAAGACAAGTTGCACTGCAGAAAAGGCTCCGACAGGAGTTAGAAACAAAAGTGTTAAAATGAAGGAGAAGGGAAAGGGCCAGAAGCTAAAGAGCTCAGGTAACGTATGGGAGTGAGGGGTAGAAATGTAGACACAGACGTGCAGGCAGAAACTAATGTACGTCCACTCAGCACTCTCACTGACAGCACCTACCTCTGCCTTCCAGTGCTGATGGGGAAAGGAAGGGAGGACAGGATGAAGGATGGAAAGAAGAGACAGTTGGATGAGAGAAGATATAAAACAGCAGGGACTCGTGGGGCAACAGAGCAGACCAAAGACAAGCAGGCAGACGCTGGTTTGATTTGACACAAAGACAGTTTTCCTGTTTGTAATCTGTTGTATGATTTGACTGGTCCCATCCAAAACAACTGTTGTTTTCAGTATTGCTTTAATGAACGTTAATCTGTGTCTGGGCTACATTAAAGTAGGATGCGTAAATAAAACACAGAGCTACGTCTGGTTTTCCTGAAGAGATACAAGACAGCAGAGGCAGCCGCTGAACCAAAATGCAGCGCTCCTTTTGTCGTTTCATCCCATGACTGTCTAGAATGCCTCGAGGGCAGCCAGACCCGCTCGCTCTTTTGGACCCAAACCGGAGGGATTTCCAGACAAAGCAGCGAAGAGTCCTCACAGTTTAACACACTTCAGTTCCCGGGTGAAAACAAGGCTTCGTCGACCAGCAGCAAGAGTCATTTAACTCGTCTGGTATAATCATTTTGCTTTAGTTGATAAAAGTCTTGATATTTTAGTGGATTCACTTAGTCTTTTAGTCTATAAAAGGATACTATAGATAATAGTCAGAGGCATCTTCAAACTGCAGTGAATGTTGAGCTTGATAATCACTTGACTAATGGTTTCAGCACTACTTAAAAGCCATTGTAGCTGCGGCCCTTTATTCTGCACCTGACTGCATGTTACACATAAGGGCTTCCTTTTTTTAAGGGTCATGGGCCAGAACCCTTAACAAGCATTGCCATACAGTATCATAGCTGCAACCCTGTTAAGTACCCCCACATTCAGAGTTCAGTTGTGGAGGTTCCTGTTCCCCTGCAGAGCCCCGAGAAGCCGCCCCGCCGGTCTGGAGCCCAGATGTCAAAAGCTGCCCGAGCCCGGTTCCTAGAGCGATGCCACAGTTCCTAAAGCGAGGCCAGGCGTCGGTGACTCACTCCCTCACACACATACAGTTGAGACAAAGAAGGAGCCATTTCTATGTTGTTTTTTTTACTTTTCCAAAGAAGGTTAGGTTTCGCTCGTTTTGAAGAGAGATGTGGGGAATCGAAATCTGATTTTGCTTCGCGTTTCTGTTTCCAGTTTATCTGTTGTTGCTTTCAGGCAATTTTCTTTACAGCCCTCAGACTCAGTTAGATCAGACAGTCTTTCTCCTCCTAGGGAAACATGTGTGTGTAATTTAAGCTATTGTAACCAGGTGGGATATGAAAGAAACTGCTTTGGGCAACCTTTGGGATTATTCAAGGACAGCCGAAGCCCTTCTCTTTACCAGGAAGGATTTGTTCAGTTACAATAAGTACGTTTCATAATCTACATCATTTTTCAACAAATGTACATTTGTAGAACAATAAGTATCGTATGGGCGAGGTTACCTTCATCAGGTGCTTGTTGATCCATTTTGTGAAGGTCTTTTTCTGAACTCGATCACGTTCATCTGTGGAAAGACAGAGCACACAGAAGTTTAATCAGATGTTACAATGCAAGGTTCACATTTTACCCTGTGTTTACAAAACATTCCCATTAAAGTCAGCATGCCATGAAAATGATTGTACGGGGACATAAAACTTCCGGTTTAGATAAATAATCTAGTGCATTCAGAAGAGAACGGCAATAACGTTTCATGTGAATGACCCATCAAGTTACAAGTCGCAAATGCAAATTGTTTTTGTTCACATAGGGAAATGAATGGAAATCAAGGGCTGCCTGGAGGAATATAGAGCAATGACCCCCAAATGTATTAGTTAATGACCTCAGAGGGAGCAATGCCGGATGGCTTCCCATCGTGACGCTGCACATGTCTACCAGTTGGAAACAGTTCCCAAAGGGGAACGTTTACTCCTCATGGACTTAGTCTTAGGTTTTTAGAGGCCCGAGGCAGTCAAACAAAGCAGAATTGGCAAAAATAAACACTTTCTGACCTCACAGAGGGGTCTTGACCAACGAGTTGGGAACCACTGCTGTAAAAGATGGTTGGCAGTAAACATCCAAAACTACCGCTCCAGGGAAAACATCACTTGATGAATATCTGTTCTCCCCAAAGCCCCGAAAACCAGAACGTTGAACATGAGACTACACAAGTTGCTGTAAGCTGGTTTAAAATCAGTCCGCCAACACAAAGGAAATAAAAAGGTGTCGCGCTTGTCAGGGGAGACGTGTAATTTACCGCCGACATCCCTCTGATCAGCACCTCGACGGGAACATGTTGCAGCTCGCACGACTGTTGCTGTTTAGGGTTCTCACATACCAGCAGGTATATCTAGCAGGAAATGTTTTCCCTCCTCACCCAACTACCACAGGATCCCTTTCACTTCTTCACCGTGGCGCCTCAATAAGTGATGAGAGTGGTTGTCAAACATAGAGGCCGGTATGACGCAACAAAACAAGGCTGCCTTTGAAGAAGTGATTCGAGACCTGATCTGAAGAAACAGTGAAAGCATTATTAGCTTTTCTTATCGGTCACACAGCATGACTGCATTATCTGGATGGACTGCAGTGATCAGAGGAAGAGAGAGCAGAGGAAGCGACGTCCCGTGGTGCCAACGCCCACGTCGGGGTGGCTTTATGTCGCTGACTCACAGACACGCTCATGACTTTCAGAGTCTGACCACAGAAGTGACATTTACATTACATTTCATTTAGCTGACGCTTTTATCCAAAGCGACTTGCGTTTTTTTCTAAACACCATAGACTCGCTCAAGGACACATCGACGTGGACTAACGGCGCCGGGGCTTGAACAACCGATCTTCTGATTGAAAGACGCTAACCACTGAGCCACAGTCGCCCACATTTAAAAGAGAAAACTTCAAAAGAAGAGAAATTCCTGAAGTTAATAATAAGCTCTGTAGAAACCCAATCTGCTGACATTCCGGCTGCTGAGGACACCGTTGTCCGTGACCACGACAACATTCCAAAACTCAGAAACTTTTAAGATGAGGAGAGAGGTCACCAGGCTCCTTATTAAAGAACATTCATTGTTTGTTCATCGCTGCATGGCTGCGTCACACGGAGAGGAGACAGGCGAAAGAAAAAACTTGTCTGGTTGATGCATCCGATAACTGGAGTAGTATCAACTACCAAAACAAAGTTTTTTTCTAAATAGGCAGCGTAATTTGGAAGTGAGTCCTGCCAGATATCGTCACCGCTTTGTCGATCTCTCGTCTCGAAACTGTTGACCAACAAAAAGAGGAACCAGCGTGACCCGTGAAGGGGCGTGGCCTGTTTGATTCAAGACCACCGCAGGGAAGACCGACGTAGATTCTACCATTTAGGACATTAGACGACATGTACACCAGTTCTTCATAGAATACCAAAGAATGTCCACCTGGTGTGATGGAATCGACCAGAACACTAAAGATTAAACAAGAATGAACACAAAATGCCTCCACAAGTGAAACAATGTAAAGATGACTCTACCTTTCCTGTTATCCATGGCCTTGAGCATCCCCTGATAGTGGGATTCCTCTATGAAGACCCCGTCGCTACCCACACTGTCGGAGGAGTAGTTTCTGAATCTCCTCTCCATCGCCATGCCGGCCTTATCTCAGCGATCAACAACAAAGCAGCAGGTTGAGAGACGAGGTTGAGCTTTATGAGACGCTGCTTCACAGTGTAGGATCCTGTTGTTAAGTGGGAGTGTTCAGGACACTGATTCAGTTCTTACTCCCTTTTTTTCTCCCTCCCTGTGCATGTCTCTGACATTCTATGCTGCAATTTCTTTTTTTTTCTTTTTTCTCAGCAGTACTTGCTAAATGCCTGCCCGCGGGCTACAATGTCAGAAGCTGTCAATCAACACGCAGACAGGGATCTGTGGAAGGAGAGGGAAGGTCCTCCCCCTCGGCCCAGCCCTGTTATGCACCAGCCCCACCCACCCAAGCACACCTCACCAGAGACCCTCACTGAGCACTTCACCAACACCGTCTGCACTGATTACATCAAAGGCACAGATGTGCAGCTCTTCAAGAACTTCTGTGCGTCTCAAAGTTTACTTCACAGTCGCACAGATTTTTTTGTCACTTTGGATTTCACATGTTGCATTTATCTTATACATTTTCAAACTCATATTTTAGATTAATTTCCCTGCAAGCTCAGTATGTTCAAGGATGATATCCGTGATTTCAGCTAATAAAGTTCTTAATGCGACAAATCCTACAAAATATAAAAGCAACTACATGTTCACATTGTAGATTCCCAATCTCAAGCAAGTTGCAAGTCTCTGAGAGCTCTTTGTCACATCGTAAAACAAACGCATGCAAATGGAAAGCTGTCTGGAAGAAAAGACAAATCCAAGTTGGAAAATGATTGTCAATAATGCACTGAACGCAATACATGTAAGAAAAAAACGTCTGGATGTTGCTTCAACTCAATTTCAACGAGGGCATCAGCAATACCGCCGACAGTGACGAGGGCATGATTTGTGGAAGATTATCTGGGGAGAGGTCAGAGGTCAGGCTAATGAGTCAAAAACAGGAGCTTTAACTCGGGTCATCTCAGGAAGGACGGAACAAAAACAACGATGTTCCAAAACATACCGTGTGTCCTTGACACCCGCTTGTCAAACAGACGGGGTGAGGGGGGGGTCTGCCTAATTTAGACCAAACTGTACGGACGCGGCCCGCTGGAGCTTGTTAACCCCAACTGAGCTCCACGAGCGCAGGCTGGCAGGCTCCGGTCTGTGTGGTCGGAGGCTGGAGGGCTGGACCCGCCACGCCACCGCCACAGAGCCTCAAAGAAAAGCCTGTTCCTCAACGCGGATGGGAGACCGCGGCGGTGGAAACAAACGTCCGCGGCCATTTCTCGACACGGAACAATCACGTCAAAACCATGAGAGTGCGCGCTCTTCCACCATCAGGACACGATTACGGGGGAACTGGCGCTGAGCGGTTGGTTTCCGTACGCGAGGGCAGCGAGAGGAAGAATAGAAGCATTTATAGATCTCTAATGAGAACAACCTGCGAGGGGAACATTTTACTTCTCTTATGATGAATTTCCAATTTTGAATAATTTGCTTCTGTTAAAATAAATGCTTCTGTACAAATAAAATATCTTAACAGAGTAGCCACGCCGCTGCAGAAACTGATCCCAGACACAAAGCGGCTATTGTGGCTCTGTGTGGACTGAACGGTGCACGAGTGGTAAAAGGAAAAGAGAGAATTGTTCCATCGGCATCTGTTTCATGCAATAAAACTTATTTCCAGCCGCACATCTATGACTATGAACAAAACACAAGTTCTGCATTCGGGTTCTCTGAACCAGCACCTTCCCTCACTACCACGTCCATGTCCCATAGCACCTAAATACCTGCACCACCTCTCACCCTTGGGAGCATCAATATTCCGACACCAGACGGAGTAACGGAGGTGGCTTGTCGGGACTTGTGTGTTTGTGGAAGCTGCAGCCCTCGGCTTGTCACTGTACTGTACGTGCTGGAAATGTAATCCTAGGATCAAAATGTTGCCGTGCCGAGGACATGAGCGTGGTCACAGATTATTTAGTGGCTCTAGAATAAGCAAAGTGCAACGTGTGTAAAACGTAGTGGTGTGCAGCTCCAGAACACTGCAGGCCAAACTCTTAATGTGTGCAGATATCAGCTGATTGAAGTTGTGACACAATCAGGAGGCAGTGAGAATTGATTTTGATTCATTGACTTAAAACACAATTTTGCGTAATGTTTATGACGCACTTTTATTGCGATGCAATTACGTGGATCGTTCTCCTTCCCTGTCCCTGATAACATGCGGTGATAAAAACCTGAGCCCTGAGAGCTGATAGGAGTTTTACGATGACAGTTCTGGCGTGAGAAGTCAACGCATTCCTGAGGCCGCGCCCGCCCTCCTCGCAGTAAGGGGGGGGAGACGTCTTTCTGCGATAACACCACCCCAGCCCCCCCAAAAAAATGTAAACTCTGTCTGCCTGCTCCTCCGTGCAAGTGACAGCACGCGGTGTCAGTCCCGTGGAGGACAGGAATGTTTCTCGTATCATCTGGCGAGCGCGTCTTGATGGAGTTCATGACTGACGGGTGATGGTATGAGAGTTGGACAGGTTGGGGAGGACGTTTGCCAAGGTGAGGAATGAAAGCCCCAGGGCATTATGGGGCAGATCCAACATGGAGCTGGCAATGAAGAGGGCATGAAAGCATGCAGCAGCACCAGAATGAGACAGAGCTCTGTCTGTTATTACCACTGTCAGGAATGTATACGTCTTCAAAACAAACTCAGGTGCTGATAGGCGGGGGGAGAAAAAAGAGAAGAAGCTTTGTGAGATGGACAATGAACCCAATAAACCCCAAAAGCATCAACGCCGACACATTTAGTTGTCCTCCAAGTCGCCCACATTATGTCTTCCCTCCGTAATTATACAGGCCTCATGACTCACACAACTCACTTTTGCAACAAGAGTATCATTTTTAGGGAGTGTACATTAAAAAAGAAAAACGACATGTAATTAGCCACATGTGGCGTTTACAATCTTGTGGTGATATGAGGACAAGATAATTGGTGGATTTATGATACTTAGACGTGAAGAGGAGACAATCAGAGAGGAGATTAGGTTACTGCTCCACACGGTTTGTCTCCCTCTCCTGTTGGAGGAGCGGCACGGCAACACAATGACAACACAGAACTAGGCTGAAGAAGCGACGATGATTTAAAGTCCAGCTAACCGGGAGCTGACAATCCTCTTGGGACCGCGTCCCAAAACAAGAGTTTGCACTACTGTTAAGGAAGTCCAAGGTCTCTAGGGACCCTGCGGTGTTGACTTATGCTCACTTCAAAATATGGGAAGAGTGATTTGGGGGAGTGGTAGCCATGGCAACGCAGCAAACACACACACACACACACACACAGACAGACTGAGTCCACCAGTGGGATGTTTTTACAGAGGAGTGGTTTTGGCCTTAAATCTCTGGGAGGAAAAAAATAAAACCTTTTCTCAGCAGCAGTTAAACTTCACAGAAACACAAGCGTCTGATAAACTACAGATCATCTCTGTGACACGTTCAGACGGTGTAATCAGGTGCTGAAACAAACAAGCAAGCTTCCACCAGCGTGAGCCTCCAGCACACAAACTGAATGTTTACGCAGTCAGTGACCGTTCGTGTATTCAAATGTGAGCCGTGAGCGTCTCCCGAGGCCGCAGTGGCACGCGACGTCTTTCTTTCTCAACCGAAGCTCATCAGACACACGTTCCTTATCGACCATCAAACACCATCGCATTACCGATCCAATTATATACTTATTGGTATAATTATAAGTTTACATGATTACTCTTTTGTTAAATACATTAATCGTTTGGTTTATTAATAATACCAGAACATTTTTATTTTCATTTGAGAAGCTGGAACCAGAGAGTTTGGGCATTTTTGCTCACAAAAGTATTTTTTATAATTGATTAATTATAAAAGTGTTGCTTTCTGTAACCCACTAATTGATTAGTTGTTACAGCTCTATTACATTACATTTAGCTGACGCTTTTATCCAAAGTGCATTCAACCATGAGTACAAACTCAGAACAACAAGAGTCAAGAAAGTACAATTTCTTCAATAAAGCCAAACTACAAAGTGCCATTTAAGTGCTACTTTATGTACTCTATGTTACAGTATCTGTTCTGTGGGATACTGTCATCACGGAGTGCTCCTTTAAAAAGTTACAAAAGTGCAACAAAAGTTGCTGAAACAATAAACTATACTTAAAAAAATTAATAAAAAAAGAACAAGAGAAACAAAAGATTTGCTCAGAGACGCCCACTCGTTTGACCCTCGGGGGTTGCTGTAATGTGGGCGGAGGCATGGAAAAGGTTAACAGTGTCCCCCCCCCCCCCCCCCCCCCCCCCCCCCCCCCACCCCCCACCCACACACACACACACACACACCCACACCCCGGGGCCCCTCCCAACACGAACATCCTCCTGCAGGCGCAGAGCGATGGAGCCGCGGCCGGCGGACCTTACCTGCGCAGCACATGCGACTGTACAGATGAGAGCCCACTTCTCCGCCGCTCATCTCGTGGATGTAATTTGTTCGTCGATAGATCGTTACGCCGCCGCACCAGGCGCGCATCGTATCCTCCACCTCGGCCATCCTGGTGTGTGTGTGTGTGCGTGTGTGTGTTTGGGCCGCGCGTAAAAACGAAGAGCGCGCTGAACTTTCCCGTAAAAAAAAAAGAAAAACGCGCCCCCACTGATTCGCGTGTTTCTCGTGAGTGGGACCAGCCCTCAAAAACTCTCTCTATCCGAGAAGAAAAGAAACAGACAAACACGCACACACACAGTGTCAGATTGCAGACACTTTGTCACAAGCCCGGCCCACTTTTGTTCCGTTTACTGAGATGAACGGAGCTCCGTGCCGCTCATCCTCCTCTGGCTGTCGCTTCGTCGCTTCGTGCGCACGGCGCGTTAAAACGATCTGTTGCGCGCGAGAGGAACATCCCCCGAAATAAACCGTGTTGTTTCTACTGCTGAGGACTATCACGCTGTCCTTATTTTAGCCTGGGGGATGTCTGCGCCTCGGCTCAGACTCCATTACCCCGCAGGCCCCTGGATGCGAAGCCTCTAGAGTAACTTGATCGAGACGCTCGTCTCCATTGTCTCCCTGACGGACTGACTGGTAACAACAAAGAGCAGAGTGCAGGTCTACCATGTGCCACTGGGTAGTACATGATCACCCCCCTCCCTCACATGTGCAACAGCTGTTGCTCATAAATGACTCCACCTCAGGAATTGTTTTCTCTTTCTGTGCATAAGAAATACTTCACATTCACACGCGCATGACATTGGCTTTATGGTCAAGTTAAGGCAGCGTACAAACCGCCATGACAGTACAGTAAATCCCCCTCACGGCTGCACTAGCTGGACTGTAATTTAAACAATAAAACTATACAGTAACCAACAGAGCTCACTCAGAAACTTCACTGGACTTAAAGGGACAGTCGTCTGTAAGCTTCTGGGTTGGTTACAAAAGCAAGAATCATATGGCAGTACAGATCTTGGTTGTGACGCATTAATGCGTAACCGTGTGCATCTGTGCACACGATATGAACACATGGCTTTCTTTACATGCAGCCACTGTTTGATTATTCGTCATTTTGTTTAAACAACATAGGTTATAGCTTGATAAGGAGGAATCAACACGTCATTACATTTGATGTACTTTTACTATTCTTTGTGCACATCGTCAGTAAAAGAAAAATAAACAAACTTTTTTTATCTCCGACAGTGATATTGAAAGTAGGACCGATAACTAGAGGCCTGCATAGGTATGATTCATCCTCTGGATCACAACAGCGCTGTTCACATGTCGCAGCAGCAAACCACAGCCTGTGTTTACGAACAACTGCCTTCAATACACACGTATACGTACGTTCATTACATAATAGCATTACAATAAATGTCTTTAATGTTTCAGAGAATAAAAACGTGGACTGATGGAGGACGCATGTGTTCAGATGAAACACAAAGGCGTGTACTGTGTGGCTGACTAGCGGAGCTTCACCACTAATGTGTTTCATGTTACGCTGCTATTGTAGTGTGAAGGGCGTGTGGGGACGCGGTGGGAACGCTTGACATCCTTCAGTAACAGCATGTTGTTGTTTTTTTCTCTTTTTTTTTCTCACTTTCCAGAGAGAGCAGAGGCTTCCCTCCCTCCTCAAGTCTGTTATTACTGTCGCAGTGAAAGGAGACGACGGGGGAAGTGAGTCACGGCTGCACACCGCCGGACAGAAATCCAGAGCCCAGTCCTTCCCGTGGCGCGTGGCGTGTGGTTCTGCAGACGCCGGCAGTCTAGAGGGTCCTCCGTGAACACTGCCGCAGACTTTTGGGTGTGGCTTCCCGTACGGATTAGACGTATTCAGCTTTCTAATCTTTTCAGAGCCTCGTACAAAATCGTTAACGGAAATCTCCATTTAGAAGTCGAGCGTTGAAGAGGGGGTCGAGATCAACAGGCCTCGCAGAGTCAGAACAGTTTAGGATTTATAGAAACAACCATTCTTAATTATCTAAGCAACAGAGAACTCAGATTCTTCTTGAAATAAAAAGGTCCAGAGGATCAGCGCGAGGCCTCTTAAGGAAAACCCCAGACCCCCCTCCTCCTCCTCCATTTTGTTATGAGCGTAACCAGGATACACAGTCCTCCAGTCCCAGTGTCGAGTTTACTACCATTAGCCGGCCGCCATGTGTGGCACTGTGAGCTTTTTTTAAACTCTGGCTCCGGGTGAAATCCCTTTTACCTACTTCCCTCCTTCCCACTGTGTCAAAGGCACCTTGTGGCTCTGGAAAGCTTACAGTTCAAACTCACAGTCGGCTGCGTCCGTACGTCCAGCGTGTCAACGCTGCAGATGTTTGTTACGCTACAGGTGCGGTTCAAATCAGACGGACAGAAATCGACCGAGCCACTTCCCTCCTCTGACCAGAATGCATCATTAAAGCACGGGGAAGCGCTGGGAAGAGGGAACATGAGCGGTGCTGATGCACAGGGTGCAGACTCATCGTCTGCACTGCGGCAGCCGAAAGCAGATCTCTTCAAAGGAAAGTGGGCTAGATATTGAGAAGGGAGAGATAACGAGGCAATGCAATGTTTGCCCGCTCTTCCAGGCAACCTTTGCACTCGGGCTGTGCACGGTTTACAGAATGCATAAACTCAGAGCACAGACCAGGAGAGGAGGGTCACTTTCTAATTTATTTTCACTTTGGTTCTGTGATTTGCATATTAAGCGATTTTAATGGGCTTTTTTCCCCTTCTCTTTCTGAGAAAGTCGCTGTTGTGAAAACTATTCTTATCTACTCGAGGCGTGTCCTCCTCGACTTACTTTTTTTGTTAAGGATTGTGCCGTTTATTACCCGACCTCGACCACTGGGAGCGATAAGGAGAAGGTACACTACACTGCCTGGCTTCAGTTTAGCAAAAACAACCAGACCATTTCGTCCTGTAATAAACAGTATACAGCTGGACTGCTTTCAAGTGCAGCTGAAGCAGTTTAGACGTGACTTGGTGATACTTTATCTATTTAGGCTGAGTGTGCCTGTTTGCCAAACTGGTTTGTCACAATACTTTCAGAGGTAGAACAACACATATCTTTATGTACACCTGCAGACTGTCAGTCAGACATCCTATAATTTGCCTCGGGGAGTGTTGCCTGCAGGGCAGTGTTTGACAGCCGCTATTGTGCCAAGCTGTGTCAACAGTAAAAAAATATGTAAAAAAGGGCCCGTGTGAGGTGTGTCTGTGACATCAAAAGCCACCGGTGTCTGGAGGTAACCTTCAGGCTCTTCAGTGGAACCAACAGAGACTCATTCTTGTTGTGAAGAGGATATTCATTCCAAGAAGAAACCGACTGAACCAGTTTATTAACAATGAAGGAGTAACTACAAAAGATAAGAACCGGACTAGTCAGAGGCGTAAACGCAACACAATTCAAGCCGCACAATTCAAGCCGCACAATTCAAGCCAAAAGAACAACCCGTTCAAACAGAATGCTCGGACTCCGAAGTCATCACATTACAGCCAGCATTTAGAGGGTTAACAGCAACATGTCCATGCCACAGGAAACCCAGAAGTGTGAGGGGGGGAAAAAGAGGAGGGGGAGGGAGAGCGAGGAAGCGAGAGAAGGAGTGTGTGTCATGAAAACACACGGAACAGTAGAGACCGGAGACGACGGACGAGAACAGCCGGCGAGAAACTATTTTGAACAGAAAAAAAAACCTTGCCGTTCCTCCGAAGGCACCGTCGTCTCTCCTGAAGTAAAGAAAGCCTCCAGCGGTGACATTCCCCCGGCTTTTCTTACCTTGCGTCTTCCGTACTCTCCACTGCCAGGCAAAGATTAAGGTAACAATGTGGCCCGCGACCACCAGGGCCGGGAACACATTTCCAGGGGGGCTTGCCGGCATCGGGCCTGGTACAAAGTGGAGAGTCCCGGGCTCTGAAGACGGACGGGAGGGCTGGGGAACGTGGGGATGGGAGGGGGGGGTGAAAGGTGAGGGAGGGGGGTGGAGAGGTGTGTGCGCCTAGGGGTGTGGTGCCATCCCGGACTTTAAAAACAAGCGACGCAGCCAAGTTGTCCGTGACATTCACAGTAGAGAGACGAACCAGAGAGCACCCCCTCCCTCCCTCTCTTCCCTGTGACTCAGTCCACTGGCACAAGTGGCCGATCTCCCTCCCCCTTTTCCCCTGTACTTTACTCCAACAGTTCCTCTATCGCTTCTACACACTTTTTTTTATATTATTCTAAATTGTACTTGTTTCAAAAGCTGCTCTAATTCTGCCAGCACAAGCAACTCTGCAGCTTTAAAGTGATTGTAAAGAAGTGACTCCGCTCGCTGCTCTCCTCACTCGCTGCAGCCTATCTGCAGGAGTTAATAATACATGAGGCTGTTTCGTGGGACACACACACACACACACACACACACACACACACACACTCGCTCGAGTCAGCCTGGATGATAAGCAAAATGAGCGAGATCCACCTTGAGACAGTGTCAAAGTTTCCAAACTCCCTCCATAGGATTTTATTTTACCCGCAGAAGCCCCTTCAGTTATTTTCCATCCCGGTTTACGACTCGCAGATCATCTCAGGCCAACAACCCCTTCCTCTCCCGGCCAAATGTTTATACTAAAGCCACGCTATATTTTTCCCCTTCACACAAAAACCCACTCGCAATCAATTCGTTCTCGTTATGCAACTTCATTACTTCTCCCTAGACGTTGCTGTAATTGCTTCCGTATGTTTGAGCAGCGCAGCCTGTAAGCTTCCCAGAAACCTATTGAGCTGCATACTGTTTTACCACCAACCGTTTCCAACTCTCCTTTGGATTCAACCCTTTCAATCAGAGCCTCCAGGCAAAATGTCGGTTTAAAACTAGACTAAGTCCCCTCTGACAGCGTCACTTTACACAT
The DNA here is from genome assembly GCA_038501785.1 of Myoxocephalus aenaeus. NCBI lineage: Eukaryota > Metazoa > Chordata > Actinopteri > Perciformes > Cottidae > Myoxocephalus > Myoxocephalus aenaeus. Next base: position 4,283,796 of record JBAMJR010000419.1, on the reverse strand, counting down.
TTTCAAACCTGTTGTTCAGCTATAATTAAAACTGTCACTCTCTGGTCACCAGTAAATACTTCTGAGCATTTCACCTGGTTCTTAGCTACACCCCTTTTGTAGTCAAGGTGTTTCCTCATTGCACAGAGCTGCAAGGACTGTAAGCCCTTGACATTTGATGGATCGCCTCTGATAAGACCAACGCTAACTGCAAAAATCCACACACACACACACACACACACGCACACACACACACCTGTTTGCATCACTGTCGAGACATCAAATCATCTTGCCGCGGGCAAAGCGGCATCTCTGCCAGACGTTCTGTAGTCAGAACATATCGTGCGGGGAACATGACTCTATTGGCGTGCGCTCCAAATAGTGTCGCGCAGAAACCCGACACCAAGACCGGTGTCACGGTCACACAGCGGCAAAGCAATGCAATGCCACACGCCAGCCGAAATAGACAAAGCGAGCATAAAAGAAGCAGAAATAGAGGGCGGAGTGTCGACCTCGAGCCGGTTTGGCCCGGTGCACAAAGTTAAATTAATACATTTTAAGTTGCCTTGAAAGTAGAGTATTTGTAAACAAAGAGGAAAGGGTGATTTTAACCGAGAGATTTTCATCTGAGGAGAGACCTCATATGATCCAATGTCAACCAAATCTCTCCAGAGCCTCAGAAACTGGAAGCTAAAATTGCCGATTAGTCAGTGAAGACTGGGCAAAGGGAATAAAACCAAGGGAGCCGTACAGATGTCTGGAATAAATTAAATCCAGCGCTCCTTCATGGGAGGAGTCGGCCCCCTCCCACTCCCCTCACATGGTATGCGTTTGCTCAATGATTCCCATATTGTGACACATGCCCTGCATACCCGCACAACGGCAATAAAGCCCAACTTCACATCAGTCTGTTAAGTAAAAGGTTCTCTTGATTTTAGTTAAAATGCCTCAATCCCTAATGACAAAGATTTCCCAGGTAGGTGAGCAATGACAGCAATGTTTTTAATCTGCAATCTTCAAAAAGAAAAAAGACACTGATGCTGGGAGTGGCCCTGTCCTCACATGGCACGCAGAGGGCAAGAATTTAAACTCTACCGAGTTAGTTCCCATTGCAGCAGCATCCCTAAATGTGCCCAGAGAGTTTAAAATGAAAAGCTCCTGTGAAAAAGCAAACCTACCGGTCGGTGGTCCAGGACAGAAACAGCAGCATAAGTCCATCTTTGCTCTGCGTCTTCACAACTTTTAGAGGAAACACTGAACTGCCAAGGAGTCAAATCTGACCTCCCGACATTGTGTTCTGATGAAAACCAGGGGGGCGTGTTGAGAAAGCAAGCAAAGGGAAAAAAAAAAGAAGAAAAAGAAGAAAAAAAAGAAAAGACCAGAGGACCGGAGGCTCGGCTGGGAAGTGAGAACTAGACAGCGTTGCGAGTTTTGACTTAATTCGAGAGGCTTCCTCAGTGGAAACAGCGTCTCATGCATAGTGGTTTCTGACGAGCGCCTCTGGATGAAATCCATGCGCAGCGCTGCAGAAACTCCCAGGGACACATTTTCTGAGAGGATCTAGACAAAGAGCGGAAAACATGATTTTTTGCCAGCGAGCTACTATAACAATGGCTTCTCTGTGGAAGCCATAAAAGAGTTGAGGGCAGTTAAAATATGCGCCCACATCCACAGGATGAGGATCATACTTTAGCACTAAAGCAATGGACTCAAAGCTAAGACAAGAGGAGCTGGACGATTTGACTGATTCATTATCAATGTATTGCTTCATTTGGGCATCAATCTGATGATGTTTTAGTTGTGTTAAACTGTGATTTAAGAACATTAACAGAGTACTATTCATTGTACCACCCAGTCGCAGCAACTCTTATGATACACTAAAGATAAACAGTGGTGAAAAAACTATTTGTTTTGACAACATTTGGATTGATGCCACCTAAAGCTCTTTTTTTTTCTTCATTTAATCAACAAATGGATTCCTTAAAAAAAAAAACTCAAACTAAATAAATCATTAGTTGCAGGCCTGCAGATAAACGAAAATAACAAGCAACACTAAGAACAATGTAACCCACTGTACAGTCTGTGTCTCTTCAAGGCATGGTATCTACACAGCTGTGCATTATTTCGGAGCCCACCCAGAGCTGGTGCTTCACTGAGACGTGGGGCAGCCGCCCCCGCCCGCTTGGATTCAACGCTAGGGAACATGATCCCAGGCGCTGCGGGGCGGCGTGGGCGGTGTGGTCGTCAGCGGGAAGTCACAGCAGGAACCATAATCTCCTTCACTCTTACTCTCTAAATAAACACATCTGGTATCAGAAAACCAGACACACAAAAACACTTCTGGTGTCTGGTCACTTGATGACAAACACAAAGCCCTGTCCTGTTATAAGTACACTGGCAGCGAGAGGCACACCCATACCTGCTGCATCCTCTCTGGTCCCCTACACGAGCCGCACCATAAAGCACTTCTGTGCTGACACCTTTTGGTAAGAAGACAGAACTGTTCCAACGGCGGAGGCTTCCTACCTTGGCCGTGCTGAATCAAAGCCTCCATGAAGTCTCGTGAGTGATTCATGTCCATTCGCAGCTCGAGCGGCGTCCCGTTCGCTTTCCTTATATCACGTAATAAATGCAACACACGGCACTGTGAGATGGTGGGTGACTCTCTGCGTGTGTGTGTGCTGCCGGGGCTGGTCCATTCAAGTGCACTGCAGTCTGTTTAAATGTTGGAGTTTACGTTCATTGCAGGCTGGGCTAACGCACTGAAGGGCAGATGAAAGGTGGCAACTGCCACATGTTCTCATCTGGACTGCTTCGCCCCTTCTTGCGGAGGCACGGGCAGGAAAGAGCTGAGTGTGGCTCGACTGGGCTCACGTTTCCCGGCCGCTCTGCTTAGTCATATGCACCGGCCCCCGACAACGGAAAGTTTGCAGGCGGGCTGCATGGTAAGGTAAAGTCTGGAGCTTTATTGTGAGGCTTGTGCAGAAGCGCTGATCATCATCAAGCTGACATCTTGTGTAAGTGATTCGGGATATGGGAGCTCTGCTTGTTCTGCCAGACTACAAGAGAATGACTGGGCGGTCTGTGCACAGACAGAATGTGCGGTGCCGCATCAGGACAGTATTCAAAGCAGATCACTTTGTCCCCAGCAGGTGGCAGAAGGACGCCCATCAGTCATTACCGTGCAAATACGACTCAATGCCAACAATATCTACATGCACACATTATATGGAAAGTGAAATCTCAACATTTTAATATTAAGGATGTATTCTGCACAAGCCATGACAAAAAAAAATCTACAGAATAACTACAAACATATAATAATGTTTACACCCCTTGACGTAATTAAAGCTGGTCTACAGAGTGATTAAGTCCAAGTTCAGTTCCCTATGAGGATACACTGGATGGTGAATTCATGTGTCAGTAGTCTATAAATAAATAGGGTGTCTGTCTGTTCTTGTATGGAACAACATGAAACGGCATCAGTGTTGGGCAAGTTACTAAGGAAGTATAAGAAGGCACGTTTTAGTCCTTTAAAAAAAACGACTTATTTATTGTAATAAGTTACATTACTCGTGACATTACCATATTACTTTTGGATGCGCCGGTTACCGGAGCACACCATAGACTCTTCTCCAGCTTTCTTAGAAGCGTCTTATGTTTTAACCTTGGAACACATTGCAAACACTTGTATGTAACACTGATTATTAAACTATGTGGCCATGTATAAAGTGATACATTAGAAGTATTGCTAAAATAGCGTTGTTCGATCGTTTGGCCAAATTAAATTATTATATTTTATCATTATGATAGTGACTACCTGATGGGAAATCCTCGTCCATCTGAAGATGTGTGTTCATGTGTGTTCATGTCATGACGCTTTGGCCCATCCAGACATGAGGTGCTGATCTGTCGTCAGTACGTTTAACTGCGATCGGCACGGCTGTTCCAGAGCCACGAGACCAGCGACGTGACTGTTTAGTAATCATCACACCCGCTGACATATGCTCAACTTCAATTTGCCGGTTTGCACGAGACATGAACCAAAACAGAAGCTGTTTATGGAGACGCACACACAGAGCGTGGGACTACTACTTTGCGCTTCACATTTATTATTCACATTTCCAGTGAGGGTGAAATACATGCGTTTGCACCCTCGTAGAACCGGACCTGTCTCCTTCTCTGCTACAGTACAGTCAGATGTGCTCAAGGCGATAATCCCCTGATAGTCCACCAAAGATCATCTTACACAATACAAAGATGCATACTGACCTGCCGTCACATCATTAAAACATAAGTTAACCTGAGACAAAAAAAAGTGTTCTGGATTAATAACTGTTATATAACTACTGTGATGGAAAACGTAACCGCTTACACTACTCGTCACTGGAGAATAATACTAATATTAAACTGATGATCTGCTCCCTTTGCCTGACAAGCAAGCCACAGCTTTCAGTTTGACCTTGGAAGCATTTATAAATATTTGCAGTGTCTAGGGCTGCAACTAACGATTATTTTAATAATCGATTAATCGGTTGATAATTTTTTCGATTAATCGGATAAAAAAACAAAAAAGCAAAAAAGTATTAATTTCCAACCCCCTTTATTCAAAAACAGAAGTGACAGTGCAAAACATCTTCAGAAAGCACAAACAGGATGCTCCTTGAACATCCCTGAGCTGTTAATTAAAAATAACAAATAAATAGACTAACACTAAAAACATACACATGTATGCTTTACAGCTGCCAAATGTGAGCCCTTTTTTACTGTAATTGATGTCCTTGGAGTAGAGGCTGCATTTAGCATGCCCTGCTTTATCAATATGTATGAAATACTGGGACAGGGGGAAGCTGTACTGCTCCTCCCACGTCTGTTTGGACCTCCAGCTTCAGACCCACTTCATCTCAGCTCTGCATCAAGCTGCACTGCAGAGTCCTCTTCCTTAAACTATTTCATTCTGGATCTCTTACGACCAGGAAATCACGTTGTTGGCTAAACCCATCTACGTGATTTGATTCATTCTACTTGGAGTAAAAAATAAATCAAAAACCTGCAGCCAGATCCGCCGGTGTGCCGGTTTAACGTTAACGAGTGACTGGTGAACTGAACCAGACCGGGGGGTTACGGCATGTTTCATCACGTTACGGGTTTTTACAAGCAAGACTGAACTGTAACGGAACATAAAGTAACTTTAACGACAACACACAACCCAAACACGTTAGCTAACGTGATAGCAAGCCGACTAGCTTCCATTAAAAACAAGTTTGAGGGAAATGAAGACGCTGGAGACATCTTAACGCTGATTGGCCAAGACACGTCACATCAAAGATCTTCTATTTTTGAGAACATCTCAACCTAAACTTTTCTCGTGTCTCACTCCAATCTCAGACACGCTGGTGGCCAGTTGCTCTGCTCCGCTCTTTTTTTTCTCTCCGCGCCTGGCGTAATAATCGCGCGACACTACGAATCGATAATGAAATTCGTTGCCAACACTTTTGATAATCGATTTTTATTGATTTTATCGATTCGTTGTTGCAGCCCTAGCAGTGTCGATAAAACAGAGCAGAGGTAAAGCACCACAGACCTCTCGCAACGCATCGAACTGTGCAGAATTCTCAGATTCCTCATTTTAGCACAGAAAGTTGCACCAAAAGTCAGCAAAGAAATTAGTAAGGGCGTATGTACTTTGTTTTAAAAATATTGCCTGTACTGATGCCCCCTTTTGAACTGAAAATCAACACACTAACACATTGTGCAAACATCTACACAACACTTCATAACTGGTCATGCAAGCAAGCCACAGGTTGGCCCAATACTTCATGCATCCGGTAAAAAGATATCTAATTGGCAGTCTGGTTGTATGGAAAATGACAAGGTCATTACTTGTATTGCTAGAAGATCAAATTATCCGTCTCTCAACCTCCCAAACACAAGCAGTGTCCATAGCAACGCCCAGATAGCCTCTACTACAGACAAGAGAAACAAGGAGGAAATCGATGAAGAGGAGGGGGACGAAGTACTAAATATAGCTCAATCTTTCCAGGAAGTCACAGCCGGACCCTCTGTGAGGAAGCCCTGGTCTCCCTGAAGCATAGTGGTCTTCAGGGAAACAACCGGACCCTCTGAAGGGACAACAGGGTCTCAAAGGCTGGACTGGTGGAGGTCTCTGAGGCGATATGAAACTCAGACATGGCTGTTAGGGTAATGGTCTGCTCCATGACTTTCTGGGTGATAAGAGCAACCATCACCTGTTGATGGAGGTGTTGCTGATTTATGGTTGGGATCAGAGTTAAAGGTCTCAGCTTGGGTCACAGGGACAAAGACCTAAACATTTCATCAGCGAAACATCGTACTTCTTAACTTCAGTCACCACATCAGCTTCCTCACCTTCATCGTTAACGTCCTGTCGTTCTTCCTTTTCAGTAAGCTCTGCCATCAAAAGGACTGTGTGCCTGTCCACCGCTGCAGGTACTACCTCTCCAGGTACCTCCGAGCCTGGGTTCTGGGATTCTCTGGGATCTGGGATCAATTCTTCTGGGGGGCCCTTAATCGTATCCTCCTGCATATTCACACACTCAGACTCTTCAAAAACTGCAGATGGGTGAGCAGCAGTCGTTTTAACAAACGTCTGCAGGACTTCCTTGACTGGGTCACAAGGAGTAATGTGAATGGTTGGTATCTCATAGGAGAACTTTGGTACAATTGAAGGGACATAAGAAACGGGAAGCTTGGACTCCTTGGCTGAGTCGGGACATTGGGTGACTCTTTCCTCAGGGGGGAGATAGGAAGCGCCACAGCTTTTCCGGTCACCCTCATTGGCCCAAGGTTCCTCCCCTCTGCAGAACCCCTTCTTGGTCTGAACACCGAGTCGGCCGACTGGTGCATCACAGTGGTAGGAGCCTCTGAAGTCTTTTGGAGGCCTCTCAGATTGTTCTGCCTCCTCACCGACTCTCTTGTGGCGGTACATGTGCCTGTCCGTCGCGGCCTTTTGGATTTCTCTTCCAGGCTCGGGTTTCGGGATGTACGATGTGGGGCCTTTCACAGTATGGACTCGAGCAGAGGACACAGGCCGACGAAGGCGTTGAAGGGTTGCAGGCATGATCTCTGGTGGCAGGTGCAGGTAATCTTTCAGGTATGCAATTCCTTCATTGGTAAGATAGTAATAGGCATGTTTCCAAGCGAAAGTCTCCCTGACACAGCCTTTGGATTGGAGCGAGCCCATGGCGCGGATCACCTTTAGGTTGGTGACCCCCGTGACGTCAGGGTGCATGGATTGTGGATGCTTGTCCTTCTTGGCCACAATGACGCCATCACAAAAAAGAAGCTCATAGATTGCCCTCAGGTCGGCTAAAGGCATGAGCATTCCAGCCACCATTTTGACTTTTTCTTTTCCAATATCTTCTCAAAACAACAACTTCAATATACACTGTTTGAATGCAGAAACATCACGCGAAGAATATTTCCTTTTGCATCAGTTTTGCCTCACGGTGATAAAAGACCTATCTACCAAATTGGCATCGTGAGTCAGCAGACCGCGATGCTCAGAACCCCTCCTACCTTTCTCAGGCTCCAGTCGAAAGAGAAACTGCGTGGAGAGGCGAGAGGGGAGAAAGGAGGAGAATTCAAGGGGGTGTGTGCACACAGGATGGAAACAGGAACCAAAAGGATGAGAGGGAGCTGCGTAGAGAAGGTTTGTGTTCTGTGTGCCTGATGGACAAATGCTACAAAGCCACCACCGTCTCTTTAGCCAATCTAACCTAACAAGTAAACCAATCCTCAGCTAAGACCTTCTCACAACTGCTCACACACGGAAATAGCCTAAGTCGCTCTTTTGCAAATTTTTATTTAAATGTAATTGGTAGGACTGAAGGAAAACCAATAACGCAGGTTTAGTTCTCATACCAAAATATTTCCATTGTGTAATAGAAAGTGAAAAATAAATAAATATATGAGAAATACAAATTTAAAAGAATATTACCATAGTTCCTCACAAATCAACAACCTAAATTTATTATGAACATTGTTAGAAACTAAAATTATCTCATGTCATGGCAGACTTTTGCTTGTTTTCCATTTGTGTGAGATGGATAATTTTTGTAGATAATGTATAATAATAAGAAATACATTCTGTGTTTCAGGCCTTAAATAAGTCAGAATTTGTTTTCCCAATTAAGGCTGTTATCTTACAAATGTAAACTGAAGGCTTCGCTCCTCTCTTTAGTCGTGTTAGAGAGCACTTGGTAACATTACATCCTTTGTCTGGTGAAAAGATATATATATATAATATCACAGTGCATATGAGAGAGCTGGTGTACAACTGATGCTCTGTTCGAAATACCAGGTCGAGTGTATCCAGAGGAGAAAGATAAAGATACATCTGATAGGCGGCAGAGATGACACACACACACACACACACACACACACACACACACACACACACCCCGCTACCAACAGGGCTGAGGGGAAATCCCCATCCACACAAAGCACACAGCTGTAGCAGGGCTACAACTTTTAAAAGCAAGAGATTAATGGTATCGAACATGTCACTTAAGCAAGGGTACAAAATGAACAGCACCCTTTGTGTGCTAGACCGCTGAAGGCGTCAAATATAATACTCTGTCAAAGCATTTATTCCTTTCCAAAGGGTGTCCATGATCTCTGGTCTCCCTACTTTTCCCTCAGCAGTCACAGCCCACAACCGGCCAACTCAGCAAATCTAAATGGAAAAGCCATCAAGTCATTTCTTTCCCTGAAGAGAAGACAACTGTTCCCGTGTTTCCTTCTGTTGCTCAGCCTCCGCTGAGTGTGATTGACACTGGAAAGGAACATGGAGTCCAGGATAACCACGGTTGGCAATTGGGCTAAAAATACAAAGAGGAGGCTTGGAAAAATGTTTGCATGGAAGGGTTATTTTTCCCCCTGTTAGCCTTTAAATAAGGTGGTAGACCTGTGCCCTCCTCTGACAGCTGTGCGTCTTCAGTGCCCTCCTGTAATGAATATCAGACTAAAGCACATGCTACAGTGCCCTCTGCAGTCCCCACACTGTGCATGGCACCGAGTACCGGGAAGAGTGGTGAGATAACGGAGAGCCTTTCTATTCTGCAAATACGGGCGAACATCAGTTGGCACTGTTTAGTTTCGATGAGTCGGCGGTTTACTTATTCAACCATTTTGTAATCCCCTTGATGAAAATCACCTTTGGCCCGTTTGTCACCCAAAAGGAATGTGAAACAGATTCCCTCCTCTTTACTGGGAACAGGGTTTCTTAACAAATCTCTGTAATCATCACACCCGCTGACATATGCTCAACTTCAATCTGCCGGTTTGCACGAGACATGAACATGCAGAGGAGAGGCGATAAGCGCAGTGAGTTTAATATGGGCTTTGTCTGTAGGTCATATCAAACTTCTACAAATACAATTGGATGCATTTCTAAGTCATCGGCGCACCCTTCTGGGACATGGCAACGTAAAAAATAAATAATAATCACTGCAAATAATGATTTTGCGCCAGACATACCAAATGATGTGCTGCCAGTTCCCTGGTACTTTGATCATCAGGGATGATATACTGAAGAGCTCAAGTGAAGATGACGAGGAGAGCGAATCACAAATCATAAACGTGGCTGAAATGCTGCCTTGCTAACTTGGGTAAAGTCTTGATATATGGCGTGGTGGATAAAATCACACACGGTAGAAGAAAACATCTCTCACAGTGCAAGAATTCGGTGGTATTTTGGATCCATCTTAAAAACTTGAGGCCTGGGTTGTGTCGGTTTATTGGATGTAGAGACTCCTACCTTCATGTGCTCTTCATTACCTGTCCTTTGGCTCTACATCAAACAAAACCATGGCAACAACAGACTTTTGTTTGGTTACCAATCCCCAAATCATAGAGGAATAAAACAGTCTGTACCTACGTCAAACCTCTTCCAGCTTGAGCTCTTACCTGAAGCCTTTCTTTTAAACACACGGCACACAATGTAATGGCTACAACACAATAGAAAATGTACAAATAAACACAACAGAGTCACTATTTAATTATCAACCGAATGGGAATTGATATACTGGGTGGAAATCAAACTGGATGGGGAAATGTGAACATGTGTAAACATGAAAAAAACAGCATGCTTAACCTTTGCCTGGATATAAATAAAGCCCTCGTCTTTATTGAGTCCCTCTCGGAGCCGTGATGGCAGCTCATTGCCATGGTGGAGGTGGCAGACGACTGGAGAATGGAGATGGTGGCTACTTGAAAAACAAACCCATTCAACTGGCAGATGAGGGGCTCTCTGAATTCCAGTACAGACTTTACAGCAAGTAATTTAAGCTATAGGGTTGACTTCCAAGTCGTTAAACGCAACTATGCATTTTGACATTTGGAAAACGAAGCGGTGGGAAAAGTGCTGGGGGAAGTGTTGCTTGAACAATATATACACACACACACACACACACACACACACACACACACACACACACAACATCTGGTGGCAAACTCTCCGACTATTCTGCAACGATAACAATCCAGCATGCTGATAGCTAAACACCTTTGAGGCCGTTCTGCTCGGCGAACTGCCTGCAGTGAAGAATCAAAGCCGATTCCACTGCTTTTCTAAGAATCATCTGTCCTCTTCGATGTTCCATCTGTTTTCTCTGTTCTGGAGTTGGTTCTGACATCTGTCCACCTCGTGTTCACTGAATTTCTAAATACATACATGCATACTTTAGCCATGGCAGACTGATTATCTGTGGATGTGTCTTATAAAACATCCTCCAGAGGTTGAAATACTCACAAACTACTTTGAGCAGAAAAGGCTGAACGTCCTATTCAAATTAAAAAGATGATTTGTTGAAAACCATAGATGAGGAAACCATTATTAATTAGGCCTATGTTCCGGCGTTCAGCAATCTCAGAACCCCTCAGACGATTTAGCCTCTGGGGTTAATGGCTCATGTTTCAGGGGTTGAGGTGTAGCCTGTGATTATCTTCTAATACTTGCTCTTCCGTGTGCTGGTCAGTTGTCTTCAGTCCGATGAACAACTTTAGACACAAGAATAAAGTTGAGAGATCGGTTAACCTCTGAAACAAATATTCCGCCTCTTTTGCTCATCATACGGACGGATTACTGCATGCAACCAAAACCTGCTCACACATAATCCAAGAACAGCAAGAAGAAGAAAGAAGAGGAAAGAAGAATATATATATATATATATATATATATATATAAATAATAGGGGAAGTTGTGGTTAGGTGCCTTGATCAAGTGCTCAAGAGTACTTCGGCAGTGCCAATGAGGGAACGTAAAAGGGGAAGTCGGGGGGTAAAGTTTCAGCTGGTATTGCACAAACCACTCAGGCTGTAAAACCTGTTCAGTATAGCAGCAGTGGAACATGACTGGTCTCGGGGGCAGTTGGGGTAAAATGTGAGAGAAGGAGCAGCTAATGGCTGCTCACAGCGCCGTACGCAGTGAGTCTGGCTGAACCACAGAGACTTTAGGAGGAAAGCCCTGTGGGGCACCTCGGGGAGGCATGAAGCAGCCGCTGGTGTGGATAGAACGGTAGAAAGCATCTAAAGAGGAAATGCTGATCAATAAAAAGTTGACACGACTTAGTCCGTCTGCAAGATCACGGAGCTAAAATGGCCGACTTGGGAAGCGGCTAATGGAGGACTGCACTTTGCCGCAGTTGCCGGTTTTGCCAAATCAGATCATAAGAGCACCGTGTGAGGAGTTACTCCACAGAGGAGGAAATATGAGAGTTCCTGTGTGTGTGGGTGTGCGTGTGTGTGTGTGTGTGTGTGTGTGTCCACTGCAGTGAGTCATCAAATAACCCATGGCAGGGCGTGGTCGGCCAGGAATGCTTGAAACCATAGAAACGTGACGCACTGTCGAAATATGAGTAAATACACAAGGCCAGACCGGTGGTCAGGGGAGAGAGCATCGCTACCGGCAACACACACACAAACAGCTACACTCTTCCTGGAAGTGAGCGCCGCTAAGCGGCTCATCACCACCTCATGACCGTCCCAAAAGTTCCAGATGATAAAAACATATTTTTTTTTTTTATTGGGCAAACTGGCAGTGTGAAGACATGATGAGGTGAGTTATTGTGGAGAGGATTTTTCATGTTACCACGCACACACACATTCATCTCCAGCCTATACAACCTAAACCCATTAGCTGGTTTGTAAGTCCCAAACTCTCATAGCTTCTCCACAACTTACTGCAGCTGTTTACCCACATCATGCTACCGCCTCTTCATAGAGTGTTTACACCAGTAGCGGGCCGTCAGGGCCAGCTAAGCCTTCTCTGCTGGCCTAAACAGAATCACAAAGTTATAGCTATTTTATCATTTAAATTTGGGCGCCGCGCCCAGCTGTTCAGCTGATCACTGAAGCCGCAGGTAGAAAAGCCACGGCCCGCCACTGGTTTACACCGTACTGAACATACCGATCCACAGAAGGAGAGTTGATTACAATTACTGGGAAGTGGCCAAAGGATCTTAGCTCTACATCTTGAAAAGTGTATATGTGTTGGTTTGTTCATGGCTGAAGCTGTTATGCAACCTTGGGATGCTCAAGGAGATGGGAGCTGATGGAAGTTGGCCTGATGTATTTGTATATGTATATATAAATCAGTGACGCACATCGGCACTAAAAAACCTAATTGAAACATGTCTTATATAAACCCTGGTGTACTGCACACAGTTACACTTCAGCAGCTTTTCTCCATGGAGGCTTCGAGCCCTCAATCAGCCGGTCCCACGGCTCATTACAACAACACTGTGGAGTTAGACTAACTAACTACCAGATGAAGAAGAAACTGCAGTCAATGTGAGGATGTGAACCGAGGGAATTTAAGGTAGCGGGTAATAAATCCACTTTGGCGCAACAAGGGTGTTGTGTTGTTGACTGCCAGATGAGCAAGAACAATACTTAAAAGGCACTTTGGCAAAGCCCTGAATGACACTGCCTGTACATACAATCCTCTTTGGTCACTGTCAGCATGATATGTGTGGCGTGTTGTTAGTGGCGTCCTATAGATCAGCTCTCCCTCCTCATAAACCCAGCTGTGACAGCGTGAAAGGGGCTACTTTTAAAATGAAGCCTTTCACTGAGTGACTGTCTGACTACATTCCCCTCTTCTCTGTCTTCTACAGGTCACTCCGGGACTTTGCATCCCCGGGAGGAAAAATGCAAAGACAGGAACTGTGATTTTCCTGGAGGAGAGTCGTAAAGAAGAGAGGCAGATTATATATGTTCTTTTCTTCATGTGAAGGGGCGTCTTGCTGGCTGTTGGCTGTTTTGCCTGCGGTGAGGGTTGGCGAACCAGCAGCCCTGCAGCTTTTAGAGCCTCGCCTCGTGCCAGGCAAGTTCTGGAAACAGCTCAACGACGACGGCTTTATAACTATCAATTACTGACTTTAATGTCAGCAGGAGGGATGCTTATTTAGAACCCACACTTCAAACAAAATATTGCATATATAGTATATATAAAATGTGTAGGAATTGGAAAATTGGGGTACTTTGAGCTATGTAACACACATTTCAGAGTATATCAACAAGTCAATAACTGTCCATTAATGCTGAAACAACTATCATACTGATCAATGAGTCAGCTGACAGCTGATTGTTATATACTTGTGAATTTGATATATTTAAGTTTTGGAGTGTCACTAATCAAGTAATAAAGTGTAAGTAAAAGGCGTCATCTTGGGCTCTGAGAAGTTGCGATGATCTTTTTTTCACCAGTCTTTGCATAAACTTCATGACTGATTGTATAAATAATCAACAGAATAAATTAAATGAAAATGATAAAAAAGCTTCAGCCCTAATATCGCACAAAAAGCAAGATCCTCAGAGAGTAACACGGAGCACATGTTGTTCATCCTCTAACAAGGGGGTTATAGATCTAATTTGAGATACAGAAGTACAGAAAGAAAGACGGGACAGAGACGCCGCCTCGAGCTGCAGATCAGATGCCGTTGATTCACTTTGGCTTCGGAGCAAAGAGTTTGTCAGACATGATGACGAACATCCTGCAGCCTCTAGTGCCACCGACAACCGAGACACAGGCTGCCCACTCATAATCGTCATTAAGGCAAATAAAAAGCCGTATTCATTTGAAGGCCATGCCACAGACAGCTGGTGTGTAACAGGAAAGTGAATTTGGATCAATGGCAAAGACAGAAGCCCCAATTTGATCAAACGTGTCCTGTCTGAGAGGACCACTGCATTAGGAGCTCACCCTTTCTGTGCCGGCAGACAGAACTCCACCGTCACCGGAGAGCCACAACTCAAACCCACAAACAGTTTTACAGGCAGGAACAGCCACTTACCTAAAAGAAGAAGAAAAAAGCACAAGAGAAAAGGAGCAGTTAGCAAAGAATGCAGCTTGTTCCAAAGTGAAATCTCAAAAACATACTCTTTAAAATGTTACTGCCTGTAAAAATGGAAAGAACACTTAAACAAAACACCCAGGAGAAGTCCTGACACAGACTTGTAGTGTTACTGCAGTCGTTAATGGACTGAGCTGGGCCGGGCCCATGGGAGAAAATGCTTTTAGCGCCATAAAATGCAGATTAATGTGGAGACCACAGCACCATTTTGGAAGGATTAACAAAGATACAAATAAATAAAGCTCAATACCTATAATAACTCTGAACACAATCTCATTAAGGCCTCCACCAATCCGGGCAATTCGTACCGGCCTGCAGTAGCTTCACTAACACCGCCACCTTCTGGCCGCCTCAGGGAAAGCTCTTGTCAGGAGCAGCGGCGTTTTAAAACTCGTCGTACAAATGATTTAAGAGCCACGTGGTTTCAAGCCCACAGCCGATTCTCCTACCGCCTGACAAAACAAAGCATGAAGAGCGTAATCACGACCCACCGAGCGGAGGAAGAGGTGGATGATCAGAGAGGATGTGTCAATTTACACAGGCGGTCCCCGTTCTGAATTACAGGATACAGGAGGTTAATGAGATTATGTAATCACATCAGCGAAGTTAGGAGGCCACTCAGAGCTGTCGGTCACGCTGCTGGAGGAGTCTGGCTTTGATCCTCACTAACAGGATTACACAGACTTTTACTGAGGAAGACAGACCACACACTCAGACCTCACGGACTGAATTATCACCAGGAATACAAACTCTTTACTTTACAAAAAGTTCTAAACTGTATACTTATTGTTCCTACGTATACCGGTAGTACCAGAGTTCAGGCCACTTGGGGGCAGCGGAAACAGGCCGTAAACATTATATCAACATATTACCACCTGCTAAATTGAACTTGTTTACACATCCAATAGATATGGGTGTGTTTTTCAGCTCTCTTTTGGGCGCTATCAATACTTGGTAGAAATATCTGCCTCTTTAGCTGCGAAGTCTCACTTTGTCAGATGTTTGGTGCTGAACAGATATAGAGTAGAGAGTGACAGTCCACAAACGTAGCCCTTTATCGTGCAAGTAACCATAAATGGTTATTTTCCTCACAAAGTATTTCAATGAGTGCCCTATGAAGGGTTAAAGGGATAGTTCAGATGTTTTTAAATGTAGTTGTCAGAGGTGCTTATCCATAGTTAGTGGTTACTACAGCAGATGACAGGAGTACCAGCAACGACAGTAAAGCAATGTACTGCTGTGGGCGGGGCAGCAGCAGCAAAACCTATTCTAGACACCAAAAAAAAAATCGATATGTGTGTGCTGTATTTAGATATTACCATCACACAGCCCTTTCAGAAATGTAACTTTAGTCGTTATTTATGCTCTCTTCAAAGCCACAGCACAGAAACAATACTTATACCTGGCAGAACACAGGAGATGTTACGTTCCTGCTGCCTCAGTCCGTTAGTGAGCTAGTGTTTTTAACAGGTTATTTCCTGGTTCACCAAAGTCACACAGTAACACAAAAACATTTTCCGATTGAGGCAGAGGTACAGTACAGCGCAATCAAGTTGCGGCTGCAAGACCGCAACAAGCTGAAAGACACTAAAGCGTCAGTATTCAGTTTGGTTTTCCTGCAGGATTATGGGAAAACTGATGTTCATAAAAGCTGGTGAAAGGGTTAAGCACAGGCCACGGAAGAACCCATTAAATGCTGGTGTGAATCCAAATCACAGGGCGGATACACACACTAGGTTTCACACCAGTGAACATTGCGAGGTCGAGCATTTGACCTCGGCGGAGATCTGCGCTTCCCGAGTGCCCTTGTAGCTGTCGACCTTCACATACGAGTGATGTGATCTACACTAAAATATCGATTACAATGTAATCTGGGTGGGACAACCTCTTTGATGTATTTTTAGGTCTCTGCGAGCAGTGTAACGCGGCTCCCAGCTCTCCCATCTGGAGTGAATCCTACCGCTGGCTGTGCAGAAACTGGTGAGGAATCTGAAACGGGGCCGCTCTTTGATTCTGTGCCGCTCAAGTAGCGGCCGAAGCGTCCGAGAGCTGCTGAATACGGCTGCTGCTGAAGCTGGGAGCGTGACGTGTGAGCCCTGCATCGCTGAGCGTGGGCAAGATGTGCGCCTCGGCGACATCCGGCGGACACGTCTGAAGAATGAAGCCACTTGATACCTTCAAGAATCACAACTGTACAGAAATGTGACCGGGAACATCCAAGATTTCATTGCACACACGTTTAGTGCAGCAGGCGCTTATTTGTCTACGTTGTTCTCGTGGATCATTTTATGCGGGGACATTTCTTGGCATGCGGAAAGTGCAGCAGCGGTGGGAAAGAAAACGCTGATCTGCTGCTGGACTGTTATCTGCAGATCCAACAGATACACACGTACAGGACATTGTGGGGCAATAAGAAAGATAATCATAGCGGGTTACTAAATCAGATTCAAATCTTACCCATGTACTTATCAGGGAACCACATAATAACCCTGTTAACCATTATGTTATTTCACTTTACAAAGGTTATGGAGAACATTCACACATTGTATATCTGCCCAACTGGAAGCTGCAATCAGGCCGGTGAATCAATGCATCATGAGGAGAGGGAGGTCCACTTCGTGATCACTAAGCAGTCTTGGTGCTGAAAAAAAAAATCTACTAAAAAGTATATTAGAATTGGGCAAGTCATATCTAAAGTTCATAAATGAAACTATAGAAATGCATTAAATGATCACAGCTTTGTTGAAAAGTGTGCACGTGTTGGTGGTTGCGTGTATCGCCGCCATTAGAAAGCACTTCCTGTCCGCCTCTGTTGATGTTAGACACAACAGGGCTGCAAGCACCTGCAGGCCTGATAGTCAGCTGCTGCCTGTTCATCCCTCTGTATTTACAGTACATACCTCCTAAGACTGTGAAAACAAGGGCTGACCCCGCCTGAGCTCCTGTCACTGTGAAAAAGGGATGAACTGAAAGAGTCCAGACCGACGCCGTCATTAAACACACCTGAACATGACAAGCAAAACACAAGGTACTATCTATTATACATCTGTTGTTATGTGTATTGTATGACTCGTGTAGAACACCTGTCACCATTTAAAATGGAACCTTTTTAGCCCCGCCCCAAGAAAAGAGAAGAATAAGTCAAGTGACGTTACTTAAAGGATCTCCGGAACCACAACGTTGATTAACTTCATTTAAATTGCTGAAATACAGTAAAGCCTTGTGGGAAGACTTTTATCAGCTCAGAAATGTTTTTACTTACCGTTAAGTTTATGTAATTACATAAACCCCGTAGCCTCAACGTCACTTTCGCGCGGCGGCCGTAGCGTTTCACTAGATCGTTAATAAGTACACTTTACAAAGTCCGATTTCGATGAAAGAGACCTCTTAGTAACCATACGAGCTTGTAGGAATCAAATGAATCATTATAGATCCTTGTGTGTAGTATATTAATACCTGAAAAATCCCAATGCGGCCGGACTGTTTTTTTTTCCTACTCCCACTGCGCCGGCTTCCGTGGTCGTGGTCGTGGGAGGTTAAGCGGAAGTCACACGTCTTAAGCGGAAGTTTATGCACAGTTGGATACCCAGCATGCACCAGTCTGACCATGTTTTGGCATAAAGATTATAACTTTTCCATTTTTGAACCGAACAACACAGTTTTTTGACTGAAACTCCTTCGTAACCCCCCAATGCTTTGTTTTATTGATGTGGGATGTTGTTAAGGCCCTGAGCCATACAGTTTGAAAAACTCGGTGACCGGTCGAGGAGGCATTTTTGGGAAATCTTGCTCATATCATGCTGGACGTTCATAGTTATGATCAAAATATGTTATAAAAGGGATTTCTTTGAAAATATTTTTTTTTGATATAAAATAACAAGGGTATTAGAACTTATTTGGGGTTCATTCGACTACTTGAACAGACCTCACTAAGAACTCTAGAAGGGCTTCTCTAGGGGGGTACTTGGGGCCCAGAAGGTTAAAGTTTCTTACTTTAACTTTAAAACGTTTTCTATGACATTTAAACCCATTTTCTTTCTTGCATTATAATCTGTTACTTTCTAAATCTGCGGGCGATATTGAAGTAGGTCTGAGACTGCAGAGTGTCACAATGCCACTTTGCCACGTCCGTCTGAAATACTGAACCGCTTGGAGGTCAAGTGCACTGACCCCTGCTCTGAACTTCCTTTTAACTGGATATCCCAGGTTTGAACCTGCCCTCCTGAAAGAGCCCCCACCATCTCCCTTTCACCGTCTGGTACATAACCTTCAGAAGGCATGCGCTCTGTTTGTGAAAACATGCCGATAAGGGCGAGACAGAAACCCTGGAGTGGAGGGAGTGTTGAAACATACAGAGTTACAGACAAAACTAATAGCAGAGCTCCAGAGGCCAACGGTTAAAACAGAGCAAATGTCAACTGGCTGGTAGACAATCTCATGGTTACAAAGCAGAGGGTCTCGTTTCTTGTTGCTTCTGTTGTTTGATTCAAATAAATAAAAAAGACATACGACCAATCATTTAACCAGGGAAGCCCGTTTGAAGTTGGAAACCTCTGATGCAAGGGAGACCTAGCCGACAGCAAAACGATACAAGATCAGGCAACAGAACCCAACAGAAAGAAAAGGAGTATGTTAAAGTAAGAGCAGAACCAAATGCTCATATCTTTGCATGTTGGGTTTCATTCAGCAAACGGAGCTAAATTCAGCTCGATAGATTCTTTTACAAAAACACTTCCTCGGTCTTTGTTCATAAGCCTGAAATGAGCTCAACATATCTGGGTCAAGACCCAAAGCTGGCTGCTAGAAAGAAAAGAATTCCAGGCTGCTTTAACAGGTTAACACAGTCAGTGATGAGTAACCATGGCCATGTGTCAACAGTGGCATCGGTGGTCTCGGCACACACAGAAGAGCATCAACAAGCTCTTGTGTTAAAGGGCCGATTCTCTACCAAGTGTCTGGTAATAGCAGACAAGAAAGCACCACGGGGAGCGATGGTCTCGAGGTGACGACATGCGTACAAATGGACCGGCCACGTTAAGTAACTCCTTTGGGAGCGCTCGGTGAAGCGAGGGAGCTTTTGTTCCCCCGGGGCCCTGGGGGAAACATTCCCGGCCCCGGAAAGGACTCCTTCTGATCCCGCTCCAGGATCATTTAAATGTACCCTGTTCCAAAGTGGTTCCACATTCTGCCAGAAAGCGCCAGACAAACCTCGACTCCACCCGGAGCACCTTTTAAAAAGCTGAGCCAGCTCTGCCAGTCCGGTGAGGTTCTGTCTCCTCAAAGGGTTTCCTCTGTCTGCTGCTCAGCGTCTCGTTAGTGGAATGTGGACGGTGCACACTGATTGAGAGACTGAGTCTGGAGATAGCAACATGAGAGGCAAATGGGAGGAGAGGAGTAGTATTTGAATATTTTAAGATGCCTTGGAGACACTAATTGCTTACAACAGTCATACAGTTGGGTGTATGCCAATTAAAAGACTTCACTAAGAGTTTGTGTTTAAAAAAGAATAGATTGTGGAAGAAAGGCCTTTGCTTTACTTTGCCAGTTGAGCAATTAACAAAAATGGTCACGTCCTATTGGGTAGATCTCGTCTTGGGGTCAAAATGACCCATCAACACACATGCATATACACTCGTACACGGGTCATTTTGACCCCAAGACAACGGGAGGGTTAGGTGTGTTGTCACAGCAACAATATGTCAAACTAACTTTGACCATGGTTGCTTAGCGCACAAACAAGACTTTCTTCAATACCTCAACTTCTATGAGTCTGTTTTTAAAACCCATTATGTCATTTAACAAATAAAAAAAAAGGTCACATCTGTGACATATTATAACTTTCCCATAATACATTTTTCTAAAATTCACAAAATCTGATTTAGTGTGGAAATTATTAGTGGATCAATCAGAATTTTTTTGCTTTTCTCTCCGTCTCTCAAAGAACAGGTATGTAAGATTATGAAACTGACATTTGAAAGCTTCTGATTGGTAATTAAGGCACATTTCAGTCAGTTCTAAAAGGTAAACAGACATTCTAGACACCTGGAAGTGATGGAGATGGGAGGAGCTAACTTTGCTGATGTAAATATCAGAAGCATCTAACCATGCTGCACCCTGACACGCTGCCGACAAGAACAAGGAGAGAGAGACAAAAAGGATTGTTCCTTCACAACTACAGACGTTCACTTCTGACGAGGCTAACCCATCCCATCGCTGACTGAGGGGCAGGGCAACACTTGCTGTTACCGCGGCAATGCAGCAGCAGCCGACCTGCTCTGCAGCAGCCGACCTGCTCTGCATCTCCCGACGCCGACGCATTCAACGTGCCGCATGCAGCAGCAGCTTGAAAAACACATCCTCTCAGCACCACCATTCCCCTCTGACCCCATGCTCCATCCGCTCTCGTCACAAAGACGAACAAAAGCCTTCCCTTCCCTTTTATCCACAAGAGCGAGGGAGCACAGAGGATTACGACTGCTCCATTTGACCAAACAGGCCTGAAAGCCTTCAACGCTGAACTTCATGCAGCCTGCATCTATATGATGAGGAAGTCCTAAGCAGAGAGGCATTGTGGGAAAACAAGGCGGTCCTGCAAGCATATGACGGCGATGACAGCGGTCGGAGGAAGCAGAAAGGGTGAGGAGTACCTTTGAGGGAGCTGATCTCATGCTGGATGGACCTTGCAGGATCCATGCTCGCGTCTGCCTGAGGCTCCAAACAGCCGAGTCTGAGCTCTGCAAGGTGAGCCGGCACCCAAACACCCGCCGGAGGATGCAAACGTCTCTCTGCTAGCTGCAGGCTGTGCGTATCCCTCTCTCTCTCTCTCTCTCTCTCTCTGCTCTGCTGCAGCCACAGAAGTTGGCAGCTTAGTGTTTTTGCTCGCTCCCTTTCTCTCTCCCCCCTCTCTCCCTCTCTCTCTCTCTCTTCCCCCCTCTGCTGCCGGCTCGCACACAATCCGTGTCAGCAGAAGGACTTGCGAAAGAAAAGAAAGAAAAAAAGAAGGAAAACAGCACGTCTCCCGTCTTTCCTACCTCTCCCCCTCCCTCACGTCGGCCCGTCTCATCCTGCTCGGGGAGGTGCCTCGACCAATAACAGTGGCGCTCGGCCGTCACATCACAAAGCTGAGCTAAAGCAGCCAATGCAGCAAGTGTTGACTCATGTCTGAGGGGCAGGAGGTGATGGGAAGAAATACTGAAAACCCACTCAGTAAAAGATATAAATGCTCTACCAGTCTAGGAGATACAATAAAACATCTACTTTGAAGTTTGTTCAAATCAAAGACAAAGTGAAGGTAAAGCTGAGAAATCACCGAGTGGTTTATTTCTCCTCCATTAGGACCGCAGCCTCAGTGACTCAGCATTATATCCCCTTAAATACTCTGGACTCAAGAAGTCTCCCTAGTTTTTCATGAATAGTGCTGCAGAGTGGACCTTGGAGGGGTTCAGATGACGGGGCACTTTTTTCTTTTGCAATCCGAACATTTAAATTTGCACTACATTCCCGTAACAGCTGAGATCACTCAGAGTGTCTAAATAAATGAACATAAATGTAATTCAGGTCTCAGGACTGCTCGGTTGCTGTATGTACAATGAATCACATCAACGCTAATGAAATGATAGTTTTAAAAGACATACAAATTCTTAAAAGGCAATACACTAAGAGCCCTAGACGTGTACATTGTTAAATCCTTGACAGTATTATGTGAGAAGATGACAGTGAAGGTTATGCTGACTTTGACTCAGCAGTCTCCTCTGGTCTCCAGTGACTGGCTGCAGCTCTGAAGTCAGCAGTACTGAAATTGCTGGCCTGCCTAAGTATGAAAGGACTGACAGAGGGCATGAGCCTCTACACGTCCAGGGTGGAAAACAGAAAACATGACTAACATGTGTGTAGTATGTGAATATTCAGAGCTGATCGGGGAAACTTTACAAGTTGGCAGATAGAAACGATGAGTTAAACATTTTACCCAAGAGAAATAATTCTGTTGGTATAAAAAATAGCAAAGGTTATTCAAATTGTATAGAAATCCATGAATGCATGCCAACTGTTATACATGTGTTCATTTCTGCACAGTAGATGTTTTATGGTCAAATTAAATTATATGACCAGCTTTTTGCAGATGGGAGAAAAAAAAGAAGCATTTTAAGATTCAGGATCAGTTTCCTGGAAATGAAAATTTGATTTGTTTGTTCCAGAATTAAAGCTCTACTTATGGAAACTAATATGTCAAAACAGGACAACAACAACAGAGGAAAGCCAGCTCGACTACAAAAAACACAATCAAGAATGTTTGGTTTGTGCAGCATATGACCATATTATTAATGTGTGTGTAGGTCTGTGTGCAGCGCCGCTTCTATTGTTTCTGGGAAAACAAAGTATCTCACACCGCTTCTTCTGTCAATTTCTGACCTGATCAATGACACATCTCTATAGGATGGGGATGCAGTGCATCGGGGCCACACGTCCACACGGGTTCTAGTTTCACAGTCAATGCCACTTCCTGCTAAAGGTTCATCTTCCTCCTAATTGCCACTAAGTGACACTAACTAAGTGTTCAGTGACCAGACTACTTCACGGCAAAGACGTTGAACAAAAGCATCTGTTACAAATCAATGAAAATGTTCTCAGTGCTGCATTTCTAAAATACTCTCGCGGAGCTTTGACAGCTGCTTTTTATCATAAAAGATTAATAGCTGAAATAATTTACCTCCAAATAATTTTGCCTCCAAATCCAAGCGCAACACAACATGACAACAGGGTTCAGAAGTGCGCCTTTTGTGAGGGAAATCTAAAACATGCGTTACACTTAAAGATTGGGGACACATGAGGACAGCCGTATTAAAATCCATCAGGTACAAGTCCTTCAGCCCACGTGAGGACGGACACCAAACAGATGTTCAAAGAGTAAAGTCAGCTGTCCTTTACTCAACTTCCCACGAGCCACCTGGTTCTCTTCTAACAGAGAGCTGCCTCTCTCTCACACACTGGTCCTTAATGTTGTACTGCTGCCACATGACTGAGTCAGAGTGAGACAGCTGAAGTAGGACACTCGCATCAATGTAAAACACCTGCATGGCTAATTGCATTACGCTGCTGATATACTTTGAGACATGCTACAACATACAGTCTTGTGGAGTCGAGAGTTTACTCGGGAGGGCAGAAACAAACCCCTTTTCCAATCAATACACAATCAATGATGCTTGTCGGCACAGATTCAGTTCCAGCCAGCTGCAGCGACAGTGAGGGAAGAGATATAGGAGGTACAGTGGCGCTGACTGAGAGGACAACAGACCCTCAGATGTCAATATTACGTTTGGGATGGATTCACTTTCTGTAACAGAGAAGAACATTGAAAATAGAGTGGAACTCTATTATTATCCAAATGCTGCTTTTGAATGCCCAAATAGGACAACACAATTCTATAAAAACATGCAGTCTCTTCATTGTCAAGAGTTACACCCTGTTTCATCAAATATTTCCCTTTTCTCACAGAAGACTTTTATTCCCCAAATGAAGGCTTAACTTTCTCGGATCCTTACCCCTGAGACTAGCAGTCTGAACAAAGCGGCAACCTCCGATGCTGCCGAGTGAAGCCATTGCAGAAGTGTCTTAAAACCTGCATTCTCTCTACTGACCACCAGGGGGCGACTGCTCTAGTTGTATAGAAGTCTATGAGAAAATGACTCTACTTCTCTCTTGATTTATTCCCTCAGTAAACATGAGTTTATGTCTCAATGTCTAGTATCAAGTCTTCTTCAATACAGCATGATGTTCATTTAGTAAAGTATGGTCCATTTAGAGTGAAACAGACCATAAAGCAGAGGATGCTTTAGGGCGGGCTTACTGTGATTGACAGGTCGCTAACAGAGCCGTATACGGTGTCTCTACGTCACTCCTAGCATTCCAAATATGGTCACTTCTGTTCATTGGTTGCAAAAATGCCAAGATGGCGACGGCCAAATCGCGCAACTCAAGTCACAATGATTCCGCCCACTTCTTATATACAGTCTATGGTCGGAAATCTGTACTTTATAAAAGGTTTACCGACCGAATTACAAAGGTATTATGGAGCACTACGCCCAGAGGTGCTACCTGAGACCCCTGGTTGAGGGCAACTTAAATTATAGCGAGAGAGACTACGTCACCCCTGCAGCTTCCATGAGGACTATACCAATTTACATTCAGACCCCTTCAAACGCCAAAGGCACAGCCATCGGGAGCAATTTGTGGGTTAAGTGTCTTGCCCAAGGACACATCAACGAGGACTCTAAGAGTCGGGGATCAATCCACCGATCTTACGGTTGAAATGCAACCCGTGTGGTTCTGTTTTTTAAAACTTAACCTGGACGAAGTGCAAAGTAACTGATAACAGTGCAGATGGATGCACTCCATTTAGGTGTGGTTCGTAAGCCATGGCAGTGAGCCTTGGAACTGGCACACCTAAATGGAATGAAGCCATCTTTACTCATATTAGTTGCAGCTGTTCAACAAGTCAAAACGTCTGTCTATTTCTCCTGTTTTTGCCACACTTAAAAGATCAATAACACCTGGATATGGGGCACAACAGGTGAACAAACTAATGCCCAGTTGATACTTCTGTAGAGAAGCTTGAGCAGAGTGTGGAGCTCACAGAGACACGCACATCCTGAAAAATGTGACTACACGC
This sequence comes from Myoxocephalus aenaeus, assembly GCA_038501785.1. NCBI lineage: Eukaryota > Metazoa > Chordata > Actinopteri > Perciformes > Cottidae > Myoxocephalus > Myoxocephalus aenaeus. The sequence goes on along the minus strand of JBAMJR010000419.1, from coordinate 4,258,755 downwards.
CGGGCACCGCAAACCCTATTTAGTCGAAGCACAGGAGCTCTTCATCATCATCCAACTCTTCCAGCATTTTTTTTTTCACCCATGCAATTGTGTTGGATCAAACTCATGGAACTCAGACCTATCAAATAAATCAACAACGGCCTGACAACATGAGCACATTATATTAAATATGCCATATGTTTTCAAGTGGTGAACCGAAGTCTTATAAGCTAAGTTGGCAGATAAATACATGGAACTAATTAACAACTAAACTTAGTCGAAGCTACACACCTCAAAATGTATCCTCAAAAATGCATTAGTATAAAACATACATCACTTAAAAAGTGTAATGTTAGGATCTTGAAGGAGTTTTCATTTTAAAAAGTAAAAGGAAAAAAATGGACATATGAAACTAAATCTATTTTACGGGAAAAAACAGAAGTTTCTTGTTTCTGCCACTTTGGATTTAATCCAGTAAACTATCATGACGTACACGGTTAGTGGCACTGTAAACACAAAGACGGGTAACGTAAACTACAATTTAGTAGTGGAGGTGAAATGCTGCCCTCTGTGAGGATGGACCATGTGGAGGTCTAACGTTGCACCTTCAACGATAGGAAAATGTTGGTTCACTTTTGCCACTTGAAGGGACAAAAAGTATTTCACGGATGCTACCTCAGTCTATACATCTTTGAAAGGAGAAAAGATTCATGCATATTATGAATATCTTGATAGCGTCAGAATACAGATATTGATGCAATCTATCTGATACATAATGTAATAAATAATTGCTTTTTATATCAATGATTCATCCTAAAAAACACGCTAAATGTCATAGTGTGGCATTGGAAGCCATCTGAGTCCACACCTCCCCCCGGGTGACTTGATGTTTCTGTTTGCGTGCAGCTGTTCAGTACTATGGTGTCAAAACTCAGTCTGCAACACAGCCAAAGTCTCATGTCCCTCTTAATCAGAGGCGGGGGACCTGATACCCGCTCCACCTCTCTCTGCGATGCGGCTCTTCCCACCGAGGAGTTCAGCCATGAAGACTTGGAGCTGGACCAGTGCACTGGGCACTAAAGGTGATATCAAACTCCATGTGCAGTTGTTGCAGCTCATCCGCACACACGTACACAAGCAAACAACCAACCAGTCAGGGAGTCAACTGTCAGCAGCTGAAAATAATCTGGTCACTATTGCCGCTCCTTCCTGCTTCTAGCGCACATTAAAAATGAGCAAATACAACAGTTTATGTGAGCAATAATACACAACAAGATGTACAGAAATAATAGAAAAGGGGATGTCTCTTCTTGAACCGTTCATTTCAGTGGATCGGTATCGAACCAGTCTTTCAACATTTACCAGTACGTGAAATATGTGTGGACTATCTGCATTTTTAGAACGTAACCACACTTAAGTACAGAGCAAATTAAGTGGCGCTTGGGTTTTCATGCTCGCCCAGTCCCGCCCTTGTGTGCTCTCTTTTCTCTGTCTGGTGAAGAGTTGAGATGTGGAGAACGACTCCCCATTCCCGCTGCCCTAAAGTCTGATCCCAAAAGAGAAAGAAAAATGAAAGTGATATTCTTCACATGTATATTATGCAGCTATGGGGAATCGTCACAGGTTTGTTGACGCTTCTGTAGTCCTTTCTCTAAGTGGGAGACACCATCGCTGTCAACTTACTGCTACTCAGAGGCTAATATACACACACACACACCATGCTACTCCAGAGTAGCATGGTGTGTGTGTGTGTGTGTGTGTGTGTGTGTGTGTGTGTGTGTGTTGTGTTCTTTGAGACACTTTCACACAGAAGAAAGAAAAAGAAAGAACGAGCTCTTTACAGGGAGACACCAACACGGAGGAATTCACAGAATGTGCCAAGATGAAAAATGGATTCTGAGGCCCGCGATCCTTCAGCTCTACAACCGTGAAAGAGACACATTCAGGCCGTCTTTTCGTCTTTTGTGTAGCACTGAAGTAGCTCCACTGGAGGCTGTTCTAGGGCCAGCGGGAAGAAACAATTCATTACCAGAGAACAACGAATCCATTCTGTGTGGCTGCTGCTCTGGAGAACTGTGACCCTTAATAGACCACGCAACAAGAAGGGCCAGGACATGCGTCTGCGCAGCGTTTTGTGTACGGTAACATTATAATTGTATTTCAGCCTTTTATTCCTCTGGTTGAAGTAAAAACATGTTGCAGTGTTTGTAAATGGCGAGGCGATACTCTCAATATAAGCATTTTGACTACGATTGTATCTCCTTAGGTCAATGACAAGATTCACACCTAGGAGCTCATTCTTTCTCAGCTTTGAGAGTAAGATGGAAAGGTGAGACACAATCAATGTAAATGTGGTTATTGTTGTTCACTGCGGCAGATCCCACGTTTAGCAGTAGCTGGGCGTGGATTCGCGGAAAAGGCACCCTGCTGAAAAATAGAGTCCATGCCAGCCAGCTCACTACTGACATTCCTGCATTAGTCTGGCTTACTGCAGCATGCCAGAGGCAGGGTGTTGGCACCATTGTTCCACAGCCCAGGACCCTCACTGTACACGGGTTAGGCCGAGGGATGGACAGTCGACTTATGGCGACACCTTGTAAAACACAGATTGCGGTTTCCTCTTGCATGTCAGCATTGAAGTAATTAATCAATACACAAAAAGGACATTGAGTGCAACAGGCTGACGTGTTGTTGTAAGTCAGCAGAAGGTTGGCATTTCACTGGTTCCAATTGGGGGGAAAGCCAATAAGATTTTTCCACAGGATTTTGGATTATTACAGAGTATAAACTCTGTGGCAAACAAACGTTTGATACCAACACGTTCTGGTCAGCAAGATAATCTTCACAAATGAACACTGGTTTTATGATTTTTGAAGCGTGAATGCAATTGGCAGAAGTAAAAAGCTAGAGGCTGTAAAGGAATTACAGCACGGGCACAAGAGCCCGAGTATACACGATGATGATGATGATGATGATGATGATGATGATGATGATGATGATGATGATGACGACGATGATGATGATGATGATGACGACGATGATGATGATGATGATGATGATGATGATGATGATGATGATGATGATGATGATGATGATGACGACGACGACGTTTTGGAGTCTCAGATAGCTACTTATTAGAACCGGACTTTTTTACAAAATTCCCGAGAGGGTTATCTACTGATGTATTTTGTATTTTATTTTACATTTACAAAACATGAAAATCTCTTAAGCTTGTGTTAACCATGGACCTTATTTTAGGCATCCAACCAAAAACCCATTAAAAACATTGTTTCAAGACAAGTGTACCAGAAGTGCAAAGATGCTGACTCATTGGCTGGTTTTAGGCCTCAACCCTGCACCACTCTATATGCAGGGATGCAGTGTACAAATCATTACTTGGAATGCTATTTTAGTTTATTTTTGTATCCACTCACAATCTTTTATAGCTCCACCACACAGAGCACTCAGGCGGGATAAAATGTCAGTTTGTATTTGACTGTATCCTGGAAACAGACCTCTCCGTCTCCTCGTCCTCACAGACAGATTAGAAAGACATCCTTTCATCGTGTCACTGCTATCTGTAAATATCTTACCAGAGGCACAGTGGACTCTGTGGGAAAGTAAACACTGACTTCATACCGTACCTGAGGTGAATTGTTGAAAACCTCATTGATTCTTCTTTTTCTTAACTTATGGCATTGAAAGTAACAGATACAGCAACAGTTAAAGCAGATGTGCAGGAAGCAGGAAGCAGGAAGAGAATCATGTCCATACAAACATCTGATTGTGTGTTTTTATTATCAATCAATAAAGTGATTTGATCATTTACGTGTCTAGAATTATAACAAATGCCAATGGATAACCAGAGTCTACAAAGAAGCTAGCTTTGACTGCTCGCAATTTATGTAAAATAAGTCATAATTATCACATTCAAGCTGTATTTCTATTTCTGTATTTCTATGTAAGTATAGGCTCTTGAAAAATGACAAACATTTGACCTATTATTGTAGTTTGTCTTAATAAGCTTAACATTTCTATAACAGACACCTCTTTTATTCTATAAATAATTAAAAGTAGAGAACTGATCAAAAGAAATATGGTTTCAACCATATCTAGGGGGGGGGGGGGGGGGGGGGGGGGGTGATGAAGACCATGAGATGTGGTTGAAAGCTTTTCTGATTCAGTTTTAAAATATAAAATGCTAGAATGAATATTTAGCATTCTGGTTACGCAATCAACGTCAGCTGTTATTGACTCCCTGGGTTTGGGAGACACTAATCCTCCACTCTAAGATAAATCCCATCTCAATTACCGCGGCTCTGCCCCGTCCCCTCCGGGCTCGGGACACTTTACGGCGGTGCATGGTTCAACCTTTCTGCAGACTTGAAACTGCTCCACAGAAGAAACCAGAGTAGAGAAACGAATTACATCCCGATGTCACGAATCATCAAAGGGGATTCTGAGTCAGTGAAAGAAAGTGGACTCATCCATTACTGCCAGATAAAGTGGCATGGCCAATGGAGCCTGTGCTTGCAAACAGGTCTCACTTCAGGAACGGCGCTGCTCCAGACGTTGTGGCATCAAAACGTACAGCGGTCACCACGGGCATTCTCTGATGTCAACGCTTCCTACATTTGGCACTATAAGGCGATAACGTGGCCATAAAGTGTCGTTAAAAATGTCTATTGGACCTCTTACCAATCAGAATCCAGTAGTCACTGTGACCTTTGTTTCCTTTCAGATTGTTTTCATGGTCATTAGCTTCCATTTTGGGGAATTTCACAGTGCAAAGTTGCACTTTGCGTATGAAGGTTTATAAGTGTGATTCTTTAGCATGATCCTCTAGTGATGAATATTCAGACGTTTCCAACAATTTCGAGGGGTAAAAGGCCGTTTCAGGAGGAAATAAAAATCATGAAAGTCACAACAAAAACAAGGGTTGATAAATTAAGTTGACTGAGAAAAGATGACGCATTCATTGTTCATGTCAGGAAACAAGCAACACGTACAAACATTTACTGGTCACATTAGCTCCAATGTGAGGATTCTTTTCCTGTTATAATTTGAGTGGTCATTGGTTGGTTGTTGTTGTGGAGATACTCTGTTTTCAGTCGACGGATAGTCACGTCCAATCACTCCACACATACGAGCTCTCACATCATGTGCTCAGCAAACAATATGTTTCAGCTGCACATGTGAACAAACAGAGACCAAACAGGTCATCTTACAAACTCATGTGAAGTAGCAGACAGGTGAGAGGATTCCGCTGCAGCAGGGAGACCTGGGTAATCTGTGGGATCGCGTGAAGGTGCGAACATATGTGGAGATAATGTACGAGTGTGTCCTCTGTCGGTGGAGGTCATCACAATCGGAGTACCCAGAAAAACAAAAAAAACACATACAAAAATACATTGAGGTCAAGCTAAAACAATGCTGTTTGTCTTTGTCATTATCTGAAGGGTTTCTTCACACTGTAAAAATAATGTTGACAGTCAGAAGAAGACGTAGATAAACCCTCGGGGATCGAGCTCCCTCTCTAAAATAACACTCGCGTGTCGGTTCATGCGCGCAGACTAAATCAAAATTCCATGACTGAAACTTTCCTCTGGACCGACCGCGCGCACAGCCTGCAGAGAGACTGGAGAACTGATGGATGAAATTAAATACCACCGCTTAAAAATCCTGCTTCAAAAACTTCCACAAAGACCAACAGCTACAGTCGGACTCATTTGACTGATTGGTCGCCGTTTAACTGCCGTTTCTTGTTGCGGGTGTTGACACTCATCAGACTGTCAGCAGATGATTGACAGCTCATACGAAGCCAACAGTAGACATGGGAGGCCTTTTAATGAAGAAGTCATTTCACAGTGAGAGCCTCCTTTAGGGTGGAAGACAAACAGTCCGTTGAAACAAGAGTTTACACAGTGAACCAAACTGCACAAATACATTCAGATTAATGAGGTATCTGGACAAGTACAGACTGTATAAAAGAATAGAGAGCATTTTGTCCATCGCCAGTGAGCAGAAGTGAACATACTTGGACTGCAGAGGGAACAGAGTAGGCTCATTTTCTCAGTGGGTGCATCCCAAGTCTCTAAATTGCATCCCCGTTTCCCTCACTTGCGTCCTTTCCTTCCCACCAGGGATACATGGAGAGACGCAAGGAAACCAAGCGAGGAGAGAAGACGCGAGGAAACATGTTTTAAAAGACATGAGACGTCCTTTCCTCTGATGCGTCACGTGAAGCGACGTCGGTTTATGATGACTGCAGCCGACTGACAGCTGATCACATCTGATCACATCTGATCAGCTGTCAGTCGCTGACGGAGTTTTGACCGGAGAGTTTTTATCGAACATTCCAATAAAAATGCACTTAAAATATTGATAAAAATGATCGTATTGTAACGTCCGCAGTAACGTCTCGCAGACGTTGGTTGCGTTAACTTTCAGGTTTTATTGCAACAGTGGTCCAGGATTGGCAACAGGCTCTTCGCTAACAGTTGCTCACGTAGCATCCCCCACACTATCATAACTAACCACAACACACAACGTCACTTCCTGCTTAACCACCCGCCTACCCCCCTACTCCACCAATCACAGGCCGCAACCCTACCAAGAGCACGCTGCTTCCCTGTGATTGGCCGGAGAGAGTGAGAGGTCGCTACAGTATGTTTTCAGTTGATTTAATGGTGTTAAACTACTACTTATATTAATAAAGACAAAGTTATCATGAGTGACAGAGTGGAGATGTTTTCTCTGTCGTCTGTTACCGTTTAATAAACTGCATTGAGTATTTATATACTGTGATGTGTCCTGCTTATACACGCAGGATCCATTTCTACCGGCGGAATGCGTCTTATTTATTTATTTATTATTTACGTCGGTATGTTTTGAAATTCTGATTGTGACATCATTATAAAATAACCCACAATATAAATATAGTTTCTCTTCATTACGTGTTGTAAAAAGGGTTTCCTCTCTCCAGCTCTCTGATTTTAATTACATACATAATAAAAGTTATTGAGGGAAATAACAGATCAAATCTTTGAAGACATGTTTGTGGTCCTTTTGTTGTTCAGACCTCCAATGAACATATTTTAACCAGATGGTGAATAAGAAAACAGATTTAATATATAGCTTGATTTTAATCTGTGATCGTCTCTGGTATTAAACTCCAGCATCAGTCCGCTCAGCTGCAGCGTCCAATCACATAACAGATGAGCAGTGAGGGGGCGTGTCCAGCGTTAAAACACTTCCTGGAAGCCCGCTCTCAGGGCTCCTCGATCATGACTCCTCCGATTTCCCTCCTCGCTCCTCAGAGCTTTGGGACGGCCGTCAAGATGGCGGCGCAGAACCACTTCCGGTTCAATCGAGGAGCGAGGAGCAAGGAAACGACAATTTAGGGACTTGGGATGTACCCTTAGACTTCTATGCAACCACACTTCTTTCTGCAACCAGATGAGTCGCCCCCTGATGGCCATTAAAGAGAATACAAGACACTTATAAGACACTTCAGCATTAGCTTCACTTTATCAGAATAAGAGGTTGCCGCCTGGTACAGACACACAAACACAAACCATCTTAAATATACAGGAAGTGACTGCAGTAACTGTCTATCAAATGTTTTTAAAGTCTAGAAGGTAACAAGCTTGTGGTTGATGAAATAATGTCACTTTTACAGAGCAGATTCTTCATTGTGAATGTATAGTTGCCGGCAAATTGTTGTATTCAAGATTTGTTTTTTTAAATGTTTATTAAATGTGTTAAATAAAGAGCTTCAGCGGTGCTGCTAGGTGGATTTGATAACTTTCAGAAGCTAACCGTCTCCTGGCTCCAGTGACTGTTCCTATTTACTGTACGGACATGAGAGTGAATGCCACCGAGTTTCTATATAAAGCTCAACGAGGAAACCAATAAGCAGATTTTCTTACATTTTTGACTATTTGTTTAATGACAGGATCATCTGAAACAAAACAAACATACAGCTGAAAAGGAAAAATGTAAAAATGATATACATTCAACCGCTGTTTCTATTTACATATAAAAAAGACCCTCGCTTGACATGGTTTTTAATCTTTCTCGAAAAAGAGATGATGCTCTAAATTGGATATGGAAACGCCGTTGAAGAATAAGTTCTAAAATAGTAATATTAGCTAATAGAATAGCTAATATTAACTGACATGAAAGAACAATTCAAATTTGCCCAAAGTGAAACTAATCCCTGAAGACATCTCTCCATGTTTCTCTCGTAGATTAGATCAGGTGACACAGCGACTTGTTTTGTTTCCGGTTGGTAACCTCTACTTCTTCTACAGGCGGGGTACAGCCACGCGTAGTATAGCGCCAACTTCTGACCAAACTACGCTGTAGTGTATGTGCTTTAATTAACCCAGTTGGTGGACAATTTGCTTGATAATGGATGGAAACACACAAATGACATTTACATACATATTTATATTTTTTGTCATATAGCTTTCTAATATATGCATTACTATTATAATATAACAAAGCCTCCATTCCCTGATTTCGTTACGGCTCACAATATTTCCTCCAAATTCCCAAAACGTCCTCCAGCCTCCTGGATGTTTTCAAACTAAAAACTGAACTTTAGCATTGTGAAAAGGTCATGGGCTTTGATTATGCATCGGTGCACATGATTCGTTTTCTATGTGCACTACATGCGTGCATAACTTGAGGACTGGCGCTATTTTTGATTTTGAGATCAAGTTGCATGAAACTGATCTGAGGCAAGTGCTGGAAATGACATGTGGAGGGTGGCTTCTCTGTGGACGCTTCAGCTCAACAGGGATTCACAAGATAAACTTATCACAGCCCTTTTAGAAGTGAACCCGGTTGGTATTCTCTCTCTCGCACACACTGCTGAGTCCAAATGTAAAAACAGGGTCTGTTGCATCTGCAGGTTTCCCAATGCGTTGGTCTATAAAAGAGTGTTTGAGAAGGGTGAGTGGGACACTGAATACGTTTAAAATCCACCTTGCGGGTTAGATTTAATCACACACACTAAAGTCCACTTTACAAGGCAAACACAAGGATGAAAATCAGCAAAGACAAAGACTGTCATTGTCTTGTGAAACCAGTCACAGTTTACCTGGAGGCTCAAATGAGCAAAGGGAAAAATAAAAGGGAGAACTATGTTATATTCCAAGTTGCAATCTTTAAGATTTTCACTGAAACAAATGATCTTTGCAGTAAGTCGGATAACTGTTAGACACTGGGTGGATTTGTTTGAAAAAAATTCAGTATATTGTAAAAGTGTATTAGCCACGTTTGACATTAAGCATTTTGTTGTTCACAATGTAGCATTTTCAGGGATCGGCAACTAAAGCAATAATGGTGATCTCCCGATCACACGTTTTTAGTATTGGCCCCTAGTAAAGATCACATTTATTTTTCACTTGTCCATCGGATACCTGAATGAGACATTCAACGTAAAGATAGAATTTACTTTCCCTGTGTGCATGTGGGCAACCGGTAATGTCGAGCCCTGCACCTAGTTTTCTCTTAGCTTACAATGATGATTTTAGAACTTAATTAATCTTAAAAACAAAGGGTTTGAGGAAAAAGTTGGTTATAATTCCTGGATATTTGGCAGCGAAACCAGCAACTTAACTTGAAAGAATGCAAACTTGAGGCGATCACCTGAGCCTGAGGCGAGTCCATCGTACAGTTCTACTCTGTTTGAGATCCTTCTATCCTGAAATATTCCTTCCTCAGTATTACGTATAAGTACTTCCATGAGGTGGAAGAACACTGCAGCCAAACCGCTTTAATCGTAGGAGCTTCGTTCCAAAAGGAGATATCCAATATTGTTAATACATGACTTGTATTCCAAAGACATTGATTGCACTAAAAATACTTTGATGCTGTAATACCAATAACATTTGTTGAGGGAAAGACCAGTTATTGCAGCCTTCCTAAGCAACATCTCCCTGAGCTTAATGTCAAAAGTCCAACCAGAATAACTTGAAGACTGACAGAGTAAACTCCTGGGATATATTCGTTGTGAGTATTTAAAGCAGAGCTGCTTGTTTTACACTAATAGATCTGTTCAGTTGCTATTATAACACAGAGCTCCACTCAACCACACTATCATTCCCAAGGGAATTTCACCTGTTGCAATAACGTATACAGAATATATCATCGTCAGCAGAGCGAGGTAATACGAATTGAAATGTTCCAGTAGTGGTGTAACGGACCGCAGTTTCTCCCTGATCCGTAAAGAACGTTATCGGGTGATATTCAGTGCAAAGCTGCGACTAGGAGACCATTAATGCTTTCTAGTCGCCGATTCCTGATAATGCTGCATTGTGAACAAATCCACGTTGAAGAGTCACGTTGGCAGCACCGCTAACAGCTCACGTACGGAGGTTGCATTCAGTTATATTTATTTTCTAATCACATTAATTGTCTGTTCTTATGCAAATAACTACTATTACAAAGCAAAAGGATAACATCTAGAATTGTTGATGATCTACAGCGGTTGAAAAGACTTTTGGGAAGGTGGTGAAAGGTGGAGCCTTGTAGACTAGTTGCTGACCTGCTTCCAATAAATTAGTAATATATTATTATCATTATTTATAGCTGATTTTAAATTCATGAATGAAACTACATTTGGAAATATGTCTTTCAAAAACAAAACAAAAAAACACAATTTTTCACAGCATTAAATGGCTCATACTCGGGTTATTCAGTTCACACAGTCATCTACACACATACAGATTCAAGCAATGGCTTGGGAGAAAGGGGCTGTCATCTCATGACAAACCCCAAGACAACAAACCCACGTTTAGCTCAAAAACAAGATCAGCTTCACACCACAAGGAACAGATGATGAAACAACTTTCACTCCACCTCCCGCTTCACACCCACAGATGTGTCCAGACCTTTCCATTCACTCTGGTTGTACAATTATCGAAAACGAACAGCATCGAGCCAAAACACAACAATCAGAAAGAGTAACAGGAAGTGCGATGTTGGCAGAGGGACTGGAGGTTGTGACGGGGCGTGGAGCAGCAGACCGGTGCCAGAGCTCCCCAGCAGGAACGCTGCCCACAGCGACCACGCACAGTAGGCAACCGCATGGGAAGAAAAATGACTGGACTGTTGGGACTGGATGGAACGATGCCGTTCCCAGGATAGACACACAGACTGGGACCATTTGCCCTCGCTGATAGCCTGTTGTACGTGGGGTGGAAATGGAGCCCACAGTTATAGTCTCTGCTTTTATTTCTCAGCTATTTTTAACCAGAGATTCAGATGAAAATCTAATCTGCCTCTCGGCAACAATGCCTTGCTTTGATACAGTTACACAAACTACTGATGGCTCCACAAACTACTTCACTTATGTCCTACTGTATGAGAGAGCACAGCTGTTCCTGTCAGCCGGGGTCCAAGCCCAATCACCTCCAGATGTTGCTCTAATTCACCTGCCTTTAATCGCACATTGAGCTTGAGAGTGACACATACAGGCAGCAAAATCCTTTAAAATTGGAACTAAAACAGCTGTCTTTAATTCTAAAAGCAACAGAGTCTGGATTGGAAAGAAATAATGTCCAAAGTAAATACTATAATAATAGGACATCACATGAGGCTCTTATTTTGAGTGGTACATGGGCATGAAGGAGAGATGCTTGAGCATCGGACGACTTGGACATTGTATGACAGACAGCATTGGTCGGGGCATTTCAACAGTTTATTTATTCAAACTTTCCTTTGACACATTTTACATTACTCTGTTTGGTGCATAAGTAAACCAGCAGAACAGTGTATTAAAAAAACTGCTTCAACCAGCGGCTTCCTGCAGCACAGAGGTTACGATTCCCTCCCAGGTTTTGCATTGGTCAAATTCAATGAATAAAGTAAGCAAATGATCTGCAGGGAATATCTGGAGGTTGATCCGGCTTTCTGTGCCTGCTCTCTAAATTGATAAACACCATCAAGTCGTGGCAGTGTGTTTACCCAGACATAATCAGGTGAATGTCCTTCTGATGTGCCGTCTCGCTGGCTGGTAGCTCCTATCACTCACGTATCTGTTGGACCCGTGCCAGTCCACCAAGGGCCAAATGTCTCCCCTCTCTGCTCTCTGTGCTCGGTCCACAGTGATTCCCCAGTATGCAAAGGAGGCTGCCAGCTCAGAGGAGGACACAGGCTTGTGTTTTATTGTGCGTGACTGCTTAACCTGAAGGCCACAGCCCAGCCTCCTGCATCTCAGAGAGACATACTTCCTTTAAACTCTCAGAAATCACCACAAAGTCACACTGTATCACTTCCACCAGTCTGAAACTATAATAACAACACAAAGTTGATGCTGAACTTTGTCTAGCAGATGTTTGCAAACGTGTCAGACAACATTTAACGTAAATGTCTACAATAGAAATAATAAACGTCCTGTTTCTACATCCCACATAAAGCTTTCCTAAACTAACGGTGCAAATAAATATACAAAACGGCTCACTGGAGCATGCACTCACTCACACCAAACCTCCAATTCAAACATATTGTCATTTGAGTTATGTACAGTGAACACCACAAAAAGAGGGTGGGGGGGGGTTGCCGTTACCTTTATACTTTTCCCTGACGTTCTCATAGGCTTGCACATAGTCCTGCTCCTCTGACAGCCGCTGACCTGGGTCAAACATGGGCATGGACATGGCCTGGCTGATGCTGAGTCGGGAGTTGGGCACCTTCCTCTCTCTTCAAACTTTCCACCCTCTTTGACTCTCTGTCCCCCTGCAGTGCTGATAAAAGCCCTCCTGGCTGTTTGTCCACCTCTCTGTCTGTCCCCACCTTCTTTCTCACCCACACACAGTCACAGCTTTCCCTCTGAAGCTGTAGGTTTCATTCCAGACCACCACCACTCCCCTCCTCAGCTTGAGAAATACCCACACACACACACACACAGGCACATATACTTATCAGAACCTCCCCTTAAAGGGACAGAGGCGTCCGCACACCACACAGATAGAGATACCAGTTGAACCAGACCAGCAAATCCCACAAACGCACGCACACACACACACACACACACACACGGGACAACTCCACCCCAGATAGAGAGACACACATGGCTACCTCGATGAAAAAACAAATGACGGAGCTGCGTGGGGTTATTTGAGTTCCTGCTGCTGGAGAAACTGGGGCAAGGCACGCTGAGTGGATCCTGAACTATTCACAGCTTTAAAAAAGAACTCGTAGAACACTTACATGGTTCTCTTCAAAGTCACGTCATACTCCCAATACTGAATGACGGCAGATTTTTAGGTTTTAATGCCAGAGGACCACACCTCTTGGGTTCAGGACTAAACACTGCTCAAAGACAAACAACTCTGAAGTATACTGAAATGTCACATCACATAATAAGGACTTAATAATACTTCTTATATGCAGTACTGCTTATATGCCAAAACGTAAACTTGTAAATCTGACCTATCAACTTTAACTGCCAAGCTCTGACTTAAGTGTGTGAAACTTAAAATGAATCAGATTCCAGACATTTACAGTGCAAAATACAGTAAGAACAGAGTTCAATTCTTTTAGATCCTGTACTTCAAGGAGTCCACAGTGCCAAGAAAACAGATCTACTATTAGACTCAAAGAGATGACAGAGCCTCTCACATAGAGCAGTGACAATATCAGGTCAGGATGCCAAGGAAAACTCCAGCTACAATGACATCTTCCCACAAGGAAGTGGTGCTTGGAAGAATTTCTCTCCAAAAGGAAAGGTTCACAGGGAATTTACTGTGAATCACAGTATATTTCCTTATCAACAGTAACATAACTTCCATTGCCTGGATGATGGTACTGATAGCGTGTGTCAATTATTGGATGCCTGGTGTAGCCTCCGGAAGAACTCAGTTCAACAACTTCTCTCGTTCTCTATATTTATTTACTAAATGATCACAAGCAAAGTAGTAAGCGCTGCAATTGCAAAAGCAGTGAGTGGTACAGCAACACGCAGGTTGGGCAAAGAACAACTGCCCCACCAGCGGAAGTGGGGCCTTTCATACACAGTTTATCGTCACAGGTTCGTCTCGCCTCGTCCTAACATCTGATTCGCTCTATCCTGTCAAGAGGAGGAGAATCCCGTGTTCTCATCTTTTCTCACAAGACTGGAACGTGCAACGACCAGTCTGCTTCCATAATGTCAACATACTGATAAACAGTCGTGGGTGTTGAAGTGCGCAGGCGTGTGACTAACTTCCCTTGAGAACTGGACATTTCATAGACACAACCAGCTCCAGCTGCATAGCTGTGTTATACTGACCTCGCTAACCTGAACTTTATTAGACATGAAGAGTAATGCAGAATATAAGGATTTATATTATCAGTACGGCATAGTTGTTAATAGGCAAGCTAAATAGGATTTTGGTTTCTTTCTCTTCATTAATTATATTTTGTATTGCTGCGTTGCGATTAACATATCTATCTAGGACCACAGACTGTATATAAGAAGAGGACGTAGTCGTGGTTAAGTCACCCATTGGTTTGTGGACTGACATTTTGAAGTCTCTAGTTCGGCATTTTTTGTTGTCGCCATCTTGGCTTTTTGCAACAACCAGTGATTGGATTGTGACCATATTTGAACTGCGAAGGAGTGACGTAGAGACACCGTGTACAGCTCTGGTAGCACCCTGTCAATCACCTTGTAGCCCCGTCCTAAAGCAAGTACCATCATTTACTAAATGAACATCATGCTGTATTGAGGAAGACTTGAAACTAGAGATTGAGACATAAACTCATGTTTACTGAGGGAATAAATCGAGAGAGGAGTCCTTTTCTCATGGACTTCTATAATATGACTTATTTTTGCAACCAGAAGACTTGCCCCCTGATGGCCATTAGAGAAAATGCAAGTTTCAGGCTCTTCAGCTTTGACTCCACGTTTCAGAACCGGAGGACATGCCTTTTCACAGCAGACACTCTGCACTACATTTCAAAATGCTTCATGCATTAACAAATGCCAACAGAAGTAAGTGTTACAGCATCTCATGCAATGTCTGTATGAGCCACGGAGCTCGAGTACCATCTCCAAAATCTCTCGTTGCTCTATTAACAATGTTTGAAAATATGCACCATTAAAGTCAGAGGAAGCAGAATAGCAGCGTAGCTACACTCTCACTGTTAAAAGCAACACAATTCTGCAAACATCCTTGCAGCCTGAGCACACATGTGTGTGTTATCACTTTCTCATACAGCTGGGAGCTTTTGTTTACTCAGCTTTCAGAGAGAATTAGGAGGATTTCATCAGCATGAAACTCCATGTTGCAAAATTTGCATCGATAAATTCTTCACGTCAATATTTCAACACTCGGGAGTCACTTGAATAATCAAGTGCAGCGTTGCAACTTTGAGCCTCCCAACTCAGTGTGGTGTTTCTCAACCAGTGAAGTTCTGACAACATATTGTTGTTCATTTGTAATGAGCGAGCACTTTCCATACGCAACCCAATAAACACATGTATAAATTGTGTAATAATTGTATGAACCTGTGACCGAAACTAACAAACACTAAATCAAAACTCAATGTATATTTATTTGTTTTCCAATAAAGATATCCTTTACAGTTTTACAGACAAAAACATTGTTGTTGATTTTTGTTCAATATAATCATTACTTATGTAGAGTTGTAATAGTTTAGTTTGTCTAAATTTGACTGCACATGTATGAAAAGGAAATATTAAATGTGTACATTACAATGCATAAGAGGGATATGATCATTAATAAGGGATATTATGAAGAATATTATGAAGGATGTGTAAGATATGCACATGAAGGTCACTGTATGTTTTTATTACTGTATAATGTTCATTAGTGAATAGAGTTTTAAAACAAATTGTTATTGCATTTGTTAGGAATGTGGGACTGTCTCTTTAAGAAGAAAAAGTAGTTCCCTCGTTCGGTTGGGAGGGGGTGGAGTGAGACATTGATACCGGGAGTGGAACTTCGGTTGCACGGACTGATTTCACCAAACCGGAACTTAGTTTTTTGCATCAGCTGAAGAAATGACTCCGCCTCTGATAACGCCGGCCCAACACACATGGAGAATGGATTCAGGTGTTGTGTGGGGGAAGGGATTAACGAATGAGAAGGCATATGCCTCGTGTCTGGAGAATGTATGAACTAACCCGCTCGCAAGAGCACAGGACTTTTTCCGAACGCGAAGGCAGCAGTAACTGTTGGAGGATCTGTGCGTCGTTCCATTGTCAGTGAATTTGTGGGAAGAGAGAGGTCCTCGATCGAGACTTTATACGCTGTTCTGTCAATCTTTTATTAAATCGTTTTTATTGTAACTCATTGGATTTCGGACATTTCTCCATACGACCTCTTAGGATTTTTGATCATTATCTTTTACTTATAAGAAATATTCAGAAATATATGGGAAAAACACCTGTTACTGGACTTCTCAAACTGACTCACATAAAACAGAAGCAATTGATTTGATACAACAGAGCAGGCAATCTGATTTACAAAGCCTGACAATCCTACCATAAAGCTCCATGTGCAGCCATGAGAGTGTAACTCCAATCACATCATATTGGCCACACAAAAAAAAGGCATTAACATGTATAAACAGTGGCTTGTTTGGATTAAAAGGCAGAAAACCTTGCAGTTCAACTAACTGCCACCATGAAAAGGTCAGAGAGAAGAGTCACCTCACAGAAAAGAGAGAGACTCACTTTTCCCTCGGTTTGCCTGTCTGACTTTGGCTGCAGGGACTGACTGCGGTGCCAACCGGGCCTCCCGACTATAGACTCTCTGCCCCCAATTCATGTTCACTGCTAAAAGCAATGAAAACGGCAACACAGCAAAGGAAGGATACAACTGCCCACTCACTATTCATTGACTGCTTTTTGTGTGTTCACTGTTTTGTGTTTGGAAAACTTGTCTGGTTACTTGCTTGCCGGTCGGCAGCCTGAATACTAATCACAGGGTGAAATTAAGGCTGGGTATTGCCACTGATTTCCCGAAATCGATTCGGTTCACAGGATCCCAATTTGATATAGATTCAATTAAGGATATTTTAGGGACAAGACCGAGACAGCTTGCATATGAAAGAGATTCTCAGAGAAAGAATGCTGTAAATTGTACAAAGACCCCTCTGACCTGATGCTTAATTAAACATATTCACGTCTACCGCCTTGCATTGCAAAACGAGAGCTGGTGAAGTAAAACAAACCAAATGCCACACAATTCCATTTTTCTGCAGTCTGAACATTGGCTCTGTCCTGACTCAGCTCAACGTGTTATAACTGTGCACATCTGTAGTTTTATAAGACTAAAAAAATGTATGCACATTTCCAAAATGTGGAATCAAATGGTTCATAAAAAAGATACTGTGAGCAGGTAACACTGCAGACGCTCCACTGCACTTTATCTTTGGATACTGACCTCTAGGGTCCAGCATGTAAACTGCACAGGGCCCTCTGTCCTGGTTCATGAGCAGGACTCTGGTCACAGTACTGGGAAGCACGCAACTGATACTTTTCACCTTACTGTAAAATGGATATGTATTTATCTGTTAACACCGGGAGTCTTCATTATTTGAAAATGAGATAGGACAAGCCTCGGGAAAGAAACATGATTAGTAAAAAAGATAATTGTAAAAAGGACGGAGGAAATAAAATGTTAAAATTGTGCACGAGAGCCTCAAAGACACCCATACACACTGCTGACGCAAGCAGCCATGATGGTCAATAATAGATCCACAATTTAATATTCAGACAAAAAACTACACAAAGCCCCACGTTGAAAGCAGTTCTGAATAATATATCTGGATCTCTACGAGCAGACCATGGATGTTTTATCGACTCAGTTAAGAAACTATACCATGACATTTTAAGACTTACGTTTGGCCCTTTTCTGTATATTGAGAATGAATTGAAAAGCGGGAGCAGAACGGCCGGGTAGAAACAGATTGCTGCCGGTGCTTTAAATCGCCTTCGGCGCCGACGGATCGTTCTCTTTTGTGTTACGGAGGTCAGATTGAGCGGTGACAAGACCATTCATACAAAGAAGAGGGCAAGCATCCTCCGGTTGGTGTGCTCACCGTGAAAATAAATGGATCGTCAAACAAATGGATCGTAGCCCAAATAGATAATAAATGGCAAAGGGATGATACTGTCATACAACGGTGGTTGGAGTTATAATATGTTGACAAGATATTAGAAAACAACATTGTTTTTTAAGTGCTCTGGGACACCGGGTCTAAGAGATTAAGTATAGATGTCTACTTCAGGAGGCAGAACAATCTAAAAGTTACAAAAATGACAAAACAGGATTCCTGACAAAAGGTGCGTGTCTGTTCCATCCCCATCCTGTCTTACAGCCTCGTCTTGTTCTGTGTGGTGAAGGTAAACATCCTTCAGCCATGTTCCTGGATGAAATGTAGTACGATTCACTGGTACTGCAATAACACACTGTGGGAGTGGGGCATGACACAGCATGAGTCATGGTGCATCCCTCGCTGAGAAACAGGATCACAGATTATTGGCTCACAAACTTTAAAACAACAGACCAAAAACCAGCACGTCTTTGTGGACACCACTGTGTTCATACTATCACCGTAACAACAGTCAAACGTGTACAGATGCAGATGAATAATTCAAAGAGCAACTGACAGTCCGACATGATTGTGATGTTAGCATGGATAGCAAAGCAATGTACTGCTGTGGACGGGGGCAGCAGCAAAACATATTTTAAACACCTAAAAAAAATCGATAACAGTATTAGTGTACACTATAATTACTGTAAATGCTAAAGGATTCTGGTGGCTTTGAAGAGAGCATAAATAATGGCTTCAGTTCCCTGACGGCAAGGTGAAACAGTAAAGATATTCTGAACATAGGGTTGGCTTTAACAGATTAGTCCTACTTGCCTCTCCAAAAATTTCAAACTATCCCTTTAACCTCAATAGGAATTTTACCCCATGGATAAAATGTAGTTTTTGATCCTCGGTAAGGTCAACAAAAATATGAATTAAATTATACTACTTTTTTTATTTTGTGGTGGCTGATAATCTTTAACACTTGGTGTGTATTTCAAACTGATTTCAATTTTCAAGGGCATGAAAGTCTAGCAATTTGAAAAAGGAAATTAGTGTTTGATTGTATGGTTAGACGTAAAGCACCTCATGAGTCCAGTAAATAACTCACTTGCACATTCAATCATTCATTCATTCATTCAGGCCCATCGGCCCCGTGTGGTTGTTGCAAGCTATAACAGGACTTGTTAAACCAGGATCATTCCCTCCTCTCCTCTCTACAGTTCTGCTGACCTGTCTATTCTGTGACATTCTTTTCATTTCTTTCACCAGCACTTTGTGTTTTTTGTTTTTAACACTATCACTCTGTACTGACATCAGCAGAGCAATTATCGAGTTAAAGTTATCTGATCACTAAACAGAGCTTTGGTTAAAAAGCCCTGTTTATTGATCAAAAACCGTGATACAGTTTCACTGGCATCATATTTAGTATCAGCCAGCACTGCCAGCCTCTCAAACGGTCTCCATTTGTTCTGAGATAAAGCTGCAGCTTGTGCACATGCGTCTCACAAGGCTAATGAATTATGGAAGCAGTTCAATGAGAAAACATTGATACAGTCGCCTTTATCTACTATATTTCATTCTACTCGCGTATAGAGGCGCATTGGTTACGGCAGGAAGTCATGAGAAGAATATTAAAGTCAAAATGTTAAACTCCTGAAGTAAATCAACCAGCTGCAGAAGAAGGAGTCATACAATCCTGCTGCTGCTAATGTGTGTGCAGAGACAATAACAAGCAATCATACAATACTGCTGCAGTACCCCACCCCATCAAATCAATAGCCGGTGAGACGACCAGGGAGAGGGGAGGAGAACGAGGTCGGTGTTGCTGTTTGTGGTCCGAAGAGACAGTATGGACTCAACACCCACCACAGGAAGTGCTGAAGCAGCGAGTCACATCTTCTGAGCCCTGCCTCTGTGCTAGGACAGCTAACGGAGGTGGAGGAGCTGTAAAGCCGTACGAGCAGGTTGAACCCCTCCCATGGGAACTAAATGAGTATAATGAGATGATAATAATACCGTTACGCAATATATCTCTTTCAACTGCCTATAAGAGTCTCGGAGGTAAAGTATTATGCTAATTTCGGAACAGGTAAGAAGTGTAGATTCAGATGGATCTAAACCCAGCAATCAACCCCTCAAGGCGCTGCAGCATAATAAACATCAGCTATGCAGCATATAGTTATCCACATATGCATCGTTAAATCCCATAGAATTCAAGGTTTGAAGCACACAATATCTTATTATAATATAATCAACAGATGATTATCAGTAAATTAGTAATAGTTTAAGGTTGGCAGTGAGAGTTGCTCAGTGTAGCATCTGTGTACCCTAGTTGTACCGTAGTTATGAAATGAAGAATAGTAAACAAGCTTTCACATAGGCCCAGAGCTTTGGGGTAGATATTTCTCTAAAATGTGGGGGGAAATGTGAATGGGACTACTTGTCTCGAGTGTGAAACAAGTCAAGAAACAAGGATTATAGGGACATCAGTATATGAATGAGTCATGTTTACATCTCTAAACCAAATGAGCCCATCCATGTGCCCACAGGCTTTACCACCAAAACAACAGCAACAACCAATTCAGCCCATAACACTCATTCATGATTCCCTAAATTAACAGCAGGAGAGCATCAGAGATTACTTCACAAATGCCAACTCAAAATACAAGAGAAAAAATGACCGGCCATGCAAACGCCAAGTTATCACCAGCACACGGGTCTATAGGACGGTAATGAAACAGCCAGCAGCGTCACAATGTTGTACCGGCTTTGCCAAAAAACACAAAAAGTCATGCAGCGACAGAAAACTCCAGCTTGAAGTGCACAACCGCTGATATGACAAACAGAGTCACAACATGCCAAACAACTATCACAAACAGCCCCAAAGCAATATGATCAACTGTTGAGGAAAGCCTCCACATAAAAGACTACATGAGGAGCAGCATTAGGAGTCAGTGTTAGCAGCAGTGAAAAGCTGTTAGCAAATCCGATTACAGCAGGAACATGAAGAAAAACATTAGGTAAATCTTAAATAGACCTGTCTTTCAACACATCTCCCTGAAAAGACAATTTTGCCTCCATTTTCATCTTTTCTGTGCGAGTACCTGCGATGCGGATGACGGCCCTCTCTGCTGCATCCAGCACGTCTCCAGAGGCCGACTTGGAGCGCTTCATGCGATGGTGTTTGGGCAGGTTCCAGGGCAGCGTGTCCCCGGGGGACGGAGAGTAATTTAAGGAACTCAGATCGCTGGAGGTCTCCTCTGACGCGGCCCTGACCAGGGGCCTCCTCTTGGGCTTGTCCTTCGCCTCCTCCATAGTCTGGATGGACATAGTGAGAAGAAAAGGATTAACATGGTGTCAGGAAGAGAAAAGAAAAAACTTATCAAAACAGAAAAGTGACTGTCTCTGTAATTCCGGCAATCTATTCTGTGTTGTTATGGGCGAGGTTTACTTTTCTAGAAAGCTACTTGGGATCTGTCTGTAGACGTTTAATTGTTTCTTCATAAAAGCAAACCTCTACAAAGTATAATATTTTAAACTTTGACCCAAATACAAAGCCTGCTTTTGCAACTTTTTTGAAGGTAAGAAAAAAACGAATGAACTATTTAAGACAGACTTATTGAATCCATCAGCATGGTTGTACAATTAAGGTAACTACGGGAAAACCAAATTCAAAGAACTAACGCTAAAGCTACAGTTAACATGGGAAACTACTGGTCTTCCCGAGTAGGTAGTTGACCCTCTTGGAGAGCTAACTAGCTAACATGTTAGGTTGAATTCAGCCGTTTGGCAGTTAAAAACTGCTCTAGTAACTTTTAACAGACTTTTCTTCATTACGTTTTTCAGTCATGCTTGTCATACTATCTTCTGGTATGTTTTTTGAAAGGAGTCGCTACATTCAGGGACCGTCAAAGTACCCCCTACTACTCGTTAGCTAACTTTACCGCTAGCCATCTTTGCGGACTCACCACCCTCCAGCAGGTCTTTCTGGGACACCTTCTTATATCGTCGCCCTCTGACAAACATTTCTGTAAAGTCCATTTCGCGGTTGGGACTTTGGGCTTCGGCTTATTAATAGTACATTTTCTCCGTAGCAGCAAACGTTATAACGTTGATATTAGACGGGACGAGCTAGGTTAACCTTGAAACGCCTCTAATTAACCTAACTCTGGAAACACCTGTTAACGGTCGGGCCCGGTATGAGTCGCTAGCTTAACGCCGGGCTAAAAACAACCCATAATGCACCGCTCGCTGGACAAACAACAGACTCGCTTTAAGAAACAAATAAACTCAGGTGTAATAAACCATTCATAAAATGATCAGCAGTTTAATTCAAATGTCTGGTCCTAAAATATAGTATGACTTGATAATTTCCAGAATTAAACATCATCTGATATACCGCCTGCAGACAAGAGGGTTTTTAAATAGCCTCTTTCGTATTTGATGTCAGTGATTAAACAATATTCTGGAGCAGGGCCGGGCCATATGATTGCAATCCGAACCGTGATTTGAATGAAAAAAGAATTCCACAATATAAATATATCACAATATGGCTAAAGTATACACCAACAACAAAAATCACACATAAAATAATGAAATTGATACACAGGGAAGGCGATCCACTGTTATGCAGACAAAAGTGTTCTACAGTCATCTGAGAATGATTAACATGGGCAACACCACAGAGTCATAATATGATCACAAACAGTGAATATGTTGATGTATCTAACTATTAGCCCTATTTGGAGAATCTATTTAAACCTGGCGGTATGTGTAGTACAGGACATACGCACAGTGCTGCAGCCCGACACAGCTGCTAGCAGCAGGCTGGTGCTGATGCTGATGCACGTCACCACGCTCCCAGCTTCTGTTTCAGCTGAGTCACCATCCCGGCACTCAGGATGCTCCCTACAGGGGCGGGCTACTTACTGGTTGTTGTTATAGAAATACTGTACTGCAACACTATTCATTTCTTAAAGTGTCACTGCATCTTTATCTAAGGCAGCTCAAACCAGAGCACAGCAAACCAAAAAAAAGAGGCTATTTTAGGAATGAAGGAAGAGTGATATTGAAAATTACTACTCGACCTTGTGAGCTTACGTCGTATACCTCCATGTGTCACACTAATAGCAGCGTTATAGCAGCGTTTTCCTCTGAAGGTAGAGCATCAACTCAAGCTACTGTCCTGTGGAAGTTCATTGACTGATCTTCATGGACACGTGGGCATCTCGCCAATAGTTGACTGGTCAGCTACTTTAGGGTTCAGATCGGCTTTTGTGGATTCAGTCTCGTGTGCAATACAAGATACTGTAGTACTTCAGACTGGGTTGTACGAGAGGCTGGAGCCACTACAGTGAGAGAGCATGTTAAAAATGCATATCTAGAATAGCTCTTATGCAAGGCAAGAGAACGTATTGCCTCGAGGCACCGCTGAAAGTGATCACACAGCCTCAATATACAGACTCCTTTAGTCAGGCAGGCAGCAGTGTGAGCTTTTTGCTGCTGCTTTGACTTTAAGACAATGAATACACCTGATAATCCTCTCCAGGGAAAACTCGCTCCATCTCCCTCTCACACTTATCCAGGCTGCCACTGAAGCTGAGCGCGTCAGGGTTGACCAGGCAACCACAGGAGGCGCAGAGAGAATGCGCCTGGAGCTGCAGGACTTGGACTTGGAAGAAAGTTACGGTGTGTGAATGGAGACTGACAGCTGACTGAGGCTCTCCATCTCCATCTCTCTCTGTACCTCTCGAAACTGTCATATATGTTGGATCTGTTGAACCCGTCATGTCTGGATCCTTCCCCCTAAATTGCACCCTCGTGCTGCGCTGCATCGCCGCCACACCTGAAATCCGGCTCGTTGACCTGAGCCGCAGCGACGAGACACCCGAGAGGTGCACCTGCTGCTAAGTGCAAAGAAAAAAAGAAAAAAATACTACACTAAAATAAATATTAAAATAATTGTCTCACATAGGTGATAGGTGATTATTTAGTCTGCAGTTATTTGTCAATGACACTAAAATCATGTGATCGGCGGTGTCGGCGATGCGGCAAAACATGAATCGTGTGAATATTTGTTCCTGCTTTACTCACGCCGAAGATATCCAGGACGACGTGCCGCTTGGGTTCAAGATGAATGAAAAATAAAAAGAAGAAAATCTGTCTCTTGCAGTGGAGGTGATGATTCGTCCCAGTTAGATCTGCTCAAACTTGCAGACGCGTCATCCTCACACAGCCGCATGCGGGAGTCGAGCCCGCGTCACTGCGGTGTCCCGGACCGTGCGGGAAGTTCAGCCGGTCAGACCTAGACTGATCCGGGGCCGACGGGACCGATCTTCTCCCGCAGCTCGCATTCCCTCCCTCGCGAGTCCAAAAGGCGAAGTTGTTTTCCCGAACAGCAAGCAGGGCGCGCAGAGGACGCGGAGAGGAGCCGAGGTCCAGGTCGCACGCTCGGCGCGCGCGCACGAGAGACCGAGCGCAGACCAGGTAGACGCAGCGCGCGGAGGCAGCGGCTTCTTCACACCATCACCAGAGTGATTTCACGTAAAGCTTGTGGAGAAATATATGATGTCAACACGTATCATGTTTCCCGTGTTGCTCATTTATGATTAATAAATCATAAATCTATCTTTCCTTTAACTTCACCTTCAGGATGCTGTGACACGAGGATTCTGCTGAGCTCAGCATCCTTATGCGGAAACAGATGGGCTGCTGTGATAGTAAACACACTGAGATTACTGTTTTTAAAAATGTGGCCCACCAAATGCTTCCTCAGTAATTCATGTTGGCAACTGAATGATTAACGTATCAAGGATTCCAGAGACTCTGAGGTATGTTGAAGAAAAAGACTTCAAGAAATCCAATTCATCCTACACTGTATTCTATGTGCGTGTCTGACCTCCGCTCCAGGCCGAGCTGTAAGGAGTCCAATTAAAAACCGTCATGCTGAGCTGTTACGCAATCACAGAGACGTGAGCGATGGGGTCGCTCGTTTGTCCATTAGCAGTTCTCCCCTACTGTGTCGGGTGGATCAAAGGGGCACGGAGGAGTCCCTGTCTTGTATTCAGAGAGGATGCTATCAGGTCTGAACCCCATCAGGTCTGAACCCCATCAGATCTGAACCCCATCAGGTCTGAACCCCATCAGGTCTGAACCCCATCAGGTCTGAACCCCATCAGATCTGAACCCCATCAGATCTGAACCCCATCAGATCTGAACCCCATCAGGTCTGAACCCCATCAGGTCTGAACCAGCAGCCTCTCGACCTGCTGGAGGGCCAAACTGAAGTGCTCTCTGCTTCATGAAGCAGAGAGGAAGGTGAAGGAAGGTGCAGGTCACTTTAGATTTAATCACTAAGGAAAATCATTATGAATGATAATAATATAATATCAATTATGTTTTTATTTTTTTTATCAATACTACAAATGCTCTTGCTCTGGAATACTATTCAGGCCAATATTATTTCAATAAATAAATACATAAATAAATAAAGAAGCTTTTGAAAATAAATCTAGAAATAAATCTATAAATGTAACTATAGATAAATATTGAATTACTTTTGGTTCATAATGACACATTTATTTATTTCAGGATTCACTTCATAGGCATGTTTATTTATGTATTTATTCATTTATTTAATAAAATATTCCATACTGCTCCTCATACGCGTGTATTTTCTCTTTTAGCCGTGATGATATATACATACAGTATATATATATATATATATATATATATATATATATATATATATATATATATACATACAGTATATATATATATATATATATATATATATATATATATATCAAATGGATGTGTCCACCGACATATGATACTCAAAGTTACTCCAAACTAAGACATTAGTATGCACTTTATATAAATATATGATACGATAGTATGATAGTACACTAAGAAAAAACATATCCTATTTCCGGTCACCTGATGGGTCAAAATCTTCCTTTTGCCTTCGTAGCCACATACATACATACACTATACACTATTTGTCAAAAGGAGCTGACCTTTCCGTTTCTTTACCCACTCATAAATCATCCCGTCTAGTGAACTACAAATGTTAAAATCAACAATTTATGCCATTTATGTTTAGAACAGCTGACTCAGAACCCAGTGAACAGACTCCAACTTAAATAATTGTAATTAAAAACAGCCTGATTAAAGCAGACGGAGTGGAGGGAGAGGTCCAGGAAACGAGGCCTTAGACGACACCCAGGGGAGAAACATTCCTCACCTTCTGCGATCTCAGGGCCGTCCCCGTTTCCACGGTGACTCTCAGAGGTCGTCTCTTCCTCTTCCTGAGAGCCTCCTGTCCCCGAGCCTCAGGCTGCTTCACCACGGCATCCTCTGACTGGGCACCGGCAGCAGCTGGCTTCTCTTTGGGCTTCCTCTTCCTCTGAAATTACAAAGACATTGGTTTTAAAACATTATTTAAAATCACAGCAGCGTTGTCCCTCCTGTATCAGCTTTAAGCAGCTGCCTCTCTCACATTCAGATTATTATTCGTCTCAGTTTGGAGCTTCAGCGTTACGTCCCACATGGACCCAGTTTTTATTTTTCAATGTTTGCTTTGAGTAAAATCCACTAATGACACAGCAGCTCCTGATATCTGGCGCGCGCACTGAGCCGGACAAAAGCCTCCTCATTCACAGGCCGCTGATCGTGATCCACGCTGTCGGGTAAACAAATGGGTTTTGTTTTTCCTGCCGCTCAAAGCGTCAAATGAGGTTTTTGCAACCAAGTGAAGAAATAGTTTTGTGTGATTGAACGGAAACTCAGTTAAGAGACATTCTTACGTGACATCCTGATTATAGCTCTTTAACGGAGCCTCTGCTGTATTTTAAGACCATAAATCCGACGTGTCAAAGTACAGCTGTTCTTACACAGTGGTGGAATGGAGCTCACATTTTCTTTAGTACAATTTAACAGGTACTTTACTTGAGTATTTCCATTTTCTGCTACTTTATACTGTCACTTCAGAGGGAAATATTGCACGTTTTACACCACTAAATGTATTTTACTTGGCAGATTCAGATCAATAACCGAAAAATATGATCAACAAATAAATAATGTATATATATATATATATATATATATATATATATTCAAATAAATATATTAATACATGTATACATAAATATAAATATAAATATAAATATATATATATATATATATATATATATATATATATATATATATATATAAGCTGCAACATTGGAGTAATGGATATTATTGCATCACTGAATATAATCAAGAATAATACAACATACATTATTCTAGAACGGGCCTTTCTGCATGAGCACCCTTACTTTTTAAGTCTGTTTTGATGCTATAATACCGTTGCACTCACTCAAATTCAATTTACTATATTATTTATACACTGTGCTTTTACTTGATAAAAATACTTTTTGTTTGTCGTCTCTCAGCCCGACTTGTGGGAGAGGTCATTACCTGTCAATCACTTCCTTATCTCATCATCACGCAGCAATCGGCAGTTAAGAGTTTGAAGGCATGTATGTGCTTTGTTTTTTAAAGGATGGATCACATGCGCCGCAGCTTCAGAAAGACAGCTTCATAAGTTGAATTGCTTTGAGCTCTCAAGGCCACCGTACCTTTCGTTTGCTACGAATTAAAACTATGAAAAAGAATGCGTGGGTGACATTTCCATTGTGCAAAAACAACAAATCCTTTCTTTCATGCACATGCCATCATAATGAAATCCTTCACATGTCACAGACAGACGTAGAAGTGCTTTCTTGCCACAATGAGAGCAATGTGTTCTCCACAGTCGTCTACTTTGATATTTGGGGACAAAGACTTCTCTTTTTTATTCGCTAGCGTGGAGGCATTTGTCTTCTGTGCGATTCCAAACAGACACCGACAGACTAAATAGTTCCCTTCGGCAGACGGAGACCTTGCATGTCTCTTTGTCCGCACTCTAGACGCAGCGGGAGGAAATGGACCTCTGCTTGGCGGGTCGGTGCCAAGCGGACAAAGGGCCTCCCTCACGGAGGCCTTTTTAGAGAGCCTCTCCAACTCGTCGCACACAATGGCAGCTCAGTGCTTCTCCACTGTGCGACAACACTCAGAGTGACGGTGCCAAGACACACGGAGCGAGGGCCCGGGCGGAGCGAGGCCCGGACGAAGCGAGGCCCGGACAGAGCGAGGCCCCGGACGGAGCGAGGCCCGGACGGAGCGAGGCCCGGACGGAGCGAGGGCCCGGACGGAGCGAGGCCCGGACGGAGCGAGACCCGGACGGAGCGAGGCCTCGGACGGAGCGAGACCCGGACGGAGCGAGGCCCGGACGGAGCGAGGCCCGGACGGAGCGAGGCCCGGACGGAGCGAGGCCCGGACGGAGCGAGGGCCCGGACGGAGCGAGGCCCGGACGGAGCGAGGCCCGGACGGAGCGAGACCCGGACGGAGCGAGGCCCGGACGGAGCGAGGGCCCGGACGGAGCGAGGCCCCGGACGGAGCGAGGGCCCGGGCGGAGCGAGGGCCCGGGCGGAGGCACATCTCTCTGTCGAACGCGGGCCCACTCGCAAGATGCTCGGGGGGTCGTGATAAAGCTCCAGAGAGGTTTATGACAGCACACATAGATCATATGGTAAGGATGTGAACAGCGAGATGGAGGCCGAGGCTGAGGAGGATCCATTAAATAGGTGCATTGCATTTATATTGCATGGCTTGTGCGCCACACAAACTGGAGTAGGAGTCGCATGTCTGGGACTCTGAGTGGGAACAATGTCCTTTGTTTTGAGCTTCAGTTAAAGCCAGTTCCTCTTTGTATTCATACAAGAAACAGTGTGGCTCATGCTGGAAACATTAAATGCATCACTTCCCCTTAATAATTAAATGGAACATGAAATGTAAAAACAGGACTCACAGCGGCGCTACACAAGCAACAAATGGTTTTAGTTGTGCTACTAGCCAGCAGTGTGTTTTTGTTTGGGCATTCCTTAACTCTTCGTTTAGTGCCACTCACGGGTCAAAGTATTTATCGGTCAACACTTTGGACTCCCAAACTTCCCAGCAGCCCCGGCTATACTATGCTAATTAGCAAAGTTAGCATGCTAAGGCCAACTAACTAGCATGGTAAACGTTACACCTGCTGAACATCGCCATGCT
Organism: Myoxocephalus aenaeus; assembly: GCA_038501785.1. NCBI lineage: Eukaryota > Metazoa > Chordata > Actinopteri > Perciformes > Cottidae > Myoxocephalus > Myoxocephalus aenaeus. The sequence continues at coordinate 4,229,577 of JBAMJR010000419.1, read as the reverse complement.
AACATCTAGCGTTGCTACAGTGAACACGAGAGTGTTAACATTAGCATTTCGCCATTAGGTAGGTGGGGTGAGCTGGTACAAGTACAAGAACACAGTACTATGTAGTATTTAAAAATGAGTGTTATTGAAAAATGAGTGTTATTTACATTTCATTGTATTTTGGACAAATAGTTCCACACATTCTCAACGCTTGACAAAGATGTGTTGGCAGTTTGATAATTAAAAAAATAGCATGTGGTGCCAACTAGCGGCGAGGTGGCAGATTGCAACCAGTTGAAATGTCTCCCGCACGAGTGGTGACGCAAGACGGAGGCCGTTTCTCAAACTACACAAGTTCGTACTTGGTATTGAGAAATGGCCGGAGGGAGTTTTTCTCGGTTTTCCGACCATGGTCTGAAAGTCAAAGCAGGTTGGTTGGTCCCTTCTGGGCTACTGTAGAAACATGGCCGCCGGCTGTATGAAGAGGACCCACACCCTATTTAGATATAAACGGCTCAATTTAAGGAAATGCCAACAAGGTTCTTACTTTCAGGTGATTTTACACTAAAAAATCATAGCTACTAGTATTATACTCTATTTCTGCCAATAGATCCCCTAAATGTGACGCACTGTTCCTTTAAGTGCTGCTGACCTGCTTTTAAGAACTCATTCAAAGTATTTCAAAGCCTCAAATGAAGACCGGTTGATTGAAAACTGAAGAATGTTGCATTTGCTTCCACAGCAACACCAATCAAGGCCGACTCCACCCGGTGCTTTGTGATTTAAAACCTGAAGGTCCTCTCAAAAGAGGTCTCAAATTCACGTTTTTCTGTCCCATATTGGAAGAAGCCTATAATAATAATGTCACAGCATTAAATACAAATGGTTTAGTACGAGCAGTAATGAAGCCTGCCGGTTCTTGTGAGCTCCTCTGGTTGTTTGAAACTGGAGCAGGTGAACGAGGACCTCTGGAGTCTGAAGGGAGCGTTACAAGCTGATGTGTGGCAGAGATAATGAGTGCAGACTGCACTGAGGAGGACTTCATAGTGGTTATACAGGAATGACCTTTAGTGCAAATGAAGGAGTTCTTTAAAATGGTTGTTCTCATGAGACGTATTCTCTCACCTGGGCTGGAGCTTTGGATTTGGAGGGCTTTGCCATCACTGTATGGGGAAAACAACCACAATCAAATATTACTTGAGACAGAAGAATATAGGAACAAAAATAAGTTAATCATCATTATCTTAACGACTGTCATGAAGTGCCAAAAGTGACATTTCTTTAACACATGTAGAGTCGAGATTCCCTGCAAATATTCACGTTTCCTGCAGTGACACGCAGGTTTGACCCAGCAGTGACACCACGGTCCCATCATCACCTCATATTCATGACACATCATTAAGCTCACGTACTGGAGTGGGGGGTTAGCGTGTAGTTTCACATTCTTAGTCAAACACAAAGTATGCCTGCGGTGGCTCAAGGGGGCGTCCTAAAAAATAAAGATGTTTTACTGCACTAAACGGAGTGAAGGACCCATTGTGCGCTCTCACACGGGCAAACGGAGGCAGAGCCAACACGAGCTGGGACATTTCTGGAAAATGTGCTGGCTTGGAACGGAAAACATTAACAATTTGCAATTACCGGACTTGGAGAGGGAGGGAGAGAGCGAGAGAGAGAAAAAAAGTGTGTGTGTGTGTGTGTGTGTGTGTTCCTCCTTATGAAACAGAGCCTGAGCTGAACCTAAACCTTCACAGACAGCAGCGTCAGTCTCAGGCCTCCACACACCTCCAGAGAGGGGGAGGCTCGAGGGCCCACCTACCTGCCAGGTACCGCTCCAGGGAGGACGAGGATCTCTGGTTCCAACTGTAGCAGCAGCAGAAGAAGAGCCAGATCAGGAGGGTGGCCAGCACCAGAGCTAGGACCCAGAGGAGCCGGGCCACAGATGGGTCGGTGACAGCCCAGGCCATCAGGGAGTCCATGCCGGGGGCTTGCCGAGCGCGCTTTTCTCCACCTCGGTCAGATTCCCTCTGCAGCGGAGCTCGTGAATGTGGGGTTGTTCGGCGGGGCCGGTTCCTGTCCTCTCGGGGCGGCCACAGTGCCTACAGCAGCAGGAAGCAGCAGCAGCAGCAGCAGCCAGAGCAACGGCAACCACAGATGGATACCAGCTGTTCCAGAAGGGAGCCGCACACAGACCTCAGGCCCACGTCAGCTCTGGAGAGAGAACGCATGTATGTGTGTGTGTGTATGTGTGTGTGTTGTGTTGATCTTGAGTCCTGGAAAAGTGTGTGTGGAGTTTGGAGGAGTGGCTAGGCTTAACTGTCAGCTACTCTCCTCCCCTCCCCCCTCAGGCTGAACATATTGCTCCTTCGAGGCCGTCGTGCTGGAGGAAAGTCAAGAGACGCACCTGGGGGCACTTTCCCCGCTTTACCTGCCAGAAATAGTTCACGTGATGACAGGGGTGCATATCGTCTCCTGACACACCACCGTGTGTGTGTGTGTGTGTGTGGGGGGGAACTCTTTGCAGTTGGTAACCACTAACAATGTGAGGAACAAAAAGCCTCAGTTCTTTATTGACCCAAACTATTCACCTTAATGCCGTTTTACAGGCATTAAGGTCTCATTCTCTGGAATGCTCTACTGAGACCTCAGGGCTGCTGCAGCTGGGTCTTCTTTGAAAACTCACTCAAACATAGCTTTCACCCCCGACAGGCTTTTAGTTAGGTGTGCAATTTCTATTTTGGTATTATTTACTTTGTAATACCTGCTTATCTTGTATGTTTTGGCAACGTATAATCTTTGCACATTTTTATGTTGAATGATATTCTCTGTCAAACTAAATGTGCTCTGTAAATGAACCCGACTCAAAACCTGACTGCATGTTTCAGTACATGGACACAGGTCAAATATTTGCACCGTAGCATTGTTCAATATTCTGAAATTAGGCGTGGCCAAACATTTAGCAGAAACAACCGGCTCTGACAGACGACGACCAGAGGGGCCTTGAAAGTGAAGTGCGTGACTGATGCGTGATTCAGCGCCGCCTTCCAAACAGTTCTTTAGTTTCATTAATGCATCTGCCTGTTGCTTTTTTTCACAAATACTAAATTCAGACTCTGTAGTGGGAGCCACAGTCTGAGAGAGATTGCACTGGGAAATGCTACAAGTGTCTGCAAACGGCAGGAATCAAACATTAACCAGTGGCGCCATCTAGTGGTCGAATATTAATAGAGGAAGAAACAAACAAATATCTCTGAAGAGGCAAAAAGTGTTTAATGTTAATTGCAGGTTGGATCGATAAACCAAAGTTTGGGTGAAAACTTAATACACTTAATACCAGAATAAATATAAGTCATGATGAAGAGCGTGTCCACATAATAAATAATACCTCGCTGCGTCTTCTAGGACCATTCATACTGCAGAAGTCGTGCTGCCAGTTAAATAAAAATAGTTGCTAATCTGATAAATAAAAGGGATTCAATAAATAGCATGAATAATATCTAGTAGAGCCATCTGCATCCTCTTGAAGCCGATTTCCATTTTAATAAAAGCCAGAGTCTTGAGCAGCCCAGTTTGGCATCTGAGAAAACAAAACAACAAACATTAGAGGAAATGCTCAAACTACTTTATAAAAAGGCAAAAAGAGATCTGCTCCGTAATTAGACATCCACCAACTGAAAACACACTTGCTTCTCTCTACAAATGATTGACAGGACGAAAGCAATGTTGACAGAGTGGTTCGTATTTTAATCATGATTATTTTACCCAAAATAAAATGTTGTACTATCGATGAGGAGAAAGGTTTAAGAGTTATTTGACAATGTGGTGTTTTCACAGATTCATTGGAGGGCAGTAGGACCGAGGCAGGAGCGATGTGATATTTAGATCCAGCGTAATTCTAAAGAGTATAGACCTACGAATTTTTTTATAAATCGCGCATTGAACAATCTTTAAGTCTCAACTTGGTCGGTTTAATGAAACAAAAAGAAAAGAAAAGGAAGAAAGTGCTGATATACGTGATTAATGCCCTCTTTCCCTCAACAGTAAATACTACTAAAAGGGTATAAAGTTCACATCCAGGCAGCCGGTTCTGAAAAGTGAAGCCACTGCGGAAAAGCCTTGAACCTGCATTCTCTCTAATGTCCATCAGGGGGCGACTCATCTGATTGTATGGAAGTCTATATGAGAAAATGAGTCTAATTCTCTCTTGATTCATTCTATTATTAGTTTATGGTCTCAATCTCTAGTTTCAAGTCTTCTTCAATACAGCATGATGTTCATTTAGAGTCAAATAGACCAGCGGTCTCCAACCAATGGGTCCCTTGGTACCGGGCCGCACAGAAAGAATGAATGAAAAAAATGTTGATTGATTATCGAGGTCGGAAAGATGTTTTATTTGGAAAAATGACCAGATACATCCGTCTGTGTGTCACGTTATCCCAAAAGAAACTTAAAAGTACATTTCAACTCTGCCGGTGTTCTGGATTAAAATCAAGGCAGAATATCCTGAGATTGGGCAAAAAAGCAGTGAAAACCCTGCCTCCATTTCCAACATCCTCTCTTTGTGAAGCGGGGTTTAAGTTACAGAGTAGACTGGACATAAAGAACACACAGCAGGTGTCATGGTCTCCCATCACCTCGAGATGGGACCGGCTCGTTGCAGAGAAACGAGCTTGGGGCTCCCACTAATTAGGCGTAATGGTGAGTTGTATTTTTATGCACTTTATATTTGTTTTTATGTCGTCGTATAATTGAATTACGTCATATTTATCGCCCACACCGTGAAGGCCGGTCCGTAAAAATATTTTCTTACACTAAAAAAGGCGCAAAAAAGGTTGGAGACCGCTGAAATAGAGTAAGTAAGAGTATGCTTTCGGGCAGAGCTACAAGGTGATTGACAGATCCCTACCACGCCGTTGTTCCCATGTTTAGTCTTTGAACTTTAACCCTTTCACGGTGCGTTTTCACTCCATGAAAATGATATTAGGTTAAATAAGGTCACCTAAAAATGTCTTATTCACAAGATGGTGACGCCCAAAAGCTAAGATGGCTCGAGGCTTTGAAACAGCCTACAAACCAACGGGTGACGTCACAGTGACTCCATCCACTTCCTACATGCAGCTCATGTTCCCACACTCCCACACACACGCGCGCGCGCACACACACACACACACACACACACGCTCTTTGTCTACCTCGTTCCGGTTGCTGTGGGCCACTTTCTTCTCGATGTTCATTGCCAACATCTGGCTACGGAAGGACAGGCTCTTGGTCTTCTCGATCACCTGCTGGTACGGCGACACCGCGTTGTTGCCCATCACGACGTGACCCTGAGGGACAAATTCACACAAATGTGCATTTAACAAACTTCCCCCTGGGGATGAATAAAGTATCTATCTATCTATCCATCCATCTATCTATTTATGAGGGACCGACTTCAAAAGCGCCACCAGCTAAACACGTGTATGCTGGTTGCTTTTGCGTGAGCAGTGTATGCATACATTTCATAATAATCTAGACAGGGCCGCTTCTCCTCGGCTCGGGTGATCTGCAGCTCATCTGACAGAAGGTGGATCAGTGAGTGCGGAGCCTCACCAGTTTGGAGTCGATCTTGGCATCGAGTCTGGCATTACGGATGAGGTTGACGATCCACCTCTCCGCCTCCTCCGGCGTCATGTTGAGCTTGTCTGCCAGCATGCTGAGTGGAGAGAGCGGAGGAGGAGGAGGGGCATTGCAGTAAATACCCTTTGGGTAATACACAGTCTTTAGAAAACTTGTTTTACAGTTGATTGTTGAACATACTTGAGAAAAACTAGCAGGACATTGATGGCATCTAAAAAGAAATCTTGGAGAACTGAGAACATAAATCATCTGTATACAGAAGTGGAAAAGAGGCTTTCATTGTCATGTACCTCCCTATTTCACTCCTGCTGGGCTTTCACAAATAAAAACTCAGTTTCAGACAAGTACTGCTGTCACAAAGACTCCGTACCTGATGCTGATACACTGATGAATCCGACAAAATGTCTCAAAGATGAAGAGGCGGGCATTCTCGATGAAATCCTCAAGGCAAGCGACCAGGAAGAAGTCGTTCACGAGAACCTGAAGGACAAAAAAAAAAAAAAAAAAAGAGCACGGCGCTCCATCACTTCATACACAAAGCATTCACAAATAGGAAGCAGAGAAAAACCTGGAAAAGACAAAGTGTTCCTTCAGTTACTAGTTTGAGGTCTCTGCCGGCACATTTTCCAATATATGCACACAATGCAGTCATCATTAAGGCGTGCAGCTATAATCTAAACCATGTTCTACTGGAATAATAAGTATACTGGAGTGCATAATAACTACATATGATGTTGTGGAAATCTACTGCGGGCTGGCTGTTTTTCCAGAATTTCCAGCTATTGGTTTATCCCATACATTAAAATGTCCTGGTGGTTTGGATCATCGGGATTTTTTGTTGTTGTCCAAACTAACAAAAGTGATATAGATTACATGGTCACACAAGCTCATTTTCCTCATTAAAATGCACATTTATGCATCAATGTGCTTCCAAATCTCCTCGGGTTATCCAGCTTCAGAGGAGTTTCCTGTGGTGAGAGTGTGACGGCTAAATCATGTGCTGATGTTGAGAAGGAGGAGGACACAAGAGAATGGAGCTCAACCTTTCCTTGCTCTTATCTCAACTTTCTCTCTTACTTTTTATGAGTGTTCGTGAGAATCGGGACGATTAACGCTCCAATAACAACATATAAGGCTTTGTGAGCTCCGAGCACGCACAAAAACGTTGGCGCTTGAAGCAGTATTCTGTAAAGACGGCACACAAACAGAACGCTCAGTGAAGAAGCAAGAAGACAACGAGTGTCACCAGCAAAACCCCAGAAACCAACCTCCTCAGCGCCGAGGAGGAATTGTAATTAACTGGAGCCTTGTATCTCATATTCATGCACTACTTTTTTTTTGTGCCTTTATACGAGCCCCGTAAAGACAGACATGAATTATCAAATGTAGTGTAATGAAACAAAAGGTTGAATATCTGGCTTCACTATGGCATGCACCAAATGAGCTTAAGGCTACGCACCCTGTCCCCCCATAAGTCCTGCTTTCAAAAGATCCATGAAAGGAAAGCCTATCACCGTCTGCAGGACAAAGAGTCCTCCTGTCGGGTATTACAAAAGCATCAATGGGCAATTTAAATAAACTGTGATATCGTCAAGCTATATGAATAAATTCAGCAATATATTAGCTTATGTCAGCTTAAGTCAAACATGAACATAATTTACATCCGGTTTTCAAACTGAACATTGCTTCAATGTAATGAATTATACAATCCATTAGTGGAAAGCTTAGGATAACTAATTGCACACATGATTGAACATGTGTTGGTAGAATTCTGAATACGAGACTATTCTCGTATCGTCCTGCACGCTCTCCTAAATCACTCGTACGAGCCACTGCAGAACAAAACGTAAGAACTGTTTGTACGAGTGGCCCAGTGTTCTGCCTTTATAAAAAAGTCAAAATACTAATGCTCACAGCTATAAATATTTAATGTATAATAGGGTTGAGCAATTGTACAACTATATCATCTATTGTGCATCGATGTTTTGCTGTAGTATTTTACTTTGTTTCTTCAGAGGCAGACCATTAATTTAGCAGAGCTGCTGATTGTTAAAGCTGTGGAAAGACCAACCAAGAAGGTTTTGGGGAGTTTGAATGACGTGCGTTAGATCTCCCAGATGAAACTACGATACATTTTGAGATTAATACGATTAGATCACTATCGCAGAACAAGATGTATAGCTACTGTATTTCTCCACCAACCTGTCACCCAACTTTAATCATAAAGCAAACACCAGAGCTATGGTATGAATTGTTCATATACCGTCGTACCGGTGCATTGCCGTAACAACAGTTGTCGCTCTTCAGCAGGCAGCAACATTTATTTTTCACAGCTCGCCGCTGCGGCGCGGTCGAAGCTAGTTGTATTACGTGTATTGAGACTGAGTCATGGTTTCTAACTTTAAAACAACAATTAATAACCCACAACTAACGCTCTTTAACAGGGTAAAACACCACGACACAGTTTGTGACACATAAACAATTTGTAACACTAATAATTGTACATTTATAGAATTACACCGCCGAACTGCATGCTGGGTAGAGCTCGCTCACTTTCACAGAAACTCCATCGCAGGAAGACACAGACCCTTCCGGTCTGTCTCTTCCTGTGACGGAGTTCCCCTGGGTCCTAAGTCCCTCCATGTTAGCTTCCTAACACTCTCTATGTACCAAAGTATAAACAGCTGTTCGCCACTTGCAACAGCTTTTCAGTTGGCCAGCGCTCCTTTTCGGCGTCAATGAATGAATGTTTTCACTCGGAAAAAAATACTGTGATATACCGTGAAACCGTTAGAATCGTACAAAATACTGTGATATGAATGTTTGGCCCTACCGCCGAGCCATAACCAGAGCCCTAAAGAGTGTATGTGTTCGTGTGTGTAGGAGTTTATGTTGAGACGTCTCCATCTGTGGTTTAACAATCAACAAACACAGAAACAAATGAGATGTTTCACCACCTTAGATCTCCAGAGGAGCTTAGATTCAGGACTATATTAGCGTCTGGGATTTTGAAAGGAGATGTGGCACCATTATTTCACAAGGAGCCGTTATTGTGCAAGAAATCCAATTGTTCAACGCTTTGCCGTCGTAAACACACAAAGGAAGGTGCCATGGTCCATCATAAATATAAAAATTACCAAAGCACTCATTTTCATCATGTGATTGAGACAAATTGGGCCCAGTGCTGACATTAATATTCAACGTCAATCTAAAAGTTTTCTTCACACAACAGGAGAAAATAAAAAAAACTTATTTTTCCAGTAATTAAGACAAGTTGCTGATCTCTAGAGGGAAACTGAACAAAAACATGTACGTTTAAATTCCCCTGACAATTAAAAGCCAGCAGATTCCACGAGCGCTGACTCCCCGTATCTGACAGGATAGTTGAGGCCTTCGCCGTCACTGCATAATTTACACAAGAGGGGTAAAAGCCATTTGATGGGGGTCCTCAGAGAAAGCGCAAAGTGGTCCCCCGACACGCAACTAAAAAATATAATACTGCAGGGTTTCTAAAGAGAAGACAACCGAGTCCCAAATCTGACAGCGGTTCCGCTTTGAAAATCAAACTGAATAAAAGTAAGAGCCAGCAAATCAGGCCAGACATGGATTTGCTGAGGCTGAATGGCTGCAAAGTTAAATGCTTTGGGCTCAGGAGATCAGAGCGCCACGGCTAAGGGAAGCTTCATATTACCCCTCGGTCCCAGGAGACAGCTCACTTAAAAAAGTTTTTTTTATTTTTTAAAAGGGGTGATTCAGGCCTGTGCACCATGACCAACACACACTGTCAAGCAGGAGAAACCTCAGGAAGCCATCCTCACCGACTCGCACTCCCTCAGCTTCTTCTGGGCGCTGTCAAAGTCGAAGTTCACATAGAGACACTCCACAAACTCGGTGATAGGGTCCTTGTATGTGTACGATTCCTGCAGGAGGGAGGAGAGAGAGAGAGAGAGAGAGAGAGAGAGAGAGAGACCGTCATTTAAATGTTGAATGGACCCACGAGCAGATTTGAATGAAAGGAAATTGAAAAAGATTTTGCCGACATTTATTGACTTTACCTGTTGAATGACTTTCACCAAGTCCTTGAGCACTTGTCTGCGCTTCCGTACGTCTTTGTTGGTGATGACTGCGGTTGTGAGGTATCGCAGGATGTGCGGGCACATCGTCTGGATCGCATTCAGGTACCTAAAGAAAACCTTGATTCATGCGGTAAATTCATTTACAAAAGGTACAATTCTAAACAAAACTCGTACACTTCTGTGGCTGCAACATGTTCTGATGAAAAATACGTCCAGAAAATGTATTGACGACACAACAGCAGGGTGGCTAGATAAAGGATGAAGCGCAGGCTCTGCATGGCGGCACCATCACGCCCGTGTAGGAGCCTCGTATTGTTGGCAGAAGCCTGCATATCAAAAGCACGGAGACTCACTGAGGCTGATAGAGGAAGAGCTCGATGATGTTGTCCCTGCCTTTAGGGTGGTTGAAGAACACGAAGAGGGACCAGTGGATGAGCCAGGTCCTCTGTTGGAGGGACTGGAGAGGAGAGCTCACGGACTGAGAGGAGGAGAGGGGACACAAGCGGGAGAGGTGATGTAACGGTGCAACAGATCGACGTCCCATGACCTTCCTGCCAAAGTGCAGCGAAACGGTCGAGGAGCAGGTTCACTTAACAACTAGTTGAGGTAAGTAGCAGTAGATCAGTCAGGATACGTTGGTATTTGTTCTGACATTTCATAAAATGAGCTCCGCTCTTACAGTACGTTAATTTCCTACTCTTTTCTTTATTGCTAATGTGATTGATCGTAAAACTAGGAAGCCATCTTGACACAGGATCACAGCAGCCAAGATGCCCAATCGGACGTCGTGGGGCCCAATGGCACTGTCCCCACTTCCTAAACTGCCCTTGTGGACCCCAACAACCTTCAGGGTCCTTCTGATTTGTTCACATACAACTTGCTTTCCCTTTGAATTTTTCTAAATTCTGCGTTTTAGGATTTAAATCATATGTTGTGTCCAACAATGTGATAGATTAAAACAATTTCAACAATAAAAAAATAAAAAATAAAAGGCATTTGATGCAACACAACAAGACAGTGCTTCAATACAGTTATAAAACCAAACATTCCATCCTTTTGAGAAATAAAGTGCTTTAAGTTTAGCTGCTGGCTAACAAGCAACCTCTACCCAAGGTTTCCCCTCTACAGGTGTCTTGAGCTCTCAGCGGCTGCGGCCGCCCGACAGGTCGGATCTTTGACCTGCTAGGTGATGAATCGCGAAGCAGGGGGACGCGGCGTCTCGCCACGTTTCCGCCCGTCACGCAGCTTTGCTTGCTAACTTTGGGGGGGATTACTTTTGTCACTGGAGGTTACTTTTGCGTCGATGAGGAACTTTGGGACTGTTGGGACCGGGGGATAATTCGTACTTGGGAGGGGTTAATTGTTAGTTGCATATGTTTCGTTTTCTTGTTGCATTGAATTTAATTATCAATAACAGACTTGTAACTGAATGTTTGGTTTTGTGTACTTTTTCCCCCTTTTTTTCCCCTTGTTGCGCAATCAGGAAGCAAAGATATTTAACAACAGATCCGCCCATGTCCTTTAATTTAGCGTAGTGCTTTTCCCCTTAATTTAAGTCTGAAGGTGAATTGTTACAACTGCACACCTGTAAAGTTTTGTGGATCATCGCAATGACAAAATCTATTTTGTTTTAAAAGTATTTAAAACCACCTCTGTGGTAGTTCCCGTTACAGTCGGTGTCTCCAGGTCCACATTTGCCACATCCCATGATGCCACACACAGACTCACATGGTGGAAACAACACCGGTGTCACCGTCGCAGCTGGTAACCAGCTAATCTTGATGACATCCGTCAGTATCATAAAGTATTCTTCACTTACATTGTTATCGATAGTCTCCCTTAGTCGAGTGAGATCCTCCATGGCTGCTTCCCAGTTCTGCATCAGGATCTCAGAGGCCAGTTTACCCCACAAAGAGCTCAAGGCATTCTTGTCTGTAGAGGGAACCTGAGCAGAGGGCAACAAATTCCTTGTTTCAAAATCAAGTTTCATTTTGGAAAACATAAAAAAAAAAAAAAAAAGTTGAACAATGTAATTGACTGGGGCTTGTATTGAACCTGTTCTATTAGTATGTGGTTACTCTTACCAAGACACGAAAGAAGTAGAGGTATTCTGCAGCCCCAGAGTAGTTACCGCACTCGTACTGGAATTTGGCGTACCTGTACAGCGTGTCCAGGTATTCTTGTCGAAACTAAGAAATAAAAACAAACAAAGAGATGCATAGATTAAAGCACATTAAACAAGGTTGAAAGCTGACCAGGAACCAGTTAAAATGGAGAAAAAGTCTGGCTTTTACTGAAAGGTTTTCCATCTCTATCTGCAATTTAGCTGTCAAGAGTCATTAAGGAGGAGGAGGAGGAGGAGGAGGAGGAGGAGGAGTGTTGTAATGAATGTGGCTTTAAACAGGATATAGCCCTGGAGGGCAGTCACTTTTCACACGGCTAGCACCTTTGAAATCCAATTGTTAAAAGGTTGCAAGGCTGACACATTGGGGCTGATTGGGGAATGGGACAGAATATTTAATCTTTTTAGGCAAAGCCTGTTCATTTTCTAACAAGTCCTCTATATTCAGTTTATTTTATATATGGGGTAGTGCAAATGATATGGACAATATCTTCATATAAATGTGTAATCGATTATATAAAAAAGGTCACATCAAGAAACCATTGGCAGGGAGGTTGCAAGTAGTTACTCTGATCGAGTGAATAATGAGCACATTGGTGGGTGTTCAGGGTTCATACACATTCTGATCAATGGATTTCCATAACTTTTCCATGACTTTAAACCAAATGTCCATGACCAAACATTTAGTGAAATCTGGGTGTAAACATGAAAAAGTGAGTAAATGTAGTATTTAAACTAACAATGAGAATACAAAGCATACAGTAAACCTTAAATGACAGAAATGAATGAGACAATAGTTTTATTAAAAGAATAAACATTTATATAGATGCCTGTATGTATGCCTGCTTATATTTTGAGCGTCTTTCTTTTAAAAGCATATTAATTATTTCAAACTCTGTGTAAATGAACGACATGAACACATGAATATAACACATTTACATGACTTTTACTAAACTTTGGGGATTTTTTTTTTTCTTCAAGGACTTTTCCAGGCCTGGAAATAACCATTTTAAAATTCAAGGACTTTTCCAGGTTTTCCACGACCGTAAGAACCCTGTATAAATGTGTAATCAATTATATAAAAAGGTCACATCAAGAAACCATTGGCAGGGAGGTTGCAAGTAGTTACTCTGATCGAGTGAATAATGAGCACATTGGTGGGTGTTGTTGGATGTTTTAGGAATCTGAGACATTGACAACAGTCCTGCTGGCTCTGAGCGGCAGCTGGTTGTTATGGAAACAAAAACACACTGTGCAACGAGCCTTAAAAGATCAAAAATCAGTGCACTCTTCATACAACACACTTACATTGTGTTTCTCTGAAAGGTATTCGAAGAGCATCCGTCCATCTCTGATTAAAAAAACAACAACCAATCAGATGAGCCCTTTACAGGCCACAGACATACTTATCAAAACACTGGCACGACTGTAATATGCTTAATAAGAAAATCATTTCGAAGAGAAGCATTTCTTTGATAAGTCGTTCGTACCTTGTCGACTGCATCTGTCGAGTCGTCTCTGGGTCCTCAAACATCTTGACGATTGGCTCCGTCTCTGACTGGAGCTGCTTCAGCTGGGCCACCACAGTGCTCCTCTTCTCCTTCAGAGCTGAAACAGAAACCATCCTCATATCAACACAACGGTGTTACATCACCGGTGCTTTTGGAGTGAATGAAGAGGAAGAACAACATTTCATCCCAGATTATGGCACCATTATGATCTGTTGGGTTTGATCAATAAAGTGCTGAAGTGAGCAACACATCCAATATGCTTCCACTTGACTGTGTGGTTGAGAATCTTCTTCTACTGGCTTAGTAGGTGAACACAACTACTGTTTGAAAGCTAGATGTTATGAAAGAATAAAAAGCTATTGAACCCAAACCAAAAATATTAAACTACTATGTTTCTTACGGTGTGGGATTTCCATGTCCGCGTACAAGTTTTTGTACACATCCATGGCGAAATCCACCATGTTGGTCTCGCTGAGGAGGTCCAGCTTCCCCTGAAGAAGTTCCTTTTCATTGTAGATCTGTTGAAAACAAAAACACGTAGTTTCCTTTGGGACGCCGACTCTATTTAAGATAATAAACGACCTCAGGACAGCATAACGCTTCACATTCAGCCGGTTACAGACACCGTTAATCCGCTGTAGAGACTAACGTGCTCGGTAACGGCAATACGAAGCGTGATATAGTGCTACTATAACTAACATGACAGCAGCTCCCCCGTTATAATATATATATATATATATATATATATATATATATATATATATATATATATATATATATATATACATAAATTATATACTTAAATACATGTCTACCGTTGGTTTAGCTGGCGTTAGCTGACGCGCTGTCTACCTAACGGTCCTAACCTATCTACTGCGAGCCAGCTGACGTCAGCCGGTTGAGGATGAACCTGTGCCCGTTTACAAACGTGTTGTCATGGATAAGTACGCGGTAATAAACGACCACGTTATATTGTTGGCGTCATGGGACGCAAAGGCGACTGTACCTCTTTCACGGACAGGAATTCTAAAAGAGGAAAAACTAAATGCCGGTCCAGAAAATGAGCTATCTTGGTTGTCAGGTCGTAGTCCGCCATCTTGGCCGGCTTCAAAAACAGACTTTATTGACAAACACCTCGCGGACGGAACCAGGACCGGCTACGTCATCTCGTTTTCCCGCCGGAAAAGACATGGCAAGACATTAGAAAAGCAGTACATGCACAGAATATAAAATAAAACAAATGTGAGTAGTAAAATATAAAGGGAAAGAATAGACAATGCATTTGACAACATAAACCTGCAAGGTACAGGCTCCAAACCAGTAAGTTATCCACCGCAGTTTACCTATATCCTACTATATCCTAAAGAAAATGAATTATCAAAAGAAAAATGTATTCTTCTTTTTTTCATACATGTTACGTTTTGCTTATATTCACATAAAAAAACATCAGATTAACATAAAACATTAAATATGTTAAGATAAGTGTAGTTAATTCATAGCCTAATGGTGTTTACTTCTGGTGATTGCATTTACGCATCGCAAATCATAAAAGTGGTCTTTTCGAGGATTACCTTGCTGAATAAAACGTATCATAATCGTTTGTTTGCCACAGAGTTTATTCTCTGCACTAATCCAAAATCCAGTGGGATTTTTGTCAAGGGAACCAGTGCAACTTCCTGCATGACCTACAAAATGTGTCATTCCCCCACAACTCTATTAGTGCAGATTTACTGTTGATTATTATCCCCTGTAGCTATTTCGAGAGCTCCAGCCCGGATGGTTCACCAAGCATTCCTGTGTTTGCTCTAAAGCTGACAAAAAAACAGCACACCAATAAGTGGAATTACATAGATATCAGGAAACATTAACATATTAGTGGCTGAATTGTTGTTCCGTTTCACTTGCATGTGATTGAAATCTCAAACATGGCTTTTTATTGACCCCCTTGAAGACAGAACATGGAGCGGTCAGACAGCCAGCGGCTGTCTCCGCAGCAGGGATTGCGATCAGGGAGGTGGGGACACTCATCAGTCGGTGAGGACGAAGATGCACTCCTCAGCCCGCCAGGGATGTTTCCAGCTCCAACCAGCTCTGATCACGGAGTCAATAGATAGATCCATTCTGTTTAAGGAGGCAGTCTTGGTTTTGTTTCCCGAGTCAAATGTTTCATTGGTGCAGGGAGGAATGATCAAACACTTCTCAACCACTGTGGCTGCCAGAAAGTCGATGGCAAGGGAACGAGGGCCTACAGGGCCAGGGGTTCAAAACGAAGTCAACGGAAAGCTAAAAGATTAATGAGAGAAAATCTACAGAATCTAACTAGGTTATAACTGATTAAAAAAACATGCAATATAGTATGTGACAAAATTAAGACATAACAGGCCTACCAAAGCCTTTCTTGATTACTCTTCACCAAACTGTCAGATTAGACTGCAAGGAAAGTTTTGTTTGCCGTATTCGCCGTCTTAGTTTGGCGTGTTAGCATGCTAACATTTGCTAATTAGTCGTAAACACAGTGTACAGTGAGACATGAAGAGCCATTTTGTCATAAACCAAAGTAATTCATCTTGTGGCAAAGTCAGAGGATCAATAATTCCTCCTCTGAGGACCATGAATGTCTGTACATGTAAGCCCATAGTGGTTGAGACATTTCACTTAAAACCACGGATGCTAACAGAGGAAAAGCTCAAATGAGAAGCATAAGGAGATGGAAGTGGAGGATGCTTGGATAAGTATTGCCTGCCAGGATAAACAGCACTATTGACTGTTTATTATTGTTGTTTGTTTGAACAGATGAAAGAGACACTTTAGTGCACATTAGTCTATTTTTATTAGATTCCACAGTGTGCATGTTTCAGACACATTGAGGTATGAATTATTCACACTGAGACGTGTGTAGCTCGTAGATGGTGCAAAATGTGTCTGTTTTTCCCTTTAATTTCACAAGGGATGCATGTCATGTTGTTTGTTGTATCCACGTAAATAAATACCAAACTGTTTTTAAGGCAGTTAAAGTATCTTTGTAATGTTCCTCACCAATTCATGTTTTTGGTAAGAACTGTTTAAAAAAGAGGCAAAATACAATTAAAACACAAGATAAAAGAATTTCATAAGAGGCATAGACCTTTTATTTTACTTCCTTGATTCTATTGGAGGCACTGCCAGTTGTTACATTTTCAGAATAAGAGATCAACGGTTGTAAGAATCATTATATTCATTTATAAGAACAGGTAATAGCTCCATTGTGTTTAAAACTACCCAGGGCCATAGTACAAATACACCTAGCAGATTCACATAATGCTAACATGGGACGGGTGTTAGACATCCATAATATACCATAATAAATATGAGAACTGAAACAAAACGTGAGAGAATGAGAATCAACACTCTGATACAGGTATAGGCACAGGTAGTTAAATCAGGAGAAACTTAATTGACGGTGAACAAATAAATGTAATAAATAGTGCACAATAAAGATATAACTGGAGAGTCGACCCTGTTGGGGGTGGTGAACAGTTGGAGCAGGCTGAAGATCTAGATGATGGCATGTGGAGCGGGACTGGATGTGATGGGGAGGAGGGTCTCATCGGTTCGTACTGAAATGACAGCTGACAGCAGATCCGAGAACAGGTCTTTAAAGTTTGACGGTACATACGATTGGCTTAGGGGGACCGTGAAGAAATGGCCCATAGTCAGCTGACAGAGTAGGAGCCAGAGAGCAAGAGACAGATGCTGAGTGGGTGAATGAGAGCATAACAAGACCTAATGTAGGAAGTTAGAATAAATCCCCAAATTTGACATACAGTTAAAGTTATTCAATTTAAAACTGTATGCCTATGAATACTATATTAAAAAAAAATCTACATCTCCCTTTCTCTACAAGCAAATCTCTCTAATAAATGTCAATCTTAACCATTTGATATTGAAGGAGGGATTTGGTAATCCAATAATTCATATGTTGGCACCAAACATCCTGAAACAAATTATGAAAAGTGGTAGCAGTAAAAATCTATTCTGGATCCAAAGTTACAGGTCAGATGTGCCGCTGGTTTACACAACAGAAGTTTGGTGGAGTATCTTCCCACAGCGACCACACCGGACACACCGGAAGCCTGAAGTGAGCTTTGAGGCAGACGGGCCTCAGACTTCCCGCCACCTGGTTTAAGCTTTGAAGCTTCTCACCATGACCTCGCTGTTAAGTCTTTAACCCTTTCTACCAAACATAGCTTTAACCTGTCTAGACACCTGCAAGTCAGCTAGTGCTTCCTGAGAGACGTCTGAACCAAGTTGCACTCTTCAACCTATTTCAGTCGGGTTACGTCATGCAGACGACACAATCAGAATCAGAACCATTTATTGCCATGTATGTTTTCACATACAAGGAATTTGTCTTGGCGGGAGGTGCATAACATTTAACATTTAACAATAAACAGAGTGCAATAAATGGGAGCATGCATATTTACAATTAAATTTACAGTAGAATATAAAATAAAAGTTAAAATAAAGTGCACAGACAACAGATAACATCTTTAAGGTGGAACGTAAGTGTAATGTGAAGGTGACAAGTGTAATGCGAAAGTGGCAAGTGTATTTAAATATGAGGTATGGAGGGATGTGCAGGGGAGTGACCGGTAGGAAATTGTCTGGGGGTGACAAAGTCAGTCAGTGGGGGACCCGAGCTCTGTTGATGAGCCCGACTGCTGATGGGAAAAAACTGTTAGTGTGGCGTGAGGTCTTGGTCCTGATGGACCTCAGCCTCCTGCCTTATGTCCAGGATGAGAGCGGTCGGCGACAATCTTTCTTGCTCGCTTCAGAGTCCTGGAAGCAAACAAGTCCTGGAGGGACGGCAGATTGCAGCCAATCACCCTCTCGGCAGAGCGGATGATGCGCTGCAGCCTGGCCTTGTCCTTGGCAGTGGCTGCAGCGTACCAGACGGTGATGGAGGAGCAGAGGATGGACTCAATGGACTCAATGATGGCTGTATAGAAGTGCACCATCATTGTCTTTGGCAGGTTGAATTCTTCAGCCTTCTTAGTGATGGAGCTGATGTTCAGCTCCCACTTGAGGTCCTGGGTTCAACAACCCGGTTCAAAGTATGACTGTATTAACAAGGTTGGAACAGTAATGAAAGAAGGAATATCAACATCAACGTGAAACCAAGGGATTTAGTGTATAGATCTTTTATGATGATTTTAATGTTTGCAAAGTGTCTTTGATTATATGAAAAGTGCTATATAAATCAAATATATTATTATTATTATTATTATTAATCACCAATTCCCAGTCTGCACAAAACTACCAGGGTTGATACAAGAGGGGAAAAGGCCCCAAACTGCCTTCTTCATGGAGCATGTCTTTCCATGTGTCCCTCAACATGTTGCTGAACCTCAGCGCCAACCAGAGTGCCAAATTGGTCGAGAGCAGGGCCAGCTTTGTTCCCACACAGATGGAGATGGAGCGCTGCTCACCGGCCAGCAGTATACGAGATGGCCAATGACAAACCCGATGTCTCGGTGTGTCTGTGCGGACGCACTTAAGAGTTAAGTAGAGGCAGAAGCTCAGAAAAACTAATAAAAACCGCTCTCTCATCACTTTGTAGCTCTCTCTCTCTCTCTCTCTCTCTCTCTCTCTCTCTCTCTCTGTGTGTGTTTTTCCTCAAAGGCTGCAGTTGAGCACAGACGTTTTCATCCGCTTCTGAAAAGCTATAGGCAATGACTTCTGACGTGAAATCTCCACGGAAAACCTTGACTTATGAAAATGTAATGTCGTTGCTCGCCCCCGCCCCTTCTCTCTTCTTGTCCATCCTCGAGGCCAGGACATATCCTGGACTCAATCTCAGTCTGGCTGCCTTCCACTTCTATTTTTTTCTTCACCAGAGCAAGAGCCAGCTGGACACGAAGTGCTTCAGAGAAGAAGCCAAGGATTTAATAAATACATAAGAGCAGGAGGCACAAATCAAAGTGAAATAATTACAGATGAAAAAAAAAAAGATGAAAAAAAAGAAAGAAATGAAATATGCTGGATCCTTGGATGATAATTCAGATTCAGTGCCTTCTTGTGAGATTGCTTTGCTTTACCAGGTGGCACGCAGCTCTGCGAGGATCACAAGTGTCAAAGCGAATGAGTTTCCACGCTCTGACGGTAAAGCAAAGGAAATAAAACCCGGGGGAGGGAGGACTCCTTCCTCTCCCTGGACGTCGACTTCCAACACTTACAGTCTGCTGGGGGATGTTTGCCTTCGTGGACACTTTGTCACGCGACACCAGCCATGTGAATAAAAGTGACACTAATGGCCAGTGTTGTCTTGATCGCTATCTTTGAAGACGGTGCAAGTCCCTTGTTTGAAGCTATTTAAGCAGGACCCACCAGGTGTCTGATGTATAAAGGCTGCAGACAGGCAGATAGTCCAGCTACACACAGCACTTATGACTGGAGTCTGATGGAAGCACACATGGCCATGCCATGTTGTGATCATGAATACAAATGATATGCATTGAGTGTTGCAGAGGAATTCACACCAACCCCTGTCAGCATTTCTTCCTCCAACTCAGAGACAATTTATGGAAATACAAAAATGTATTTAATTTGGTTTATTTGGTTACTGCGACTCGTTAGAGCAGAGGTCGGGAACCTTTTTAGCCATAAAGGCCAAATATTTCTAAATATATTTCATTGAGAGCCATATAGTATTTTTAACGTATAATAAATTAAATATGTCTTAATTTTAATGCGACTTTTGGTGCTGCATGGTTTTGCTGATGGCCTTGTAGTCTGGTTCATACGTGGTGAGGTTGAGCTTCATGCAGGCGTTGAGGCTTCCATCAGTTAAACGTGAGCGTAGGTTGGTCTTAATGTTCCTCATATGCGAGAATGACTGCTCACATGCATATGTAGAGCCAAACATGGTCAATACGGCAATACTCACACGCTGCATTGTGTGGTATGTCACAGGAAGCTCGTTCCAAGTTTTAAGAATCAGCTGGTCTTCAGGTTGAAGATTTGTCATTTCTGTCCACTTGTGTTCCCTCGCCAGCTCTGCTCGCTGTCGCGCAAGACTTTCCAACTCTCCATTAAGTGACTTGAACTTACTCATCCACATGTCTGATGCCTTCAGGTCAGCAACTTCCAGCTCAAAGTCTCCGATAGAGACCCCGGGGATGCATGTCAGGTTGATTTTGTCCACTGCACACTCATGTGGATGAGTGATGAACTTGAAAAGACCAGTGCGCGCACGAAATTCTCCAAAACGTGCTTTGAATGACTGCAGGAGATTGGACGTAAAGCCAGCTAGCTGCTGGAGATCCAGATGTTGAGTGGAGTCACTTGCTAAGCATGCATCTCTAAATTGTTGCAGTCTTTCAAAGTGCAGAAGACGACCTGTTTCAATGTCCCTGAGAAAGACTTCCAGTTTGCTTTCAAATGCAAACACTGCTTGTTGAAGGGATGAGATTGTATTTCCAATACCTTGCATTTTCACATTGAGCTGGTTCAAATGGCCAGTTATGTCCACGAGATAGTGGAACTGCAGGAGCCAGTCAGTGTTGTCTAGCTCAGGATGCTTGACGCCTTTCATTTCAAGAAAAGTCCGGATTTCACTCAGGCAAGCTGCAAAACGGCTGAGCACCTTCCCCTTTGACAACCAACGCACATTGCTGTGTAAAAGCAGACCGGGATAATGATTCCCAACTTCTTCTAACAGAGCTTTAAACTGGCGATCATTTAAAGCTCGGGCAACAATAAAGTTGACCACTCGAATGACCAGCGACATCACCTCACCAAGCTCCTGGCCACAGGTCTGAGCGCAAAGCGCCTCCTGGTGCAGGATGCAATGCAAACTTAGGATGGCTCTCTTTTCATGTTCACGGAGAAGCGCTACAAATCCTTTGTTCTTCCCCAACATACAGGGTGCACCATCAGTACAGACAGAAATAAGTTTATCCATCTGTAGTTTTTTTTCTTTAGTAAACTCCATGAAAGACGTGAATAAATCCTCTCCTCTTGTTGTCCCTTTCATTGGCAAAACAGCTAAGCTTTCCTCACACAGTGTCACCTGCAGCATACCTGGCAATTATACTGCACTGAGATAGATGGCTAACGTCTATTGACTCATCTAACACAAGAGAAAAGTATGTCCCGGCGTTTATGTCCTTAATTTGTGTTTCCTCGACTTGATTTGCCATCATGATGCTACGATCGTGCACAGTTCTTGCTGACAGGGGCATGTCTTTTATTCGTTTGATTATCTTGTCTTTATTTGGGAAGTCATCAAACAGTTCATTGGCCACATCAAGCATGAATGTTTTAGCATACTCGCCATCTGTGAATGGCTTTCCATTCCTTACTATTGCCAAAGCACCCGCAAAGCTAACGGAATTCCCGTCACCTTGCCTGGTCCACACACGTAGTTGCTGCTGACTCGTCTGCACTCTCCGCTGTAGCTCCTCGCATGCCCTTTTCCTGCTGTCCCCCGCTGGATATTTCGATGCAAATGAAGCATGGTGCGTATCGAAGTGCCGCTTTATATTTGACCGTTTCATCGATGCAATTTTATCATTGCATATTAGACATACCGCAGATCCTGCTCTGTCCACAAATGCAAATGCCTCTGTCCACGCAGCCTGGAATGCACGGTAATCATCGTCTTTTTTTCTTTTCGCCATCTTTTCTGTTACAAGGGTTGAAGCGGATAAACTAGTTGGCTATCTGATCAAATTGATTTCTTCACCTCTACAATGACCCGGACATGCTCGCGAGCCATTGGTTCCCTACCCGACCCACGGGTGACCCGTGACCCGTGAAATTTATCTTCAAAACTCATTTCTGTTTACTTTAAAATGACACAGTATTATTAAGAAATATCACAAGTATTTTAAAATCAGTTCCAAACTGATTTTTTTTTTTCAACTCAAAATTGTCTGGGAGCCATATGCCGTCACCGGAAGAGCCATATATGGCTCGCGAGCCATAGGTTCCCGACCGCTGCGTTAGAGTGTTGGATTGAATGTGTATGAGGCTGCTTCTTCTGTTGCTTTTAATGTTAGATTCCTGCAGTCCAAATAAACTCATTGGTGTTAAAGTCAAAGTTGAACCTGAACATGAACCTAAAGTATAAAAGTATTAAGTATTAGCAATGGAATATACTTAAAATTGATAAAAGTACTAGCAGTCTGGCCCATTTCAGAATGATGTTTATTATAAAATTGGATTATATTATTGATGCATTTATTTGTACATTACTTTACTTCTCCGAGTGACCAATTTAATCTTTTTTAGTCTTTATCCATAACAATATATCATAATATATTCGTTGATTACATTTTCTATTTCTGGGTATGTGACAAGATAATCTGCCAACAAAGCTGATTCTTCTATATGCATAAAGGGAAGGGCTTACACAGTATATACCTACACATTGTCATATTAATTGCGTCACAGATAGACCTTGGCTGAGGCAGCTGCAAGCACTTCACGAAATTAAGACCCATTTCCCATAAACCTCCTTTTCCTCCTGTCAAAAAGACAAAAAGACAAAAAGCTACTGATTTAGTGTTGTTATTGTGTTTTCCTTTTCTCAGAAACACCAACCCACACGTTGAAAGTGCATCTTCCTCCGAGGACCTCGTGAACTCTGAAAGCTTTGACTCCATTTGTGTTGGAAGACGTTTTTTCTTCTTCCTTAATCTCGTGGAGTTCCTGCAGCGCAGGGACAGTAAAAGGCTGCCAATCTTCTCAAAGAGGGACTGTTTGTTAATTGCAACATGTAAAATCAATACGGTGATGAAAAAAAGGCAAACAAAACTCTCACTCGATGAATTGTCTCACTGTGTCTAAAGTGTGTCACAGCTAGAGATTCACGGCAGAAAAAGAGGACATTTTCAAATGAATCTGGGAGTTTTATTTATAGGGCTAAACTGTGAGGGGAGAGACTGGAGTTCAGGCACTTTGTCATTTTTAGCAATTTATCTGTAAGGTTGAGTGTTTTTGTAGTGGGAAAACAAGTGCTTTGATCCCAAACACTCCACCAACCTGATGACTTTGCCCCGCCACCAAACACGCCCACACACACTACTCCAGATGAATAAAATATGTGCTGTCTATTTCCCCCCAAAAAATGGAGTGCATGCATATAAGAATAATACATTTTATATATATTACCACAGCTACAAGCTCATATTTCTGCGAGGCTTTAAAGACTTTAAAGCACTATTAATCACGTTTTGTACTGCCTGTGGCCTGCAGAACAAGCTGTAACTGCAACCCAGTTGCAAGAAAAAAGGTTGGCATTGTATGTTTCTGTAGACCGTGGGATACATTGAATAATGACGTCTCTGAACCAACAATATGTTTTGTTTCATATCAGCCTTGTATCACTCGTGCAGAAACGCACAATGCCATATTGTTAACGTTCTGAGACCGATTGCTGGGTGGAGGCAACAAAACTAAGGTTAAGGTGAAGAAAAAAGAGCCTCAATGTTAAAATGATAATGTAACAAAGTAATGTAACAATGTAACAACGTAACAATGTAACAACCTAACAACATAGCGAACATAGCGAACATAGCGAACATAGCGTAATGACATATCGTAATAACAGAGCGTAACCACATAGCGTAAAACACAACATAACAATGTAACATAACAATGTAACATAACAATGTAACGTAATAATGTAATGTAATAATGTACCGATGTAAAATAACGATGTACCGTAGTGGAACGGAAAGTAACAACAGAACTTACAAACTGTAACAGTGGAACTAGCGTTAATATAAAACAACCACCCTGAGTGGACTTTCTTTCCGAACAGTTTGCGGGTTGGCAGCCGCTCCAGATACCCCAAAGGTTGAGATATGTCCCCTTTAAGGTCACGTGAGATCGCTCATCTCAATAAAGTAAAATTGCAGCAAGGTTGCAATGTGCAGACATGTTTAGAACCACATTAAGGCACAAATGCTTAATGAAGGTGTGGATGGTGCTGCTAATGAATTTGGGCCTCAGTCTCTTTAAAATTAATACCTTACTCATCACATTTTAAGCCCTCATTCTCTCCGTGTGATGAAAGCCTTTTGCCCAGATTTCCCAAAGTCTCACAACCACTTGTGAAATCTTTACAGTTATCTTCCAATATCGACACAATTCTAAAGCACACACACAGTTTTGGACTCATTATTTATGAGTGTGTGTCTGTTTGCGTTTGTGTCTTTCTCTCAGTTTTCTCAGTGTATGCGTTTCATGGAAGGAGGTTTCTCTGACTCACATGACATGTGTAACTTTTACAGGGATAGTCAAAAGAAATATAGTCACTTTTGACTGTGTCAGTGACTAGGATGACAACAAAAATCAACCCTTCAGGAAGAGGGATCTATCAGAATACGAGAAAAATGAAATAATCTAAATATAGCTTGTTGACATAAAATAGCAACTCTAGCTAATAGCTCATTATCCTCATAAACCTGACAGAAAGCATCATGCAGAATACCTAATATATGCAGAGGAGAAATTAATCTTGACTGAGTTGAACAAAAATATGTATTTTTTTTTTTGCGATTTTGCTGCTGGAGGATGCATGTCAGAGGGAAGGGGAGCACGATGTTGTCAACTGCGTTACAAGGGATTTAAAGGCAGACTGAATGAGGTCTGTGAAGTTCCTCCCGCTCGGCGCGCAGGCTCATTATTTTGACTGCGTTAAAGAGGAATAGAGTGCGGTGTTTGTGAGCATGTGTATTCTCTTTTTGTTTAGTTGCATCACTTGAATGGTGTTTGTTCACGATACAGACGTGAATCACCTCGGTTTGATGCGGTTTGACTGACAGGCGGCATGATTCACCCCGGAGAACAGACGGGGTCGTGTGCACAAGCTGAGCGGGAACAAAGAAGCGCTGCTGTTTTTCTGGATTCGCAACCTGAAACGTTGAGTCGGGACTTCTTACTCAGAAGCACAACTCTTCATGAGGGGAGACTTCATCCCTGCCACTGTAGAAATATAAATATGTGTAGTCAAAAATGAGCAGTGTTTGAAATGTGCGCATTACTTTTTGTACCTGGTGTGTATTTGCTTTCGGTCCAAACACCATGAAGAGATTCCGATCAAAAGCTAATCGTTTGAGTTAGTCTCCAGCGGAGTGATGGATATGTTGCCGCGACGAGTCACTGGCAATCTCGCGAGTCACTTGGCACTTCCTGAACTCCACAGAGCGGCACTGTTCCGCACACTTCTGCCAGACTGTGGAGCCAAATTTTGGAAAATCTAAAATTGTGTTTCAAGAGCGACTTGTTGAAGGTTACGGGATTCGGAACGTTTTTATAGTAGCAAACAACAATGTCTATAAAGAAATAGTGGATTAATGTCTACCTGAGCAGAGAATGAAGTCACTCTCCCTTTGTGTGTGTTATGAGAGCTTCTCTGTGCTTCGTTCACGCAGCACACTCATCCTAAACAAGCTGCCAACAGTTTTCACATGGATTATTTCTTCAGTAGAAAGCCGTTCCTATGAAAACGGTTTGTACTGTGGTGGAGACAGAAAGCTCAGAGATGTATATCTCAGTGCACTGGAGGAAATATTCTGATACTTTACTGAAGTTAAAGTAGCAGTATCACACTGGAGGAAATACTACAAGTGAAAGCCCTGTATCGAAAATGTTACTTCAAGTTACTGCAAGGGACCTTTAACTGGTGAAGAAACCGTCTCAATTCAATCCGGATGCCTCTAAATTACCCACGAGACAATCAGCGAGAAGAGTGGCTGTTTCTTAGTTTTTCATCATGCTTCATTTGTGTCACCTGGTTGGATTCAGTGACAAAGTCAGGTGTAATCATGCAGGTTTACCAGAAACTCCTTCAGCTCAGACTCCTCGCTTGGAGCCAAAACCGACACCACGCCGCTGGAGACCCAGGCGGTATTGCTGGGACCGCAGGAGGGAAGGGATCCACAGGAGAACCAGGACCAGGATGGAGCAGGGCAGACTGTCAGACCCCGCTGCAGTAAAATGAGAGGATTTCTAAAGAGAGTCTGGAGCTCAGAAACACGACAACCAACACGAAAGGTTCCTAGTAGCTTTAAGTGTATGTTACCAAAATATACTTTCCCACCAAAATCACATTCCAAAGTATTAAAAGTAAGAGTTATTAATCGAGAAAATATGGCCCTGTGAAAGTTACAAATTCTATCAATGGATTACAATCACTGATGCATCAAGGTAGTGATAATAGTACAATATGTCTCCAAAAGCCTCCCAAAGTACAGTGTTTGAGTGCATTCCTCCATACCTACATGGCTCAGTAAAACTAGGGCAAAGTGAGGAACTATTGGTAATTTGGGTGAACTAATTCTATAAAATGAAGCGGGCATGATGTTGGAAGATCGCTTTTGCACATTTCTGTAACAAATTACCTCTCGCAGGCACGGAGCTAAAGCGCGGAGCCAGCGATTACCAACACCTTTGGGTGGCTTATTCACTCTAGTTTTAGGAACATATGTTGCTTCCTGGCAGTGCACTTTGAGAAAGCATCAAAGCACCAGAGAGAACGAACTGTCGTACTTCCAGCTAACCGTGTGAGAGTTTGCATCGGGACGACGAGCCGCAGCTCGCACGCTGAGGCCTCCTCGGCCTGAATTCTAAAAGCATTGATCCTGATAGAGCGGCACGAAAAGAATAGACACAATCGATGTGAGAGAGAGAAACACCCTTAGTAGTGTTTGATTCCGAAAGATTGCACTCAATCGATTCATTCCAAATGAAGCCGTTCGAGGCCTTTTGTCTGAGAAAACC